>CM035140.1:63925471-64557971 GCA_020205605.1 Panax ginseng | reverse complement strand
TGTTTTGTCTCGCCTGGAGTTTCCTCCGTGGCGGTTGATAGCTTTTAACAGCTTTATTTACATTTCTGATCCCCCATGGAGGTGCTTCATGGTTGGTGATCATGTTCGATATATATATTTACTTTTTTATATATACATTTATCGCTTTCATATAAATTGCAGATTCTCGTAAGATAGGAATCATGTGATCACAGATTCATCCCATTGAATCTAGATTCGGTTCCGTGATGGACATTTTCAAATTATGCGACTTGTAAATTATTCTCATGTGTCTCAATTTCCTCAGATGGTTTCCATACCCACGAGGAAGTCGGCATTATTTCGTACATTATTTTTGTACGGATGCCTCGCATCTGTCAAATAAAATCAACCAAGCCGAACACTTAATAATATGGGAGTGTAAAAGGTCTCAAGTACTATTGAGCATCAGGGTTTGAAAAACCTTTTTATAAAACATCATTGCTATATCTTACTAAAAACTGAATTTTTATATAAATTCAAACCCTGTGTATATAGGTTCGAACGAGGCCTCGCACAACTTACAAATAACAGCACATCGACCCACACACACACACATTCAAATAATAGTTTCTTAAAAAGAGGCGGTCATCGTGGTAACACGGATGTCGGGGGGTGCCTAACACCTTCCCCCCCCGCATAACCAAGTCCTCGGACCCTAATGAATTTCGATTTCACCGACCCGTATAGTAGTGTCACATAACTGGGTTAATGTGCAAACCTTTTCTCGGTTGTGTTGGTACAACCATTTAAAAAACCAACTGGCGACTCTTAACAGTTCATCGTCGACATTATACATGTCAGACCTTTTTCACTTATTTTTTCAAACAAATCTCACCTAAAATGAGAACACCAAAGAACAAGTAACGGAAAGGGACATCCAAAAATCCCGACGTCGACAGGTGGCGACTCCGCCGGGGACTCCAGTAAGAGGACTTAAGCCGCTATTACAATCTTTTCAAAGCTGTTACCTGCTTGTGTGTGGATGTTGCATTTACATTTGATGAATGTGTACGAATGTATTTCCTTATTACACTTAGTGCTTCGCACCATAATCGCCAGATATTAGTGCTTCGCACCATATCTCTGCTTGTGATATTAGTGCTTCGTACATGTCATCATTTTCATACGGTGAGACGCGATGTATGTGAATGTATGTTGTGTGGTCCCTCCACCAGGAGGCTATCCCGTCGGTGTTTGATTACTGGACTCGTGAGAAGACTAATTCTCCGAGGCTCAGGAAAGGTACCACCCAAATTCGCTCCAGTTGAAAGACCGGATTAACTTCTTGTCAAGTAGATTGCGATGATTTGGGAACCTTCATGCCAAAAAGCCGCGAGAGTAACCTAAGATAGGTCAGCCTCTGATAAACCCAAAACGGAGGAAAGTCTCTTCATGCTCTCATTTCAAATTACTTGTAAACACAATTACTTGTAATTACATTCCATATCTATCTCCATGTAATGAGAAATATGAAGAAATGTGTACACATACATATTTTAAAACATGCTACAAACAACTGACATCCGTTTTGCAGGATAAAATTCCTAAAATGGACACATCACATAGCATGTTATTATACACATTCCCTAAAGACTAAACTATGCAAGTCTTTCGCAGGGAATCAATCGGACCTACTACCCGTTAAAAGTCCAAAAAGGCAACAGGCCAACAGTCAATCATGTCGTCATCCGATCAGACTAAACTTAATCCAGTTTCTCGCAAAGAATTCGACAAATAAAGCAAACAAATTACAGATTTGGCTGTTCTACTCAAAGAATTACACCAGTCTACACAGGGTCAGAAAATACCCGTACATGCTGAATACTCCACACAAGGGGTAACCCAGGTCATTACAATACGAACTACAAATTGATACGACCAACAAAACTCATGATGTCGCCCATCCCACCTCGAGATCCGCATAATCGGTGACATCAAAAGAAAGTCCTCCAAATGGAAGATACCCTTCATTATCAAAGGAATTGGAACACACGGAGTGTTTCATATAATCGATCTGTGTATTTTCCTTGGTGTTCATTATCCAGAAAAATTTAAAACTCCTGACTTTGAAAAATATGACGGGTTAGGAGATCCTTACACACATTTAAAGGTGTTTATTGGAGAACTTGGATCTTATGCAGAGAACGAAAAGCTGAGAATGCAATTGTTCTAGAAAAGTCTAACTGGAGAAGCCCGGTCGTGGTATAAAAGATTAGACAATTCAAAGATCCATAGCTGGGAAGAGCTAGCACATGCTTTCCTCAATCAATACAACTTTTAGTCCCAGATGGCTCCTGATCGGTATCAAATTACCAAGATCAAGAAACAGTCTAACGAGTCTTTCGTAGAGAGTATGCCCAAAGGTGGAGACGCTGGTCAGCCTTGTTAGTCCTTCCATGAAAGAATCAGAAATGGTAATGACTTTCATAGACATACAAGAAGCTCACTTCTATGAGAGAGTTTTAGCCGGCATCGGCAAACCATTTTCTGAAATGGTCAAACATGGGAAGATGGCTGAGATGGGATTGAAGTCCAGAAAAATTCAAGACCTAGCTGCACTCAAAGCTGTTGCTGATCACATCCAATCTGGAAATTATGGGAACAACCCCCGGAGGGTCCATAAAAAGAAAGAAGAAGATGTTTCCCTGATACTATAGGGGCAAAAAAAAGCAATCAAAACATGCATATTCAAAGGAGAAACTACACTCCCTTCCAAGCATAGTCTGCGAACCCTCCAATGCCAAAAGGTGGAGAAGTCAAACGCTCTCGAGTGTTTACACCCATAGGGGATACCCTCGAGAACATTCTCAATCTTCTGACAACACAGAAGAAAATTACGCATTTTCTTCCACCGGCCAACCCAAATGGACGGGGTTTCAATGCTGCTCAGAAATGTGCTTATCATGCTGGGGCACCTGGACATGATACTCAAAATTGTTGGTCCTTGAAACACAAGATCCAGGACCTGATAGACAACGAAGAGATCATAGTCATCAAACCAGATCAGCCTCATGTTCAAGACAACCCTCTTCCTCAACACAAAGAAGAAGAGGTCAACATGATTAATTGGAGCAATGGATGAGTTCCAATTTCACCGTGAAACTTCCTGCACCTCAAAGATGGTGATGACATATGGATTATGCCAAGTTCCAGCTTCATAATGGAACGAAAGATGAAAGCTCTATGCAAACAAATTGAGCAATCATGAATCGGTGACTTATCAAAGATCAAATGACTCATCGCTTAATCACCAGAGGAGCATGCCGCCTCCTACCTATGGTCATGAATATTCCTCGCTACTTTCAAAAAATGAAATGTTTGGAAGATAAAGTGACAAAGAGAGCAAATGCCAAAGCCCGTCGGATTTCGCCAACAAAAGGGAATTCACCTATCTAGGCCAACCTATGGAGGAAATTCTTTATATGTTAATCAATGAAGGAAGGATCGGTTCCTTCTACCTCCAAATAATCCCCGCTTCGTATGATACAACCGTGTGATGGAGTATGTCAATATCATTCCCAGCCTCATGGTCACACAAAGATAGAAGAATGTCGGGCACTCCGCCACCTTATTCAAAATCTAATTGACAAGGTGTGTATCGCGCCTAGCGTGCATAACGACATCTTGTGTTACGTGCAAGTGAAGATGCAGCCCCTACTAAGTGGAAGAGTGTGGTAGCAGTCATATCCAATGAAACTGATGGGATTAGCAAATCACTCGCAACGCCAATAATTCAACTCAAGGGAAGAAACAATCCTTTGAAAGTGGCCGCTCCCGAGCCAATCAACTTTCCGTGCAGAGCAAAATATCCTATTGTTAGCTTACGCACAGTTCCATGGAATTATGGAGAAGGTGAAGGATCCACCTCACATACAACTGCTACAGTATCGATGGAAAACCCACTGTATCTTCCCCAATGGGTGATGAATCCTACCATCAAATCAAAAGGGAAAATACCCATGGAGAAACTTGAAAAATTCCTCCGCGCTATGGGGCATAACGAGGCCACGGTGGTTTTAAGCTTAAAGGAAGCTCCACAACAGATATCAATTTTAGACTTGGTCCTAACTTCCGAGAATCACTGGAAGATCTTGTTAAAGGTTTTAGAAGAAGCCTATCTCCCAACATCAGTCGATATGGAAAAATTTCAACATCTTGTTGATCACATTTTTAACAACAATGTGATATCCTTCACTGATGATGACATACCACCCGAAGGGACCGGTCATTACAAGCCGTTGCACATTATGGTCCTGTCCTCCGGATATATGGTAGCTGGAGTCTTAATAGATGGAGGTTCCTCTCTAAATATATGTCCATACGCTACCTTGGTGAAGATGAATATCAATCTCAACAGAATTGGGAGTAGCCATACTATCATCAAAGCTTTTGATGGAGCCCTCCGTAACTCGGTCGGAGTAATTGAGCTGCCAATCGAAATTGGTCCTCATACATTATGTGTATCATTCCATGTGCTCAAGATAGATTCGGGATACAACCTGCTCTTGGGATGACCATGGATTCACATGGCAGGGGCAGTCCTCTCCACTCTTCACCAACAGTTGAAATACATTATCAATAATAGCTTGGCCGCAGTCAACGCTGAACCAGAGATTCATCAGCACGGAGACATGCCATTCACCAATGCCAATGCAGATGTGGAACCGGTCAGTGTTCATGCTTTGGAAATAAGCAATAGCCAATACCATGCTATTGGAGCGCCATTGCCCTCCCAAGATTTTTGCCGAAGTAATGTCGGCTACTCGAGAAATGATATCGTTGGGTCATAAACCGGGACAAGGGTTGGGTAAAGATTGCCAGGGTATCAAATACCCAATTCAATTAACCATGCAAACTGGAACAGCTGGGCTAGGCTATTCTGCCAGTTCTAGTCACAGGAATCCTCATAAGCATCAGCAGATTCCTTCAGCTTCAATTATGCGGCGTTCATCTTCGCCTTCAAACTCTGAGTCCGCACAACCTCTTGTAAAGGTGTCAGCCAATATGATGGCTATGTTATTTCCCAAGCCGGTACCGGTAAAGGAGAAAGAAGTCTTTGGTCCAAATCCCGCAGTGGAAGAAGAGGAACGAAGAATCAAGCAAGACGTCATCCAAATGATGTCAGGTATACGCATCATCGTCCATGATGAACATACCAACAGATGCACCCCAGACGATGATTGCCCAGACGTAATGGCCATCATTCGAGATAGGGAGGATGATGACAATCCCTCCATCACTGCGGTCCACCCGGACTTTGCCCTTGACAATTGGAACAACATTCCTTTCATTGGTCGTCAAGGGTAAAGCAGGCAGAAACTCTTTCAGCCCTGTAGATATAATAACTGCTTACTTTTCTGTACAATATTAGCAGTTTATTTTGTAAGTATAAGCTAACACTGTGTATGATCAACAAATTTCATATATACTAAGTGAAAGCATATTTTGTTTCAGGACTCTGAATTTAGATGTGCTCAGCATTTTTGCGTCTGGTGCCTCTTCTCCATAAGGATTGTACCTTTGATTTAGAGATGAATCCAGCCTTGATAGATATACAGGATGACATTGAGGTGCCTCTAGAAATTCAAGAATGGGTCAATGACAAACCTAAACCCAACCTTGATCAAACCACTTCTTTCAATCTCGGAACCTTAGAAAGCCCTAAGTTAATCCAGATTGGTTCAGACCTTACCCCAAACCAACGGAATGACATGGTTACACTATTAACCCAATTCTAGGATGTGTTTGTATGGTCTCATGAAGACATGGTGGGTTTGTCCACTGACATTGTCCTTCATCGCCTTCCCATTAAAGAGGGATTTAAGCCAGTCAAGCAAAAGCTTAGGCGATTGAAACCTGAGTGGAGTTTAAAGGTGAAAGAAGAAACTATGAAACAATTTCAAGCTGACATCATAATGGTGTCTACATATCCTGAATGGATATCCAACATTGTGCTCATGCCTAAACCTGGAGGGAAGGTGCGAGTTTGCGTGGATTACCGGGACTTGAACAAAGCTTGCTTAAAAGATAACTTTCTCGTGCCATTTATCCACATTCTCTTTGACAATACTACGTAATACGACATGTACTCCTTTGCTGATTGCTTTGCAGGGTATCATCAGATCATGGTTGCTGAGGAAGATCGTGAGAAAACTGCTTTCATCACACCTTGGGAAAACTTTTTGTTATAGACGGTTGTCATTCGGCCTCATCAATGCCGGAGCCACCTATCAACGAGCTATGATGGCTCTTTTCCACGACTTAATGCATAAAGAGATCGAGATCTACGTGGATGACATCATTGTCAAGTCCCGGAAGGAGGATGACCATATAGACCATCTCGTAAAGTTGTTCAACAGATTACAGAATTCACAACTTGAAGTTGAATCCAGCTAAGTGCGCCTTTGCTAGGATTTCTAGTCAGCCACAAAGGGATTGAGCTGGATCCTGCCAAAATCCAAGCCATCACTGAAATTCCCATTCCTCAGAGTAAAAAGGAAATACGGGGATTTTTGGGAAAAATCAACTTCATTAGTAGGTTTGTCTCCCAACTCACAACAACCTGTGAGCCAATCTTCAAGCTATTAAGGAAGAACTCCTCCATGAAATGGAATGATGAGTGTCAAAATGCCTTCCTCACAATCAAGAAACAGCTAATCAAAGCTCCCGTCTTGGTACCACCCAAGGATGATGTTCCCCTGTTCATGTACCAGACCTTAAGTGACAATGCCATGGGCTGCATGCTTGGACAGAAAGACGATAAAGGCCAATAACGAGCTATCTATTACCTCAGCAAAAGGTTCAGCAGCAGTGAACACAAGTACACTCTGATCGAAAAGACGTGTTGTGCTTTAGCATGGGCTTCCATGAGGTTACAACATTACCTCCATGGTTACACAACCTATCTCATATCCTGCGTGGATCCTCTCAAGTACGTGTTCAATAAACCCATGTTAAATTGCCGGCTGTCCAGATGGCAGTTGATCCTACAACAATTTGACATCGTATATGTGACTCAAAAGTCCATCAAAGGTCAAGGAATCGCGTATCAACTGGCCGCCGCACCTTCAGGGGATTTCAAACCCTTGGAAACATATTTCCCCGATGAGGGAGTAATGATAGTGTAGCAACACCGTCAGTGAGATACACGCCAATCATGGAAGATGTATTTTGATGGAGATGTTAATATGAAAGGTTCTGGAGCTGGAGCAGTTCTAGTATTCACTTCTACGGGAGGAAGCGATATCCGTGTTGCCAAATAATAGTTTGTCAGCACCAACAATACGGCTGAGTATGAAGGCTATCTCATGGGGCTAAAACTTGTCCGTTCAATGGGAATCAGGCAGTTAACTGTCTTTGGAGATTCGGAGTTGGTAATCAGACAATCAACCTAATCTATCAAACCAAGGAACTACATTTGTCACGCCTTACCATCTCCAGCGGAGTTTTGAAGATGGCTTTGGAGTTCAAGAGATCTCCTTTCTACACATTCCTCGTAATAGGAATGACTTTGCAGACGCATTAGCAACTTTGGCCTCCTTGATTCGAATATCAAACAAGGAACACTTGCCGAGCGTCACAATTTCCCAGCACAAGGCCCCAGCCTATGGGAATTACATTGGAGAAGTAATGGATGAGCTACCTCCCGTCCAACATCCTTGGTATCAAAACATCAAGGAATATCTACGAGATGGATCTACACCCGCTGAAGCGAGCCCGACTGAGAAAAGGTGGATCCATAGACTTGCTATGAAATTCTACCTGAGTGGAGATGCGCTCTATAAAAGAGATACAGGACTAGGTCTCCTCAGATGTTTAGACAAAGATCAAAGCCCAAAGGCTTATGGATGAAATCCATGGCGGAGTCTGTGGCCCCCACATGAGTGGCCCCCTCCTTGTCAAAAAGTCCTCGTGGATTTTGACATTATTAGCTATCCGTCAAAGTCGATTGCAATGACCACGCCGGAGATGCTATCGATTCGATTCATGGGAATGCTATACACGCCCCTCCACAGGAACTCCACAATATGAGTTCACCCTGGCCCTTCTCAATGTGGGGAATAGACGTTATCGGGCCCATTGAGCCTAAAGCCAGTAATGATCACCGATTTATCTTCACCATGATCGACTACTTCACCAAGTGGGTAGAAGTAGCCTCCTTCCCCAGGGTTACTAAAGAAGTCATCATTGCTTTCATTAGAAACAATGTTGTTTGTTGATATGGACAACCAGAGGTAATTGTGTCAGACAATGCCAAGAACCTCAACAACAAAATGATGGAGGAATTATGCAGTAAATTCCACACCAAACATCTCAACTCTGTCATCTATCATCCAAAGATGAATGGTTCGGTTGAAGCGGCTAACAAAAACATCAAGAAGATTATGCAAAAGATGTTCGCCAACCACAAAGATTGGCCTGTCCTATTGCTTCTTACTCTGTTAGCCTAGAGAACCTCAATGCGTACTTCCACTGAGGCAACCCCCTACGCATTAACCTATGCGATGGAAGCATTGCTCCCTATAGAAGTTGAAATGGAATCCCTCAGAGTGTTGATAGACGCTCAGCTGGATGAAGACCAATAGGTACAAGACAGGTATCACTAATTGTCTCTAATAGACGAAAGGCGAATCGCAGCTATCTTCCATGGTCAGTTATATCAGCAAAGGATCGCCAGATCCTACAACAAAAAAGTTCAGCTACGGCAGTTTAAACAACATGACTTGGTTTTGAAGAAAATTCTTGACAACCAAGATCAGTCTAAGGGAAAATTCGCTCCTAACTGGGAAGGTCCGTTTATTGTCAAGAAAGCATTGACAGGGGGCTCTCCTAGATTACAAGAAATGGACGGCGATGAATTTCCACAACTAATTAACTTAGACGCCGTGAAACGGTACTATGTCTGAAGTAATTCGCACAACATGGTACAGAATCATCAGGTAACTAGTCACTCTGGTTCTTTAACCCTTTACCACCTACAACTTTCCTACACTTTGCCCCTCAGGGAAACATACATTTCAAGCCAGCAGCCTGGCTCTCTTTTGCATTCCTACAACTTAGGTCATCCCACCGCGGATTTAACCTCTCGCACTTGCAGTTTGGCTACCCATAAATGGGATCAAACTTCTCATACCTGCAGTTTATCCTCAACCTAGGATTAAACTTTCTCCTCCCCGCACTCTGACCTGCACATGGGATTACGCCTTTCGTCTCGCCCTGAGGGGCGAACTACGTCGACCTGATCTCCTCTTCAATAGGAGTATGTAGGCAACCATGTTACATGGCCCGGTCGTAATAAAATAAAAACAACAAAAACATTTCTACCCTTATAAAAACAAAAACAACAAAAACATTCCTACACCATTTCTACCATACACAGCGTTGAACCTCCTACACCAGGTTCGAACTACGCAGACCTGATCTCCTCTTTAATAGGAATACGTAGGCTGTTATTCATGGTTCGGTCTCACCCCTACCAAAATATAAACCCTTGTCAGTTGGTACTTGGATCAAACTTTAATCCACTACATTTCATTTGGCTTCGCACCAAAGGATGGAATTACCCAACTCCTCCCAAATAGAGATTCAACGACCATCTAAGTTGCGTATCATACCTTGAAGAGCAACACCAATCCATAAGAGATGGAATTAACTAGGCTTCTCCTAGATAAGTATCAAGGCGACCATCCGTAGTGCGGTCAATCTCGAGAGAGAAAGCCACACTACTCCATATTTCCATCCGAAACCAAATCCCAAGACACCAAAGATGGTAGGGATACATACGAGATCGATGATCCATTCTCGAACTATCTAGAGACAACTCAATGTCTATCCACCCAGAGGAGGAATCGTAATACATCAAGATCACAAGCCTCAAGCAAAGAAAAAAAATATCAAGCAAGTAACAAAGTATATTTAAAAGGAAGTGATCCAAAAATATATTTCCATTATATATATAATGTTGTTTGATATATACAATGTAAACCATATGACAAAATGGCTGCTAAGCTAGTGCAAGGCGTGTAAATACAAGCTCATCTACAAGTCGTATATATCTGAGCTAACAAGCCCAACATGGCGTCCCTCTCTCGGAAGATCTGAGGCGGCGGGCATGGGTCTCTGTGACGAGAATATCCACACGACCCAATAGATCTGCAACCATCTGCATGGTGACCATATGATCATCAATATATGCGCTCATCTCTGCAATCATGCCAGTGGTAAGTGATAAGTAGGATTTACACCTACTTATGGAGTACCAATTCACGCGAACTATGCCCATCTCAAGTACATTTTAGTCTGTTTTAGCTGCATTTTATGTTAAATTGCATTTCGCATACTTAAAACTCCTTTTGGTGAATAAGTGCAGGAATTGGCCTAATTTGGTGGTGATATCGGGCACGAGGCTAATGAAAGCGTAAGGCGAGGCAAAAGATATGATGTGCATGGGATTGAGTGGATCATGGATATACATAGGATATGTCAGTAGCAGCAACAACATTGCAGAGCCAAGCTAAGGAGCAGAATTAGAAGACAGAAACTGCAAGCCGCACGACCGCGCGACAAAGATAACTTGGAAGCATGCGCCCGTGCGAGATCCCGACCAAAACCAGACAACCTCTCGCAAAGTCTTGCGGCACGATGAAAGATAAGCCTAGGGAGCACGCGCGAGAACGGCCAAACATATCTGAACGTCTCGCAAGTCTTGCGGCCGAGAAATATCATCTTTGGAGGAGCCATGCTGCCAGCGCGAGGCCCTAAGTCACTGACTTGTTTTATTTTATTTCCAAATTTTAAAGGTTGTAATTGATTTAAAACAATTCCTGACTGGTGTCAGGGGTATCACTTGACATTTTATTAGTTTTTCACGTATCTTTACTTGGTAATTAGGGTTTTACTCTCTGGGGAGAAATTCTAACGTAGAAGGAGGCTACAACTCTATCTTTCTGTTCCTTCTTGGGATTTTTTTACCAGAGTGGGATTATTATTATTAGTTTTTGCTGGAATCGTATGAGGATTTGAATTTTGATTCGTATTCCATAATTGGGTTTGATAGTTTCATCTTTCATCTTTCAATTGTCGTTTATTGATCATATTTAGATTTGATCCCATAATGGCTTTTGGTTCAGTCATGAACTAAACTCCATTATGGGATTTTAACGGATTTTAATATGTAGTTTGATTGCATGTTTAAATGCTGGATTGTTTTGCATATCATATGGGATGTCTATCATGATTGTTTTGCATGTATGAATGCTTGATCACCATTCGTTTCATTATTTGTATGGAATTGACAATGAACATGTAAATATGGAATGTAATCATGATAGTATACGTATATAGGGCTGTGTTATATGGCTTATGTATTTCGTGAACCAGATAGACATATATTGTTTCACCGTATAAGTTAGAATAAGGGCTTGAACTTAAAATCAATATATTTGCAATTTTATATAGACATATAGTGATGTTGGTTGTATTGATGATTACATAGAGTCTATCATCTGTGGATGCTGTGTAAGTAGGTCTTAGTGCATTGAAATATGGCTAATACTCTTTTAGTGCTCTTCGCTACTTTCCTGTGATATGTGAGCAAGTCATGCATGATAGTGGCGATTGAATGTAGTATTAAAGGAAGTTAAAATCCCATTTGTTCCAATATCATTTATTCTATCGTTATTATTGCTTTAGTTGTTATTTGTAATTCAAGAACAAACCAAGTTTAATTAATAGTGTGAGCATATAAATATAGTGATTTAATTAATGAATAATAGTTTAAGTTAAACAACTTTCTTTGTGGGATCAATACTTTACCTGCTCTGTATTACTTGTTGACGCATGTATGCTTACATGAGTTAGAGCTCTTTTGTTAGTGGTAAAAAAGAGGCAACAAGTTTTTAAGCGTCGTTCTTAGGGACAAAGCGTTTAATTTAGTATTATTATCATTAGTTTTACGCTATATTGTATGACTTAGACAATTCTAGTCTTATCTCATTTCAGTTTTTGTTTTTGTTTCAGGAAGTTGGATAAATTTTTATGCACACATGGTCAACCAACCCCGAGTTAACACATGTTCAGGATAACTTAAACAGGAGAGGTTGGAAAGCGGGTGTTCGTAGAAATTTACAAGAACAGTTGGAAAACACGGCAGCTGAGGCACAATGAGAAGATCAAAGAGAGGAGCATAGGGCTCTGAAGGAGTATTCCATGCCCAATATTAATGGACTACAGTCTAGCATAGTCAGACCAGCGATAGAAGCAAATACATTCGAGATAAAAACTGGCACTATTCAAATGGTGCAGAATACAGTTGAGTTTGGGGGTGCTGCTACAGATGATCCGAATGAACATCTGTTGAGTTTCATCGAAATTTGTGATACATTCAGATACAACGGTGTGATGGAGGATGCTATTAGACTAAGGTTGTTCCCATTTTTGTTAAGGGATAAATCGAAAAGTTGGCTTCATTCTCTGCCAGCAGGATCTATAACTACATGGGAGGATTTGGCACAGAAATTCTTAGCTAAGTTTTTTCCCAATGGCTGTGACACCCCCAAATCCCGGTACTTCATTACCTGAAGATTTGGTGTTCACGTAATCAAAACATTCATTTATAACTATCCAATCATAAATAAAATTGAATAATAAACCTGCCCATACAGGAATTACATAAAATAAAATCTCCCAAGTTATCTAACCTTTACAAACAAACATTCATGCGGAAATTTTAAAATAAACTCCATTACAATCTTTAAATCAAAGTCTGATAATAAAACTATCAAAACTATTACAAGTCTTCAGTACGTGTTCATCTTTCCTTTTTCCTTTACTGGTGCTAGGTACGTCACCCTTTCCATCATTAGCTGTAAGGATTTTACAGGCAAGAGTGAGCAAACAAGGCTCACTTGAAATATCAATGAATAAAGCTTTCATTCTTTTGCCCATTCGGGGCTCAATAGAATCGAACAATAAGTTCTATTAACTTCTTATACGCCTCCTTGCCTATTCGGAGGCTTAAAAGAATCAAAACATTTCTTGCCCATTCAGGGCTCAATAGAATTGAACAATAAATTCTATTAACATCTTAAACATTCAACTGAGGGTCTAATGACCACGAACCTTGTCCATAGTTATAAGTAATCTTTCAACTTTAACTTTTATAGTCATACGACTATAATGACTTCAGGGTACTTAGGGGGATCAACCCTTCGTACATGTATTGTATACAAACATTTCAGCGCAAAGTACAAAACTAAGTGTAACCCCTATAAATAGGGTTATTCATCTCATTATTTTGAGTACAAGTCCGCCCCAAAGATAGTTTGGTTTAGATACACTTCAAGGTAATTTGGAGTTCAACGGACATCAACTAAGGATTATTTGAATAAAAGATAATAACACTATGTTACTGAATAATCATAACTGAATAAACATTTCGTTCTAAGTTCATGCTTTAGGGATAATCTAATATCATAACTATTGAATAACACATCATACCTTGCTTTGAATAACATTAAGCTAAGGTTACATCTTAGAATTTAATATCAAACATGCACAACAAATAATAACTTGAACGATAAACTGGTTCAACAGAATAAAGGTACTTGCATGCTAATATAACAAGTTTAGAGTTAAGAAAACTTGCATAATCATAATAACTATCTCAACGAAAGTGTGGAGTTAGAGAACTTTCCTTTCGCGTAGATTAAACCGTTATAATCCAAATCACAATTATCCTATATATATATGTTAACATGACATAATCAGTCAGTAACAACATACTATATCTCTACATCATGTATACTTTGATTATAAATTGTATAATCAAATTCTATCAATTAAAACTAATAACAATATTTGTTAAATAGGAATTCCATGCTAACAATATTTGTTTCTGAACTTTCTGTTAAGTGCCCAGCCATACTACAGTTTAAAGCGTAATAGCAAGTACTGCACAAGATCATGTGGTGCTCCGACGCGAGATTTATATAGGGACTCCTACAATGATGCGAAATTCTTTATATTCAAATTGATTGACATTACATACCAAGTCAATAAGTCTGGTCAAGGCCGATTTTACGCTAAAGAAAACTTGACGTATTTGAAGCTTGAATTTTGACGCTGGGGCGCCGAAACTCACAGAACCAAAATGAAGAACAGAGCCAAAGCTACTGTCTTAAATTTGTAACAATAATTTTCCCCAAACAACCTGTATAACTAATAAAAATTTCACATACTTGTTAACAATCATCCATATACCAATTACCAACCACTAATTAACAATATCATAGACTAATTATTGGAAACACTGTTATTAAAACAAAACTGCATTGTTGATAAATATAAATTACAGTGAACGGTATTCCATGCTTATAACCAAATTATTACCTTTGGAAAACTAGCATACCAACATATAGTCCAATTAACATATACAAAGTTCAATTCGCGTATTAGTTCACAATTTTTGTTATCATGAAATCATATGTTCGTATATATATTTTCCACTGTAAAACCGAGTTCTCTTTCTCAATGGTAATTTAGCATACAACACATACACACCTATATATACATGCTAGCTATAACAATTACAATTACACATATTATCATCATAAATTATAAAACTCAGTTTACAGAAAATTTTGTAAAACTTATTCTACTGTGAAATTCAAAAACACAGGGATATACTAATTCAGGAACTATATAATGTAACACATATATAGTTATATAGTATTAAGATTATAGGAAAAATACCTTTTTATTGCTTAAGAAGATACTTGTTAACAAAACTTGCTTTGGACAATCACACATTTGGCTTCCTTCCTCTCAAACTCTCTGAACTTCCTTTTTTTTTCTTCTCTCAGTTAATCAGTTAACTCAAAGCGTAAAATGATAAACACTCCAATTCACAGTATAGGTATACTAAAATAAAAAAAAACCAACGTACGTCTTTTCAATTATTTTAAAAAAATTGACGCTCACTAATGATTTGTATTAAATTATCAGTTATATAACTTATATATATTTACGTATTATCATTTTATTTATTTAACAATTTAAATTAAAAAGAAATTCAAAAGCCATAGGCTTTGTTTGGCAACCCATTTAAAAGTTAAAGGATTAATATACTTACACCTTGTTTGACAAAAACTAAATTAATATTACTTTAATTTATTTTAATAACTCTTATAATATAGTTATTTGTAACACTTTATTTAATAACAATTTATTAAATAAATTACTTAATCGCATAACTCAATCCACATAACACATTAATTATTTAACAAATAAATAATTAACTAATCACATTAATTATTTAGCAAATAAATAATTAACTAAATCAACTCAATCAAATTGAAAAATTACTTATTCAATAATAAACACATCCAATAAATATTTATATAAATGAATAAATATTTATAACTTACATTTAAAAATCTGGAATGTTACATCATTCCCCTCTTATAAGGATTCTGTCCCCAGAATCACAACTCAAACAAAACATTCTTTACATTCTTCCCTACTTACAAAGATTCTGTCCCCAGAATCGAAGACACAAATTAAACAAATAACTCAGGGTACTCTTTCATCATTTTCTCTTCGAGTTCCCACGTTGCTTCTTCAGCATTGTGGTTTCTCCATATCACCTTCACAGAAGGTATCACTTTATTCTAGAGCACTTGTTCTTTCCTATCAACTATCTGGATAAGAATCTCTTCATAAGATAAATTTTTCTAGAACTGCAACGGTTTGTACTCGATCACGTGATTGTAATCGGGTTTATATGGTCGTAACACCGAAATATGAAAAACATTTTGAATATTTTCCAATTCTGGAGGTAGAGCTACCTCGTAAGCTACCTCTCCAACTATTCGCAACACTTCGAAGGGTCCAATAAACCTCGGGCTTAGTTTTCCCTTTTTATCGAAACGAATTTTCCCCTTCCAAGGAGAAACTTTTAGGAATACGTAGCTTCCTACGTCAAATGCACGATCTTGCCTGTGTTGATCAAAGATACTTTCTTCTTCGGCTTGTCTTGAGTCACTACCAATCTTGTCTGATGAGTTCGATAACCTCAGCAGTTTGTTGCACTAGTTCTGGTCCTAGCAGTTGACGTTCACCAACTTCATCCCAGCACAGTGGAGTTCTGCACTTTCTGCCGTATAACGCTTCGTAAGGCGGCATGCCGATGCTCGCGTGATAACTATTATTGTAGGCGAATTCCACCAGTGGTAATTGTTCTTCCCAACTTCCTTTGAAATCCATGACGCATGCTCTCAACATATCTTCCAATGTTTGGATGGTTCGTTCGCTTTGGCCATCTGTTTGTGGATGATAAGCTGTACTCATTCACAATTGAGTTCCCATGCATTCTTGTAGTCTCTTCCAAAAGTTTGACGTGAATCGTGGGTCTCTATTGGACACAATTGACACTGGCACTCCATGTCTCAAAACGATTTCTTTAATGTACAATCTTACTAACTGATCAAGATTGAATCTAATCTTTATTGGTAAAAAGTGTGTTGATTTCGTCAGTCTGTCCACTATCACCCAAATTGCATCGTATCCTCTCCGAGTAGTTAGAAGACCCACCACAAAATCCATCGTGATGTGTTCCTCCTTCCATTCCGGTATTTCCAACGGTTGAAGTAATCCGCTGGATCTTTGATGTTTGGTTTTTACTCTTTGACATGTCAAACATTTTGCCACGCATTCTGCAACGTCCCTTTTCATATTCGGCCACCATAAATGTCGACGTAGATCTTGATACATCTTCGTACTTCCTAGATGAATCGAATATTTTGAGCTATGAGCTTCGGTCAAGATTTTGTCTTTCAGTTCTGGTGTTACTGGAACCCAGATTCTTCCCTCGTACCGTAGTAATCCTTCGGTATCGACCTTGTATTTCGTACCACTTCCATCAACCATATTCTCTTCTATCTTCCCACATTCTTTATCTTGTAACTATGCGTTCTTCACCTTGTCCAGTAAAGTTGGACCTGCTTTTAACTGAAATAGTCGTTCGTCGGATTCCTGTGGAAATTTGATTTCCAGTTCTAACTTTGTCATTACTGAAATTAGCTCCTCCTGAGTTGTTATCAGCATCAATTTCTCCCGACCTTTACTGCTTAAAGCATTTGCAACCACATTCGCTTTGCCTGGATGATAAAAGATCTCACAATCATAATCTTTTATCAATTCCATCCACCTTCTCTAATGCATGTTCAGATCTTTCGAAGTGAAAATATACTTCAGACTTTTGTGGTCTGTGTAGATCTCACATTTCACTCCATACAGATAGTGTCTCCATATCTTGGGAGCAAATACTACTCCAGCCAATTCCACATCATGAGTCGGATAACCTTTCTCATAATCCTTTAGTTGTCTTGATGCATAGGAAATAACTTTGCCATTTTGTATAAGAACACAACCCAATCCTTTGTGTGAGGCATCACTATACACCACAAAATTTCCTGTATTATCCGGCAGGGTTAACAAAGGTGCCACACTTGGCTTCTTCTTCAATCTTGGAAGCTCTATTCACACTTCTCCGTCCAAACGAATTTCACAGCTTTCCGTGTCAAATTTGTTAACGGAGTGGCTATCTTGGAAAAATCTTGTATAAATCTTCTATATTAACCGACCAGCCCCAAGAAACTCCTCACCTCCGAAGGTGTCCTTGGTTGTTCCCAATTTATTACAGCTTCCACTTTTGATGGATCCACTGAAATCCCATCTTTGTCAATCACATGACCCAAAAATTGTACACGATCGAACCAAAATTCACACATAGAGAATTTCTTGTACAGTTTTTCCTTTCTTAGTGTCTCCAATGTCAAACGTAAATGTTCTACGTGTTCTTCTTGAGTTTTGGAATACACCAGAATGTCATCGATAAACACCACTACGAACTTGTCTAAGAATGGTTTAAATACCCTTTTCATCAAATCCATGAACGCGGCAGGGGCATTTGTTAAACCAAAAGACATCACCAGAAACTCGTAATGTCCGTACCAAGTTCTGAATGCCGTTCTAGGTATATCCTCCTTTCTTACCTTCAGTTGGTGATACCCACTTCTCAAATCTATTTTCGAGAAATACTTAGCACCCTTCAACTGATCAAACAAGTCATCTATTTTAGGCAACGGATACCTATTCTTAATGGTGACTTTGTTTAACTCTCTATAATCAATGCAAAGGCGCATTGATCCATCCTTCTTTTTAACGAATAAAATTGGCGCTCCCCACGGCGATACGCTTGGTTGAATATACTTCTTGTCCGGCGGTTCTTGCGGTTACCATCGGTTCCTTCATGTCTATTTGAGCCATTACATGACGGGCCTTCGATATCGGTGCAGTTCCTGGCGCTAAGTCGATTACGAATTCAATCTCTCTATCAGGCGGAAGTCATGGGAAATCTTCCGGAAATACATCTACGAATTCTCCAACCACTGGTATCTCCTCCAGTTTCACACCCTTCTTCTGAGTATCGACTATGTAAGCCAAATAACCCACACAGCCTTTACTTAACAACTTCTTGACCTGCATAATAATTAGACATTTCATTTGTCTAGGCGACTTGCTACCATGGAAAACTACCTTTGACGGAGTCATAAGGTTTACACACTTTTGTGACAATCAATTCATCGCTCCATATTTGAATAATGATCCATTCCCAAAATTACATCAAATTCCCAGTCTAATCTAATTAAATCTACCATCATTATATTCCCTTTATGTTCATCCTACGACTCTTGTATACTGAACCTAACAGAATCACTTCCCTATTCGCAATTTCTATGTTCGGAGGAAATTCAGTTCTTCTCTAGTAATTCTAACCTCTTAGCAAATTCATCAGATATAAACGAGCAAGTAGCACCCGAATCAAATAATACATAAGCATTAATATCATTGATTGGGATAATACCTGACACCACATCTTTTGATTGCACAACATCTTGTACATTCATGTTGAAAGTTCTGGCTGTGGGTTTGTTTGATGCTGTAGGTCCAGTAATGGCCCATGTTCCTCCACTGCTACCTCCCTTGCTTCTTATTGTTTCTCCGACCTTCTTCTAAGGGCATTCACGAGCAAAATGATCCTTGGATCCGTACGTGAAACATATATTCTTCTTGGGTTGGGTGCAATTTGAGGCGATGTGACCCTTCTGGCCACAGTTGAAACATGCACATTTCCTCATCAAGCACACATCCTTATGAAACCTCCCGCATGTAGCACATGCTTCAAACTTCCTAAACTGCTGGTTACCCTACTGGTTTCCAGTACCCCCATTTCCCTTCTATTTCATCTTTAAGTTGTTGTTGTTGTTGTTGTTGTTGTTGCCACTTCCATTGCCTCCGCTACCATTCTTCACTGCCACCTCATTCTTTTTCTTCTTCTGCTCTTGATTGAATTTTGTCACTGCCTCTCCTCCCCTTCAATGAGCCCGCCTTACTCCATCACTCCCGAAGAACGTTTTTAATCGAACAGGAAACCTACTATACAGCCTGTGGCTTCAGCTTCAGGTCCTCAAATCTTTTTTCGCTTACGCTGTCTCAGGCTGACTGATATGGCGCAAACCTCGCCAACTCGTTGAATTTCACGGCATACTCAGACACCGTCATCGCTCCCTGCTTCAGTTCCAAAAACTGAACCTCTAACTGACTCTTTGAACTCTCTGGGAAGTAGGTCTCAAAGAATAACTCCTTAAACCTATCCCACGTCATCACTCCTAGTCCTTCCCGGGTTTTAATGGCTTGCCACCAATAACTAGCTTCTGCTTTCAACATAAATGTTGTAAAGGCAGTCTTCTGTTCATCCACTACCCTAGTGACTTCAAATACTTTCTCTATTTCCATAATCCAGTTCTGTGCCTCAACCAAATTCGTGGACCCACAAAATTCAGGTGGTTCAACCGCCTTGAAATCCTTAAACGTTGTTCTTTGGTTCTGAGGTTGATGCTGCAACGCTCCTGTTAGTAATTTGACTAGTTGTTAGACGGAATTATCTTCAACATCATTATTGTTAGTTCTCGTATTGGTTCTCTGACGGGGTGGTTCACATCTGGGAGGCATTTTCTGTTAAAAAAACATCTATTAGACTATTACCCAACTTCTTTAAGTACTTTCTAATTAATCCTTCTTCCATAAAAGAAACAACCACATAACACTTTTGAATAAAATAATATCTTTTATTTATTCATCACCTTTTTCGAAAACATAAAAACAATAGCATCACTGCTATTTACATTCCTTTCCTAAACTACAAAAGTTACAGGACAACATCATCATTCTCATAGCCCATGGTTACTTAACACTAGGGATTAACACATTATTTAACACTTATTACTTGCAAAACAGACACATTTCCTACGATGATCTATTAAGATACTCAGTAGCCTTTTGACGCTCTTCTTCCATAACACGGAACATGGTTCGGCGATCTAACACGTATGATGGCAAAGTCTCGAACTGAATTGGATTACCCATGACCCGATCTTGAGCTCGATTGGTCACAGTATTGAATACTTTATCCATCTCTTCCATCTTCATCCTCTTTGTTTGTGCGTCCCTAACTGTGCTTCCCCAGTTCTTTGAAAGCTTCCTCTAATGTATCTTAACTCTCGCCCTCTTGGTAGCTTCCTCCTTCAGCTTGTTCTTTAGTTCCACGACCATCTCGATCAGTTGTTCCTTCTCTCCTTGATGCAGATCGACTTCTCTTCAAAGATTAGTTAGACGCTCATCTCGATCCCGGATGTCGCTGCTGCTCGCGTCATCATTGCGATCATTGTTCACTACTATCTCTCCTCGCAACTCCTCAACTGTGTCCCTCAAGTTCCATGTTACGGTCGTAGACTTCATCATACATACGAGCAGCCATCGAGGTTAGTGGATTCTCTTCCTCCTCATCCGTCTCCACATCATCATCCTCATCTTCAACCACTGTGACCAACGGAGCTGATTCCCGTGGCAGTAGTTGTTCCCAAACAACCTGAATATCGCGAGGCTCCTCCTCTATAGACAAAATTTTAAAGTTTTAGTTATTAATCATTCTACCCGACACTCGTGAGCACATAAGTTATAAACACATAAGCACATAAGTGTTTTATTACTTCTTCCTTACAACTCGATAAGAGTTATCTCCACTATCTTTTCAAGGGTTACTTCCTAAGGCTTCCCCCCCCCCCCCCACCTAAGGTTCATAACCTAAATCTTTGATACAAACTTGTGACACCCCCAAATATCGGTACTTCATTACCTCAAGATTTGGTGTTCACGTAATCAAAACATTCATTTATAACTACCCAATCATAAATAAAATTGAATAATAAACCTTCCCATATAGGAATTACATAAAATAAAATCTCCCAGGTTATCTAACCTTTACAAACAAACATTCATGCAGAAATTTTAAAATAAACTCCATTACAATCTTTAAATCAAAGTCTGATAATAAAACTATCAAAACTATTATAAGTCTTCGGTACTTGTTCATCTTTCCCTTTCCTTTACTGGTGTTAGGTACGTCACCCTTTCCATCTTTAGCTGTAAGGATATTTACAGGCAAGAGTGAGCAAACAAAGCTCAATTGAAATATCAATGAATAAAACTTTCACATTCTTTGCCCATTCAGGGGCTCAATAGAACTGAACAATAAGTTCTATTAACTTCTCATACGCTGCTTGCATATTCAGAGGCTTAAAAGAACTGAAACATTTCTTTCCCATTCAGGGGCTCAATAGAATTGAACAATAAATTCTACTAACATCTTAAACATTCAACTGAGGGTCTAATGACCACGAACCTTGTCCACAATTATAAGTAATCTTTCAACTTTAACTTTTATAGTCATACGACTATAATGATTTCAGGGTACTTAGGGTGATCAACCCTTCGTACATGTATTGTATACAAATATTTCAGCGCAAAGTACAAAATTAAGCATAACCCCTATAAATAGGGTGGTTCATCTCAGTATTTTGAGTACAAGTCCGCCCCAAAGATAGTTTGGTTTGGATACACTTCAAGCTAATTTGGAGTTCAACGGACATCAACAAAGGATTAGTTGAATAAAAGATAATAACATTATGTTACTGAATAATCATAACTGAATAAACATTTCGTTCTAAGTTCATGCTTTAGGGATAATCTAATAGCATAACTATTGAATAACACATCATACCTTGCTTTGAATAACATTAAGCTAAGGTTACATCTTAGAATTTAATATCAAACATGCACAACAAATAATAACTTGAATGATAAACTGGTTCAACAGAATAAAGGTACTTTCATGCTAATATAACAAGTTTAGAGTTAAGAAAACTTGCATAATCATAATAACTATCTCAACGAAAGTGTGGAGTTAGAGAACTTGCCTTGCGCGCAGATTAAACCATTATAATCCAAATCACAATTATCCTATATATATATATATATATATATATATATATATGTTAACATGACATATTCAGTCAGTAACAACATACTATATCTCTACATCACGTATGATTTAATTATAAATTGTATAATCAAATTCTATCCATTAAAACTAATAACAATATTTGTTAATTAGTAACTCCATGTTCACTCATAGTATTAATATACTATAATACCAAAATATATACTCAACATTTATCATATATCATTTCTTTTAAAAAAATTAGACTTTTGTGCAAGACAAAAGTCGTTTCTGAACTTTCTGTAAAGTGGCGCCACGGCGCGAGATTTATATAGGGACTCGTCATTGCAAGGCGCAAATCAAGCTCCTAAACCGACTACGCAAATGATAACAGTAAGTCCGGCTAAGAAGGCGATTTTTAGCGCTAAGGCGCGAAACTTGAAACTGGAGCGTGAATTTTGACGTTGGGGCGCCGAAACTCACAGAACCAAAACGAAGAACAGAGCCAAAGCTACTGTCTTAAATTTGTAACAACAATTTGCCCCAAACAACCTGTATAACTAATATAAATTTCACATACTTGTTAACAATCATCCATATACCAATTACCAACCACTAATTAACAATATCATATACTAATTCTTGGAAACACTGTTATTAAAATAAAACTGCATTGTTGATAAATATAAATTATAGTGAACGGTATTCCATGCTTATAACCAAATTATTACCTTTGGAAAACTAGCATACCAACATATAGTCCAATTAACATATACAAAGTTCAATTCGCGTATTAGTTCATAATTTTTGTTATCATGAAATCATATGTTCGTATATATATATTTTCCACTGTAAAAACTGAGTTCTCTTTCTCAATGGTAATTTAGCATACAACACATACACACCTATATATACATGCTAGCTATAACAATTACAATTATACATATTATCATCATAAATTATAAAACTCAGTTTACAGAAAATCTTGTAAAACTTAATCTACTGTGAAATTCAAAAACACAGAGATATACTAATTCACGAACTATATAATGTAACACATATATAGTTATATAATATTAAGATTATAGGAAAAATACCTTTTTGTTGCTTAAGAAGATACTTGTTAACAGAACTTGCTTTGGACAATCACACACTTGGATTCCTTCCTCTCAAACTCTCTGAACTTCCTTTCTTTTTCTTCTCTCAGTTAATCAGTTAACTCAAAGCGTAAAATGATAAACACTCCAATTCACAAAGATATGTATACTAAAATGAAAAAAAAAAAAAAACCAACGACGCCTTTTCAATTATTTTAAAAAAAAAGCGACGCTCACTAATGATTTGTATTAAATTATCAGTTACATAACTCATATATATTTACGTATTATCATTTTATTTATTTAACAATTTAAATTAAAAAGAAATCCAAAAGCCATAGGCTTTGTTTGGCAACCCATTTAAAAGTTAAAGGATTAATATACTTACACCTTGTTTGGCAAAAACTAAATTAATATTACTTTAATTTATTTTAATAACTCTTATAATATAGTTATTTGTCATACCTTATTTAAAAACAATTTATTAAATAAATTATTTAATCTCATAACTCAATCCACATAACACATTAATTATTTAGCAAATAAATAATTAACTAAATCAACTCAATCAAATTGAAAAATTACTTATTCAATAATAAACACATCCAATAAATATTTATATAAATCAATAAATATTTATAACTTACATTTAAAAATCTGGAATGTTACATCATTCCCCTCTTATAAGGATTCTGTCCCCAGAATCACAACTCAAACAACACATTCGTTACATTCTTTCCTACCTATAATGATTATGTCCCCTGAATCAAAGACACAGATTAAACAAATAACTCAGGGTACTCTTTCATCATTTTCTCTTTGAGTTCCCACGTTGCTTCTTCAGTACTGTTGTTTCTCCATATCACCTTCACAGAAGGTATCACTTTATTCTTGAGCACTTGTTCTTTCTTGTCGACTATCTGGATATGAATCTCTTCATAAGACAAATCTTTCTCGAACTACAATGGTTCGTACTCGATCACGTGATTGTAATCGGGTTTATAAGGTCGTAACACCGAAATATGAAAATTTTTTTGAATATTTTTCAATTCTAGAGGTAGAGCTACCTCGTAAGCTACCTCTCCAACTCTTCGCAACACTTCGAAGGGTCCAATAAACCTCGGGCTTAGTTTTCCTTTTTTACCGAAACGAATTTTCCCCTTCTAAGGAAAAACTTTTAGGAATACGTAGCTTCCTACGTCAAATGAACGATCTTTCCTGTGTTGATCAGCATACTTCTTCTGTCGGTCTTGAGCTACTACCAATCTTGTCCTGATGAGTTTGATAACCTCAGCAGTTTGTTGCACTAGTTCTTGTCCTAGTAGTTGTCGTTCACCAACTTCATCCAAGCACAGTGGAGTTCTGCACTTTCTGCCGTATAACGCTTCGTAATGCGGCATGCCGATGCTCGCGTGATACCTATTATTGTAAGCGAATTCCACCAACGGTAATTGTTCTTCCCAACTTCCTTTGAAATCCATGCGCATGCTCTCAAATATCTTCCAATGTCTGGATCGTTCGTTCGCTTTGGCCATCTGTTTGTGGATGATAAGATGTACTCATTCCCATCCAAGGTCTTGAAGAATAACTCCTTAAACCTATCCCAAGTCATCACTCCTGGTCCTCCCCGGGTTTTATTGGCTTGCCACCAATAACTAGATTCTGCTTTCAACATAAATGTTGCAAAGGCAGTCTTCTGTTCATCCACTACCCTAGCGACTTCAAATACTTTCTTTATTTCCATAATCCAGGTCTATGCCTCGACCGAATTTGTGGACCCACAGAATTCAGGTGGTCTAACTGCCTTGAAATCCTTAAACGTTGTTCTTTGGTTCTGAGGTTGATGCTGCAACGCTCCTGTTAGTAATGTCACTAGTTGTTGCACGAAATTATCTTCAACATCATTATTGTTAGTTCTCGTATTGGTTCTCTGACAGGGTGGTTCACGTCTGGGAGGCATTCTCTGTTAGAAAAACATTTATTAGACTAGTACCCAACTTCTTTAAGTACTTTCTAATTAATCTTGCTTCCATAAAAGAAACAACCACATAACACTTTTGAATAAAATAATATCTTTTATTTATTCATCACCTTTTCGAAAACATAAAAACAATAGCATCACTGCTATTTACATTCCTTTACTGAACTACAAAAGTTACAGGACAACATCATCATTCTCATATCCCATGGTTACTTAACACTAGGGATTAACACATTATTTAACACTTATTACTTGCAAAACAGACACATTTCGTACGATGATCTATTAAGATACTCAGTAGCCTTTTGACGCTCTTCTTCCATAACACGGAACATGGTTCGGCGATCTAACACGTATGATGGCAAAGTCTCGAACTGAATTGGATTACCCATGACCCGATCTTGAGCTCGATTGGTCACAGTATTGAATACTTTATCCATCTCTTCCATCTTCATCCTCTTTGTTTGTGCGTCCCTAACTGCTCTTCCAGTTCGTTGAGAATCTTCCTCGTATGTATCTTCAGCTCTTGCCCTCTTGGTAGCTTCCTCCTTCAGCTTGTTCTTCAGTTCCACGACCATCTCGATCAGTTGTTCCTTCTCTCCTTCAATCTGCATCAGCTTCGCTTCAGCATTAGTTAGACATTCATCTCGATCCTGGATGTCGTCGTCCCTTCTCCTGTCATTGCGATGCATTTGTTCACCATCGCTCCTGCAAACTCCTCAATTGTGTCCTGAAGTTCCACGTTACGGTCGTAGACTTCATCATACATACGAGCAGCCATCGAGGTTAGTGGAGTCTCTTCCTCCTCGTCCTCGTTATCCTCATCCTCATGTGGCAACTCCACGGGATCCTCCACATCCGTCTCCACATCATCATCCTTATCTTCAACCATCATGACTAACGGGCCGACTCCGTGGGCGATAGTTATTCCCCAACAACCTGAATGTCGCGAGGCTCCTCCTCTATAGGCATTTGAGGTCCCTCCTCCCTGGTCTGACTGGATTCTCTGACATTAGTCATCCTGATAATAAAATTTTGAAGTTTTAGTTATTAATTATTCTACCCGACACTCGTGAGCACATAAGTTATAAACACATAAGCACATAAGTGTTTTATTACTTCTTCCTTAAAACTCGATAAGAGTTATCTCCACTATCTTTTCAAAGGTTACTTCCTAAGGCTTTTCCCCCCCACCTAAGGTTCATAACCTAAAGCTTTGATACCAACTTGTGACACCCCCAAATCCCGGTACTTCATTACCTTAAGATTTGGTGTTCACGTAATCAAAACATTCATTTATAACAACCCAATCATAAATAAAATTGAATAATAAACCTGCCCATATAGGAATTACATAAAATAAAATCTCCCAGGTTATCTAACATTTACAAACAAACATTCATGCGGAAATTTTAAAATAAACTCCATTACAATCTTTAAATCAAAGTCTGATAATAAAACTATCAAAACTATTACAAGTCTTCAGTACTTGTTCATCTTTCCCTTTCCTTTACTGGTGCTAGGTACGTCACCCTTTCCATCTTTAGCTATAAGGATTTTACAGGCAAGAGTGAGCAAACAAGGCTCACTTGAAATATCAATGAATAAAACTTTCACATTCTTTACCCATTCAGGGGCTCAATAGAACTGAACAATAAGTTCTGCCCATCAGCACGAAATATCAGCGGAGAGGGCATGTCTTCTGTGGGGCATATTCACCAGAATATACATCAACATTGGTCATCTCATTCACGAGAATATGCTGCTCTATTTACGGGGAGTAACGATTGGGAGCATTCAACACGCATCTGTGGTAGCCATGTTTTGGGCTAAACAGGGATGAAACTGGGGTAATGAGCAGATGCAATATCCAAACCAGGATATTACTCATGCCATGATCAAAAAGTTTAAAGACTGGGCAGGTGGTGTACCGCACCCACGCGGACTAGGATTCAATCGTCAGCCTATTTTTCCAGAGCCACCACAACAAACCCCGCAAACAGACGAGGCGGGTCCGTCTACGCACGCACATGCCACCAATGGCGATCGCCAGCTCCGAAGGTTGGAGCGCAAGGTCGATGTCATGTATGACAATTTGGGCACATTTGCGATGGGACTCACAAGGGCTTTAGCCGAAGCATTTGTGCAACAAGGAACAACACAAGAATGGCCTCAGTTTGGAACAGCAGCACAATATCCACCACCAAATTCACCACCCGAGGAGGGTGGCACCACCGATAATTAGGGGAGTTTTCATACCCTTTACCTTCATTCAATTGGGACATTGAATATTTTAAGTTTGGGGGTATTGGGTAGTGATTAGTATTTTTAGTTTTGCATATAGTTTTGCATGATTCATATAGTTTTGCATTATTAGTTTAATTTAGTTTTGCATAGAGTTTTGCATGATTCATATAGTTTTGAATGATTAGTTTAATTTTTATGTGCATGTTTAGATTACGTGCATGTTTAGATTCCATTTTAGCATATAGTGCATGTTATAATTGCATACCTCACAATTCTTACCGTTTAGAAAAATTTTGTCTAGCCAATGATGAGAGTGAAGTTTTTAAATGATTTCTGAATATTTTGGATAACATGAGCTGAGATGTAACGTTTTATATAATGAAATTCATAATGCTGTTTAAATGCTTTTGGTTTGCACAAATGTGTTCACAAGCACTTGTAGGTATAAGAAGTACGTTGTGCCTTGCGTGATAGAAAAATGTAGTCTTAAAAAGAGAAATATGTGAAAAGTGACTTTTGGACTGTATAAAACATTGATTTTTAAACTTTCAAAAAACATGGGTATCTGTGTATATATAAAAAAAAGAAAAAGAAAGAAAAGTAGAAATAACATGGCTAGTCTTATTTCGGGGCCCTAGCTACTTGAGTAACTACGCCCGAAGGGGATTGTCTCTACACCTAGCGCCCTAAGGTCTTTCATGGTCTGGGAGTCGTTGGTCTAAAGCTCGCTAAGGGGTAGCAGTGTGCCTAATGGAGTAAGACATTACACAGTCATGAAGAAAAAGAAAGAAAAGAAAAATAGCAATAAACACCGCGAGAAAGTGCGAAATTCGCCCTCGTGAGTAGAATAAAGCAGTTTAAGCCCATTGTTGAACTATAGTTTATTTTAAGATGTTGAAATAGTCCGAGTCGCATATAGATACATAAGTCTTGATTTAAGCTATAATTATTTTGGGGAAAAAAGCACTTTTTCACTACTGTGGTTGTAGTGTTTTAAGCAATTAGTCACTGTGCTTTTAAATATTCAATTAGCCCACTGTACTTTTTAAAAATGTTCAATCAACCCATTCCGTCCAATTTCTTAGATGGACTTTAAAAAATTACGCCAATTTTCCTACGTGGCTTTTGAAAAATATATAAAAATAAGTTATTTCCTACGTGGCAAGCCAGTCAACCAAATTCTTAATATGATTGAGCCATTGCACTTTCAAAAAAAAGCAAATGGCCCACTGTGGTTTTAAAATTATTTTTATGTTTTATTTTCTTTCTTTTTCTTTACCTATTATAACATGTATAATATTAATAAAAATTAATATTATAATATTTATAATATGTATGTTTTATTTAAAAAATAAAAATAAAAATACTTTTATGTTTTAAAATACTTATAAAATTTTTAAAAATAAAAATATTTTTATGTTTTATTTTCTTTCTTTTTCTTTACCTAAATATTTATAACATATATAATATTAATAAAAATTAATATTATAATATTTATAATATGTATGTTTTATTTCAAAAATAAAAATAAAATTCACACTCAATCAGATAAAATAGAAGCTCAAAAACTCAATCCACGATCGACTTTTCTCTCTCCTCCACCACTAATAAACTCAATCCACGATGGAAGCTCAAAAACTCAATCAGATAAAAATAAAACGAATGCTCAGGTACACTCAACGTCTTTTCTCTCTCCTCCACCACTGAAACTCAATTCACTCATCACCATTCCTTCAATGGAAGCTCAGAGACGAATACAAGCTAACCCGACTGAAATTGCTCGATCTATCTATCTAAATCTCTAATATAGATGAAATTGCTCGATCTGAAATTGCTCAATCTGAAATTCCAGGGTTTAAATGAGGAAGAAGATGAACAGTTTGAGTTTGAATTATTTTAGGCTTATTTATTTATTTTGAAGGAGAGAGAAAATATTTAATGAATTAAAATATTTATTTTAATTTTATTATTATTTTAATTATTTTTTGCCACATAATCAATGACTTTATTTTATTATTATTTTTTGTGTTGCCACAACAGAAAATAATGAATTTTTGATTTTTTTTTTCAATGCCACGTGTGTAATCATTTAACGTCCGTCCAAGAAATTGGACGGAATGGGTTGATTGAACATTTTTAAAAAGTACAGTGGGCTAATTGCTTAAAACACTACAACCACAGTGGTGAAAAAATGCTTTTTGCCATTTTTTGGTTTGAGCAAGATAGCATGAGCACTCTACACCGAAATCAAGTATTGGGCGAACACAACACACACACACACATCATCTGTATAGCATTTTGAATTATATGAGTATAAGACATTATGCCTACGGTTTGGTTTGAATCTGTATTCTCGAATCTAGAAAAAAATTCATTGAGGCAAATTAGACTGAATTTTTATGATGGTTGGGACAATGTGAGAATTAGTTGCATAATCATATAGTTGCATTTTCATCGTCCATTAGTATGCATTGCTTGGGGGCAAGCAATGGTTCAAGTTTGGGGGTATTTGATAAGTAGGATTTACACCTACTTATGGAGTATCAATTCACACGAACTATGCCCATCTCAAGTACATTTTAGTCTGTTTTAGCTGCATTTTATGTTAAATTGCATTTCACATCCTTAAAACTCCTTTTGGTGAATAAGTGCAGGAATTGGCCTAATTTGGTGGTGATATCGTGCACGAGGCTAATGAAAGCGTAAAAGAGGGCAAAGATAGGATGCGCATGGGATTGACTGGAGCATGGATGGACAAGCATGGATATACATAGGACATGTCAGTAGCAGCAACAACATTGCAAAGCCAAGCTAAGGAGCAGAATCAGAAGACAAAAACTGCAAGCCGCGCGACAAAGATAGCTTGGAAGCGCCACCAATTTGAGATCCCGGCCAAACCAAACCAAAAACTTCATCGCAAGTTGTGCAACACTGCGAGAAAGACAAGTTTAGGGCGCTGGCGGCAGCGAGAACGATCAAAACATACGAACCTACTGCAAGTCTCGTGGCCGCGAGAATATCATGCTTTTCGGAGGAGGCCTGCGCCACATGTGAGGCCGAATTTGTCGACTTGTTTTATTTTATTTCCAAATTTTAAAGATTGTAATTGATTTAAAACGATTCCTGACTGGTGTCAGGGGTATCACTTGACATTTTATTAGTTTTTCACGTATCTTTACTTGGTAATTAGGGTTTTACTCTCTGGGGAGAAATTCCAACGTAGAAGGAGGCTACAACTCTATCCGGGTATCTTCCAACACGACAGATGGTGCTATACTGTACAATATTCATACATTCATTCAATTGAAAAGTCTCAAACAATGAATATAACCTCTATATATTTAAAGTAATATTTACATTTCCCAAGTTCTAAACCCATTACAAAGGTTCTTTATCATAATATCAGTTACATTACAACAATAGACCTATACTATTACAAGACAACTTAGAAATCTTCCTTAGTTTTTCCTTTATCTTTTCCTGATCCTTCAGGACGTTCAGTCTTAGCTGCATTCATATGGTTTCAAGCAAGAGTGAGCATAACTAGCTCAGCAAGTATAACAATTTAATAACAACATGCTTGACACATACAAATCGTATATCTTCGATAACTGAACAATAGTTATGAAGTACTATTGATAATTCAAAATAGCACTTCATCTTTTCTTTCAAAATGTTTTACAATAACAACAGTATTAGTAAAACATTCACTCCGGTCAGAGACCTCGAGTATTCATTCTTTATTGGAAAAGGACAACCCGGAAGCAAATCCGTAAGTTCGATATTACTTACGAGCACTTCTAGGTGATTAGCCTATTGTACTCTATGTTGATCAACACTACATCCGTTAAACGTATGTACGTTTAAGCATTTGGCAACCTCACGTGCCTGTCGTTTTACCGACCAAACATTTGTTTAACATTTCAGTCTTCTGTTAAAAACCATAACAAGTAGTTGACAAAAGATAGCACCCATTGACAATACATGATTAGATTATCAATATTTCAAGTCTAGCCAAAGGAACTGGCTTTAACTTCAACATATCTCAATTCATGTGAAAGAATACATGAACAGCAAAAACTTGTTCACATTGAACTGAAACAAGAGTTAGAATACTTGCCTTTAGCGTCTGCTACGATGTTTTAACTTTACATTCAAGTCGTTCAAGTCTCTACAATACATGATCACATAATGCCTTATATTAGGTCACATATAATCAAGTATGTATATGACTATATCATACTCTTTATTTTAATCTAATTGTGTACTAGATTCAATTACTATTCGTTCCGGTTTGTCATTTACCATTGCATTTATATTTGACTAGGCTATCTTAACCTTTACATTACATTCTTTACGGTTTAACAGAGTTTAACAATGTTACATTACCTCCCTTAAGTTATATTTACTTCCATTTCTTTTCTTTGCACTTAGAAAATTTCCTTACTATCTTTGTTATGAGGATGTAGCCATGACCAGATTATACTTACATCTCATCTTCAGCTGCACATGAACGAGCCTTATTAGATCTCTCGATGCGGACTTGGCTTGCTGGCGCCACTTATTGAACTAAGGTTCACACACTGTGGCGAACTCTTGCAATGTCTTTCGATTCTTCGCTCCGCACCACTTGCACATGGGTCTTTTTGCCTAGGGTTGGCCAGCCATGCGCGCCAACTCAACAAGCACTGAATAATAATTTAAGTTTTGAAATTTTGTGAACTTCCCAGACACATAACTTTTCCGTTATAAGTCTGAATTGGCTGGTTCAAAAGCCTACAGTTCACAAATTACGTACTCTACATGACCATTCAAGAATTTTATCTATTTGACTTTGTTTGTTAAAAATTCACCTATTGGTTCATTTTCGAGTCCGTAACTCTTAAATGCCAATTATGACTTGTCTCTATTGGAAAACAAAGGTTTCGTGATCCAACACAAAATTTAACTTTCATTCCGAGAATTTTACGTATTCGACGTTTATCGTTCAATCGTGCAAATTCCGACAATTCTTCATTCTTATGATTTGTTCAACATTACAAATGACTTCCATTCATCATGTGAACATTTTAACATACTTAATACAACAACTGATATTCATGGTTGGATTTTTGGACTTATTCTTCATGAGCTTATAACTTGTCATTTTATAAACTACTTAAGATTTAATTATTCATAACTTATGACAATTAAGGTTTCTTAATCATCATACTTTACATGCTCTTCATATATAACTTTGCTTAGGTATACATGATACATATGATCATATAATTTCTTTTATATTCTTATCATTTCTTTTAATAAACTTCTTACAAGTTCATATTATTTTCACATAAGTTTATAACTTATGCTAGCTTACATGACTTATTACCAACTTAATTGGCTTAAGTTCATTTCTTACTCATTCATGTTTCTTAATCCAACTTTTCTTATCATCCTATCATGATAGAGATATAAGATATTTGGAGAAGAAGTCTTACATTAGATGTCTTTGATAAGTAGCTTCTTCTTTTCTAGGCTTATGGAAGTGACTTATTTGCAACTTAATCTCTCTAACACTTAAGCACTTTGTGAAGTCTAGAGTATTTGAACAACAAACAAATGCTTGTAAGTCTTCTCTATTTATAGAATTTCCAAGGTTAAGGTAGTTTAGTCTTTAAAACATCCCACCTCCTTAAACCACCTTCTTACTATTCATTACTTGTCTAGCACAACTCTAATCCTACCTTGGTCATTAATTAAAAGTCTTGGGCATTACTCCTAAGTCTTGGTCACCACACATACTTGGTCTCCACTTATCTTGGTCATCACACTTACTTGGTCACCACAATAACCATATCAATATGGTTTTGCCCCATGGGTCTATTAACTCATGGATTCTTGTTTGGGCTTGGATTAATAAATCCTTTGGGCTTTGCATTAATAACACTCATTCGTTTATTAATTTATGATTTGGCCTTAACCCTTTAATTCACTTGGTCTTGCATATAATGGTTAACCAATCCTCCAAGTCCATTAACATCTCATAATACATACACATGTAGTTTATGCATTATTCTTATATTCTAATTCATATAGAATTTGTATACCATATTTCATCCTTCATACAAACTCGTATAATACTTCGTATTATACTCGTTTTCATTACTTCGTACAACACCAAGTATCATACAATTATTACTTATTCTTTAACATTTCGCTTTACTTAACAATTATAAATTAAGTCCACAAGCGAAATATCGTATTTTCCATAACTAGATTATTATTACATAATCCATCTTACTTTGTTATTCCATCATTGCGTATTTCTCGAAAACTCAAAATTATATCCCGAGCAAATACCGATGAATAATATTTTTCAGAAAATTTCTCGAAAAACTTTTATTTCCGTCTTGGAAATTCAAATACTTTAATTCATCCACGTAGCTCAAATACTACGATATTCTAACATCAAGAGGTTATACAATGACAACCTTCTTGATAACACATAGAATATGATTTTATTATTATTTATCTTAATAAAATCATTTTACAATAAGATCCGAATTTCTCGGTCGTTACATTCTTCCCCCCCCCCCTTATAAAGATTCTGTCCCCAGAATCTCGTCTTACTTTAAATCAAATAGATGAGGAAAATTTTTCTTCATCTTTTCTTCTAGTTCCCACGTTTCTTCTTCAGCGTCGTGGTTCTTCCATATTACCTTTACTGATGGTATTACCTTGTTCCTTAGAACTTGTTCCTTTCTATCAATGATCTGCATCGGCGACTCTTCATAGGTTAAGTCTTTCTCGATATGAATCGGTTCATACTCGATTACATGCTTATTGCCAGACTTATATAGACGTAATACAGATACGTGAAATACGTTATGTATTCGTTCTAGGTCTGGAGGTAATGCTACCATATAAGCTACCTCTCCCACCCGTTTTAATACTTCAAAAGGTCCTATAAACCTTGGACTTAACTTTCCTTTCTTTCCAAAGCGTATCTTTCCTTTCCATGGAGATACCTTTAGAAATACATACGAGCCCACCTCAAACTCTCGATTTAATCTATGTGAGTCACCATACTTTTTCTGTCTGTCCTGAGCTGTGACGAGATGCATTCAAATTAACTTTACCACATCCGCTGTTTGCTGCAACAATTCTAGTCCTAGCATCTGGCGTTCTCCCACCTCATCCCAACACAAAGGTGTTCTGCATTTTCTCCCATATAGAGCTTCATACGGCGACATACCTATGCTTGCATGATAACTGTTGTTATATGCAAACTCTACTAGTGGTAGGTGATCATCCCAACTACCCTTGAAATCCATGACACAAGACCTCAACATGTCTTCTAACGTCTGAATTGTTCTTTCGCTCTGCCCATCAGTTTGTGGGTGATAAGCTGTGCTTAACCTTAGTTGTGTTCCCAACTGCTCTTGCAAACTCCTCCAAAAGTTTGATGTGAATCGTGGATCACGATCTGACACAATCGATATCGGTACTCTATGTCTGGAAATGATTTCCTTGACATAAAGTTTAGCTAACTGGTCTAAGTTATAGTTGACCCTAATTGGCAAAAAAGTGAGCCGACTTCGTCAACCGGTCCACTATTACCCAAATCGAATCGTACCCTTTTTACGTCGTTGGAAGTCCCACCACAAAGTCCATCGTGATATGCTCCCACTTCCACTCTGGAATCTCCAATGACTGTAATAAACCACTGGGTCGTTGATGTTCGACCTTAACTTTTTGACAAGTTAAGCACCTACTCACATACTCTGCTATTTCTCTCTTCATGTTTGGCCACCAAAAACTTTGTCGAAGGTCTTGATACATCTTAGTGCTACCAGGATGTATCGAGTACCTCGAACTATGAGCTTCTTATAACACTTGCTCCTTTAATTCTGTCTCATTCGGAATCCAAATTCTTCCCTCAAATCTTAATAATCCCTCATTATCAAGACTATACTTAACCTCTTCCTTCTCGGATAACCGCTTCTTCATTTGTTTATAATCAACCGCCTTGAGTTGTACCTCCTTGATCCTTTCTACGATGGTAGATTGCATCTCCGTCGCAAAGAGTAATTGCCCCGAATCACTCGGCATCTTCACTTCTATTTCCATCCTAGCCATCTCTGTTATTAACTCCTTTTGAGCCGTTAACATAGACAACTTTTCCCGACCCTTCCTACTTAAAGCGTCGACAACTACATTGGCTTTTCCAGGGTGATACAGGATTTCACAATCATAATCCTTTATCAACTCCAGCCATCTTCTCTGTCTCATATTCAAATCCTTCTGAGTGAAGATATACTTTAGAGTTTTATGGTCCGTATATATCTCACATTTTTCCCCATAAAGATAATGCCTCCATATCTTTAGGGCAAACACTACCGCTGCCAGTTCTAGATCATGAGTAGGATAAACTTTCTCATAATCCTTCAACTTTCGAGATGCATACGCAATGACTTTGCCATGCTGCATAAGCACACAACCAAGTCCTCTATCATGGCATCATCGATATACACTACAAAATTTCCCGTGTCATCTGGTAATGACAAAACAGGAGCTTCACTTAATCTTTTCTTCAGTTCTTGAAAACTGTCTTCACATTTATCCGTCTATACATATTTCACCGTCTTCCTTGTTAAATTAGTCAACGAGGTAGCTATCTTCGAAAAATCTTGGATAAATCTTCGATAGTACCCGGCTAACCCTAGGAAACTTCGCACCTCAGTCGGCGTTTTCGGTTGTTCCCAATTCATTATTGCTTCCACCTTCGCTGGATCCACTGAAATCCCCTCTTGGTCAATGACATGACCTAAAAACTGTACCTTTTCCAGCCAAAATTCACATTTGGTGAATTTCGCATATAACTTCTCCTTCCTTAGTGTCTCCAACACTATTCTTAAGTGTTTGTCATGATCTTCTGGCGTCTTAGAATAGACTAGAATATCATCGATAAACACCACGATGAACTTGTCCAAATATAATTTGAACACTCTATTCATCATGTCCATAAATGCAGCAGGTGCATTCGTCAACCCAAATGACATCACCAGAAACTCGCAATGACCATAACGAGTCCTGAATGCAGTCTTTGGTACATCTTCCTTCCTAACCTTCAACTGATGATACACCGTCCGCAAATCTATTTTAGAAAAATACTTTGCCCCTTTTAATTGATCAAAGAGATCATCAATCCTGGGCAATGGGTATTTATTCTTTATCGTTAACTTGTTCAACTCTCGATAGTCGATACAAAGCCTTAATGATCCATCTTTCTTTTTGACAAACAACACCGGTGCTCCCCACGGCGAAACACTTGGTTGAATGTACTTCTTGTCCAATAGTTCATGTAGCTGAACCATTAGTTCTTTCATTTCCACAGGCGCCATACGATACGGTGCCCTTGAGACCGGTGCCATTCCTGGCACATTGTCTATAACAAATTCGATCTCCCTATCTGGCGGTAAACCCGGTAACTCACTTGGAAATACATCCATGAATTTGTTTACTATAGGTATTTGTTCCATGGTTGCTCTCACTCTCTGGGTATCAACAACATGGCATAGGTAACCCACACAACCCTTTCTTAAAAGTTTTCTAGTTTGTGTCATCGTAAAGGCAACACGACGTCCGGCAATTTCTTCGCCAAAATACTACAAGAGGTTGCTTCAACGTCCTGATACTCACACATTTCTTTTGGAAATCTATAATTGCTCCATGGTTAATCAACCAATCCATTCCGAGAATTACGTCTAATTCTCCTAACTTTATTGGTATTAAATCTACCGATAACTTACAACTACGCACATCTACGCAACAACTCCTATGAATATCTTCAACAGGAATTATCTCTTCGTTTGCTACCTTAATGTTTAAAGGTATAGGCAATTTTTCGAGAAATAATTCTAGTCGTCTAGCAAAATCATATGCTATAAACGAACAAGTAGCACCCGAATCAAATAGCACGTATGCATTCATATTGTTGATCGGAATAATACCTACAACTACATCCCCTAATGCCACCGCATCTTGGACCGTCATATTAAAGGTGCGGGCCATTGATTTCCCCGGCTGAACTGGACCACTAATAGCTAACTTTCCGCTATTAGGTCCCTTATTTCCTTCTATCCCCTTCTTTGGGCAGTTCTTTGCTATGTGGTTAGTTGATCCACATACAAAGCACCCGTGATTCTTCTTCGGATTGGGACAGTTAGGTGAAATGTGCCTTTCATGTCCATAATTATAACATACCACCTTACCTTTGAGACAGACATCTAAGTGAGTCTTCCCGTAGGTTTTACAGGCCTCCATCCTCCTCTTGGAGTCCCCTTATTTCGCTTCGGTATTCCCAGAGTTAAAGCCCTTTCTCTTACGGTCGCGCCACTTCCAATCGGCTCCCTGGTCTTGGTTCCTCCATCAACCCCGCTTTAGTCTTCTTATCTTTGTGGTAATGCGGCTAAGAGCCTCATTCCCACCTTCGACGCTTATTGCCTTTTCTAGTATGGTTCGAAAGGAAGTACTTTGGAACACAAATGATGCGGCTTATAAGCCGTGGTTTCAAGCCACGCCAACCTTCTAGCCTTTTTCACTTCAAAGTCCACTTGATGTGGAGCGAATCGTGCCGCTTCATTAAACTTGGTAGTATCTTTGGAGAACCTCATCATATCCTCTTGTCTCAATTCTAGAAACCTCATCTCCATCCTCCTCAGCATACTGGTGGGAAAATAGTTCTCGAAGAAAATCTCCTTGAACCTCTCCCACGTTAGGTTTCCTATATCAGCCCTAGCCTGGTTTTCCTCCCACCAGAAGTTGGCCTCTCCCTTCATCAAATAGGTTGCGAAGGCAACCTTTTGACCCTCCTCAACATTTGCTATTACAAATGCTTTCTCGATTTCTTTTACCCATGTCTGGGCTTCTATAGGGTCCGTAGTTCCATTGAACTCCAGCGGACCTACACTTTTAAAATCCTTAAAAGTAGTAGCTTAAAAGTAGTAGCTCGTATAACTCCATGAATTACGGGTACATTAGCCCCTGTTCTATTAAATGCAGCCATTAAAAGATTAACGAACTCCTGCATTGGATTAACCAGACCACCCTCCGGTTGGTTAACATTAGCGCCCTAATTTTGTTGTCTCCTTCTTGGCGGCATTTTGTTGTTAAGAAAACAACACATCATTATTACTTTATTCTTGTTTGTTTGTTATTGTTTGTAATAAAACAACAACTCATACTCATTACTCAACATATTCCATAAAAAGATTTATATTGATTCATAACTTGTAGTATAACACTACATTGTTTACATTACTCAGCCTTAGCTGATTACATTACCATCCTGCAATTACTTTCCAAAAATTGGGATTTACAAAAGACTACCCTTTGTTATACAAAAGAGGGTTTTACGTCACTACTAGATACATAATATTTACATATCTATTCTACTCTAGCTATTGCTAGATTACATCTGCCGTAAGGCATTCTCAAAATCAGCTCTAGCCAAACCGGCAATAACATCTCTACTGATGGTATGACGGGTCTGTCCTGCTTCTACCTGATATCCAGCTACCTGCTGCTGGAAATCTACATGAGAACTCCTATGAATATAGGACATCCTCTCGAACTTTCGCTTCTTAGTCTTTAGCTCCTGCTTGAGCTCAAAGACTTTTCATCTCAAATCTCGGACTTTGTCCATAGCTAGGACTCTATCATCGTGCTCCTCTTCCCACATTCCTTCCATACTAGTCTTATCCTCACGGAAAGCTCGGAGTTCCTCTTTCAACTCCTTAACCTCTTGGCAGTAATGGACATTCCTATCCAATACCGACATAAATAGTGCCTTCATTGATTCCCCAGTAGACATTTCCTCTGTAGGTGGCACCTGGGTCTCTGTAGGTGGAACCTGGTGAAAGGACATCACGTCCACCTCCTCCTCTAGCATGCCATCAAATATAGACATGTAGTCTAAGTCGTTTGAGTCTCCCGACTTGATGGTCACCAACTCTGGTTCTACGGCTACGGGATTTGGTAGTATCTTTACCCGATTAACTGAATCCTGGCTTACTACATGTATATCTCTATACATATCATTTTCTCACCACATCTACAATAAAATAATATAGTTTGATTAGTACACGCCAAGAAAAATAATAGAAATACATAACATAATATTATGCATTTTTATAAGGTTACTTTCCATTTTTTACTTCTTTATTCTTTCATAAGGTTATGACTTAAGGTTCTACTTTCCCCCTTAAGTTTTATAACCTAGGCTTTGATACCAACTTGTAGCACCCCAAAATCCAGGTATCTTCCAACCCGACAGATGGTGCTATACTGTACAACATTCATACATTCATTGAATTGAAAAGTCTCAAAGAACGAATATAACCTTTATATATTTAAAGTAATATTTACATTTCCCAAGTTCTAAACCCATTACAAAGGTTCTTTGTCATAATATCAGTTACATTACAACAATAGACCTATACTATTAGAAGACAGCTTAGAAATCTGCCTTAGTTTTTCCTTTATCTTTTCCTGATCCTTCAGGACGTTCAGTCTTAGCTGCATTCATATGGTTCAAGCAGGAGTGAGCATAACTAGCTCAGCAAGTATAACAATTTAATAAAAACATGTTTGACACATACAAATCGTATATCTTCGATAACTGAACAATAGTTATGAAGTACTATTGATAATTCAAAATAGCACTTCATCTTTTCTTTCAAAATGTTTTACAATAACAACAGTATTAGTAAAACATTCACTCCGGTCAGAGACCTCGAGTATTCATTCTTTATTGGAAAAGGACAACCCGGAAGCAAATCCGTAAGTTCGATATTACTTATGAGCACTTCTAGGTGATCAGCCTATTGTACTCTATGTTGATCAACACTACATCCGTTAAACGTATGTACGTTTAAGCATTTGGCAACCTCACGTGCCTGTCGTTTTACCGACCAAACATTTGTTTAACATTTCAGTCTTCTGTTAAAAACCATAACAAGTAGTTGACAAAAGATAGCAACCATTGACAATACATGATTAGATTATCAATATTTCAAGTCTAGCCAAAGGAACTGGCTTTAACTTCAACTTATCTCAATTCATGTGAAAGAATACATGAACATCAAAAACTTGTTCAGATTGAACTGAAACAAGAGTTAGAATACTTGCCTTTAGCGTCTGCTATGGTGTTTTAACTTTACATTCAAGTCGTTCAAGTCTCTACAATACATGATCACATAATGCCTTACATTAGGTCACATATAATCAAGTATGTATATGACTATATCATACTCTTTATTTCAATCTAATTGTGTACTAGATTCAATTACTATTCGTTCCGGTTTGTCATTTACCATTGCATTTATATTTGACTAGGCTATCTTAACCTTTACATTACATTCTTTAAGGTTTAACAAAGTTTAACAATGTTACATTACCTCCCTTAAGTTATGTTTACTTCCATTTCTTTTCTTTGCACTTAGAAAATTTCCTTACTATCTTTGTTACGAGGCCGAAATATACATGCCTGATTTATACTTACATCTCTCACGTTGCCCATGAGCCTTATTGCCTCTCTGATTCGGACTTGGCGCTGCGGTGCCACTTATTGAACTAAGGTTCGCGCTGTGGCGAACTCTTGCAGATATCTTAGAGTTCTCGTTCGCGCATGTACAGCGATCTCTTTTGTTTAGGGTTGGCGCCAAAGGCGCCCAACTCGGTACCAGAATAATAATTTCAGTTTTGAAATTTTGTGAACTTCCTCGACGCATAACTTCTTCGTTATATGTCAGAATTGGCTCATTTTAAAGCCTACGGTTCACAAATTATGTACTCTACATGACCATTCAAGAATTATATCTATTTGACTTTGTTTGCTAAAAATTCACCTATTGGTTCATTTTTAACGTAAACGATAAACGTTCGTGAACGTTCAATGCTCGTTTCTTCGTTCTAAGTCAGAATCCAGTCATTTTCGAGTCCGTAACTCTTAAATGCCAATTATGACTTGTCTTTATTGGAAAACAAAGGTTTTGTGATCCAACACAAAATTTAACTTTCATTCCGAGAATTTTACGTATTCGACGTTTATCGTTCAATCGTGCAAATTCCGACAATTCTTCATTCTTATGATTAGTTCAACATTACAAATGACTTCCATTCATCATGTGAACATTTTAACATACTTAATACAACAACTGATATTCATGGTTGGATTTTTGGACTTATTCTTCATGAGCTTATAACTTGTCATTTTATAAACTACTTAAGATTTAATTATTGATAACTTATGACAATTAAGGTTTCTTAATCATCATACTTTACATGCTCTTCAAATATAACTTTGCTTAGGTATACATGATACATATGATCATATAATTTCTTTTATATTCCTATCATTTCTTTTAATAAACTTCTTACAAGTTCATATTATTTTCACATAAGTTTATAACTTATGCTAGCTTACATGACTTATTACCAACTTAATTGGCTTAAGTTCATTTCTTACTCATTCATGTTTCTTAATCCAACTTTTCTTATCATCCTATCATGATAGAGATGTAAGATATTTGGAGAAGAAGTCTTACATTAGAAGTCTTTGATAAGTAGCTTCTTCTTTTCTAGGCTTATGGAAGTGACTTATTTGCAACTTAATCTCTCTAACACTTAAGCACTTTTTGAAGTCTAGATTATTTGAACAACAAACAAATGCTTGTAAGTCTTCTCTATTTATAAAATTTCCAAGGTTAGGGTAGTTTAGTCTTTAAAACATCCCACCTCCTTAAACCACCTCCTTACTATTCATTACTTGTCTAGCACAACTCTAATCCTACCTTAGTCATTAATTAAAAGTCTTGGGCATTACTCCTAAGTCTTGGTCACCACACATACTTGGTCACCACTTATCTTGGTCATCACACTTACTTGGTCACCACAATAACCATTCAATATGGTTTTGCCCCATGGGTCTATTAACTCATGGATTCTTGCTTGGGCTTGGATTAATAAATCCTTTGGGCTTTGCATTAATAACACTCATTGGTTTATTAATTTATGATTGGGCCTTAACCCTTTAATTCACTTGGTCTTGCATATAATGGTTAACCAATCCTCCAAGTCCATTAACATCTCATAATACATACACATGTAGTTTATGCATTATTCTTATATTCTAATTCATATAGAATTTGTATACCGTATTTCATCCTTCATACAAACTCGTATAATACTTTGTATTATACTCTTTTTCATTACTTCGTACAACACCAAGTATCATACAATTATTACTTATTCTTTAACACTTCGCTTTACTTAACGTTTATAAATTAAGTCCACAAGTGAAATAAAGTATTTTCCATAACTAGATTATTATTATATAATCCATCTTACTTTGTTATTCCATCATTGTGTTTTTCTCGAAAACTCAAAATTATATCCCGAGGAAATACCGATGAATAGTGTTTTTCATAAAATTTCTCGGAAAACTTTTATTTTCGTCTTGGAAATTCAAACACTTTAATTCTTCCACGTAGCTCAAATTAAATGATATTCTAACATCAATAGGTTATAAAATGACAACCATCTTGATAACGCATAGAATATGATTTTATTATTATTTATCTTAATAAAATCATTTTACAATAAGATCTGAATTTCTCAGTCATTACATCTCACGGCAGTACTATCTGTGACGGCTATATCCCGGGCATATATGACACTATCCCGCTCAACTATCACTGCGTCTCTGACTGATCTGGCCTCATCCCGCTCAACAACAGCGGCATCTCGGCGAGTTAATTCCTTGTCTCTCTTTAACAGAGTTGCATCTCTCCTATCAAGGGCAGTCAACATCATAGATCGAGCCTGATCTCTCTCAAAGGTCATCAAATGAAGACTATGCTATAAGTAATGTGCCGAGTGCTGAATCACAACAGTATTGGTACTAGGAGAATCCGGAAGAAATGCTGGCAACCCAGCAGCGGGCTCCTCCTCGATGTAGGTATCAAAGTCCTCCATGGGCTCTACATCGTCTGACTCGCTATCCGGTACTGCAGATACTGCTGCAGCCGATAAAATCTCTATCTCCATCCATGCGGAATACTCTATAGAACAACCGGGATGACTGAACGCTAACCAATCGCCCCCTCGAAAGGATGAAAATCCTAAAACTGGTCGAACTGTGACATCACGGCCAGTGGGTGATAAGTAGTCACGCCCCTCAAGCCAGCCAGAGGGAGGAAGTCCATGCCCGGAGCATTAGGAATGAAGCTGTATGGTGAGCAAAGCCCCGAGCATGGCAATATGCTAAATGGATCTCTGATATCTGCCAAAAATGCGGACCAAGACAGAGCATCTATACACTCCGCCGGCTAAAAGGAGTATGACATGGCTACATCATGGGTGAACCAATACCCATGCCGTCTAAGGGTACCAATCGGTCTCAAGTGTGACATAAACCCCAGATACAGCATGACCAAACTCCCAGTGAACACTCCTATAGGATAAGTGCAACAATAGGATGCTGACCGCAGGGTCTCTGCTACAATCATAGGTACAATGGTACGACCCTCTCTAAGAGCTCTCACAGCCATAATGACACCAATGTCTATCTCGTCCATATATCGTGGCATATAGACATACGACAGTACGCACAACAACAGTACATCAATTCTAGCCAAATGCTAGTGGTCCTCCGGTGCGGTGAAATCTCCGGAATGTCGTGAATAGCTATCCTCCGAGCCAAATTTGTCGTACATAAAATGCTGGGATATCATGTGGCTAGATGTCAGCTCGTCCTGCACCACTCTGCGTCGCAATCCTGTTAGAGTCATGAATCGTCTACTCGTGTCTCCCAAAGCCAGATGCACACAAGGTTTGTCTAAAGGCAGCATCGTCAAATGTGCATACTCCTCCAGAGTATGAGTCAACTCATGGGTACTAAATCGGAATACCTGCCTATCTGGTAGCCAATGCTCTAGCATCCCGTCTACACACCCTGCGGGAACCTGAAACATCAATAAAGTCATGGTATCTTTGCAACAACCGATCTACATCCGCAGTATGCGGTGGTGACATGCTATCATACCACGATCGCATACCCAAGGCCACCAATGATGGTGGGGTATGATCTACACGGCTAACTGTCGAAGAAGACATATGTACGGGACGTGTCATAAGACCATCCAGGGGTCAATGCTGAATATCTCTGGACATACATACATATGCATAACATGATAGATGCATAATAGATAATGGATGGCAATATGATATAGGGAATGGAAAAAATGGTGCATACATTCCTAAGTATATCATCATCTAATACATCAGCTTTGTACAGCTACAAATACAGGAAAATGGGGCACAGCCGCCCTACTACTAACAGAGGCGTATCAAAAGATATAACGAGAATGGGGAACAACCACCCAATATCTAACAGAGGCCTATCAAAAGATATAATTAGAATACATATCAGAAGAAGACCATGGTGTCGATGTCTACATCATCAATCCTGTCTACCTGATGTAACTCCTCCTGAGTCACCGGATCTCTATCAACAGGGATGTCAGGCGTATAAAGAGGAGGATCTACGCCAAATACCGAAATGGAAGGAACAAATGACTCCGCTCTATCTGGATCTCTCGCCCAAATGCTTGGGATAAATATATGTGCTCAGTCCAACTACCGGGTCAAACTATCAATCTGGGTCATATGAGTCAGAGCTCGGACACAAGCTACCCAATCCATCATCATCAAGGATCCTGGAAACATATCCCCCATAAACTGTGTGGCGCGGGACTGGGCTCCAATAGTGCGAGGGGACCACCATCGCTGGAACATCTCCTGAGTACATGGACCCTCTGACAATGCAAAATCGTCAACCCCCAACAATGGGATATCAATGACGGGTGACTGTGATACGGGCCAATAACGCCAGATAGGAGGCAAGATCGGTATACGGATCTCCCCTGTGGTGCTCCTAATAGCACGCTCTCCTAAACAGAGCTCCCAACCTCCATCTCTGAAGAAAGGAACTCTCCTGGTGGGAATCAAATGCTCGACTCCAGTTGGGTGTCCATCCTCAAAGCCGATGGTCAAGTGTTCCCCTGAATAGGGAATCCATGTAATGGTATCAGCTGTCAGCAACTCCAGCTGCATACGGCAGTGAGTGAATCCCTTAGCTATAGGGACCTCCGATAAAATAGAACGGTGCCATCGTCGTCCTCGTGGATAGGTATCTAAACCTAACACACTCACAGGACGCAAGCATGGGACCCTCTCATAGGCCCAAAACTACCAACATAATGGCAAAACATCTGCTATAAGTAAACACTCTTCACCTATGAATGGGAAAAGACAAGAGAAATACTCACCAGCAGAAATGGGTAAAATCTTAGCCAAGCCGGTCAAACCTTGTGAGCGCATACGCATGCCCCGGAGGAAATAGGCAAAGGTGTAGGAGCCCCAATCATACTCTCCAATACGGTCCACATCACGTGTGGCGCTGATCAAAGCGAAAGATACCGTAGAAGAGTTATCTGCTATGAAGCAGCCTCGAATGATCATCAGGAACAATCGCCACAGAACGCGATCCCTGATTCTGACATCATCAGGCATAGGTTCGCTCAAAAACCCACTCATAGCGTCTACGCTCAAAGGGCCTGAATGGACAGTCCTGCCTTTGAGCACCTCCGCCGGAACTCCTAACAAGGATCTGACGGCAGTAGGGGTAATATTCGCAATGCAAGGCACTGGCTCCCCTGCAAACTCCATACCTGTGATAAATCGCCAATCCATAGGCGTCATCATCACCTCGCAGTCCAACAGATGGAGTGATTGAGTCTGATGAAACCATCGCTCAGACAATGCCCTGAGGTAACCCCAGGGACAACGACGGGGAAGGATGGAGAAGAATGCCCCGAATCCCCACTCACGCACTACTGCTTCTATAGTCGGGATAAAGCGCTTTTGGTACATGGAGTGAATCTTTGAACCGCCTTCCCTCGGTCATGTAAAACCGGAACCCTGCATGAAATGCAGATCAACATCAAAACCCTTTAATCCTCATCAATAGGAAAGAAGGAAGATCAAAGTCTAACACCATATCTCATTTGTAGCACCCCCAAATCCGGGTATCTTCCAACCCGACAGATGGTGCTATACTGTACAAACATTCATACATTCATTCAATTGAAAAGACTCAAAGAACGAACAATACTTCTATATATTTAAAGTAATATTTACATTTCACAGGTTCTATACCCATTACAAAGGTTCTTTGTCATAATATCAGTTACATTACACTAATAGACCTATACTATTATAAGATAGCTTAACAATCTACCTTAGCTTTTCCTTTATCCTTTTTCGATCCTTCGAGACGTTCAGTCTTAGCTGCATTCATATGGTTCAAGCAAGAGTGAGCATAACTAGCTCAGCAAGTATAACAATTCAATAACAATATGCTTAACACATACGAATCGTATATCTTCGATAACTGAAAATTAGTTATGAAGTACTATTGATAATTCAAAATAGCACTTCATCTTTCTTTCAAACTGTTTTACAATCATAACAATATTTAGTAAAACATTTACTCCAGTCAAAGACCTCGAGTATTCATTCTTTATTGGAAAAGGACAACCCGAAAGCAAGTCTGTAAGCCCGATATTACTTACGAGCACTTCTAGGTGATTAGCCTATTGTACTCTATGTTGATCAACACTACATCCATTAAATATATGCACGTTTAAGCATTTGGCAACCTCACGTGCCTGTCGTTTTACCGACAAAACTTTTGTTTAACATTTCAGTCTTCTTTTGAAAACCATATCGAGTAGTTGACAAAAGATAACAACATTTGATAATAAATGAATAGATTATCAATATATCAAGTCTAGCAAAAGGAATTGGCTTTAACTTCAACATACCTCAATTCATGCAAAAGAATACATGAACTTCAAAAACTTGTTCACAATGAACTGAGACAAGAGTTAGAATACTTGCCTTTAGCGTCTGCTACGGTATATTAACTTTATGTTCAAGTCTTTCAAGTCTCTACAATACATGATCACATAATGCCTTACATTAGGTCACATATAATCAAGTATGTATATGACTATATCTTACCCTTCTTCTCAATCTAATTGTGTATTAGATTCAGTTACTATTCGTTCCGGTATATCATTATTCTTGCATTAATATTCAACTAGGTTATCTCAACCTTTATACAACATCCTTAAGGTTTAACAAAGTTTAACCAATGTTACATTATGTTCCTTAGGTTGTGATTACTTTTAAATCAATTAACTATCTTTTCTTTGGGATTAAAAACATTCATTGCTATTCTTGTTCTGAGGTTGGCGATGCGGCGCCGACTTTATACTAACATCTTGCGCTGCGACGCGAGTTAATATTGGCATTGACCCAGACTTGGCGCTGCGGTGTGAGTCCTTACTTGGTGGGCCGCACTGCGACGCCACACTTTAGAAGGTTTTGTCTCTTTGTTCATGGCTGCCATTACCACACTTCGAAGGTTTTTGTCTTTGTTCATGGCGCTACGGACGCCACAAAATTATACTACGGTTTGTACTGGCAAACTCTTGTAGTGTGCTCGGACATTGTTATGCACTGCGGCGTGACCAGTTTGGCCTAGGGTTGGCGCCGTGGTGCCAACCTTGTGCACCAGAAAAAATTTTAGTCTTTGAATTTTGTGAACTTCCCGGACGCATAACTTATTCGTTATAAGTCTGAATTGGCTCATTCAAAAGCCTACGGTTCACAAATTACGTAATCTATATGTTCATGCAAGAATTTTATCTATTTGACTTTGTTTGCTAAAAATTCACCTATTGGTTCATTTTTAACGAAAACGATAAACGTTCGTGAACGTTCAACGCTCGTTTCTTCGTTCTAAGTCGGAATTCGGTCATTTTCGAGTCCGCAACTCTTAAATGCCAAATATGACTTGTCTTCATCAAAAAACAATTGTTCCGAGTTCAAACACAAAATTTGACTTCTACTCCGAGAATTTTATGAATTCGACGGTTATCGTCCAATCGTGTAATTTCCAGAAAATCTTCATTCTTATGATTTGTTCAACATTACAAATGAATTCCATTCATCATGTGAACATCTCAACATATTTATTACAACAACCTATATTCATTATTGGATTTTTGACTTATTCTTCATGAGCTTATAACTTGTCAAATTATAAACTACTTAAGATTTTATTGTTCATGACTTATGACAATTAAAGTTTTTTAATCATCATACTTTATATGTTCTTAACATATAACTTTACTTATGTATTCATGATACATATGATCATTCAAGTTCTTTTACATCCTTATCACTTCTCTTAATAAACTCATTACAAATTCATAATTTTCATACTAACATTCAAGGTTAACTTATAATAAGTTCATAACTTTTATAAGTTCAAATGACTTATTTCCAACTTATGTGGATTAAGTTCATTGCTTACTCATTCTTCTTATTTTTTAACATCCGTGATCCTTAATCCATACTTTACTTATAAAACTATCATGGTAGAGATAGAAGATAATGGAGAAGAAGTCTTACTTTTGAATTCTTGGTAAGGTAGCTTTCTTCTTCTTCTTACAAATGGAAGTAACTTATTGTAGCTTATTCTCTCTAACACTTCAGCACTTTGTAATATGTTGAATTATTTGAACAAGTTTTAAATGGCTAGCAAGCCTTCTCTATTTATACAAGTTACAAAGCTAAGGTAGTTTAGTCATTAATTCAACCCACCTCCTTAAGCCACCTCCTTACTATTCATTACTTGGCTATCACAACTCTTATCTTTTGCTTGGCTATTACTCCTAAGTCTTGGTCATTACTTCTAACACTTGGTCACTACACATTTAATTTGATTACCAAGTTAAACCATATTAACATGGTTTGCCCCATGGGTCAACCAATTCATTGCACTCTAGCTTGGGCTTGGACCAACTTAATCTTTGGGCTTTGCATTAATAAACATTAACTTGTTTATTAACCAATAATTAGGCCTCACCCTTTAATTTACTTGGACTTGTAGTAATACCAATCAACCTTTCCAAGTCAATTAACATTACTTAATACATATACGTATAGTTTATGTATCATTTTCGTATTCTAATTCATATATAATTTATATATGATATTTCATCCTTCATACAAACTCGTATAATACTTGTTTTCATTACCTTTGTACAATACCCAAGTATTATACAATTACTACTTATTCATTACTACTTCGCCTTCCTTAACGCTTATAATTTAAGTCCACAAGCGAAATATTATATTTTCCATAACTAGATTTTTATTACATAATCCATCTTACCTTGTCATTCTATCATTACGTATTTCTCAGAAATTCAAAAATAAATCCCGAGTAAATACCGATGAATAGTATTTTTCGGAAAATTTCTCGAAAAACTTTTATTTTCGTCTTGGAAATTCAAACACTTTAATTCATTAACGTAGCTCAAATACTACGACATTCTAACATCAATAGGTTATACAAAGACAACCATCTTGATAATACATCGAATATAATTTTATTATTATTTAATTTAATAAAATCATTTTACAATAAGATCCGAATTTCTCGGTCGTTACATTCTTCCCCCCTTATAAAGATTCTATCCGCAGAATCTCGTCTTACTTTAACCAAATAGATGGGGAAAATTTTTCTTCATCTTTTCTTCTAATTCCCACGTTGCTTCTTCAGCATCGTGGTTCTTCCATACTACCTTTACTGACGGTATTACCTTGTTCCTTTCTATCAAAGATCTGCATCGGCGATTCTTCATATGTTAAGTCTTTCTCGATATGAATCGGCTCATACTCGATTACATGCTTATAGTCTGGATTATATGGATGTAATACAGATATGCGAAACACGTTATGTTTTCATTCTAGGACTATCCACATGCACATTTGAAAAATGCATGCACATATGCATGTCTAGGTGGCCATTCAGTAGCACACCTGCCCCAAAGTCATATACATAATATATGCATTAAAAATCAAAATCATCATGCATAAATTCAACCTCAATACTAGGAGTACTTTGCTTTGCTACCTTTTTCTCATTGGACCTCAAATAGGACAAAAAATAGCAGAAAAATGTGCTAATTTGACTGTCTCAAAAGTTAAATTTTTTCACATCATTATGTTCAGCATGGTTTAATACTAACATTTACTATGTTGAATATTTTTTATCAAGTCATTTGTGCATACATAATCACTACTATGTGTTTAGATGCATTTCATGCAATAACTCACAATCTAACAGATAAAAACTGGAAAAAATATGTGCATACGTTACCAGGATAGTGTAGAACACTTGTACGGTGATATAATTTACAGAAAATATCCCGAACACAGCAGATTTGAAAGAGACTCATGGATTTTCCTTCACGCGACAAGTTGAAAGTGACTTGTGAGACCAACCTGCTGGAATTTATCATCCGCGATTGGTCATGAGGCTCACTGCATGCGGCGAAGTAGTACTTTCGCGGCACCCTTATGTGGGTCCCACCCCTCCGACTTGGTCCAGTTCGAGTTGCAAAGGAGTTCTTACGGACTAGAAAGGTCAAATCAGGAATAAAAATGCCACGCGATTGAGCAAAACATCATACAATCCTGGTCTTCTTAGATGAGACTTTGAATCTATACATCACTCATTGGTAGTCACCTGAACCCAAGGTATACCCTGCCGATGATCTCAGGTGTCAGAAATCACATACGGCAATACCTTATACAGGTCCGATGCCGCCAACTCCAGGTCGTTACCCTACGTGAGTCCTCGACGGGGGTTACAACGTGAGTCCCTGACGGGGGTTACAACGTATATCTCCGGTGGGACTAACAACATATGCTTATCCGTTGACACACAAATCAGCGAAGGTCAAGCAGCCTTGACGTTATTTCAGCCGATAGTGATTAAACCTATCAGATCTCTAGAGCTATTCGAGGTTTTCACACCCGACTGCTCATATTTCCCATCATATCCCCGACGGGGATCACAACGCAATGTTCCGGTGATCTGCACGATAGCGGATGTCAAACAACCTTGATAATCTACCCACAGAGTTTCAGTCGTTGATTCACACGTCGACGAAGGTCAGGTATCCCTGACAACATTTGCTGTTGGCAGTAAATCCAACAGGATCTTGACATACTCTGGCGATACTAACCAGAAAAAGTCAATGTTATCAAAGAGGATAGATGATGGAATATGTTATACACATCCTCAAACAGATCAAGCTTTATCCCCATAGATCTCTTACACAAAGAGGTACATCTTCGAGGATCAAGTCATAATCAAAGACACGAAATTTGGTGATAACTCCAACATCAACATCCTAACAGATTAAACTTACATCAAATCTGTCAACATTGCCAATCCACAAATGAAACAACGAGGAGCCAACAATCATCCCCAAATGTGTTAGGCTACAACCACATACACACGCATCATACATTTGCATCATGTTGCTATCCATAGTACCATGTTCATCTTGTTGCGTTTCAAGTGTTTAGGATTCTTTATCGTACCCATGCATCGCCATGCATGAGTATGATAAAGAGGGGCATCTGTAGACACTCAAAATTTTCTCACTACTCATCGCTACTAACATTACGGGAGGACATATTAGTCTTTAAGAGAGAACACGAAAACAATCCAAATCCATACCGGATACCACCGGAAGTTCAAAGATCAACCGGGATCGCAATGATAAGATAACAATTCAACCTCGGAGATAACCCCGAGGCTTGCAGATACAATACCGGAACACACCCCGGAGAAGACCGAATAATCTCAGAGATCACCCCGAGATATACAGTCTCAGTCCCAACCATGGGAATAGCCACCAACCTTGGTGATAAGCCCAAGGAATGCAGTTTCAGCGATAACCCCAAAAATTCTTGTTTCAAATGCGACCAACTTCAATCTCGGCGCTCACAACGAGATGCACTGTACCAACCTAGAAATAACATCAGGAAGACAGGCACACCTCAAAGGTGATAATGAGGACCTTCAACAATTGCAGCAGTCTAATCTCAATGAAGTCCGAGCAACGTTTGCTTTATCAGCCCAATCCAGCGATAACACCGGATAGGGGCAACATCGTCATCTCGTCAACAAGATGCCATGTCACGTCATCTTAACATCTCTACGCAACAATGTCCCACAAGACTAACCAATCCCGAGTGAGTATTGTGCGGGGTAACGGATGAAAGGTGAAGCTTGAAGACCGTAGGGTATCATCCCATCTTCAATGATTTCGTACAAACTCTAGTCCCATGCCAGCGTACAACTCTCGACAATGGTGGTCTGAGATAGGTCCTATATACCTCAAACGGATGCCCGGATTGCACTTCTTAAAGTTTGAGTGGACATTACAGTGCCTGAGTGCACATTCTTCGAGATGACCCGACCCGAAAAACCTGGGCCCACCCGGGTTGCCTCTGGTACACCTGCGGCTAAATTACCTATAAATAGAGGGCTTGGGCTGCCCATTTTGCAAGAGAAAAAGGCGAGGAAGCCCTGCCCAATTTGCTCTGTACTCACCCCATGCAGTGTACTTTCCCCTTTTAAACACCTGTGAGCTCATATATAGCCCTTTTGTATCTACAAAAGTCAGTGTTTACCCACTCTAAAGATATAAAAGTCTTCTTTCGCAGTCAGTTGTAAGCCTTCTCACACACTTTAGAGTCTTTCTCTTCATCTCTGCACACACCCTTCTACACGTTGAGAGTCGTGTTGCTTGTTTTTGCCAGGACTTCGGTCCGTGGTTTCGTTTTAGTCTATATATATATATATATATATATAGTATATATATATATATACATATATATTGACTAACATTATCGAGTTATGCCTCGATTGAGCCTAGACTTTGGTCTGAAGCATTTATTTGCTTTAATATGTATATATATACATTTATATATATTAACTGTGTGTCAAACTTTGTTCGATGAGCCTAGACTTCGGTCTGGAGCGTTTACTCGCTCTTGCATATATATATATATATATATATATATATGAACTTTGGTTGGACTCTATTCGATGAGCCTGAATTATACATCCGGTGCGTTTACTCGCTTTTGTATATATATATATATATATGAACTGTGGTCGGACTCTGTTCGATGAGCCTGAATTTTACATCTGGTGCGTTTACTCTGCTTTTGTATATATATATATATATATGAACTGTGGTCAAACTCTGTTCGATGAGCCTGGATTTTACATCCGGTGCGTTTACTCTGCTTTTGTATATATATATATATATATATTTATATATATATTTAAATCATGCTGAGTTTTCTTAAGTGGCGATTGATCGTTTACTGACTTTATTTACATTTTGTCCCGCTTGGAGTTCCCTTCGTGGCGGTTGATCGTATTTATAACTTTATTTATGTTTTTCCCGCCTGGAGTTTCCTCCGTGGCGGTTGATAGCTTTTAATAGCTTTATTTATATTTCTGATCCCCCATGGAGGTGCTTCATGGTTGGTGATCATGTCTCTATATATATATTTACAGCTTTTATATATATACCTGCTTACTGCTTTCATATAAATTACAGTATTCTGTGCGCCTAGGATTCATATAATCATAGATTCATCCCATTGAATCTAGATTTGGTTCCCGTCATGGACATTTTCAGTTGTAAGCAGGTTGTAAATTATTCTGCGGTGTCTGAATTTCCTCATATGGTTTCCATACCCACGAGGAAGTCGGCATTATTTCGTACATTATTTTCGTATGGATTCCTCGCATCTATCAAATAAAATCAACCAAGCCGAACAGTTAATAAAATGGGAGTGTAAAAGGTCTCAATTACTATTGAGCATCAGGGTTTGAAAAACCTTTTTATAAAACATCATTGCTATATCTTGCTAAAAACTGAATTTTTACATAAATTCAAACCCTGTGTATATTGGTACGAACGAGGCCTCGCACTACTTCTAAATAATAGTAGATTGACCCACACATAAACATTCAGATAATAGTTTCTTGAAAAGAGGCGGTCACCGTGGTAACACAGATGTCGGGGGTGCCTAACACCTTCCCCCCCCCCTCCCCCCCGCATAACCAAGTCCCCGGACCCTAATGAATCTCAGTTTCACCGACCCGTATAGCAGTGTCACATCACTGGGTCAATGTGCAAACCTTTTCTCGGTTGTGTTGGCAGAACCATTTAAAAAACCAACTGGCGACTCTTAACAGTTCATCGTCGACATTGTACATGTCAGACCTTTTTCACTTGTTTTTTCAAACAAATCTCACCTAAAATGAGAACACCAAAGAATAAGTAATGGAAAGGGACATCCAAAAATCCCGACATCGACAACCACTTCCCCCACTCTTTGTAGTATTTCCAACGGTCCAATAAATCTTGGACTGAGCTTTCCTTTCTTGCCAAAACAAATTTTCCCCTTCCAAGGAGAAACTTTTAGGAAAACAAAATTTCCTACTTCAAATTCGCAATTCTGCCTATGTTGATCGGCATACTTTTTCTGTCTATCTTGGGCTGCTACAAATCTTGTCCTAATGAGTTTGAAAACTTCAGCAGTTTGTTGTACCAGTTCTGGTCCTAATAGTTGGCGTTCACCGACTTCATCCCAGCATAGTGGAGTTCTGTACTTTCTGCCGTACAATGCCTCGTAAGGTGGCATGTTGATGCTTATGTGGTAACTGTTTTTGTAGGCAAATTCTACCAATGGTAAATGTTCGTCCTAGCTTCCTTTAAAATTCATGATGCATGCTCTCAGCATATCTTCCAACGTTTGGATTATTCGTTCGCTTTGCCCGTCAGTTTGCAGATGGTATGTTGTACCCATTCGCAACTGTGTTCCCATACATTCTTGTTGTCTCTTCTAGAAGTTTGATGTGAACCTTGGATCTCTGTCTGATACAATTGACATTGGAACTCCATGCCTTGACACAATCTCTTTAACGTATAGTTTCGCTAGTTGATCAAGATTAAATCTAATCTTTATTGGCAAAAAGTGTGCAGATTTTGTCAATCTGTCCACTATTACCCATATTGCATCGTATCCTTTCTGAGTCATTGGAAGACCTACCAAAAAATCCATTGTGATATGCTCCCATTTCTATTCCGGTATTTCCAACGATTGAAGTAACCGTTCGGTCGTTGATGTTCGGCTTTCACCTTCTGACACGTCGAGCATTTTGCAACGCATTCTGCAACATCTATTTTCATGTTCGACCACCAAAAATGTCGCCGTAAATCTTGATACATTTTCATACTTCCTAGATGAATCGAATATCTTGTGTTGTGTGCTTCGGTCAAGATTTTGTCTTTAACCTCTGGTATTGCTGGAACCTAAATTCTTCCCTCGAACCGTAGTAGTCCTTCGGTATGCATCTTGTATTTTACATCACTACCCTCAACCACTTTCTCTTTGATCGTTTCGCATTCTTTATCTTGTAGTTGAGCACTCTTCACTTTGTCCACCAAAGTTAGACTAACATCTATCTGGAATAGTCGTTCATTGGATTCCTTTAGAAATTTGATTTCCAACTCTAGTTTTGTCATTGCTAAAATAAGCTCCTCCTGAGTGGTTATCAGCATCAACTTCTTCCGACCTTCCCTGCTCAAAGCATCTACAACCACATTCGCTTTTCCCGGGTGATAAAAGATCTCACAATCGTAATCCTTTATCAATTCCATCCATCTTCTTTGTCGCATATTCAGGTCCTTCTGTGTGAAAATATACTTCAGACTTTTATGGTCTGTGTAGATTTCACATTTCTCTCCATACAGATAGTGTCTCCATATCTTGAGAGCAAATACTACTGCGGCCAATTCCAAATCATGAGTCAGATAACCTTTCTCATAATCCTTCAGTTGTCTTGATGCATACGCAATAACTTTGCCATTTTGCATAAGAACACAACCCAATCCTTTATGTGAGGCATCACTATACACCACAAAGTTACATGTACTATCTGGTAATGACAACACAGGTGTCATGCTTAATTTCTTCTTCAAATACTGGAAACTTTCTTCACATTTCTCCGTCCAAACAAAGTTCACAGTTTTCCTGGTCAAATTTGTTAATGGAGTGGCTATCTTAGAAAAATCTTGAATAAATCGTCTGTAATAACCGGCCAGTCCCAAGAAACTTCTCACTTCTGACGGTGTTCTTGGTTATTCCCAACTGATTACAACTTCCACTTTTGATGGATCCACTGAAATCCCATCTTTGTCAATCACATGCCCAAGAAATTGCACACGATCTAGCCAAAATTCGCACTTAGAGAATTTCGTGTACCATTTTTCCTTTCTTAGTGTTTCCAATGTCAAATGTAAGTGTTCCACGTGTTCTTCTTGAGTTTTGGAATACACGAGAATGTCATCGATGAATACCACTACAAACTTGTCTAAGAATGGTTTAAACACCATATTCATCAAATCCATGAATGCAGCAGGTGCATTGGTTAAACCAAAAGACATCACCAGAAACTCGTAATGTCCATACCTAGTTCTGAAAGTCGTTCTAGGTATATCCTCCTTCCTCACTTTCAATTGGTGATACCCACTTCTCAAATCAATTTTTGAGAAGTATTTAGTGTGACGCCCCCAAAATAGGTATACATCACCCATCTTGAGTCGCCAAATACATGGTACAAAATTCAAATACAACTTAATAATATAGTTGTCGTGTAAAATACGACAAAATGTAAACTGAGAGTTTCAATAAGAATATTGTCATCTATACAATATCCACACTCAAAAGAGTCCTCATTACATTTATTTTAACACTATTTAACAGAATAGTGAGGACTACTAATACTATCATCCGGGATAGTCGCTCCGGTTCCCAGAGCTAGTCCCGACTACGTTCTCATTTCCTGAAGAGAACAGTGAAAGAAAGGGTGAGCTCAACTAGCCCGACAAGAAATATTATGACTAAGATAATACAGAATAAATTATCGTTAGCCTTTAATAGTGTTAAACTGATAAAATATAACAAACATCAAGTTTAACTGTAGTGGAACAAGCAATCCATTAAAAGAGTCAAGTAGAGGATAAAATCTACTATCTTCTATGATTTTAAAGGTTTTTCATCACTTTTATCGTTGAGACTCAGCTTAATAAATAATCCACATCATCAAATCATCCTTGCACTACAGGCCAAGGATATTTTTTAGTATCACGACCACGAATTATTCATGCACTACGGGCCAAAGATAATCATGTTTTCATCAACAGTCCTGCTCATGCCATAAAACAATTCATCTTTGAACCCGTGGCCTAAGAGAATCCATTGCCATAATCATACCAAAAATAGTCCATCAATGTACTACGGGACAATGAGGATTTTTTTCACATCATTTGTAACATTACGGTCATGATTATACCGAATAATCCCTGGTCATAATCATACCAAGTCCATCTATGCACTACAGGCCACAGACGACTTTCAACATAATATACACATGAGGATGATGACAATGACATAATAATTCAATAAAACAAGTTCAAGAATTAATTTATCCAGGAAACAATAATGTCCAAATTGTCAACATGATACTGCTTTGTGGAGTAAAAATTCAAGAATGCTCAGAAGAATATTTCCACGAAAAGATACTGGATGAAGCGCAAATATCAAGGATATTCCACTAATTTCATGGAGTATAGAAAACAAAACTTTAACCAAAAGAGTATCATAGAATATATGAAACTACAATGGATTTTCATCCGTCATGCGGTAATCCACGTAGACAGCTTATTTTCACAATTTAATAAGAAATGAATACGAAGGGTCATTCACCATGAATGTGGCAATCCACATAGACAGGTTATTCCAACAGAATAATAAAGAATGGAATAATAGAAGAATTCACCATGCATACGTAACCGTACAGACAGTTTATTCCAACAGAATAATAAATAATGGAACCAGGTCATGCGTAATCGCACCGATAGGATATTCCAACAGAATAATAAATAACGGAACCAGGTCATTCGTAAATGCACAGACAGGATATTCCAACAGAATAATAAATAACCGAACCAGGTCATGCGTAAACGCACAAACAGGATGTTCCAACAGAATAATAAAAAAAAATAGAATAACAGAAGAATTTCACCATGTATGCGGTAGCCCGCGTATATAGGTTATTCCAACAGAATAATATAGAATGGAATAACAGAAGTTCTCTTCATGAATACAAAAGAAATAATACCCCTTACGAGTACAACAAATAATATCCCTTACCTTATAAAGAAGAGTACTCCGACGGGTAGGGCGGTGATATACTTGAAGAAAACTTGCACTACGCTCAAACCTTTCTTGAACTTTAAAGAAATACGCTCAAGATTATAGAAGAAGAATTCTCTCTCTAGAGTTTTAGTGAATTCATAAGAAATAATGAAGGAATGAACTTCTATTTATAGGAGAATGGACTGAATAGTAACTAATTCATGAACGGTCCAGATTGATTTACTTTTAAACGGACGGTCCATATTAATTTACTATGCAGAATACTATGCAGACACTATGCAACACTATGCATAATAAAATATAATGTATTCTAATTATTGTCTAATAAAACAAATAACTTTATAAAAGTATTCTGTTTTATATAATTAGATTTTACTATGCAAAACACTATGCATAATATAATATAATATATTCTAATTATAGTCTAATAAAATAAATAACTTTATAAAAGTATTACATTTTATATAAAAAAGATTTTACTATGCAAAAACACTATGCATAATAGAATATAATATATTCTAATTATTGTCTAATAAAACAAATAACTTTATAAAAGTATTATGTTTTATATAAAAATCTTTTCTATTTTATTACATTAATAATACTAATAAAACAAAATTTATATATAATATATATATAAACTTCCGTGATTTCATAAAAAGACACCTCAATATATTTAACAACATTTATCATTATTATTATAATTCACAATATTAATCGACCTAGTCGTTCCCAGGAAAGAGGGGGCTTTCCAATAAGGATTTCTCCCTATTGGCGCGCAATTAGGTGACCAAACCTCTCCTTGGCAGAATTTCTAGACATCGTTAATATTGCAAATAATAATATTAATAACTTCGTCGTCTCAATTATTGATTTAATAATATATAAAATATTGACAATAATTGAATCAAATAACACGAGATACTATGCAGCATTTACTGTAGCAATAATTGAACAAAACTGAGTGACGTCTCACGTAAGCATCAATAATCAATAACGTGTGCTACTATGCAACCACACGTATTACTGTACTTTTAGTACCGAGTAGTTTAACAGTTTTAACGGTAAAACTTCCGTCGTTATTTTCATAAAAAAAAATTTGTCGTTTTTTCAATTCGACAATAATTCCGTTGTGGGGTCCACCAATGATTGTACCGTCGTACGGATATTCCTCGATAAAAATAATATTCCCCGACCAATCGAATATTATACAACTTGCATACTTTTCAAAATTTATAAATACTACCCACAACTATAACACTATTTCAAATCCACACCATAATATTTAAAAAAATATTTCGAGAAAATTAAATCTTTATTCATAAATTCTAGGGTCTCACAATCTCCCCTCCTTATGAAATTTCGCCCTCAAAATTTACGTACGTACCTGGTATGCCGAAGAGGTGAGGATACCTTGACTTCATTTCAGATTCTAATTCCTGAGGTATAACCTTTGAGTGTTGAATACGATCCTTCTTATCCAAGATTTTAACACGTATCTCCTCATACGTTAAATCTTTTGCTATATCGTTTAGTTCTAATTTAATAATAATGTGGTTCGGGTCGTCCACATATTTATGTAACATCGATACGTAAAAAAATATTCTGAACACGCAACATATTTGGCGGTAAAACCAGTCTATAGTGTGAGACCCCGAATTTTATGAAATAAAAGTATTTAATTTTTCTATTTTGGTAAATAGTTAAATTGATAAAAATGTAAAGTTATGGGTGATATGTGAAAAAATTTCAAAGTAGACAAGTTGTCATAAAATATTCGGTTACTATTCATTATAGTATTGTTCACTCGAGTATTTGGGGCACTTTTTGTGTCGGAATACTATTCATGAGTTACTATTCACGAGTTACTATTCATGAGTTACTATTCACGGTGTACTACTCACCCGTAAGATATATTTCTTTTTGGTCCAAATCATTTTTGGGTACAATATTATTCCATGAGGAGATATGCTAATTTTCAGACCGTTGGTTGAAATTATATTAGTAAATCAATATGGATCATTGGTTTAAAGTTTTAATAGTAAATCAATATGGATCGCTAGTTTAAAGTTTTACTATTGAATTAATATGGACCGCTGCTTTAAAGTTTTAATAGTCAATCAGTATGGACCGTTGCTTTAAGTTTTAATAGTAAACCAATATGGATCGTCCGTTTAAAAGTAAATAAATCTGGACCGTTTATGAATTAGTTACTATTCAGTCCATTCTCCTATAAATAGAAGCTCATTCCTTCATTATTTCTTACGAATTCACTGAAACTCTAGAGAGAGAAACTATAGAGAGAAAGAAGAAAAGTATTCTGCTACTTTTTTACTACTCCAGTATTCAGTTCTTCTAAGGTAGGGGATATTATTTGTTGTACTCGTAAGGGGTATTCTTTCTTTCTTATTCATGAAGAGAACTTCTGTTATTCCATTTTTATTATTCTGTTTGAATAACTTTTTTTGTCACTTTCTATCGCATACACAGTGAATTCTGTTGTTATTCCATTCTTATTATTACATTGGAATAACTTTGTTTATCTTACAATACTTCATACATGGTGAAATTCTTCTAATATTCCGTTCTTTATTATTTTGTCGAAAATATCACATGCGTGCGTTTACGTTGGGACTGACCTAGTTCCATTATTTATTATTATGTCGCAATATCCTATCTTATTATGCGTTATCATGTGCGGACTGGTGGTGATTCCCATTATTTATTATTCTGTTGGAATAACCTGTCTATGTACATTACCACATGCATGGTGAATGATCATTCGTATTCATTCCTTATTAAATTGTGGAAATGATCTGTATACGTGGATTACCGCATGGCGGGTGAAAATCCATTTACAGTTTCATATATTATATTATACTCAGTTGGTTAAAGCTTTGGCTTCTATACTCCATGAAATTAGTGGAATATCTTTGATATTTGCGCTTCATCCAGTATCTTTTCATGGAAATATTATTCTGAGCATTCTTGAATTTTACTTCACAAAGCAATATCAAGTTGATAAGTTGGACGTTATTGAGTTCAGGATAAATTAACTTATAAATCTTTAAAATTTATTCTTGAACGTGTTTTATTGAATTGTCATCATACTAATGCTTATATTATGTTGAAAGTCATCTTTGGCTTACGTGCATAGATGGACTTGGTATGATTATGACCAGGGATTATTCGGTATAATCATGACCATAATGTGACGAATGATGTGGTAAAAGTCCTCATTAGCCTGTAGTTCATTGGTGGATAGTTGTTGATATGATTATGACCAGGGATTATTCGGTATAGTCATGACCATTGATGATTACAAGAATTTCCTTGGCCGTGAAGCAGGGATGATTTGATTTTATTTATTAAGCTGAGTATCATCGATAAAGTTGATGAAAAACTTTTTAAATCATAAAAGATAGTCGATTTTATTCTCTACTTGACTCTTCTATTGGATTGCTTGTTCCGCTGCAGTTAAACTTGATGTTTATTATATTTTATCAGTTTAACATCGTTGAAGGCTAATGATAATTTATTCTTCATTATCTTAGTCATAATATTTCTTACTGGGCTAGTTGAGCTCACCCTTTCTTTCACTATTTTCTTCAGGAAATGATAACGTAGCTGGGACTAGTCGGGGAACAGAGAGATGGTCCTAGATGGTGCATTAGTAGTCCTTACTATTCTGTGAAATAGTGTGATAGTAAATGTAATGAGGACTCCATTGAGTGTGGATATTGTCTAGATGACAACATTTGTATTAAAACTCACAGCCTATGTTTTGTCGTATTTTACACGACTGTTGTATAATTAAGTTGTATTTGTATTCAGTACCTTGTATCTGGCGATCCAAGATGGGTGATGTATACCTGTTTTGGAGGCATCACAGTTGGTATCAAAGCTTAGGGATATGATCCCTGGCTGAGATGTGAGACAAGAACTAGGAGGGGATAGACGGGGAATTCCTTCGCTAGTATGACCTACCTAAGTTTATTTGGTATTTAATTGGTCGGTCAGAATATAAGGGTATTATGTGGTATGTCAATTAACCCTTATTTTGAAACTATATTCTAGAATGATATTTGAAATACAGGAGATGAGAAATGGAAAATCATGACAGAGATGAAATAACTGGGAAAGTACAATCCGAAAAGAAAGCAAGGTATTCTCATCACTTCGAATATCAAGTACGTACGTAAATTTCGAGGGCAAATAGTTAAATTGATAAAAATATAAAGTTAAGGGTGATATGTGAAAATTTTTTAAAGTAGATAAGTTGTCATAAAATACCCGGTTACTATTCACTCTAGTATTGTTCACTCGAGTATTTGGGGCACTTTTTGTGTCAGAGTACTATTCATGAGTTACTATTCATGAGTTACTATTCACGAGTTACTATTTATGAGTTACTATTCATGAATTACTATTCACGAGTTACTATTCACCAGTTATTATTCACGGGGTACTATTCACCCGTAAGATATATTTCTTTTTGGTCCAAATCATTTTTGGGTAAAATATTATTCCATGAGGAGATGTATTTCTTTTTCGAATCAGTTGGTTGAAATTATATTAGTAAATCAATATGGATCGTTGGTTTAAAGTTTTAATAGTAAATCAATATGGATCGCTGGTTTAAAGTTTTAATAGTGAATCAATATGGACCGTTGCTTTAATGTTTTAATAGTGAATCAGTATGGACCGTTGCTTTATGTTTTAATAGTAAACCAATATGGACCGTCCGTTTAAAAGTAAATCAATCTGGACCGTTTATGAATTAGTTACTATTCAGTCCATTCTCCTATAAATAGAAGCTCATTCCTTCATTATTTCTTACGAATTCACTGAAACTCTAGAGAGAGAAACTATAGAGAGAAAGAAGAAAAGTATTCTGCTACTTCAATACTACTGCAGTATTCAGTTCTTCTAAGGTGGGGGATATTATTTGTTGTACTCGTAAGGGGTATTCTTTCTTTCTTATTCATGAAGAGAACTTCTGTTATTCCATTCTTTATTATTCTATTGGAATAACCTGCATGTGCGGTCCATCGCATGCCTGGGTAATTTTGTTGTTATTCCATTCTTATTATTCTGTTGGAATAACCTTTTTATGCGAAGTACCGCATACATGGTGAAATTCTTCTAATATTCCGTTCTTTATTATTACTGTGGAATTTGGTGCGTTTACTTTGGACTGGTTCCATATTTATTATTATTGGAATATATCGTTACATGCGTTTACTGTTGGGCACAGTTCCATTATTTATTATTACTATTAGGAATAACTGCTTTTATCTGGGACCTTGTTCCATTATTTATTATTACATTGGGAATAACCTATATGGTGAATCCTTCGCATTATGAATCCATTATTCCATTCTTTATTATTCTGTTGGAATAACCTGTCTATGTGGATTACCACATGCATGGTAAATGATCATTCGTATTCATTCCTTATTAAATTGTGGAAATGATCTGTATATGTGGATTACCGCATGGCGGGTGAAAATCCATTTGCAGTTTCATATATTATATTATACTCAGTTGGTTAAAGCTTTGGCTTCTATACTCCATGAAATTAGTGGAATATCCTTGATATTTGCGCTTCATCCAGTATCTTTTCATGGAAATATTCTTCTGAGCATTCTTGAATTTTGCTTCACAAAGTAGTATCAAGTTGACAATTTGGACGTTATTGAGTTCAGGATAAATTAACTTATAAATCTTTAAAATTTATTCTTGAACCTGTTTTATTGAATTGTCATCATCCTCATGCTTATATTATGTTGAAAGTCATCTTTGGCTTACGTGCATAGATGGACTTGGTATAATTATGACCAGGGATTATTCGGTATAATCATGACTGTAATGTGACGAATGATGTGGTAAAAGTCCTCATTGGCTTTTGTAGTTCATTGGTGGGCGATTGTTGGTATGATTATGACCGAGGATTATTCGATATAGTCATGACCATTGATGATTACATGAATATCCTTGGCCGTGGAGCAGGGATGATTCGTTTTTATTTATTAAGCTGAGTATCAGCGATAAAGTTGATGAAAAACTTTTTAAATCATAGAAGATAGTAGATTTTATTCTCTACTTGACTCTTCTAATGGATTGCTTGTTCCACTGCAGTTAAACTTGATGTTTATTATATTTTATCAGTTTAACACCGTTAAAGGCTAATGATAATTTATTCTGCATTATCTTAGTCATAATATTTCTTACTGGGCTAGTTCAGCTCACCCTTTCTTTCATTGTTCTCTTCAGGAAATGAGAACGTAGCTGGGACTAGTCGGGGAATAGAGAGATGGTCCTAGATGGTGCATTAGTAGTCCTTATTATTCTATGAAATAGTGTGATAATACATGTAATGAGGACTCCATTGAGTGTGGATATTGTCTAGATGACAATATTTGTATTAAAACTCAGAGCCAATGTTTTGTCATATTTTACACGACTGTTGTATAATTAAGTTGTATTTGTATTCAGTACCTTGTATCTGGTGACCCAAGATGGGTGATGTATACCTGTTTTGGAGGCGTCACAGTTGGTATCAAAGCTTAGGGATATGATCCCTGGCTGAGATGTGAGACAAAAACTAGGAGGGGAGGGACGACGAATTCCTTCTCTAGTATGACCTACGAAAGTTTATTTGGTATTTAATTGGTCGGTCAGAATATAGGGGTACTATGTGGTATGTCAATTAACCCTTATTTTGAAACTATATTCTAGAATGATATTTGAAATATAGGAGATGAGAAATGGAAAATCATGATAGAGATGAAATAACTGGGAAGGTACAATCCGAAAAGAAAGCAAGATATTCTCATCTCTTCGAATATCAGGTACGTACGTAAATTTCAAGGGCAAAATTTCATAAGGAGGGAAAATTGTGAGACCGCAAATTTTATGAAATAAAAGTATTCAATTTTTCTATTTTGGTAAATAGTTAAATTGATAAAAATGTAAAGTTAAGGGTGATATGTGAAAATTTTTCAAAGTAGACAAGTTGTCATAAAATACCCGTTTACTATTCACTCTAGTATTGTTCACTCAATTATTGGGGCACTTTTTGTGTCGGAGTACTATTCATGAGTTACTATTCATGAGTTACTATTCATGAGTTACTATTCTCGAGTTACTATTCATGAGTTACTATTCACGAGTTACTACTCATGTGGTACTATTCACCCGTAAGATATATTTCTTTTTGGCCCAAATCATTTTTGGGTACAATATTATTCCATGAGGAGATGTGCTAATTTTCAGACCGTTGGTTGAAATTATATTAGTAAATCAATATGGATCGTTGGTTTAAAGTTTTAATAGTAAATCAATATGGATCGCCGGGTTAAAGTTTTAATAGTGAATTAATATGGACCGTTGCTTTAAAGTTTTAATAGTGAATCAGTATGGACCGTTGCTTTAAAGTTTTAATAGTGAATAAGTATGGACCGTTGCTTTAAATTTTAATAGTAAACCAATATGCACCGTCCATTTAAAAGTAAATCAATTTGGACCGTTCATGAATTAGTTACTATTCAGTCCATTCTCCTATAAATAGAAGCTCATTCCTTCATTATTTCTTACGAATTCAATGAAACTCTAGAGAGAGAAACTATAGAGAAAGAAGAAAAGTATTACGCTACTTCACTTCTTTTCGATATTCGTTTTTCTAAGGTGGGGATATTATTTGTTGTACTCGTAAGGGGTATTCTTTCTTTCTTATTCATGAAAAGAACTTCTATTATTCCATTCTTTATTATTCTATTGGAATAACTTTTGTATATGTGGGTCCATCGCATGCACAGGGAATTTTGTTGTTATTCCATTCTTATTATTACATTGGAATAACTTTTATTCAAGTACCGCATACATGGTGAAATTCTTCTAATATTTCGTTTCTTTTATTATTACAACATCATATACGTGCTTTTCGTCTTAGTTCCATTATTTATTATTATGCAATATATCGTTTACAATGGGACTGGTTCCATTATTTATTATTACAGTATATCCTGTTTTGCATGCTAACTGGGACTGGTTCCATTATTTATTATTACATTGGTAATAACTATATGTGCGATCTATATCGCATGGGTGAATCCTTCATTATTCCATTCTTTATTATTACATTGGAATAACTTTGTCTATGTGGATTACCACATGCATGGTGAATGATCATTCGTATTCATTCCTTATTAAATTATGGAGATGATCTATATACATGGATTACCGCATGGCGGGTGAAAATCCATTTGCAGTTTCATATATTATATTATACTCAGTTGGTTAAAGCTTTGGCTTCTATACTCCATGAAATTAGTGGAATATACTTGATATTTGCGCTTCATCCAGTATCTTTTCATGGAAATATTCTTCTGAGCATTCTTGAATTTTACTTCACAAAGCAGTATAAAGTTGACAATTTAGACGTTATTGAGTTCAGGATAAATTAACTTATAAATCTTTAAAATTTATTCTTAAACCTGTTTTATTGAATTGTCATCATCCTCATGCTTATATTATGTTGAAAGTCATCTTTGGCTTACGTGCATAGATGGACTTGGTATGATTATGACCGAGGATTATTCGGTATAATCATGGTAGTAATGTGACGAATGATGTGGTAAAAGTCCTCATTGGCTGTAGTTCATTGGTGGGCGATTGTTGGTATGATTATGACTAGGGATTATTCGGTATAGTCATGACCATTGATGATTACATGAATATCCTTGGCCGTGGAGCAGAAGGATGATTCGATTTTATTTATTAAAATCGATATCGGCGATAAAAGTGATGAAAAACTTTTAAATCATAGAAGATAGTAGATTTTATTCTCTACTTGACTCTTCTAATGGATTGTTTATTCATTGCGATTAAACTTGATGTTTATTATATTTTATCGGTTTAACACTTGTTGAAGGCTAATGATAATTTATTTTGCATTATCTTAGTCATAATATTTCTTCTTGAGCTAGTTAAGCTCACCCTTTCTTTCATTGTTCTCTTGAGAAATGAGAGCGTAGATGGGACTAGTCGGGGAGCGGTGATGGTCTAGATGGTGCATTAGTAGTCCTCTTATTCTATGAAATAGTGTGATAATAAATGTAATGAGGACTCCATTGAGTGTGGATATTGTCTAGATGACAATATTTGTATTAAAACTCTTAGCCAATGTTTTGTCGTATTTTACACTTTACGATTGTTGTATAATTAAGTTGTATTTGTATTGATTACCATGTATCTTGGTGACTCAAGATGGGTGATGTATACATGTTTTGGGCGTCACACGGTTGGTATCAAAGCTTAGGGATATGATCCTAGGTGGGATGTGAGACAAGAACTAGGAGGGGAGAGGCGGCATGATTCCTTCGCTAGTATGACCTACCTAAGTTTATTTGGTTATTTAATTGGTCGATCAAAATATAGGGGTATAATGTGGTATGTCAATTAACCCTTATTTTGAAACTATATTCTAGAATGATATTTGAAATACGGGGAGATGAAATGGAAAATCATGATAGAGAGAAAATAACAGGAAGGTACAATCCGAAAAAAAAAGCAAGATATTCTCATTTCTTGAATATCAGTGCGTGCGTCGTAAATTTCGAGGCAAAATTTCATAAGGAGGGAGATTGTGAGACCAAAATTTTATGAAATAAAAGTATTCAATTTTTCTATTTTGGTAAATAGTTAAATTAATAAAAATGTTAAGTAAAGGGTGATATGTGAAAAGTTTTCAAAGTAGACAAGTTGTCATAAAATACCCGATTTACTATTCACTCTAGTATTGTTCACTCGAGTATTTGGGGCACTTTTGTGTGTCTTATTCACGAGTACTATTCATGAGTTACTATTCACTTAATATTCACGACTATTCATGAGTTACTATTCACGAGTTACTATTCATCTATTCACGATACTATTCACGAGTTATTATTCACGAGTTACTATTCATGGGGTACTATTCACCCGTAATATATATTTCTTTTTGGTCCAAATCATTTTTGGGTACAATATTATTCCATGAGGAGATGTGCTAATTTTCAGACCGTTGGTTGAAATTATATTAGTAAATCAATATGGATCGTTGGTTTAAAGTTTTAATATTAAATCAATATGGATCGTTGGTTTAAAGTTTTAATATTAAATCAATATGGATCGCTGGTTTAAAGTTTTAATAGTGAATCAATATGGATGATGCTTTAAAGTTTTAATAGTGAATCAATATGGATAGTTGCTTTAAAGTTTTAAAGTGAATACATATGTAAGTTTTAATACTAAACCAATATGCACCGTCGTTTAAATAAATCAATTTGATTGTTTAGTTGAATTAGTTACTATTCATCCATTCTCCTATAAATAAAGCTCATTCCTTCATTATTTCTTACGAATTCACTTTGAAACTCTAGAGAAACTATAGAAAAAAAGTATTCTGCTACTTCACTACTACTTAGTATTCGATTTCTTCTAAGGTGGGGATATTATTTGTTGTACTCGTAAAGGGGTATTCTTTCTTTCTTATTCATGAAGAGAACTTACATTATTCCATTCTTTATTATTCTAGTGGAATAACTTTTGTATATCTGTGCGATCCATCACATGCTTTGTGAATTTTGTTGTTATTCCATTCTTATTATTACATTGGAATAACTTTGTTTATCTGATCTATACGCATAAATGGTGAAATTCTTCTAATATTATTATTACATTGGAACATCTTTATTATTATTTGTGGGACCTATTCCATCCATACGTAAATATCCGTTTGCGTAACGCGGGATCTGGTTCCATTATTTATTATTACATTGAAATATCACTTTTGTGCTTTATCTGGGACTGGTTCCATTATTTATTATTACATTGGGGAATAACCTATATGCGATCTCGCATGCATGAATCCTTCACATTATTCCATTCTTTATTATTCTGTTGGAATAACTTGTCTATGTGGATTACCACATGCATGGTGAATGATCCTTCGTATTCATTCCATATTAAATTGTGGAAATGATCTGTATACGTGGATTGCCGCATGGCGGGTGAAAATCCATTTGCAGTTTCATATGTTATGTTATACTCAGTTGGTTAAAGCTTTGGCTTCTATACTCCATGAAATTAGTGGAATATCCTTGATATTTGTGCTTCATCTAGTATCTTTTCATGGAAATATTCTTCTGAGCATTCTTGAATTTTACTTCACAGAGTAGTATCAAGTTGACAATTTGGACGTTATTTAGTTCAGGATAAATTAACTTATAAATCTTTAAAATTTATTCTTGAACATGTTTTATTGAATTGTCATCATCCTTATGCTTAAATTATGTTGAAAGTCATCTTTGGCTTACGTACATAGATGGACTTGGTATGATTATGACCAGGGATTATTCGGTATAATCATGAACATAATGTGACGAAAGATGTGGTAAAAGTCCTCATTGGCCTGTAGTTCATTGGTGGATAGTTGTTGGTATGATTATGACTAGGGATTATTCGGTATAGTCATGACCATTGTTGATTACATGAATATCCTTGGTCGTGGAGCAGGGATGATTCGATTTTATTTATTAAGTTGAGTATCAGCGATAAAGTTGATGAAAAACTTTTTAAATCATTGAAGATAGTAGATTTTATTCTCTACTTGACACTTATAATGGATTGCTTGTTCCGCTGCAGTTAAACTTGATGTTTATTATATTTTATCAGTTTAACACCGTTGAATGCTAATGATAATTTATTCTGCATTATCTTAGTCATAATATTTCTTACTGAGCTAGTTGAGCTCACCATTTCTTTCACTGTTCTCTTCAGGAAATGAGAACGTAGATGGGACTAGTCGGGGAACAGAGAGATGGTCCTAGATGGTGCATTATTAGTCCTTACTATTCTATGAAATAGTGTGATAATAAATTTAATGAGGACTCCATTGAGTGTGGATATTGTCTAGATGACAATATTTTTATCAAAACTCACAGCCTATATTTTGTCGTATTTTACACGACTGTTGTATAATTAAGTTGTATTTGTATTCAGTACCTTGTATCTAGCGACCCAAGATGGGTGATGTATACCTGTTTTGGAGGCATCACAGTTGGTATCAAAGCTTAGAGATATGATCCCTGGCTGAGATGTGAGACAAGAACTAGGAGGGGAGAGACGACGAATTCCTTCGCTAGTATGACCTACCTATGTTTATTTGGTATTTAATTGGTCGGTCAGAATATAGGGGTATTATGTGGTATGTCAATTAACCCTCATTTTGAAACTATATTCTAGAATGATATTTGAAATACAAGAGATGAGAAATGGAAAATCATGATAGAGAGGAAATAACCGTGAAGGTACAATCCAAAAAGAAAGCAAGGTATTCTCATCTCTTCGAGTATCAGGTACGTACGTCAATTTTGAGGGCGAAATTTTATAAGGAGGGAAGATTGTGAGACCCCGAATTTTATGAAATAAAAGTATTCAATTTTTCTATTTTGGTAAATAGTTAAATTGATAAAAATGTAAAGTTAAGGGTGATATGTGAAAATTTTTCAAAGTAGACAAGTTGTCATAAAATACCCGTTTACTATTCACTCTAGTATTGTTCACTCGAGTATTTGGGGCACTTTTTGTGGAAGTACTATTCACGAGTTACTATTCATGAGTTACTATTCACGAGTTACTATTCATTCAGAGTTACTATTCACGAGTTACTATTCATGAGTTACTATTCATGAGTTACTATTCACGAGTTACTATTCATGAGTAGATATTCACCCGTAAGATATATTTCTTTTTGGTCCAAATCATTTTTGGGTACAATATTATTCCATGAGGAGATGTGCTAATTTTCGAATCATTTGGTTGAAATTATATTAGTAAATCAATATGGATCGTTGGTTTAAAGTTTTAATAGTAAATCAATATGGATCGCTGGTTTAAATTTTTAATAGTGAATCAATATGGATCGTTGCTTTAAAGTTTTAATAGTGAATCAGTGTGGACCGTTGCTTTAAAGTTTTAATAGTGAATAAGTATGGACCGTTGCTTTAAGTTTTAATAGTAAACCAATATGGACCGTCCATTTAAAAGTAAATCAATCTGGACCGTTCATGAATTAGTTACTATTCAGTCCATTCTCCTATAAATAGAAGCTCATTCCTTCATTATTTCTTACGAATTCACTCAAACTCTAGAGAGAAACTATAGAAAAGAAGAAAGTATTACGCTTCTTCTTCTACTTTGCGGTATTTTTTTTCTTCTAAGGTGGGGATATTATTTGTTGTACTAAATAAGGGTATTCTTTCTTTCTTATTCATGAAAAGAACTTCATTATTCAATTCTTTATTATTCTATTGGAATAACTTTGTTGCATGCGGTCCATCGCATGCTTGGGAAATTTTGTTGTTATTCCATTCTTATTATTACATTGGAATAACTTTTGTTTATTCAAGGTGAAATTCTTCTAATATACATTCTTGAAATTCTTCTAATATTACGTTCTTTATTATTATTCCGTTATTTATATCATGTGAATATCCGTCATGCGTTTACAGGGACTGGTTCCATTATTTATTATTACATTAGAATAACTTTGTCTATACGTAGGACTCTATCGCATTACATGGTGAATCCTTCATTATTCCATTCTTTATTATTACATTGGAATAACTTTGTCTATGTGGATTACCACATGCATGGTGAATGATCATTCGTATTCATTCCTTATTAAATTGTGGAAATGATCTGTATACGTGGATTACCGCATGGCGGGTGAAAATCTATTTGCAGTTTCATATATTATATTATACTCAGTTGGTTAAAGCTTTGGCTTCTATACTCCTTGAAATTAGTGGAATATCCTTTATATTTGCGCTTCATCCAGTATCTTTTCGTGGAAATATTCTTTTGAGCATTCTTGAATTTTACTTCACAAAGCAGTATCAAGTTGACAATTTGGAAGTTATTGAGTTCAGGATTAATTAACTTATAAATCTTTAAAATTTATTCTTGAACCTGTTTTATTGAATTGTCATCATCCTCATGCTTATATTATGTTAAAAGTCATCTTTGGCTTACGTGCATAGATGGACTTGGTATGATTATGACCAGGGATTATTCGGTATAATCATGACCAAAATGTGACGAATGATGTGGTAAAAGTCCTCATTGGCCTGTAGTTCATTGGTGGACAGTTATTGGTATGATTATGACCAGGGATTATTCGGTATAGTCATGACCGTTGATGATTACATGAATATTCTTGGCCGTGGAGCAGGGATGATTTTATTTTATTTATTAAGTTGAGTCTCAACGATAAAGTTGATGAAAAACTTTTTAAATCATAGAAAATAGTAGATTTTATTCTCTACTTGACTCTTCTAATGGATTGTTTATTCCGATGTAGTTAAACTTGATGTTTGTTATATATTTTATCAGTTTAACACCGTTGAAGGCTAATGATAATTTATTCTGCATTATCTTAGTCATAATATTTCTTACTGGGCTAGTTGAGCTCACCCTTTCTTTCATTGTTCTCTTTAGGAAATGAGAGCGTGGTTTGGGACTAGTCGAGAACAGAGAGATGGTCTAGATGGTGCATTAGTAGTCCTCACTATTCTGTGAAATAGTGTGATAATAAATGTAATGAGGACTCCATTAAGTGTGGATATTGTCTAGATGACAATATTTGTATTAAAACTCACAGCCTATGTTTTGTTGTATTTTACACGACTGTTGTATAATTAAGTTGTATTTGTATTCAGTACCTTATATCTGGCGACTCAAGATGGGTGATGTATACCTATTTTGGGGGCGTCACATATAGGCCACAGTTCCTACTTCATCGAGGATTTCAAATGGGCCAATTAAATCGAGGGTTGAGATTTCCTCTCTTCGTCGATTCTTGATTCTAGAATAACGCCCTCTTGAACCATCTTCTTCACATTCATCAGCTCCGGGTGTGTAGCTTGAGCGGCTTTAACTTTATTGATTAAAGTCGATTCTACACGTATATTTGTTATCTTCATGTGGGTCCCTAGAGTCTTTAATCTATCTTCATCATTTATAAGTTATACGAAATGGGTCTTTATGTTAACAACATCGCACTCATAAATACATACGATCTTCTACTCAACGTGTTAGCTACCACGTTCGGTTTTTCACGATGGTATTGAATGGTACAATCGTAATCTTCAACAGCTCGAGCCAACGTCTTTGGTGCATTATACGTTCATTTTGGTTGAAGAATATTTATGTGTTGAAGAAATGAGTTTTATACTGGGGTCAATACAAAATTCGATTTCACGCTTTGGGGTAGGCCAAGAAGTCTTCAGGAATACGTCAAGAAATTTATTGACGATAAAAATATCATTCAAAACTGTGACTCTCATCCAAGACTTGGATAGTACGTCACATTGATACCTATCAACTTGTCATCGTCATTCACAACATCGCCTACAGAAAAGTCTGGCTTCGGTGTATTCCACACATGAAAGTCAACAACGAAAGGATCGGGGCTCTATACTTATGGCTTGATATGACAATGATTGACTTTAGTGGTTTGGTTGCTTAAATTCACATAACAGGTTGGTTAGGAATATGAAAGCTAACAACCTTACGAAAAGCTTGATGAGTAGTTAACCAATCGATCCCTAAAATCACATCCAAGGTGAGTATTTTCAAAGAGATAAGATGGATTGGTAACGTAAAAGTGTCGATTTGAATCAACAAGATTTATAAATAGTGAAGGTAACGAAGGTTTCTCCCAATGGAGTTTCAACAGATAAATCAAAGTCTAGTTTCTCTTGAGTCAAATTTAAATGTTGAGCACAAGTAAGAGAGATAAAAGAATGGGTTGAACCGGTATCTAATAAGATATAGACTTCGTAAAATTTTATGATTAACTTACCCGTAATAACCTCGTTTGGGTTCCTCAATAAACGCTCTCACTTAAACTACCGGCTTTGACTTGTCTGGGACATCCTTTGGCGTTACTATCCCAGCTGAACTTGACTTTACTACACGATAAAATCGAGCTAGGTGACCTTCTCTTTCACAATTGAAACACGATTTGGGTTGCTGCGTACAGTTTGGACGAATGTGTCCCTCCTGTCCACATTTGAAACATACGACCGGTGGTCGTTCTTCTTCCTTTGAAACAGGTGCCGGTGCTGCTGTCTTTCCATCATTATTGAACCTTCTCTTCTTGAAATTTCCACTTCTATTATCTTGGCCATGATTACCACCGAAGTGGTTACCATTCTTGGCATGATAATTTCCCCCACGATGGTTATCATTGTTCTGATGGCCGTTGGCACCGGTACAATTATTATCGTGTTGTTGGACGTTGCCTTTTGGTTGTGCTGACTCATTATCGCGCTCCAATAACTGAGCCCTATTCACAACATCTGAATATAAAAAAAGTTTGTGAGAAATGAGGTATTGACGTATATCGGGTTTCAAACCTCTTAGAAACATTCGCGTCATTCTCTCCTCATTATCGACCAAATGGGATGCAAACCGGGATAACTCCGTAAACTTAGCCTCGTACTGCAACACGGTCATATTATTTTGCTCCAGCTTGATAAATTCCACCTCTTTCATGTGATGAATACTTTCGGGAAAGTACTTATCGTTGAACAATTATTGGAACTTCTCCCAAGACATCTTGAGTGCGTCAGGCTGGGTACGTTTTATAGATTCCCACCAGTAATCTACCTCTTCACGCAACATAAAGGTGGCAAAGGGAACCTTTTGCTCCTCTGAGCATCCCAAGACATCAAATATCTTGGTGATCTGCTTTAACCACGTCTTTGCCTTAAGTGGTTCTGGCTTTCCCAAAAACTTCGGCGGTCCTATGTGACGCCTTAAGTGGTTCTGGCTTTCAAATAACACTAATTCTACTCATTTCATACGCCTTCACTAAGGATCAATTACTTAACATTCTATATATTTCTATTATCCTCAATAATCCATTTTCATATAACTATACCTAGTTCGTCAAACCTTCCTCGCCGTATGAGTTTAAGAACTCACCACAAACATATGAGTTCAAGAACTCGAGCTTGATCTTTTATCCTGTAACTATACTCTACCTATCAGTCATACTATCATTTTTGGGTCTAGTACTACACTTTCCTGTATAATCACCTCATTGAGGTAGCTTTCAATGTGAGCCTCTATTTCAGCTATTGGCTTTGATATTGGCTCAGTTATGGAGGTTGACTCCTTATTTACGACCTGAGGGTATGCTAATCCTTATCTCACATAACATCTACACCAAAAACTATCTTGATTAACACGTAGTATATACACACAACAATTAATAATTTTATATAAGTTATCTTTAATTTTGTTTAACGATGAATTTATTCAATTCATCTCCTTTTAAACTCTAAATGAGTTATTTATATTTTCAACGTTTCCCTCTGTTCTAAGGTTATAGCCTAAGGTCGATCCCACCTAAGGTTTCTAACCCTAAAGCTTTGATACCAACCTGTGACGCCCCCAAATTCCGGTACTTGAAATCCGAACTCGGTGCTTCACGATACCATTTCTTTAAGATGAATAATACTAATAATAATAACAATAATATAAAATTCAAACTTAATTTACATATATCAAAGTCTAATCCCAAGTACGTAACCTTTACTACAATACATTACATGATAGATAATAAATATCATTGTCTTAATAAACTATAACTATTACGCAACATAATATAAATCTCATTCGAACAACTTTCCTTTCCCCTTGTCCTTGCCTGAACCTTCTGGCTGATCATACTTAACAGAAAACATTTAAATTTAAAGCAAGAATGAGCATTGGATTGCCCAGCAAGTAATAAAAACAATATATATTAGCTGAAAGAATTAAATGTTTTCTTTGAAAGACACTTCTACAACGAATCAACAATTTGTGTGAAGTAAGTTTGAACCAATAATAACAACATATCACTTCCACATGTAATCTTTAAAACTACGTTATAGACTACAATTGGAGATCGATTGACGCATTATGAACATTATTTTTTCATTTTCGCTAGGGTTTAGCGAGAACTTCATCCATAAACAAAACCGTAACTTACTTACAGACACGAGGGTGATCATCCCAATGTGCCTTGTATTGATCAATACTACATGCAAGAACGATATTATCGTTCACTCTATCCACCTTAGGTGCACAAAAGTTTTCCCATATTCGGGATATTCATACTTAGTTTGGAATCCAAACCAAAACAATCTAGTTGGATACAATAACGTTCTATCTTGTTCAACAATATTTTTATGTCTAACTGAATCAAATAGCTTAGTTGGCTTTTAAGTCAACGTATACATACTTAAAATCAATAAGTATGTATCAACATATGATTAAATGAAATTGTTATCCAAGTGGGGACACTTGTCTAACCCTATATACGAATTAACGAACAGAATAAATATCTGAATTATACAATAATACAATGATTGGATAATGTAAGAACTTGTATGAATATAAAGATTAAATACATAATCAATAGTAACAGAGTTAATAATCTGGCACAATAATAATTGGAGTAAGTTTAGGAACTTGCATAACATGATATACCTGTTTGCACGAAATAAAAGTAGGGTATAAGACTTTATCGGCTTTCTAGTCAGTTTATACTTTATCATGAATTTTCAAACTAATTCTATTATCATTAATATTTAATTAATATTAAACTAGTAATGAAGCTATTGCCAAAATATTAAAGTTAATTATAATAACTCAAAATATTTTTAAAGTATTAATGTTACCCTTAAATGATTTTTAAAACATCTAAAATTATTTTTAAACAATTACCATTAATATTAGAATATTAATTTATTATTTATCAAAAGTTTAAAAGTCATTAATTATAACTTAAAATATCTTTAATTAATTCATTTCCTTTTCAAATGATTTTTAATTCAATAAAACCATTTTAACTATTTATTTAATATACTTATTAAATAAACGTAATATCATTAATATGAAATTATTAATGCAATTTACCTTTAAATATCAAAAGTTATATTTTATAACTTCAAATATTTTTAAACTATTTATTTTCATTTAAAATAATTTTATAATATTAAAATCATTTTTATTAATTTATTTAATATAATTACTAAAGAAATCTAATATCATTAATATTTAATAATTAATGAAACTTATCTTAAAATATTAAAAGTTATGTTTTATAACTTAAAATATTATTAAATACTTTATTATTATTTAAAATGATTTTTCATACCATAAAATCATTTTTAATTAATTTATTTTATGCATTTATTACATAATTTAAATACCAATAATATCCAAATAAATATTAATATTTATGAAAATATGTTAAATTATTAAAAGTTAATTTTATAACTTAAAATAATTTTTAAAAGCTGAATTTATAATTTTTAGGAATTTATTTCTATTTTTAATGTATTTTTCAGAATTTATAAAACAAAAATAATTAAATCCGTCGCTAAAGGCTTTAGCGACAATTTCTGTCGCGATAGGTGTTCTTGAGGCTCAAGAACACCGATGACGATCGATCTTGCAAGGGTACTACTTTGACCTTCTTTAATTAGATTATGTGTAATGTTTACGGGCTAACTATAAGCTGATCTTGTAGTACTCATGTAACACTACAAGTGTAAATCAACATCTGGGTCAGATCATAACATATGAGCAAGATATAAATCTTTGAAATCACTGTCAGACATGTTCATAGTGTTTTTGGGCTACCCAGAAAACAAAGTCGTGGCCGGTTAACAATTTCGATGGCCTTAAATTTGAGAATCTGTTCATGTTACAAGTTTTCTGCTCGTCGGGCTATCTAGACAAACCATCATAGAACATGTTCCAAGCCATGTTAAAGTCAAACGCGTTGGGCCTCACAAATTCGTGTCAGAGTCTGTTCTTCATTTCTGGGTTTTCAAGAAACGAAGAACAAATCGAGTATGCTACTTTGGATCCTTATATCTCGCGTTGTGTGTTTGCTCTATGTGATCTATTGATTCCAGGTTGTAGATAACATGTAATACTATAGATCTAATAAATAAAACACATATAACATCAACAAAGCAAGTAGATTTAAGCCGGTCAAACAATGTCAGAAGACATGTTCTTGAGCTTTCTATAATTTCCAGAAACAGATTTTGTGAACAAGCAGGCTAGTTTGACCTTCCACTGTGTAAAATATATTGATGATTTAAGGGATCTACAAGCATGTATTCATAATACCCATAACAAGCTACAACTTAGTTACAATAACATAATCAAAAAAACAACACACTGGAAGATCTAGTCGCTTGAAAACGTTGTCAGGCCCTGTCTGGGCACGATCTGGGTTTTCCAGCTTTTAGAAAGTCATGGTCGGTCAACGACCTTTGAACATGATTATCTGTCATTATAAGCATCATCTTATCCTGCTACAAGTTCTAGATTATAGACCTCATAGCATACTACAAATCCAAAACATAAAACACCCCAAATCATAAACAGACAGAGATCCACAGCCTCTGACTTTTGCTTGTCAGACACAAAAATCATTTTTTTCCAGATTTTGAAAAATGACAAATCCGAGCCTCTAGATGTTATGGATCTAATATCTAGCATCCCAGATCACTTTGTTAGACTCCATACTACATATTTAACACAAAAAAACTAACATCTAACATGTAGATCAAGATCAGATTTCTTTTTAGGGTTCATACCTCTTTGTGAGAAAAATCTAATTTCTATGCTTCTGATCTGTTTGAGGATTTCGTGGGGCTTGATTAGGGGACTGATATGATATACAATTTTGTGGTTTTGAGCTTGAGAGAGTTTGGTTGGGTGTTAGTGAACAATTAGTGAAAAATAATGCACTTTCTCTCTCTTCAATTAACTTATCTATTGATGCAAATGAAGTTGGCTGGTAGTGTTGACTGATTTTTAATTATCATGGCACATGTACGTATCTAGAGTGAGGATTTGCCAAGATCTTGCTAGATTTGATAACAATAATGCAATAATGGGACAAAAAGAGCAAAATTGTAATTTCGCAAATATGTCAAAGGGTATTCTTGTCCAAGGTGCTTGAATATAGGGTTTAATCACTAGATTTTTAACCTTAAAGTTTCCCAAATAATTACTAGGGTTTGGACAATTAAAAATTAAAGGGTAGTAAAATTTTAAATTAAAACATACTAATTAAATTACGATTTTTAATAGGAAATTAGGGTTTTTAAATTAGGGTTCCTTAATACTATTAGGGTTCCCAAATTAACAATTAGGGTTTCCTAGTTATCATTATAATTCACATAAATAATAATTAGGGTTTCTAAAATTTGCAATTCGGGTTCCTAATTAGCAAATTAGGGTTTTCAAATAAATAATTAGGGTTTCTCCTCATTACAGAAATTATATAATACACAGTAAAATTCATATAACACAATTACTGCTCAGTCTTAAACTCATAACTGAGTTTAACATTAGGGTTTAATAATACGACATGAGGGTTATGACCTAATTTACCATATTTGGCCCACCTTATAAAACTACAGATATACAGTACATATTTATAACACTGAAAAATTAAAATATAAATAATATTATATTATTATTCTCATCCCTTGATCAATACCCAAATTTAGGGTTTGGATTCCATATCTGGTTTATCTTTAATTAAGTTAAAATAATTAACTTAAATATTCTGAACAAATTCATATAATAAAATATTTATTATTATAATTCTAATAATCATTTCATATATTATTTAAATAATATAAAATCATGTTTTCATGGAAAATATTTAATAAAAACATTTATACTTACAAAATTAATTACTATAGGAATATACTTTATAATGATCAATAATTCTAAAATAAAATTATTTAAAATTATTCATGAAATAAATAATATTTATCACATATATATACACATTACTTGACACATATTCTCATCTTTAAAAAAAATAAAATAAAAATTAATATGCAAAATTTCTTATTTATTTATATAGAAAATATTCAAAGTTATTACATTCACCTCCTCCTTAAAAGATTCCGTCCCCAGAATCACCGTTTTAAAACTCATACTTACAAGGGTATATAGCATACATAGTCATTTCAAATAGATCTCGATCAGATTTAATCGAACTGATCTTTAACTATTCACCATAAAGCCTGTCTATCTGATTAAACGAAAGTTCGATTGCTTAGAGAACTCAAATTCCTTCTTCAAAATATTTTTATAAACTAATTTATTATATATTGGAAAATCATATATATCGAAATATACAAGTTATACGAATAATACCTGGAGTTGCATTCTCAGCTGCCACCGTATACTGGACCGTCATATTGAAAACTCTTGATGTTGATTTGTTTGTTGAAGTAGGTTCCGTTGTCACTAGAGTCCCGCTGCCTTTTCCTTTACTCGCGCTCCCTGTATCCCCTCCCTTTTTTGGACAGTCTTTCACCTTATACTCCGTTGATCTACACTTGAAACACATCTTATTCATCCTTGAATTGGGGCAGTTAGGAGAGATATGTCCCTCATGGCCACACTTGTAACACACAAACTTACCCTTAAGACACTCTCCCGAGTGATTCTTTCAATAATTCCCACAACTGCTTGTGACCTGTTTCTTTCCATCTCCTGCCTACTACGTATTCCCAAATTATCTCCTTTTCTTTTTCGGTCTTCGCCACTATTTTCTTCTCCTACCCTAGCTTGATTTTCTTCCCACCAAAAATTCGTCTCCCCTTTCATCGTATAGGTGACAAAAGTTGTCTTTTGCCCATCCGTTACTCTAGCTGTCATAAACATCTCCACAGGGTTAGTTGATCCTCTAAATCCTGGCTGTTCGATTGCTTTGAAGTCTTTGACGTTTGCTGATCGATTACTTGGTTTATTTCCCGCAGCTGGTATTCCGTTCTACATAGCTTGAACGTCCACATTCGCCAAATTTTGTGTTGGGTCTAATTGTCCTTCAGCTTTGTTGACAGGTTCTTCTGCCTTTTGATTTCGTTTTCGTCTTGGCAGCATTATCTAATTAAATAAGATCATGTTCATCTAACTAATTCATCGTATGTTTCATAGCATAACACATACTGCTTTAAACATCTGTTATCACCTTTGTGACATAAAAGTCGGGAATCGTTACCACAACTTATACAAAAGTTGAGAATATTACTTTACACAGACATACTTATCATATACTTATCATAGAATCATACATATTCAAATAACACTAATACTACTCATTTCATACGCCTTCACTAAGGATCAATTACTTAGCATTATATATATTTCTATTATCCTCAATAATCCATTCTCATATAACTATACCTAGTTCGTCAAACCTTCCTCGCCGTATGAGTTTAAGAACTCACCACAAACATATGAGTTCAAGAACTTGATCTTGATCTTTTATCATGTAACTATACTCTACCTATCAGTCATACTATCATTTCTGGGTCTGGTACTACACTTTCCTGTATAATTACTTCATTGAGGTAGCTTTCAATGTGAGCCTCTATTTCAGCTATTGGCTTTGATATTGGCTCGATTATGGAGGTTGACTCCTTCTTTACGACCTGAGGGTATGCTAATCCTTATCTCACATAACATCTACACCAAAAACTATCTTGATTAACACGTAGTATATACACACAACAATTAATAATTTTATATAAGTTATCTTTAATTTTGTTTAACGATGAATTTATTCAATTCATCTCCTTTTAAACTCTAAATGAGTTATTTATATTTTCAACGTTTCCCTCTCGTTTCTAAGTTTATAGCCTAAGGTCGATCCCACCTAAGGTTTCTAACCTTAAAGCTTTGATACCAACTCATGGCGCCCCCAAATCCGGTATTTTGAAATCCCAACTCGGTGCTTCACGATACCATTTCTTTAAGATGAATAATACTAATAATAATAACAATAATATAAAATTCAAACTTAATTTACATATATCAAAAGTCTAATCCCAAGTACGTAACCTTTACTACAATACATTACATGATAGATAATAAATATCATTGTCTTAATAAACTATAACTATTACACAACATAATATAAATCTCATTCAATGACTTTCCTTTCCCTTGTTCTTGCACAGAACCTTCGGTTAATCATACTTAATCGAAAACATTTAAATTTAAAGCAAGAATGAGCATTTGATTGCCCATGAAAGTATAATAACAACAATATATATTAGTTGAAAAAGAATTAAATATTTTCTTTGAAAGACACTTCTACAATGAATCAACAATTTGTGAAGTAAGCTAAACCAATAATAACAACATATCACTTCCATATGTAATCTTTGAAACTACGTATAGAGACTATAATTGGAGATCGATTGATAGAATATGAACATTGTTTTTCATTTTCCTAGGGTTTAGCGAACTTCATCCAAAAACCGTCATAACTTACTTGACACGAGGGTGATTATCCCAATGTGCCTGTGTTGATCAATACTACATGCAAGAACGATATTATCGTTCACTCTATCCACCTTAGGTGCACAAAAGTTTTCCCATATTCGGGATGTTCATACTTAGTCGGAATCCAAACCAAAACAATTTGGTTGGATACAATAACGTTCTATCTTGTTTCAACAATATTTTATGTCTTCCTGAATCAAATAGCTTAGACGGCTTTTAAGTCAACGTATACAGACTTAAAATCAATAAGTATGTATCAACATATGATTAAATGAAATGGTTATCCAAGTGGGGACACTTGTCTAACCCTATATATATAAATAATAAATGAACATAATAAATATCGGATATTATAACTTATATGAATACAATGATTGGATATAATGTAATAATAATAGAGTTAAAATATAAATAATATTAAATTTCTTAATCATGTCCATAGGATACTTGCACGATGTAAATAATAGATCGATAATCTTGCACAATAATAATTGGAGTAAGTTTAGGAACTTGCATAACATGATATACTTCGTTTGCACGAAATAAAAGTAGTGCATAAGGTTTAGATATCACTCGAATCACGCCACAAAAACGCAACTAGATTAATCTTTTATACAACGACTATCGATAAATAAGATCATTCGTTCGATTAGAATAATATATCGTAACACGTAACAATCGCATCTATTGCGATTGACACATAACCTAATCACTTTGTCAAATATATCTAACAATTATTGATTCACTAACAAACACATATCTAGTCGGTTTATCTAAGTCCGGATCAATTTACGAAATATTTGATTGTCTTAATGACTTTATCGGGTAAATATTGAGTCTAAGACTCTATCGTGTAGTTCAATAGTCGTTTAGATATTTTAAATATCGGATATTATTTTTCATAGCCTTATAATAATTTTTAAATAATTATTATACTTTATCATGAATTTTCAAACTCTAAAATCATTATTAAATGATTTAAATATTAACTAATTCTATTATCATTAATATTTAATTAATATTAAACTATTAATGAAACTATTTCCAAAATATTAAAGTTATTTATAATAACTCAAAATATTTTTAAAGTATTAATATTACCTTAAATGATTTTTAAATCATCTAAAATCATTTTAAACAATTACCATTAATATTAGAATATTAATTTATTATTTATCAAAATATTAAAAGTCATTAATTATAACTTAAAATATCTTTAATTCATTTATTTCCTTTTCAAATGATTTTTAATTCAATAAAACCAATTTTAACTATTTATTTAATATACTTATTAAATAAACCTAATATCATTAATATTAAATTATTAATGCAATTTACCTATAAATATCAAAAGTTTATTTTATAACTTAAAATATTTTTAAACTATTTATTTTCATTTAAAATGATTTTTATAATATTAAAATCATTTTAATTAATTTATTTAATATAATTACTAAATAAATCTAATATCATTAATATTTAATAATTATTGAAACTTATCTTAAAATATTAAAAGTTATGTTTTATAACTTAAAATATTATTAAATACTTTATTATTATTTAAAATGATTTTAATACCATAAAATCATTTTTAATTAATTTATTTAATGCATTTATTAAATAATTTAAATACCAATAATATCCAAATAAATATTAATATTTATGAAAATATGTCAAATTATTAAAAGTTAATTTTATAACTTAAAATAAATTTTAAAACTGATTTTATAATTTTTAGAATTTATTTCTATTTTTAATGTATTTTTTGAATTTATAAAAAAAAAATAATTAAATCCAAATCATTAAAAGGCTTTAGCGGCGATTACTGTCATGATAGGTGTTCTTGAGGCTCAAGAACACCGATGATCGATGCACAAGGGTACCTACTTTGACCTTCTTTAATTCAATTATGTGTAATGTTTCGGGCTAACTATAATTGTGGATCTTTGTAGTACTCATGTAATACTACAAGTGTAAATCAACATCCGGGTCGATCATAACATATGAGCAAGATATAAATCTTTGAAATCATCATCGATATATGTTCATAGTGTTTCGGGCTTCCCGTAAAACAAAGTCGTGGCTTGGCCAACGATTTCGATGGCCTTAAATCGCTAACTGCTAATGTTACAAGTTTTACGCTTTCGTCCCATATGTAGACAAATCATCATAGAACATGTTCCAAGCCATGTTAAAGTCTAACAATAATTAATGAAAACGTGTTGGGCCTCACAAATTAAATAATATCGATTCATTATTCATTTTAGGTTTTCCAGAAACGAAGAACAAATCGAGTATGCTACTTTGGATCCTTATATCTCGCGTTGTGTGTTTGCTCTATGTGATCTATTGATTCCAGGTTGTAGATAACATGTAATACTATAGATCTAATAAATAAAACACATATAACATCAACAAAGCAAGTAGATTTAAGCCGGTCAAACAATGTCAGAAGATATGTTCTTGAGCTTTCTGGAATTTCCAGAAACAGATTTTGTGAACAAGCAGGCTAGTTTGACCTTCCACTGTGTTCAATATATTGATGATTTAAGGGATCTACAAGCATGTATTCATAGTACCCATAACAAGCTACAACTTAGTTACAATAACAAAATCAAAAAAACAACACACTGGAAGATCTAGTCGCTTGAAAACGTTGTCAGGCCCTGTCTGGGCACGATCTGGGTTTTCCAGATTTTAGAATGTCATGGTCGGTTAACGACCTTTGACCATGATAATCTGTCATTATAAGCATGATTTGATCCTGCTACAAGTTCCAGATTACATACCTCATAGCATACTACAAATCCAAAACATAAAACACCCCAAATCATAAACAGACAGAGATCCACAGCCTCTGACTTTTGCTTGTCAAACACAAAAATCATTTTTTTCTATATTTTGAAAAATGACAAATCCGAGCCTCTAGATGTTATGGATCTAACATCTAGCAACCCATATCACTTTGTTAGACTCCATAATACATATTTAACACAAAAAAACTAACATCTATCATGCAGATCAAGATCAGATTTCTTTTTAGGGTTCATACCTTTTTGTGAGAAAAATCTGATTTCTATGCTTCTGATCTGTTTGTGGATTTCGTGGGGCTTGATTAGGGGACTGATATGCTATACAATTTCGTGGTTTTGAGCTTGAGAGAGTTTGGTTGGGTGTTAGTGAATAATTAGTGAAAAATAATGCACTTTCTCTCTCTTCAATTATCTTATCTATTGATGCAAATGAAGTTGGCTGGTAGTGTTGACTGATTTATAATTATCCTGGCACATGTACATATCTAGAGTGAGGATTTGTCAAGATCTTGCTAGATTTGATAACAATAATGCAATAATGGGACAAAAAGGGCAAAATTGTAATTTTGCAAATAAGTCAAAGGGTATTCTTTTCCAAGGTGCTTGAATATAGGGTTTAATCACTAGATTTTTAACCTTAAAGTTTCCCAAATAATTACTAGGGTTTGGACAATTAAAAATTAAAGGGTAGTAAAATTTTAAATTAAAACATACTAATTAAATTAGGGGTTTTAATAGGAAATTAGGGTTTTTAAATTAGGGTTCCTTAATACTATTAGGGTTCCCAAATTAACAATTAGGGTTTCCTAATTATCATTATATTTCACAAAAATAATAATTAGGGTTTCTAAAATTTGCAATTAGGGTTCCTAATTAGCAAATTAGGGTTTTCAAATAAATAATTAGGGTTTCTCCTAATTACAAAAATTATATAATACATGTAAAAATTTCATATAACACAATTCTCGCTTTCAATCTTAAACTCATAACCGAAGTTTAACAATTAGGGTTTAATAATACGACATGAGGGTTATGACCTAATTTACCATATTTGGCCCACCTTATAAAACTACAGATATACAGGACATATTTATAGCAAGACTAAAAAAATTAAAATATAATTAATAGTATATTATTATTCTCATCCCTTGATCAATACCCAAATTTAGGGTTTGGATTTCATATCTGGTTTATCTTTAATTAAATTAAAATAATTAACTTAAATATTCGAACAAATTCATATAATAAAATATTTATTATTATAATTCTAATAATCATTTCATATATTATTTAAATAATATAAAATCATGTTTTCATGGAAAATAATTAATAAAAACATTTCGCTTACAAAAATTAATTACTATAGGAATATACTTTATAATGATCAATAATTCTAAAATAAAATTGTTTGAAATTGTTCATTAAATAAATAATTTTATTTATCACATATATACATACACATTACTTGACACATATTCTCATCTTTAAAATAAAAAAAATTAATATGCAAAATTTCTTATTTATTTATATAGAAAATATTCAGGTTATTACATCCTAGCTCCTTGAACTGCTTAGCAGTGACTAGCCGTGTGGTGCCATTGTTTCCACCTGCATTTTGAATAGGAACCGGTCTCGCCCAATGTTGCATGAATTGCATAAAGCCTTTGAACATCCCATCGTTCACCATTTCATCGGTGTTATTGTTTACTTGAGGATTATTGTCTTCCAGTTGCACCTTATCCTGGGTATTGATCGTTGGTGACTCAACGGTCTCATGTGCTTCATTGCTGATCTCAACATTTTCAGATGCCATTTTCAAACACTATCACAAAACAAGGGTTAATTGACATATCACATATTATCCCTATACTCTCGTGATTCCACCAATTAAATACCAAATAATCTTAGGTAGGTCATACTAAGCGAAGGAATTCCCCGTCTCTCCCCTCCTAGTTCTTGTTTCACATCTCAAATGGGGATCATATCCTAAGCTTTGATACTAACCGTGACACCCCCAAAATAGGTATACATCACCCATCTTGAGTCACCAAATAATGGTACAAAATTCAAATACAACTTAATAATACAGCTGTCGTGTAAAATACGACAAAACGTAAACTGAGAGTTTCAATAAGAATATTGTCATCTAGACAATATCCACACTCAAAAGAGTCCTCATTACATTTATTTTTACACTATTTAACAGAATAGTGAGGACTATTAATACTATCATCTGGACCGTCACTCCGTTCCCCGACTAGTTTCGGCTACATTCTCATTTCCTGAACAGAAAAGTGAAAGAAAGGGTGAGCTCAACTAGCCCAGTAAGAAATATTATGACTAAGATAATGCAGAATAAATTATCGTTAGCCTTCAACATTGTTAAAATGATAAATATAACAAACATCAAGTTTAACTGCAGCGGAACAAGCAATCCATTAAAAGAGTCAAGTAGATAATAAAATCTACTATTTTCTATGGTTTAAAAGGTTTTTCATCACTTTTATCGCTGAGACTCAACTTAATAAATAATCCACATCATCAAATCATCATTGCACTACAGGCCAAGGATATTCTTTAGTATCACGACACGAATTATTCACGCACTACGGGCCAAAGATAATCGTGTTTTCATCAACTGTCCTGATCATGCCATAAAATAATTCATCTTTGCACCCTTGGCCGAAGAGAATCCATAGCCATAATCATACCAAAAACTGTCCATCAATGCACTACGGGCCAATGAGGATTTTTTTCACATCATTTGTAACATTACGGTCATGATTATACTGAATAATCCCTGGTCATAATCATACCAAGTCCATCTATGCATTACAGGCCACAAATGACTTTCAACATAATATACACATCAGGATGATGACAATGACATAATAATTTCATAAAACAAGTTCAAGAATTAATTTATCCAGGAACCAATAACGTCCAAATTGTCAACATGATACTGCTTTATGGAGTAAAAATTCAAGAATGCTCAGAAGAATATTTCCATGAAAAGATACTGGATGAAGCGCAAATATCAAGGATATTCCACTAATTTCATGGAGTATAGAAGCCAAAACTTTAACCAAAAGAGTATCATAGAATATATGAAACTGCAATGGATTTTCACCCGCCATGCAGTAATCCACGTAGACAGCTCATTTCCACAATTTAATAAGAAATGAATACGAAGGGTCATTCACCATGCCTGTGGCAATCCACATAGACATGTTATTCCAACAAAATAATAAAGAATGGAATAACAGAAGAATTCACCATGCATGCGATAAACCGCATGCATGCTTTATTCCAATGAATAATAAATAATGGAACCAAAATCATGCGTAACGCATTCGCAAGTGATATATTCCAACAGAATAATAAATAACAAAACTAAGTCATGCGTAAATGTAAAGACATGATATTCCAACAGAATAATAAATAATGGAACCACGTCATGCGTAAACGCACAGACAAGATGTTTTAACAGAATAATAAAAAAAATGGAATAACAGAAGAATTTCACCATGTATGCGGTACTTCGCATAGACAGGTTATTCTAACATAATGATAAAGAATGGAATAACAGAAGAATTTCACCAAGTATAGGGTAGCTCATGATATCTGAGTTATTCCAATGTAATAATAAAGAATGGAATAATGTGTTCTCTTCATGAATACAAAAGAAATAATATCCCTTAAGAGTACAACAAATAATATCCCTTACCTTATAAAGAAGAGTACTCCGGCGGGTAGGGCAGGGATATAGTTGAAGAAAACTTGCATTACGCTCAAAGCTTTCTTAAACTCTAAAGAAATATGCTAAAGATTATAGAAAAGAATTCTTTCTCTAGAGGTAAGAAATAATGAAGGAATGAGCTTTTATTTATAGGAGAATGGACTGAATAGTAACTAATTCAAGAACAGTCCAGATTGATTTACTTTTAAATAGACGGTCCATATTGATTTACTATGCAGGCACTATGCAACACTATGCATAATAAAATATAATATATTCTAATTATTGTCTAATAAAATAAATAACTTTATAAAAGTATTATGTTTTATATAAAAAGATTTTACTATACAAAACACTATGCATAATAGAATATAATATATTATAACTATTGTCTAATAAAACAAATAACTTTATAAAAGTATTATATTTTATATAAAAAGCTTTTCTGTTTTATTACATTAATAATACTAATAAAACAAAATTTATATATTTAATATATATATATATATATATATATATATAAACTTCCGTGATTTCATAAAAAGACGCCTCAATATATTTAACAACATTTATCATCATTATTATAATTCACAATATTAATCGACTAGGTTGTTCCCAACAAAGAGGGGGCTTTCCAATAAGGATTTCTCCCTATTGGCGCGCAATTAGGTGACCAAACCTCTCATTGACAGAATTTTTAGACATCGTTAATATTACAAATAATAATATTAATAACTTCGTCGTCTCAATTATTGATTTAATAATATATAAAATATTGACAATAATTGAATCAAATAACGTGAGATGCTATGCAGCAATTACTATTGCAATAATTGAACAAAACTGAGTGACTTCTCACATAAGCATCAATAATCAATACCGTGTGCTACTATGCAACCACGCGTATTACTGTACTTTTACTACTGAGTAGTTCAACAGTTTTAATGGTAAAACTTACGCCATTATTTTCATAAAAATATTTTTGTCATTTTCTCAATCCGACAATAATTTCGTTGTGGGGTTCACCAATGATTGTACCGTCGTACGAATATTTTTCGACAAAAAGAATATTCCCCGACCAATCGAATATTATACAACAACTTGCATACTTTTCAAAATTTATAAATACTACACACAACTATAACACTATCTCAAATCCACACCACAATATTCAAAAAAATATTTCGAGAAAAATAAATCTTTATTCATAAAATCTGGGGTCTCACAATCTCCCCTCCTTATGAAATTTTGCCCTCGAAATTTACATACGACCTGGTATGCCGAAGAGGTGAGGATACCTTGACTTCATTTCATTCTAATTCACGAGGTATAACCTTTGAGTGTTGAATACGATCCTTCTTATCCAAGATTTTAACACGTATCTCCTCATACGTTAAATCTTCTGCTATATCGTTTAGTTCTAATTTAATTATAATGTGGTTCGGGTCGTCCACATATTTACTTAACATCGATACGTAAAAAAATGTTCTGAACACGCAACATACTTGGCGGTAAAACGAGTCTATAGGCCACAGTTCCTACTTCATCGAGGATTTCAAATGGGCCAATTAAATTGAGGGTTGAGATTTCCTTTCTTCGTCGATTCTTGATTTTAGAATAACGCCCTCTTGAACCTTCTTCTTCGCATTCATCAGCTCTGGGTGTGTAGCTTGAGCGGCTTTAACTTTATCAATTAAAGTCGATTCTACTCATATATTTGTTATCTTCATTTGGGTCCCTAGAGTCTTTAACTCTATCTTCATCATTTATAAGTTATACGAAATGGGTCTTTGTGTTAACAACATCGCACTCATAAATACATACGATTTTCTACTCAACGCGTTAGCTACCACGTAGCTTTTCCACGATGGTATTGAATGGTACGGTCGTAATCTTCAACAGCTCGAGCCAACGTCTTTGGCGCATTATACGTTCGTTTTGGTTGAAGAATATTTAAGGGTTGAAGAAATGAGTTTTGTACTGGGGTGAATACAAAATTCGATTTCACGCTTTGGGGTAGGCCAAGAAGTCTTCAAGAATACGTCAAGAAATTTATTAACGATAAAAATATCATTCAAAACTGTGACTCTCATCCAAGACTTGGATAGTACGTCACATTGATACCTATCAACTTATCATCATCATTCACGACGTCGCCTACAGAAAGTTTGGCTAAGGTGTATTCCATACAAGGAAGTCAACAACGAAAGGATCGGGGCTCTTTACTTATGGCTTGATATTACAATTATTGACTTTAGTGGTTTGGTTGCTTGAATTCGCATAACAAGTTGGTTAGGAATATGAAAGCTAACAACCTTACAAAAAGTTTGATGAGTAGTTAACCAATCGATCCCTAAAATCACATCCAAGGAAAGAATTTTCAAAGAGATAAGATCGACAAGTAACGTGAAAGTGTTGATTTGAATCAACAAGATTTATAAATAGTGGAGGTAACGAAGGTTTCTCCCAACGGAGTTTCAACAGATAAATCAAAGTCTAGTTTCTCCGGAGTCAAATTTAAATGTTGAGCGCAAGCAAGAGAGATAACAGAATGGGTAGAACCGGTATCTAATAAGGTATAGACTTCGCAAAAATTTCTGATTAATCGAGCTAAGTGACATTCTCTTCCATAATTGAAACACGCTTTGGTTCATTGCAGATACTTTGACGAAATGTGTCCTTCCGTCTCAAGATTTAAAACATACTGACCGATGGTCGTTCTTCTTCCTTTTGAAACAAAAGCCGGGTCTTCAGTTTTTCCATCATTATTGAACATTCTCTTCTTGAAATTTCCACTTCTATTATCTTGGCCATGATTACCACCGAAGTGGTTACCATTCTTGGCATGATAATTTCCCCCATGATGGTTATCATTGTTCTGATGGCCGTTGCCACCGGTACGATTATTATCGTATTGTTGGTCATTGCCTTTTGGTTGTGCTGACTCATTATTGCGCTCCAATAACTGAGCCCTATTCACAACATCTGAATATAAACAAACTTTGTGAGAAATGAGGTATTGACGTATATCGGGTTTCAAACCTCTTAGAAACATTCGTGCAATTCGCTCCTCATTAACGACCAAATGGGATGCAAACCGGGATAACTCCGCAAACTTAGCCTCATACTGCGACACGGTCATATTATTTTGCTCCAGATTGATAAATTCCACCTCCTACATGTGACGAATACTTTCGGGAAAGTACTGATCGTTGAACAATTCTTGGAACTTCTCCCAAGACATCTTGAGTGCATTAGGCTGGGTAGGCTTTACAGATTCCCACTAGTAATCTGCCTCTTCACGCAACATAATGGTGGCAAAGGGAACCTTTTGCTCCTCGGAGCATCCCAAGACATCAAATATCTTGGTGATCTCGCTTTAACCACGCCTCCGCCTTTAAGTGGTTCTCGCTTTCCCAAAACTCAGCTGGTCTAGCTCCTTGAATCGCTTAGCGTTGACCGGTACCGTGGGTTGCCATTGTTTCCACCTCGCATTTTGAATAGAACCGCTCTCGTCCGATGTTGCATGAATTGCATAAAGCCTCTAAACATCCCATCGCTCACCATTTCATCGGTGTTATTGTTTACCGAGGATTATTGTCTTCCCGTTGCACTTTATCCGGGTATTGATCACAGGTGACTCAATGGTCTCATGTGCTCATTCTTTGATCTCAACATTTTAGATGCCATTTTCAAACACCGCCACAAAAAGGGTTAATTGACATATCACATATTATCCCTATACTCTTACCGACCAATTAAATACCAAATAATCTTAGGCAGTTCATACTAGCGAAGGAATTCCCCGTCTCTCCCCTCCTAGTTCTTGTCTCACATCTCAGCCAAGGATCATATCCCTAAGCTTTGATACCAACTGTAACGCCCCAAAAATAGGTATACATCACCCATCTTGAGTCGCCAAATACATTGTACAAAATTCATATACAACTTAATAATACAGTTGTCGTGTAAATTTTGACAAAATGTAAACTAAGAGTTTTAATAAGAATATTGTCATCTAGACAATATCCACACTCAAAAGATTCCTCATTACATTTATTTTCACACTATTTAACAGAATAGTGAGGACTACTAATACTATCATCTGGACCGTCACTCCGTTCTCCGACTAGTCCCGACTACGTTCTCATTTACTGAAGATAACAGTGAAAGAAAGGGTGAGCTCAAGTAGCCCAGATGCAAAATAAATTATCGTTAGCCTTCAACAGTGTTAAACTGATAAAATATAACAAACATCATGTTTAACTGCAGCGGAACAAGCAATCCATTAAAAGAGTCAAGTAGAGAATAAAATCTACTATCTTCTATGATTTAAAAGGTTTTTCATCACTTTTATCACTGAGACTCAGCTTAATAAATAATCCACATCATCAAATCATCCCTGCACTACAGGCCAAGGATATTCTTTAGTATCACGACCACGAATTATTTATGCACTACGGGCCAAAGATAATCGTGTTTTCATCAACGGTCCTGATCATGCCATAAAACAATTCATCTTTGCACCCTTGGCCAAAGAGAATCCATAGCCATAATTATACCAAAAACTGTTCATCAATGCACAACGGGCCAATGAGAATTTTTTTCACATCATTTGTAACATTACGGTCATGATTATACCGAATAATTCCTGGTCAGAATCATTCCAAGTCCATCTATGCACTTTAGGCCACAGATGACTTTCAACATAATATACAAATGAGGATGATGACAATGACATAATAATTCAATAAAACAAGTTCAAGAATTAATTTATCCAGGAACCAATAACGTCTAAATTGTCAACATGATACTGCTTTGTGGAGAAAAAAATTCAAGAATGCTCAGAAGAATATTTCCATGAAAAGATACTGGATGAAGCGCAAATATCAAGGATATTCCACTAATTTCATGGAGTATAGAAGCCAAAACTTTAACCAGAAGAGTATCATAGAATATATGAAACTGCAATGGATTTTCACCCGCCATGCGGTAATCCACGTAGACATCTCATTTCCACAATTTAATAAGAAATGAATACGAAGGGTCATTCACCATGCATGTGGCAATCCACATAGACAGGTTATTCCAACAGAATAATAAAGAATGGAATAATAGAAGAATTCACCATGCATGCGATAAACATTACATACAGCTTTATTCCAATGTAATAATAAATAATGGAACAGTCATGCGTAAACGCATTCGAAGTGATATTCTAATGTAATAATAAATAACGAAATAGGTCATGCGTAAATGCACAGACAAGATATTCCAATAGAATAATAAATAATGAAACCAGGTCATGCATAAACGCACAGACATGATGTTCCAACAGAATAATAAAAAAAATGGAATAACAGAATAATTTCACCATGTATGCGGTACTTCGCATAGACAAGTTATTCCAACATAATGATAAAGAATGGAATAACAAAAGAATTTCACCAAGTATAGGAAGCTCACAGATATATAGGTTATTCCAACAGAATAATAAAAAATGGAATAACATAAGTTCTCTTCATGAATACAAAAGAAATATTACCCCTTACGAGTACAACAAATAATATCCCTTACCTTATAAAGAAGAATACTCACCGACGGGTAAGGCGGGGATATACTTGAAGAAAACTTGCACTATGCTCAAAGCTTTCTTAAACTCTAAAGAAATACGCTCAAGATTATAGAAGAAGAATTCTCTCTCTAGAGTTTCAGTGAAATCGTAAGAAATAATGAAGGAATGAGCTTCTATTTATAGGAGAATGGACTGAATAGTAATTAATTCATGAACGGTCCAGATTGATTTACTTTTAAACGGACGGTCCATATTGATTTATTACGCAGAACACTATGCAAGCACTATACAACACTATGCATAATAAAATATAATATATTCTAATTATTATCTAATAAAACAAATAACTTTATAAAAGTATTATGTTTTATATAAAAAGATTTTACTATGCAAAACACTATGCATAATATAATATAATATATTTTATATATAGTCTAATAAAACAAATAACTTTATAAAAGTATTATGTTTTATATAAAAAAATTACTATGCAAAATACTATGCATAATAGAATGTAATATATTCTAATTATTGTCTAATAAAACAAATAACTTTATAAAAGTATTATGTTTTATATAAAAAGCTTTTCATGCTTTTATTACATTAATAATACTAATAAAATAAAATTTATATATATATATATATACTTCCGTGATTTCATAAAAAGACACCACAATATATTTAACAACATTTATCATCATTATTATAATTCACAATATTAATCGACCAGGTCGTTCCCAGGAAAGAGGGGGCTTTCCAATAATGATTTCTCCCTATCATGCCGCAATTAGGTGACCAAACCTCTCCTCGCGTAACTTCTAGACATCGTTAATATTGCAAATAATAATATTAATAACTTCGTCGTCTCAATTATTGATTTAATAATATTTAAAATATTGACAATAATTGAATCAAATAGCGTGAGATACTATGCAGCAATTACTGTAGCAATATGGAACAAAACTGAGTGACTTCTCACGTAAGCATCAATAATCAATACCATGTGCTACTATGCAACCACGCGTATTACTGTACTTTTACTACCGAGTAGTTCTGTGACAACCCCAAAACAGGTCCATTCCATCCAACCTATTCTGAGTCGCCAATTACATGGTACAGAAAACAACTACAACTTTATTACAACAATTGTTGTGCAAAATACCACAACACATATGCTGTGAGTTTGGATACAAATATATACCAACTGTGACACGTGTCCCAACTGTGGACAACGCCTCACAGTGATACCTTACATAAAGGTATAGTCAAAAACTGTTTTAAAAATTAGAATCTTTGGAAAGTGCTCAAGGAAACCTTCGTACATGGGAGGCCATACTTCTAGGTTATGATAGATATCATATGGCCACAAAATTATCCTTGCTTGACCCAATAGACCCCAAAGAAAAATGAGAAGATTACTATCATATTCTTCCCAATGGTAAGTCTTCTCTTGACATATCATTAACTCCACTGTCTCTAATTGAGAATTATACTTCAAACAAACACCAAGATTATATAGTTAGTTCTCATAGATATACTCAGCAAGTGGATGAGCACAACCCTATCTTAAGATGACACGAGGTTGTATGTCATTAGACATCTTATACGATAGTGGCAAAACACCCTTCCAAAGTTGAGTTCATCTCACCCTCAACAGCTATAGACCACTGTTCTATTCCCCTGTTATCCCCCGCTCGACCCAGCTACACTTTTATTACCTGAAAAGGAATTGTGAAGCAAAAGGGTGAGCACAACTAGCTCAGTAAAGAATATCATGACTAAAGATAAATAAATTATCAATAGCCTTCATCAAGAATAAATCGTAGATTTAGAACATATGGTAGATGATAAAACTTTTCAACCATAGTTGCAATGAACGAAAGCAAATTCCATTAGAAGAGTCAAATAGACCATAACGCCTATTATCTTCTCTATGTTAAAAATCCACCAACAATGTTTTATCCTCAGAACATCAATCAACAGCTCGGTCCACAATCATATGAATAACTCATAATCATAATTGTGATTCTAAATTTCTCTTCGCATCCAGGATTTAATATAATTTTCATCACATGTCTTTACACAAACATCAAAGATCATGGTTATACCAAATCACAGCCTCGCTCATAATCATACTAATAAATTCATCTTTGCACTACTACCAAAGATATTCGTCAATCAGCTCATCTTTGCACCATCGCCAAAGATATTCAACAACATGTCATCTTTGCACTACGGGCCAAAGATATTCATCAACAATTCATCTTTGCACTACAGGCCAAATATATTCATCAACAGTTCATATTTGCACTACAGGCCAAATATATTCATCAACAGTTCATATTTGCACTATAGGCCAAATATATTAATATCTCAAAGAAATATATAATCATTTCAAAATTTATATAAACAATAATTACAACCATGTTGATTATTTCAGCTTTGCACTTAAGCTAAAAATATTCAATTATAAATTCAATGGTCATGATCATACCAGTCACAATTCAACTTTTCACTACTGGCCAAAGAGAACCATAGTCATGATCATACCAATAATCTACCCATCTTTATACTCAAGTTAAAGAGAATTTAAACATCAGGGTTATAAAAATGTTATATATGATAATAAAAATAATATGATCAACAACTGCACTTAATCTCAAGAGAAATATTCATAAATCAATGATAATTTGGTCAGAAAAAGAAACCAACTTTGTCGTGAATAGTACCTATGAATAGTAACTCATGAATAGTAACTCGTGAATAGTAACTCATAAATAGTAACTCGTGAATAGTAACCCCGATTCAAAAAGATAGAAATTCTACAATAAAATCCATACCAATATTTCGGTATAATGATATTGAAAGAATAACATTTCTTAAACTTATAAATAATTTATTTTAATTGTTTACACTTTACTAAATAATGCATTTAATCATTCTAAAATGCCAAACTCATAAGTTTTCATCACCAATAACCAAAACCCTAAAAAAAAATCTGCATATACCTCATATAGGATTATCAAGCCATAAAATCCTATTTTCCAATTTTCTTCCTTCATATAACATATTTAATTCATTTATTTATAACTAGTCCATTTTCATGAAAAATACCAAATCAGTTCCAAAAATATTTCTTTTCTAGGATTTAGCATAATATAGTCCCATAGTGAACAAATATTTTTCTCAAAATTTTTAAAATTCATTTACTATTTTTCATATGGCCAAAACCGCCGAATATTTAGACATTTATCATAAATTATACTTTTATCCAAAAATTCTGAAATTCACAGAGTACACTGATATTATATAGATGTACTCCCAATAAAAATTTCATCAATTTTAGAGTTAACCATAAGGAATTATAAGCGGTTATTTTTAAAATAGTTTTTTCTCATAAAATTCATAACTCTTAATCTATACATCCAAAAATCACCATTTTTGGACACAATCAATAAAACTCATCAAAATATCATTTCAAAGTTTTCTAGAATTTTTGAATGTCAGAAAAATTACGAAACTGAAAAACATAACAACCCTTAAAATCCCTTACTATCCCTTACCTCAAAAGAGCAGCACTTCTGACTGGATATCGGATATAACGCTGAAGAAAACTTGCACTGATGAATAGCAACTCACCAAGTATCCAAATACTCACAAAATACGCTCGATAATATAGAGAGAGAAAGAGAGAAAGCTTATGTTTCTGGTGTGATTTTCAAATATAACTTAGCCCTCTATTTATAGGAAAATGTTAGCACTTGAAAGCGCACTTAACTCGCAACTTCGATGGCTTTACCTGCTACTATTCCCACCCACCACATTTGAAAATTCAATTGAGCACATTTCTCACCAACCAAAAGTGGGGCCCACCAATTCTAGATTTTTCCACCAAAATTATTTATAACCTAATTTCCGAATCACCACCTCTTAAAATTCATAATAAATTATATCGCTCATTTTAATCTCGGTTCAAAATTTTTGTACATATACTCAACTTATATATGTATAATATATCCAAAAATTACAACGATCCAACGGTCAGATTAAATATTATAACTCACACAATAAAGTTGTAATAACACCGATTTGATCTTTTGATACCTCCAATCCGACAAAATACTGATATAACACCTCAACATTAACTCCTTCATTTATAACCACATAAATAAACCCATCATTTATATCCACATCAAATAAATATTTCCTTATCATATAAATCAATAATTAATTATTCACAAATAATATTACAGAATCACAATTATGACAACCAGGTCGTTCCTAGGAAAGAGGGGGTTTTCCGATACGGATTTCTCTTTACTGGCGCGCAATTAGGTGACCAAACCTCTCCTTGACAAAACTTTCTAGACATTGCCAATAATGTTATCTAATAATAGTATTCCAAACAATATTAATTATTGATCTGATAATGAAAAATACTGTGCAGTAACAATTATTGAAACAACAATAATATAAAATATCAACGCAACAATAAAATAAAATATTGAACAGTAATTACTGTAACAATTATTGAGTAGTGCCTTCTTACGTAAGGATCAATAATTCAACAATAATCGTGCAATAACGTGTCTACTCTACTGCAACCACGCCAGACATCGTATTTTAACCAATCGGTATTCCAACAAAGTTAATTGGTAACAACTACGCCGTTATTCAATTTTATGTCGCTTTTCTTCATCCGACAGCTATCCGCTACGGGGCCCACAATATGGTTTGCCGGCGCATTTAATATTCTCCGGCGTAAAGAATATTCCACGACCAAACGAATATTCCCCGACAATTGAATATTTTATAACCACTTGCGTATTTTGAAAAAATTCATATCTCACCCTTAACTTTAAACTTTTAACAATTTAATCAATTACTGAATCATAATTATAACAAAAATTGAATACTTTTATTTCATAAAATTCGGCGTCTTACAAGTTCAACAGTTTTAACGGTAAAACTTCCGCCGTTATTTTCATAAAAATATTTTTGTCGTTTTCTCAATCCGATAATAATTCTATTGTGGGGTCCACCAATGATTGTACCGTCGTACGGATATTCCCCGACAAAAAGAATATTCCCCGACCAATCGAATATTATACAACAACTTGCATACTTTTCAAAATCTATAAATACTACCCACAACTATAACACTATCTCAAATCTACACCATAATATTAAAAAAAATATTTCGAGAAAATTAAATCATTATTCATAAAATCTGGGCTCTCAAATTTAGCACCCTTTAACTGATCAAACAAGTCATCTATTCTTGCAAATGGATATTTGTTTTTAATAGTGACTTTGTTTAATTCTCTATAATCAATGCAAAGACGTATTGACCCACCCTTCTTCTTCACGAATAACATTGGCGCTCCCCACGGTGAGACGCTTGGTTGAATATATTTCTTGTCTAACAATTCTTGCAATTGTACCATCAGTTTCTTCATTTCTACTAGAGCCATTCTGTACGGGGCCTTCTATATCGGTGTTGTCCCCGGCACTAAGTCGATCACGAACTCAATCTCTCTGTCAGGTGGAAGTCCTGGCAAATCCTCTAGAAACACATCCTCAAATTCCCTCACCACTAGTATCTCTTCCAGTTTCACATTCTTTTTCTGAGTATCGACTATGTAAGCTAAATAGCCCACACAGCCTTGACTAAACAATTTCTTGGCATGCATCATCGTCAGACATTTGCGACTTGCTACCAAAGAACACTACCTTTGACGGGGTCATAAGGTTCACACACTGTTTTGGCAATCAATTAACGCTCCATGTTAGAACAACCAATCCATTTCCAAAATAGAATCAAACTATCCAAGTCTAATCGGAATCAAATCTACCATCAAGATATTCTCCTTAATGTTCACCCAACAGTTCTTGTGTACGAATCTAACAGGGATTACCTCCGTATTCGCAATTTCTATGTTCAAAGGGAAATTCAGTTCTTCTCTAGGCTATTATAACCTCTTAGCAAATTCATCATAGATAAACGAGCAAGTAGCACCCGAATCTAATAATATATAAGCATCAATATCATTGATTGGGATAATACTTGACACGACATCTTTTGATTGCACAACATCTTGCACAGTCATGTTGAAGGTTCTAGCTGTGAGTTTGTTTGATGATGTACCTCCACTGTTACCTCCATTGCTTCTGGTTGTCACTTTATCCTTCTTCTTAGGGAATTCACGAGCAAAGTGATCCTTGGATCCGCACATGAAGCACACGTTCTTCTTAGGTTAAGTGCAATTTGGGGCGATGTGACCCTCCTGGCCACAATTGAAGCATACTCATTTCTCCATCAAGCATGCACCCTTGTGAAACTTCCCGCATATAGCACATGCTTCAAACTTCTTGTTTTGCTGACTACTCTGCTGGTTTTCAGCACCCACGTTTCCATTCCACTTCCTCTTCAAGTTGTTATTGTTGTTGTTGTTTCCACCACTACCACCTCCATTCTTAATTTCCACATCATTCTTCTTCTTCTTCTTCTGTTCCTGATTGAACTTTGTCACTGCCTCGCCCCCACCTTCAGCGAGTATTACTTTCTCCATCACTGCTGCGAAAGTCTTTAATTGGAATAGGGAAACCCTACTTCACAACCAAGGCTTCAGTCCCTGTTCAAACCTCTTCGCCTTGTGTTCGTCCGTGCTGACTTGATAAGGCGCAAACCTCGCCAACTCGTTGAATTTAGCGGCATACTCAGATACCGTCATTGTTCCCTGCTTCAGTTCCAAAAAATGCACTTCCAGCTGACCCTTCGAATTCTCGGGAAAGTAGTCTCGAAGAATATCTCCTTAAACCTATCACAGGTCATCATCCCTGGTCCTTCTCGAGTTTTATTGGCCTATCACCAATAACTAGCCTCTACTTTCAACATGAATGTTGCAAAAGCAGTCTTCTGGTCATCCCCTACCCTAGCAACATCGAACACCTTTTCTATCTCCATAATCCAAGTTTGTGCCTCGACTAGATTCACGGACCCACAAAATTCAGGTGGTTTAACCGCCTTGAACTCCTTCAGGTGGTTCTGTGGTTGATTCTACAACGCTCCTGTCAGTAACGTCACTAATTGTTGAACGGGGTTAGCATCAACATTGTCTTTATTGTTGGTTCCTTCGGTGGTTCTCTGTCGTGGTGGTTGACGTCTGGGAGACATTTTCTGTTAAAAAATACACTCATTAAATTATTATTTAACCGTTTTAAGTAATTTCTACTTAACTTGCCTCCACAAAAGAAATAACCACATAATCACATAACACTTTGAATAAAATAACAACTTTTATTTATTCATAACCTCTTTGAAAATATAAAACAATAGCATCACTGCTATTTACATTACTTTCCAGAACTACAAAAGTTTTAGGACAACATCATCGTCATATTCCATAGGTTACATAACACTTGGGATTACAATTTATTTAACATTTTATTAATCGCATAACAACTACGATGTTCTACTAAGATACTGCTTAGCTTTACTACGCTCTTCCTCCATAATCCGGAACATTAATATTTAATAATTAATGAAACTTATCTTAAAATATTAAAAGTTATGTTTTATAACTTAAAATATTATTAAATACTTTATTATTATTTAAAATGATTTTTAATACCATAAAATCATTTTTAATTAATTTATTTAATGCATTTATTAAATAATTTAAATACCAATAATATCCAAATAAATATTAATATATATGAAAAATATGTCAAATTATTAAAAGTTAATTTTATAACTTAAAATAAATTTTAAAACCGATTTTATAATTTTAGAATTTATTTCTATTTTAATGTATTTTCATAATTTATAAAAAATAAAATAATTAAATCATCATTAAAGGCTTTAGCGACATTTATATCATGATAGGTGTTCTTGAGGCTCAAGAACACTAACAGTCAGTGCATAAGGGTACCTACTTTGACCTTCTTTAATTCGTTATGTGTAATGTTTCTGGGCTAACTATAATTGTGATCTTGTAGTACTCATGTAACACTACAAGTGTAAATCAACATCTGGGTCATATCATAACATATGAGCAAGATATAAATCTTTGAAATCATTATCAGACATGTTCATAGTGTTTTTGGGCTGCCCAGAAAACAAAGTCGTGGCCGGTCAACGATTTTGATGGCCTTAAATCTGACAATCTGTTCATGTTACAAGTTTTCTACTAGTCGAGCTATCTAGACAAACCATCATAGAACATGTTCCAAGTCATGTTAAAGTCTAACAATAATTAATGAAAACGTGTTGGGGCTCACAAATTCGTTTCAGAGTCTGTTCTTCATTTCTGGGTTTTCCAGAAATGAAGAACAGATCGAGTATGCTACTTTGGATCCTTATATCTCGTGTTGTGTGTTTGCTCTATGTGATCTATTGATTCCAGGTTGTAGATAACATGTAATACTATAGATCTAATAAATAAAATACATATAACATTAGCAAAGCAAGTAGATTTAAGCCGATCAAACCATGTCAGAAGATATGTCCTTTGAGTTTTCTGGAATTTCCAGAAACAGATTTTGTGAACAAGCAGGCTAGTTTGAACTTCCATTGAGTTCAATATATTGATGATTTAAGGGATCTACAATCATGTATTCATAGTACCCATAACAAGCTACAACTTAGTTACAATAACAGAATGAAAAAAACAACACATAGGAAGATCTAGTCGCTTGAAAACGTTGTCAGGTCCTGTCTGGGCACGATATGGGTTTTCCAGATTTTAGAATGTCATGGTCGGTCAACAACCTTTGACCATGATTATCTGTCATTATAAGCATGATCTGATCCTGCTATAAGTTCTAGATTACAGACCTCATAGCATACTACAAATCTAAAACATAAAACACCCCAAATCATAAACAGACAGAGATCCACAGCCTCTGACTTTTGCTTGTCAGACACAAAAATCATTTTTTTCCATATTTTGAAAAATGACAAATCCGAGTCTCTAGATATTATGGATCTAACATCTAGCAACCCAGATCACTTTGTTAGACTCCATACTACATATTTAACACAAAAAAACTAACATCTAACATGCAGATCAAGATCGATTTCTTTTTAGGTTCATACCTTTTGTGAGAAAAAATCTGATTTCTATGCTTCGATCGATCTGCTTGTGGATTTCGTGGGGCTTGATTAGGGACCGATATGCTATACAATTTCGTGGTTTTGAACTTGAGAGAGTTTGGTTGGGTGTTAGTGAACAATTAGTGAAAAATAATGCACTTTCTCTCTCTTCAATTATCTTATCTATTGATGCAAATGAAGTTGGCTGGTAGTGTTGACTGATTTTTAATTATCCTGGCACATGTACATATCTAGAGTGAGGATTTGCCAAGATCTTGCTAGATTTGATAACAATAATGAAATAATGGGACAAAAAGAGCAAAATTGTAATTTCGCAAATATGTCAAAGGGTATTCTTGTCCAAGGTGCTTGAGTATAGGGTTTAATCACTAGATTTTTAACCTTAAAGTTTCCCAAATAATTACTAGGGTTTGGACAATTAAAAATTAAAGGGTAGTAAAATTTTAAATTAAAACATACTAATTAAATTACGATTTTTAATAGGAAATTAGGGTTTTTAAATTAGGGTTCCTTAATACTATTAGGGTTCCAAATTAACAATTAGGGTTTCCTAGTTATCATTATAATTCACATAAATAATAATTAGGGTTTCTAAAATTTGCAATTCGGGTTCCTAATTAGCAAATTAGGGTTTTCAAATAAATAATTAGGGTTTCTCCTCATTACAGAAATTATATAATACACAGTAAAATTCATATAACACAATTACTGCTCAGTCTTAAACTCATAACCGAGTTTAACAATTAGGGTTTAATAATACGACATGAGGGTTATGACCTAATTTACCATATTTGGCCCACCTTATAAAACTACAGATATACAGTACATATTTATAACACTGAAAAATTAAAATATAAATAATATTATATTATTATTCTCATCCTCGATCAATACCCAAATTTAGGGTTTGGATTCCATATCTCGTTTTTATCTTTAATTAAGTTAAAATAATTAACTTAAATATTCTCGAACAAATTCATATAATAAAATATTTATTATTATAATTCTAATAATCATTTCATATATTATTTAAATAATATAAAATCATGTTTTCATGGAAAATAATTAATAAAAACATTTCGCCACAAAAATTAATTACTATAAGAATATACTTTATAATGATCAATAATTCTAAAATAAAATTGTTTGAAATTATTCAATAAATAAATAATTTTATTTATCATATATATACATACACATTACTTGACACATATTCTCATCTTTAAAATAAAAAAAATTAATATGCAAAATTTCTTATTTATTTATATAGAAAATATTCAGGTTATTACATCCTAGCTCCTTGAACTGCTTAGCAGTGACCAGCCGTGGGTTGCCATTGTTTCCACCTGCATTTTGAATAGGAACCGCTCTCGCCCGATGTTGCATGAATTGCATAAAGCCTCTAAACATCCCATCGTTCACCATTTCATCGGTGTTATTGTTTACCTAAGGATTATTGTCTTCCTGTTGCACCTTATCCTTGGTATTGATCGTTGGTGACTCAACGGACTCATGTGCTTCATTGCTGATCTCAACATTTTCGGATGCCATTTTCAAACACTGTCACAAAACAAGGGTTAATGAGGTAGGTTATACTAGCGAAGGAATTCCCCGTCTCTCCCCTCCTAGTTCTTATCTCACATCTCAGCCAGGGATCATATCCCTAAGCTTTGATACCAACTATGACAGGCCCAAAATAGGTATACATCACCCTTTTTGAGTCGTCAAATAATGGTACAAAATTCAAATACAACTTAATAATACAGCTGTCGTGTAAAATACGACAAAATGTAAACTGAGAGTTTCAATAAGAATATTGTCATCTAGACAATATCCACACTCAAAAGAGTCCTCATTACATTTATTTTTACACTATTTAATAGAATAGTGAGGACTACTAATACTATCATCTGGACCGTCACTCCGTTCCCCGACTAGTTTCGGCTACGCTCTCATTTCCTGAAGAGAAAAGTGAAAGAAAGGTTGAGCTCAACTAGCCCAGTAAGAAATATTATGACTAAGATAATGCAGAATAAATTAGCGCTAGCCTTCAACAGTGTTAAAATGATAAAATATAACAAACATCAAGTTTAACTGCAGCGGAACAAACAATCCATTAAAAGAGTCAAGTAAAGAATAAAATCTACTATCTTCTATGGTTTAAAAGGTTTTTCATCACTTTTATCGCTGAGACTCAACTTAATAAATAATCCACATCATCAAATCATCCTTGCACTATAGGCCAAGGATATTCTTTAGTATCACGACCATGAATTATTCATGCACTACGGGCCAAAGATAATCGTGTTTTCATCAACGGTCCTGATCATGCCATAAAACAATTCATCTTTGCACCCTTGGCCGAAGAGAATCCATAGCCATAATCATACCAAAAACTGTCCATCAATGCACTACGGGCCAATGAGGATTTTTTTAACATCATTTGTAACATTACGGTCATGATTATACTGAATAATCCCTAGTCATAATCATACCAAGTCCATCTATGCACTACAGGCCACAGATTACTTTCAACATAATATACAAATTAGGATGATGACAATGACATAATAATTCAATAAAACAAGTTCAAGAATTAATTTATCCAGGAACCAATAACGTCTAAATTGTCAACATGATACTGCTTTGTGGAGTAAAAATTCAAGAATGCTTAGAAGAATATTTCCATGAAAAGATATTGGATGAAGCGCAAATATCAAGGATATTCCACTAATTTCATGGAGTATAGAAGCCAAAACTTTAACCAAAAGAGTATCATAAAATATATCAAACTGCAATGGATTTTCACCCGCCATGCGATAATCCACGTAGACAGCTCATTTCCACAATTTAATAAGAAATGAATACGAAGGGTCATTCACCATGCATGTGGCAATCCATATAGACATGTTATTCCAACAAAATAATAAAGAATGGAATAACAGAAAAATTCACCATGCATGCGATAAACCGCACAGACAGTTTATTCCAACAGAATAATAAATAATGGAACCAGGTCATGCGTAAACGCACCGACAGGATATTCCAATAGAATAATAAATAACGGAACCAAGTCATGCGTAAACGCAAAGACATGATATTCCAACAGAATAATAAATAATTGAACCACGTCATGCGTAAACGCACAGACAAGATGTTCTAACAAAATATTAAAAAAATGGAATAACAGAAGAATTTCACCATGTATGCGATACTTCGCATAGACAGGTTATTCTAACATAATGATAAAGAATGGAATAACAGTAGAATTTCACCAAGTATAGGGTATCCCGCGTATACAGGTTATTCCAACAGAATAATAAAGAATGGAATAACAGAAGTTCTCTTCATGAATACAAAAGAAATAATATCCCTTACGAGTACAAAAAATAATATCCCTTACCTTATAAAGAAGAGTACTCCGGCAGGTAGGGCAGGGATATACTTGAAGAAAACTTGCACTACGCTCAAAGCTTTCTTAAACTCTAAAGAAATACGCTAAAGATTATAGAAGAAGAATTCTCTCTCTAGAGTTTCATTGAAATCGTAAGAAATAATGAAGGAATGAGCTTTTATTTATAGGAGAATGGACTGAATAGTAACTAATTCAAGAACAGTCCAGATTGATTTACTTTTAAATAGACGGTCCATATTGATTTACTATGCAGGCACTATGCAACACTATGCATAATAAAATATAATATATTCTAATTATTGTCTAATAAAACAAATAACTTTATAAAAGTATTATGTTTTATATAAAAAGATTTTACTATGCAAAATACTATGCATGATAGAATATAATATATTCTATTTATAGTTTAATAAAACAAATAACTTTATAAAAGTATTCTGCTTTATATAAAAAGATTTTACTATGCAAAATACTATGCATAATAGAATATAATATATTATAATTATTGTCTAATAAAACAAATAACTTTATAAAATTATTCTGCTTTTATATAAAAGCTTTTCTGCTTTATTACATTAATAATACTAATAAAACAAAATTTATATATTTAATATATATATATATATATATATATATAAACTTCCATGATTTCATAAAAAGACGCCTCAATATATTTAACAACATTTATCATAATTATTATAATTCACAATATTAATCGACTAGGTCGTTCCCAAGAAAGAGGGGGCTTTCCAATAAGAATTTCTTCCTATTGACGCGCAATTAGGTGACCAAACCTCTCATTGGTAGAATTTCTAGACATCGTTAATATTACAAATACTAATATTAATAACTTCGTCGTCTCAATTATTGATTTAATAATATATAAAATATTGACAATAATTGAATCAAATAATGCGAGATACTATGCAGCAATTACTGTAGCAATAATTGAACAAAACTGAGTGACTTCTCACATAAACATCAATAATCAATACCGTGCTACTATGCAACCACGCCAGACATCAGATACTTTTACTATCGAGTAGTTCAACAGCTTTTAATGGTAAAACTTACGCTAGTTATTTTCATAAAAATATTTTTGTCATTTTCTCAATCCGACAATAATTTCGCTGTGGGGTCCACCAATGATTGTAAATTGCATTTGGATATTTCCCAAAAAAGAATATTTTTCGACCAATCGAATATTATACAACAACTTGCATACTTTTCAAAATTTATAAATACTACACACAATTATAACACTATCTCAAATCCACACCACAATATTCAAAAAAATATTTTGATAAAAATAAATCTTTATTCATAAAATCTGGGGTCTCACAATCTCCCCTCCTTATGAAATTTCGCCCTCGAAATTTACGTACGTACCTGGTATGGCGAAGAGGTGAGGATACCTTGACTTCATTTCAGATTCTAATTCTTGAGGTATAACCTTTGAGTGTTGAATACGATCCTTCTTATCCAAGATTTTAACACGTATCTCCTCATACGTTAAATCTTCTGCTATATCGTTTAGTTCTAATTTAATTATAATGTGGTTCGGGTCGTCCACATATTTATTTAACATCGATACGTAAAAAAATGTTCTGAACACGCAACATACTTGGCGGTAAAACGAGTCTATAGGCCACAGTTCCTACTTCATCGAGGATTTCAAATGGGCTAATTAAATTGAGGGTTGAGATTTCCTCTCTTCGTCGATTCTTGATTCTAGAATAACGCCCTCTTGAACCTTCTTCTGCGCATTCATCAGCTCCGGGTGTGTAGCTTGAGAGGCTTTAACTTTATCGATTAAAGTCGATTCTACTTGTATATTTGTTATCTTCATGTGGGTCCCTAGAGTCTTTAACTCTATCTTCATCATTTATAAGTTATACAAAATGGGTCTTTGCGTTAACAACATCGCACTCATAAATACATACGATTTTCTACTCAACGCGTTAGCTACCACGTAGCTTTTCCACGATGGTATTGAATGAATACGAAGGGTCATTCACCATGCATGTGGCAATCCACATAGATATGTTATTCCAACAGAATAATAAAGAATGGAATAACGTAAGAATTCACCATGCATGCGATAATCGCACATGCATGCTTTATTCCAATGTAATAATAAATAATGGAACCAGTCATGCATAAATGCACCGGCGGTGATATTCCAATGTAATAATAAATAACGGAATTCAGTGTCATGCGTGAACGCAAAGACATGATATTCCAATGAATAATAAATAATGGAACCACGCCATGCGTAAATGCACGTATACAAGATGTTCCAATGTAATAATAAAAAATGGAATAATGTAAGAATTTCACCATGTATGCGGATTGATATATACAAAGTTATTCCAACATAATGATAAAGAATGGAATAATGTAAGAATTTCACCAAGTATAGGTAGTAGCTGTGTATACAAAAGTTATTCCAATGTAATAATAAAGAATGGAATAATGTAAGTTCCTTCATGAATACAAAAAAATAATATCCCTTACGAGTACAACAAATAATATCCCTTACCTTATAAAGAAGAGTACTCTCACCGGGTAGGGCGGGGATATACTTGAAGAAAACTTGCACTACGCTCAAAGCTTTCTTAAACTCTAAAGAAATACGCCAAGATTATAGAAGAAGAATTCTCTCTAGAGTTTCAAAGAAATCGTAAGAAATAATGAAGGAATGAGCTTCTATTTATAGGAGAATGGACTGAATAGTAACTAATTCACGAACGGTCCAGATTGATTTACTATTAAACGGACGGTCCATATTGATTTACTACGCAGAACACTATGCAAGCACTATGCAACACTATGCATAATAAAATATAATATATTCTAATTATTATCTAATAAAACAAATAACTTTATAAAAGTATTCTGTTTTATATAAAAAGATTTTACTATGCAAAACACTATGCATAATATAACATAATATATTTTACTTATAGTCTAATAAAATAAATAACTTTATCAAAGTATTCTGCTTTTATATAAAAAGATTTTACTATGCAAAATACTATGCATAATAGAATATAATATATTCTAATTATTGTCTAATAAAACAAATAACTTTATAAAAGTATTATGTTTTATATAAAAGCTTTTTTGTTTTATTATATTAATAATACTAATAAAACAAAATTTATATATAATATATATATATACTTCCGTGATTTCATAAAAAGACACCTCAATATATTTAACAACATTTATCATCATTATTTTAATTCACAATATTAATCGACCAGGTCGTTCCCAGGAAAGAGGGGGCTTTCCAATAATGATTTCTCCCTATTGTCGCGCAATTAGGTGACCAAACCTCTCCTTGGCAGAACTTCTAGACATCGTTAATATTGCAAATAATAATATTAATAACTTCGTCGTCTCAATTATTGATTTATTAATATTTAAAATATTGACAATAATTGAATCAAATAACGTGAGATACTATGCATCAATTACTGTAGCAATAATGGAACAAAACTGAGTGACTTCTCACGTAAGCATCAATAATCAATACCGTATGCTACTATGCAACCACGCGTATTACTGTACTTTTACTACCGAGTAGTTCTGTGACAACCCCAAAACAGGTCCATTCCATCCAACCTATTCTGAGTCGCCAATTACATGGTACAGAAAACAACTACAACTTTATTACAACAATTGTTGTGCAAAATACCACAACACATATGCTGTGAGTTTGGATACAAATATATACCAACTGTGACACGAGTCCCAACCGTGGACAACACCTTACAGTGATACCTTACATAAAGGTATAGTCAAAAACTGTTTTAGAAATTAAAATCTTTGGGAAGTGCTCGAGGAAACCTTCATACATGGGATGCCATGCTTCTAGGTTATGATAGATATCATATGGCCATAGAATTATCCTTGGTTGACCCAATAGACCCCAAAGAAAAACGAGAAGATTACTATCATATTCTTCCTAATGGTAAGTCTTCTCTTGACATATCATTATCTCCACTGTCTCTAATTGAGAATTATACTTCAAACAAACACCAAGATTATATAGGTAGTGCTCAGAGATATACTCAAAGAAGTGGATGAGAACAACCTCGCCTTATGATGACACGAGGTTGTATGTCATTAGACATCTTGTACGATAGTGGCAAAACACCCTTCCAAAGTTGAGTTCACCTCACCCTCAACAGCTATAGACCACCGCTTTTATTCCCTCGTTATCCCCGCCGACCCAAATACACTTTTTTATTACACGAAAAGGAATTGTGAAGCAAAAGGGTGAGCACAACTAGCTCAAGAAAGAATATCATTACTAAAGATAACTAAATTATCAATAGCCTTCACCAAAGAATAAATCGTAGATTTAGAACATATATGTAGATGATAAAACTTTTCAACCATAGTTACAAATGAACGAGCAATCCATTAGAAGAGTCAAATAGACCATAACGCCTATTATCTTCTATGTGTAAAAATCCACCAACAATGTTTTATCCTCGTAACATCAATCAACAGCTTACGGTCCACAATCATATGAATAACTCATAATCATAATTGTGATTCTAAATTTCTCTTCGCATCCGTGATTTAAGATAATTTTTATCACATGTCTTTACCCAAACATCAAAGATCATGGTTATACCAAATCACGCCCTCTGCTCATAATCATACTAAAAATTCATCTTTTCGCACTACGGCCAAAGATATTCGTCAATAGTTCATCTTTGCACCACTGGCCAAAGATATTCAACAACATGTCATCTTTGCACTACGGGCCAAAGATATTCATCAACAATTCATCTTTGCACTACAAGCTAAAGATATTCCTCAACAGTTCATATTTGCACTATATGCCAAATATATTCATCAACAGTTCATATTTGCACTACAGGCCAAATATATTCATCAACAGTTCATATTTGCACTATAGGCCAAATATATTAATATCTCAAAGAAATATATAATTATTTCAGAATTTATATAAACAATAATTATAACCATGTTGATTATTTCACCTTTGCACTTAAGCTAAAGATATTCAATTATAAACTCAATGGTCATGATCATACCAGTCACAATTCAACTTTTCACTACTGGCCGAAGAAAACCCTAGTCATGATTATACCAATAATCTACCCATCTTTATACTCAATTGAAAGAGAATTTCAACATCAGGGTTATAAAAATGTTATATATGATAATAAAAATAATATGATCAACAACTGTACTAATCTCAAGAGCAATATTCATAAATCAATGAGAATTTGGTTAGAAAAAGAAACCAACTTTGTCGTGAATAGTACTCGTGAATAGTAACTCGTGAATAGTAACTCATGAATAGTAACTCGTGAATAGTAACTCATGAATAGTAACTCGTGAATAGTAACCCCGACTCAAAAAGGTAGAAATTCCACAATAAAATCCATACCAATATTTTGGTATAATGATATTGAAAGAATAACATTTCTTAAACTTATAAACAATTTATTTTAATTGTTTACACTTTACTAAATAATGCATTTAATCATCCTAAAATGCCAAACTCATAAGTTTTCATCACCAATATCCAAAACCCTCATAAAAAATCTGTATATACCTCATATAGGATTATCAAGTCATAAAATCCTATTTTCCAATTTTCTTCCTTCACATAACATATTTAATTCATTTATTCATAACTAGTCCATTTTCATAAAAAATACCAAATCAGTTCCAAAAATATTTCTTTTATGGGATTTAGCATAATATAGTCCCATAGTGAACATATATTTTTCTCAGAATTTTTAAAATTCATTTACTATTTCTCATATGGCCAAAAACGCCGAATATTTAGACATTTATCATAAATTGTACTTTTATCCAAAAATTCTGAAATTCACAGAGTACACTGATATTTTATAGATGTACTCCCAATAAAAATTTCATCAATTTTAGAGTTAACCACAAGGAATTATAATCGGTTACTTTTAAAATAGTCTTTTCTCATAAAATTCATAACTCTTAATCTATACATCCAAAAATCACCATTTTTGGACACAATAAATAAAACTCATCAAAATATCATTTCAAATATTTCCAGAATTTTTGAAGCTCAGAAAAATTACGAAACTGAAAAACATAACAACCCTTAAAATCCCTTATTATCCCTTACTATCCCTTACCTCAAAAGAGCAGCACTTCTGACTGGACATCGGATATGACGCTGAAGGAAACTTGCACTGATGAATAACAACTCACCAAGTATCTAAATACTCACAAAATGCTTATGTTTCTGGTGTGATTTTCAATTCTAACTTAGCCCTCTATTTATAGAAAAATGTTAGCACGCTGAAGCAGACTTAACTTGCAACCTGATGGCTTTACCTGCTACTATTCCCACCCACTACATTTGAAAATTCAATTGAGCACATTTCTCACCAAAATCACTTATAACCTAATTTCTGAATCAGTCACCTCTTAAAATTCATAAAAAATTATACGCTCATTTTTAACTGTTCAAAATTTGTGGACATATACTCAACTTATATATGTATAACATATCCGAAAATTACAACAATCCAACGGTCGGATTAAATATTATAACTCACACAATAAAGCTGTAATAACACCGATTTGATCTTTTAATACCTCCAATCCGACAAAATACTGATAAAACACCTCAACATTAACTCCTTCATTTATAACCACATAAATAAACCCATCATTTATATCCACATTAAATAAATATTTTCTTATCATATAAATCAATAATTAATTATTCATAAATAATATTACAGAATCACAATTATGACAACCAGGCCGTTCCTAGGAAAGAGGGGGCTTTCCGATACGGATTTCTCCTTACTGGCGCGCAATTAGGTAACCAAACCTCTCCTTGACAAAACTTTCTAGACATTGCCAATAATGCTATCTAATAATATTATTCCAAACAATATGAATTATTGATCTGATAATGGAAAATATCATGCAAGAATAATTATTGAAACAACAATAATATAAAATATCAATGCATCAATTATTGAATCAATAAAATAAAATATTGAACAGTAATTACTGTAATAATTATTGAGTAGTGCCTTCTTACGTAAGGATCAATAATTCAACAATATCGCAATAACGCGTGCTACCGCAACCACGCCAGACATCAGATTTTTAACCATCGGTATTCCAACAAAGGTTAATTATGGTAATAACTACGCTGTTATTCAATTTTTACGCTTTCTTCATCCGACGCTTATCCGTTATGGGGCCCACAAATGGTCGCGCCCATCGCATTTAATATTCTCCTACGTAAAGATTATTCTACCACCAAACGAATATTCCCGAACAATTGAATATTTTATAACGACTTGCGTGATTTTGAAAAAAAATTCATATCTCACCCTTAACTTTAAACTTTTAACAATTTAATCATTTACTGAATCATAATTATAAGAAAAATTGAATACTTTTATTTCATAAAATTCGGGGTCTTACAAGTTCAACAGTTTTAACGGTAAAACTTCCGCCGTTATTTTCATAAAAATATTTTTCTTGTTTTCTCAATCCGACAATAATTCCATTGTAGGGTCCAACAATGATTGTACCGTCATCCGGATATTCCCTGACAAAAAGAATATTTCCCGACCAATCGAATATTATACAACAACTTGCATACTTTTCAAAATTTATAAATACTACCCACAACTATAACACTATCTCAAATCCACACCATAATATTAAAAAAAATATTTCGAGAAAATTAAATCATTATTCATAAAATCCGGGGTCTCACATTTAGCACCCTTTAACTGGTCAAACAAGTCATCTATTCTTGCCAATGGATATTTGTTTTTAATAGTGACTTTATTTAATTCTCTATAATCAAAGCAAAGACGCATTGACCCATCCTTCTTCTTCACGAATAACATTGGCCTCCCCACGGTGAGACGCTTGGTTGAATATATTTCTTGTCTAACAATTCTTGCAATTGTACCATCATCGCCTTCCTTCATTTCTCTTTGGAGACATTCTCATGCGGGCCTTCTATATCTTGTTGTCCCCTAAGACTAAGTCGATCACGAACTCAATCTCTCTGTCAGGTGGAAGTCCTGGCAAATCCTCTGGAAACATATCCTCAAATTCCCTTACCACTAGTATCTCTTCCAGTTTCATATTCTTTTTCTGAGTATCGACTATGTAAGCTAAATAGCCCACACAGCCTTGACTAAACAATTTCTTGGCATGCATCATCGTCAGACATTTGCGACTTGCTACCAAAGAACACTACCTTTGACGGGGTCATAAGGTTTACACACTTCTTTTGGCAATCAATTACCGCTCCATATTAGAACAACCAATCCATTTCCAAAATAGAATCAAACTATCCAAGTCTAATCGGAATCAAATCTACCATCAAGATATTCTCCTTAATGTTCACCCAACAGTTCTTGTGTACAAATCTAACATGGATTACCTCCTTATTCGCAATTTCTATGTTCAAAGGGAAATTCAGTTCTTCTCTAGGCTATTCTAACCTCTTAGCAAATTCATCAGAGATAAACTAGCAAGTAGCACCCGAATCTAATAATATATAAGCATCAATATCATTGATTGGGATAATACCTGACACGGCATCTTTTGATTGCACAGCATCTTGCACAGTCATGTTGAAGGTTCTAGCTGTGTGTTTGTTTGATGATGTACCTCCACTGTTACCTCCATTGCTTTTGGTTGTCACTCCATCCTTCTTCTTAGGGAATTAACGAGCAAAGTGATCCTTGGATCCGCACGTGAATCACACGTTCTTCTTAGGTTAAGTGCAATTTGGGGCGATGTGACCCTCCTGGCCACAATTGAAGCATACTCATTTCCCCATCAAGCACGCACCCTTGTGAAACTTCCCGCATGTAGCACATGCTTCAAACTTCTTATTTTGCTGACTACTCTGCTGGTTTCCAACACCCACGTTTCCATTCCACTTCCTCTTCAAGTTGTTGTTGTTGTTGTTGTTTCCACCACTACCACCTCCATTCTTAATTTCCACATCATTCTTCTCCTTCTTCTTCTTCTGTTCCTGATTGAACTTTGTCACTGCCTCCCCCCCACCTTCAGCGAGTATTGCTTTCTCCATCACTGCTGCGAAATTTTTTAATTGGAATAGGGAAACCCTACTTTACAACCAAGGCTTCAGTCCCTGTTCAAACCTCTTCGCCTTGCGTTCGTCCGTGCTAACTTGATAAGGCGCAAACCTCGCCAACTCGTTGAATTTAGCGGCATACTCAGATACCATCATTGTTCCCTGCTTCAGTTCCAGAAAATGCACTTCCAGCTGACCCTTCGAACTCTCGGGAAAGTAGGTCTCGAAAAATATCTCCTTAAACCTATCACAGGACATCATCCTTGGTCCTTCTCGAGTTTTATTGGCCTGTCACCAATAACTAGCCTCTACTTTCAATATGAATGTTGCAAAAGTAATCTTCTGGTCATCCCCTACCCTAGCAACATCGAACATATTTCTATCTCCATAATCCAAGTTTGTGCCTCGACTGGATTCACGGACCCACGAAATTCAGGTTGTCCAACCGCCTTGAACTCCTTCAGGTGGTTCTGTGGTTGATTCTGCAACGCTCATGTCAATAACGTCACTAATTGTTGGACGGGGTTAGCATCAACATTGTCTTTATTGTTTGTTCCTTCGGTGGTTCTCTGTCGTGGTGGTTGACGTCTCGGAGGCATTTTCTGTTAAAAAATACACTCATTAAATTATTATTTAACCCTTTTAAGTAATTTCTACTTAACTTGCCTCCACAAAAGAAATAACCACGTAATCATATAACACTCTGGATAAAATAACAACTTTTATTTATTCATAACCTCTTTGAAAATATAAAACAATAGCATCACTGCTATTTACATTACTTTCCAGAACTACAAAAGTTTCAGGACAACATCATCGTCATATCCCATAGGTTACATAACACTTGGGATTTACAATTTATTTAATATTTTATTAATCGCATAACAACTACGATGTTCTACTAAGATAGTGCTTAGCTTTACTACGCTCTTCCTCCATAATTCGGAACATTAATATTTAATAATTAATGAAACTTATCTTAAAATATTAAAAGTTATGTTTTATAACTTAAAATATTATTAAATACTTTATTATTATTTAAAATGATTTTTAATACCATAAAATTATTTTTAATTAATTTATTTAATGAATTTATTAAATAATTTAAATACCAATAATATCCAAATAAATATTAATATTTATGAAAAATATGTCAAATTATTAAAAGTTAATTTTTATAACTTAAAATAAATTTTAAAACTGATTTTATAATTTTTAGGAATTTATTTCTATTTTTAATGTATTTTTTGGAATTTATAAAAAAATTAAATAATAAAATCCGTCGCTAAAGGCTTTAGCGACAGTTTCTGTCGCGATAGGTGTTCTTGAGGCTCAAGAACACTGACAGTCAGTGCACAAGGGTACCTACTTTGACCTTCTTTAATTCGTTATGTGTAATGTTTTTGGGCTAACTATAATTGTGATCTTGTAGTACTCATGTAACACTACGAGTGTAAATAAATATCTGGGTCAGATCATAACATATGAGCAAGATATAAATCTTTGAAATCACTGTCAGACAAGTTCATAGTGTTTCTGGGCTGCCCAGAAAACAAAGTCGTGGCCGGTCAATGATTTCGATGGCCTTAAATCTGACATAATTTTTGCAACATGCATATGTGCTAGATTTTAGGCTAACCCTAAAGAGTAACATTTATCTGCTGTAAAGAGGATCTTCAGGTATCTCAAGGGTACACCTTACTTGGGGCTTTGGTACCCCAAGGAATCCTCATTTGAACTAACAGGATACACAGACGCTGATTTTGCAAGATGTAAAATAGATAGAAAGAGTACCAGTTGCACTTGTCAACTTCTAGGTTACAGACTTGTGTCCTAGTTTAGCAAAAAGCAAAACTCAGTGTCTACTTCAACCGCAGGTTTAATATATTATCGCCATAATTCCGCCGTGCTCGATCCTATGGATGAGAAATCAATAGTGACTATGGGTTTGATTTCAAATCTATTCCCATACACTGTGATAACACAAGTGCAATAGCAATAACTCATAATCTCATTATGCATTCTAGGACTAAGCATATAGAAATAAGGTATCACTTCATTAGGGATCATGTGCAAAATGGAACTATATCTTTACAATATATCCCTCACCGAAAATCAACTTGTCGATGTTTTTACAAAACCCTAGATGAATCCAGTTTAATAAGTTAATAAGTGAGCTAGGCATGCTAAATCTACAACCATGAAATATATGCTCTAGATTGTGCTAATCATGACAGATACAAAGGCTGAACTCAAAATCGTAGACATGATCAAGGAAAGTTCACGATCGTAGAGCTGAAAATACAACTACCTCAACGATCGTAGCAAAGACTCAACCATCGTAGTGGAGACTCAACGATGACACAAGCCCCATCAACAAAGCAAAAATGCACCCTGTGATGACAAGCTTCATAAACAAGGCAATCTCTCTAAGAGGTGCCTCAGGAACAAACCTAACCCTTGAATCTCTCCAAAAGGTTGGCCCTTCCTGAGCTTCCTTAAAAGAATGCTTTATCAAAAAATCATCACAAGGATTCAGACAGACTCGACGATCGCAGGACAGACTCAATGAATGATTGATCAGACTCGACGATCGTAGGACAGACTCAACGAATGCTGGACAGACTCGACGATCGCAGGACAGACTCAACGAACATAAGACTACCTCAATGATCGTAGTCTTCCTAAGGATACCTCAGTTCTGAAGAAGCCAAGGGCAAATCAGTACATTCCTGAACAGTTAAAATCGTAGAGCCAAGCAAAAGTCGACACCTGTCCCACTAAGAGAAAAAGAAGAGAGGGAAGTTACAAGTACAAGTTGAAATCATATTTTTGAAATCTGAAGTTCAAAAGATTATATCTCTCTCATTCTCTCTCTCTCTCAAAGCAAAAGCCCTAACTCAGAAGAAAGCTCAGTCGAATCTCACTTCTAGTTGGAAAATCAATGGCGTCATCGAATGTTATCTCAGGCTACAGACTCTGCATTGACGAGTTCAATACAGCTCCACCAAAATTTCACAAGACCCTGGCACTACTGAAGAAGGCGGGTCTCGAAGAGGCTCTTGGCGAAGACACGCTGATATATCCCAAGTTAGTGAAGGAGTTCTACAAGAATGGTGTGTTTGAAAACAACACCATCACTACAAAAGTAAGGGGAGTAGAAATCAGACTGAATGCAGAGGACTTCAATCTTGCCCTTGGTCTCAAGAATGAAGGGCATCCACACTTAGATTTTGTAGACTTTCAAGAGGGACTATGAAAAATGCATCACAAGAAAAACCCCTCTGTGAAAGGGTACAAGAAGAAGGAGTTCCCTAGAGGTACAAATTTTTAGTTGATATTATTGGGAAATGTATATGCTGCAAGAGCTCAGGACATGACTCAGTGAATGAAGCTCAACTTAAGCTCATGACTGCCATGTATTATGGTATACAACTCAACTATGGAGCTATATTGCTCGAATGGATTGGTAAGTGGATAGTAAACTCGAAGAAATCAAAAAGCCCTCAGAAGATGTTATATGGGCGTTTCTTGAGTATCATTCTGCAATCTGCACTGGGTGACAAAATTGGGGATGAAGAGGGAGAAGACATCAACCCAAATCGAAGAATGACCCAACAGTTATTTGAAAACTGGAAGAAGAACCCTGCTGAATATGTACGAATGATGACAGAATCCAGTGGAAGAACTGGGGATCTGAAGAACTCAGGCATTCTAGGAAACATGTCTGCTGTCAGAGAGGAAGAAAAAGAAGAAGAAATCAACAAAGAAGAACCCTCTGTCCTTATCAGGAAAAGCAAAGGCAAGAGGAAGCTAAGGGCCAGACAGGTAGAAGAGCCTCAAGGATCTACTACTGATATACCTGTAGAGTCCTCTGATATAGAGACTCTAAGGATGCTAAGGAGAAAGCAAAGCAAGAAGATGAAGCGAGATGAGGATCAAAGCTACCATATCCCGGATCCTCAAGAAAACAAAGTTGGTCAAAGTCCAAAGGCCATCACCACCTCAATCGTAGAGTCTCTACTGTTTGTGGAGACCAGACCTAGCATGACAAACAAGGAGGTAGCTGCTTCAAGCATAATGGCTATTGAACAGGATAAAGTTGAGATTCAAAAGAGTCCTGAAGTTGTGACTAAACCCAGCAAAGTAAGGAGAAAGCTGGTCAAGAAGTACATTCTTGAAAATGAAAAGGTGCTGAAGAAGGAAGCAAAGAGCATGGCTGCTAAGAAGGAACTGTCCAGAGCAAGTCAAGAAGACAGTGCTCCAGCTGAGGGGGAGATGGATGAAGCTCAAGAAAATGCTCCACTTGAGGGGGTTCCTTTGATCTTACAAGAATATGATCAAGTTGAGGGGGAGCCTCAAGATATCACCATGGCAGAAGAAGATGTCACTGCCAGAAATGAAGAGGAACCAGTAAAAGATCATCAAGAACCCATTGAGATAATGGAGTCCTCCAACAAAGAAAGAGAAGAGGAAGAAGATGATGTTGATCTTCAGATCACTGGTGTAGGCAGAGATGGGTATAGAAGCTACCTATACAATCAGATGTTCTCATACCTACCCATGATGCCATACCATCAAGCCCAAATCAACAACTCTTGGGATCACATGTTCTGGAGTTTCAAAGAATATCTGGCCATCTCAAGGTCTTTGGCTCATGGATTCCCAGGGAGAGTCCACTTTGCAAAGAAGTTGATTACCAACACCTCTTCCTCAAAGGATAAACTTGAGGTATTATCTATCCCTACTCACTTTAGAGTTAATCACTTGCCATCATCATCATTTAGTCAATTCCATGAATTCCCTCGATGGTTGGAAGTGATTCTCAATCCAAGAATTAATTCCCGATTCATGTAATCCCAAAATTCATGGCAGAATCAAGAACCAAATACAGCCAACTCTATTTTGCTCCCACAAACCACCATCTCTACAATCCCTGACTCTAGACAAGTCGTAGAGTCCCAAATAGATATCGTAGATCCCTATAGTCCAAACATTGAAACTCAGGCCCCTCCATCAGACATACCATCCTCCTCATCAAACGACTATTTTAGTCTTGATCTTGCTCTCTACTCCATCCACGATCAGACTCAAAAAGAATCCCCTCCATTCAACAATCCTCAAGCCAATGAAACTCTCCCAAACCTGCCCACAAAGGATGACTTGAAGGAAGCAACCAAGGACATGATCAAGAATATAAAAGAAACCCTGAAATCTCACTTCGGCCTCATTCATATCCTGGTACTATGAATGCTGAGCTTACAAAGAAGCTGCGGGAAATTATCCAAGAAATTCTTAAGAGCATGAAGGACAGAGATGAGATTAACTTCCAAGTAGCCACCAAGCAAAGAGAGGTTGTTCTTGAAATGCAGAAAAATCAAGAAGTTCAAAATAAACTTGTGCTGGAGAACTTCATCAACTTGAAAGCCTCAGTCCAAGAATTCCAGAAATTATATGTCAATCAGGAATGTCAGAATGACATTGTTCTCACTGCCCTTCGAAACAAAGAAGCAAGATCTGAAAAACCGCTCAAGGAAAGTAGAGAGGACATCGCTCAGACACAAAGTCAACTGAACGAGCTTGTCCAAGGAGTGAATCGACTTTCTGCAGACATTCGAACCCTTGATGCTGACATAAAGGGAGAGAATAAAGGAAAGGAGTTCAAGGGCACAGGGGGAGATCGAGGCAGGCAAGAGAAACCAAGAAAGAGGAAGAGGACAATTTTCACAAAGCCCTCCCCGCAAAGACAGTTCCACCAACAGATCAAGACGATCAAGCAATCGGACTCAACGATCCGATCGTGAGGGAAGTCTTGATGGCTCATCCTTTAAGAAATCAAGGGCCAACTATCAGCTCACCAAATGTGACCATCACAGGCCTAAGAATGCCAATTGGAGATCCAACATTCATGAATAGGCATGAGCACAACTCGATAGTAAGTCCGAGTGAATTGGAAGAGTTAGCCAGAAGAGATGAAGCAAGCAGGAAAAGAAGGGCTGAGGAATATGCCAATCCTCCAAGGAAAAGGTCAAAGAAATAGAGATAAGTGTAAACTTCAATTCTTATTGATGTAAAACTAAAACTGCAATATCTCTTTAACATCAATGAATTCATACTTATTCTCTAGAAATTTCAGCTGTTCACTGAAATACTTAGTCATGTTTAAATTTCCTGCAAATGCATATAGACACTAATAAATCATGACAACAAATCTCCTTGGTTATGTCAACATCAAATAGGGGAGATTGTTGGGTGAATACATATTATGATTTGATGTTTTAATGTATATGCTCATGATTATTTGTAAAGTCCTTCCTAGTAATATATGTACAAGGACTTAGTGATAGATCAAATTTGTTAGGTTGATCTAAGCTCTTAAAGTATATCATTCTGTAATGGAATGTATAGATAGAAAGATCAAAGTTGTTAGGCTGATCTTGAGATGTAATAGATAGGCTTCGAAGAAATCGTAGTGTATCATCTGATCAACATTGCAGAAGTCAAGGTAGAAAAACGTAGAGCTTCGAAGATCGTAGTGTGCCTGCCTTGAAGGGACTCTTCGGAAATCGTAGAGTGGTCCCAACGTTTGCCGAGCCATCTCGACGATCGTAGTGTGCTGAAGGAAACGTGGAGTTTTACAAGTCAACGATCGTAGTGTGCTCTCGGAAATGTAGAGTAACAACATGAACAAGTAAAGATTGTAGTGTGCAGAGGTTTAAGAAGAATCGTAGTGCTCTCGACTGTTAGCATCAGACCAGGCACCAAGATGATAAGACACTACGATCTGAATCGTAGAGTATCATGATATGAATCGTAGAGCATCGGTCTTATGTCAGAAAACATCAAGCCTCATGATTTGTGTGAAGACAGATTCCAACATATGAGGAATGGATTCTAGACGTCGCAGCTCTCATCAGTCCCAGAGTAATAAGAAATATCCTTAGTATGCAACAAAAAAGCGTATTGAAGAAGCTAAGGAAAGTACCATTGGTAAGGGGCAAAACACCTTTTCAGGTGTTAGGTGAGAAAGCAGTCTGCAGTGTCAGTGGGCCAGAATGCAGTTTTAGAAGATGTGCAAAAATGTCTCCATCAAAGATCAAAAAAGTTAAATGCATTTAATGCCTCAACGGATGGATCCAACGGATAGTTTTCAAGATCACATAAATGCAGATTAGACAGATGAGAGAGAACTAAACAAGCATTGAATAAACAACGTGAATAGCTCTCAAGCTCAACTCTACGATCTGAGAATTTGCAAAGCTTGCTCAGCTACTCAGTTCTTTCGAACAAGTGCTTAAACAGCAACTGAGTAGCAACCATCAAGAACTCAACATATATCAATCAACTGAAGAAGAGTACCAAGTCTGCTAGACTTGAAGAGTTCTAAGTGAACTATAAGAAAGCCAAGTCTGCTGGACTTGAATAGTTTAAGAGTGAACTAAGAAGTTCCTAGACTGCTGGTCTAGAAGGAATCTGTGTGATTTAGAAGTTGTAAAAGACATCTTTAGTGGATATCCTACTCGTTGAGTAGAAGAGTGGACTAGGAGCTTTAAGTGCTCTGAACCACTTAAAAATAATTGTGTCTTTTACATTCATACTATAACTGCTATATCTGTCATAACTGCTATAATTGCCTCACTCTCATAACTCCACTGCTTTGTAAAGAAGAATAAAACAAACATAAATTATGCTAAGTTTTAATCATCATTAAAGAACAAGTTTAAAAAGAAAAGTTTTTAAATATCTATTCAACCCCCCCTTCTAGATAACTATTGTGTCAACTAGGAACTAACAAAAGTTATATTCATTAAGTTATGAATAAAAGATATAATAGTTTGATGATAGTAGTATCGTGGCGGACCGGATCCGAGGTTCGAAGGGACCCAGATTTGGGGGCGTCACAAGAATCGTATCATGTGATTAGTAATTCCAAAGTTGTAAACGATTATTAAGTTATGAATGTGATACATTATGATATAAGGTACACAAAGCGTAGTGAATAAGCATTTTGTAGTTAACACTTGTGATTTCTGAAATGCATATGGTGTAAACTAAAACTTGTAATAAATAACGAGTCTAACTAGAAGTGAGTGTTATTTTGGGAAAATGGATGTTAGTATATCTAATAGATATTGTGATTCTAATACTATGTGTAGGTGAACGTGAGTTGTAAATTTATAGCTTACACACGAGGCAAATTCTTCACCCTAAACTTTAATTGAGCAAGTTCTTTTATCCTTAAACTTCATTTGAGCAAGCTCTAACTCTAATGTTATTCGAGTAAGTTTTGAATTCTAATCATTGTTGAGTTATTCTAACTTGTTTATAGTTAAAAAAGTTTCTTTAGTTTCAATCTTTTATAGTGAATGCAATTTCTTAAACTCTAATCTTTAATATTGAGCTTTCATATTTCATTTACTTTGCACAAGTTATTATCATGTTGAGCAAGCTTTATTTCCAGTTTGTTATCAGTTAAATGCATGTTCAGTAATTCAATTTCTAATTTGACAAGATCATATCCTTAGCTTATTATTTTTCAAGCGAGGTTATTGTTTCATTCAATGCTTATATTTTTTTTATATTTTTAAGCACGAGATTAATGTATAGTTGGTTCACCTATGATCCTCAATCATTTTACAATAAATTTGTTATTGATCACTCGTAGTACTGTTAAGTCTTGTTTATTCAACTAATCCTTTAGTTGATGATCGTGAAACTCTAAATTACCCTTGAAGCTTATCCAAACCAAACTTTCTTTGGTGCGGACTTGTACTCTAAAACTGAGAAGAATAACCCTATTATAGGGGTATGCGATGTGTTTAGATGTTTGTGCACAATACATGGTACGAAGGGCTGATCACCCTGATTACGGGAAGTCCCTATAGTATAATTGTTTATGTTGAAGTTGAAAGATTACTTGTAACCTTTGACATAGTTCGTGGTCTTATGACTCTCAGATATATTTCATATTTTGATTTTAGTTTTGGTTATCATTGACAGAGTATTATTTAGTTCTGATGAACTTATTCATTGGTAGATATTATTATATGGTTATTCATTGCTATTTCAAGTGGGCATTTGTTTTGCTCACTCTTGCATATATATAATTATTGTAGCTAAGGTTTAGAAGGTTGATAAACCTACCACTAGCAAAGGAAAAAGGAAAATGAACAAGTGTTAAAGAACTGTTCTTTTATTTAATGTTATGAGACTTAATTTTATAATGTGATGTAATTAATTTATTTTCCGCATTTGATGTATGTTAAAGGTTAGATAACCTGGGAAACATAATAATTTAATGATGTAACCCTTTTAATAGGAGGATTTATGGTTTAAATTTATTATATTTGGGTAGTTAGTTATGAATGTATGGAAAGTGGACACCAAGTCTTATGGGAATGAAGTACCAAGATTTGGTGGTGTCACAATTCACACTTCGAAAACTTCGCGTACATTTTCTCTCTCCTCAAAGCTTCCAATACTATCCTCAGATGCTTGGCGTGTTCTTCCTTGATTTTCGAATAAATCAAAATGTCATTGATAAATACTACGACGAACTTATCTAAGTATGGTTTGAAAACTCGGTTCATCAAATCCATAAACGCTGCTGGAGCCTTTGTCAATCCGAATGACATTACTAGAAATTCGAAATGTATGTAGAGGGTTCAGAATGTTGCCTTTGTTATGTTCTCTTCTCGTACCTTCAACTGATGATATCTCGTTCATAGATGTATCTTGGAAAAACACTTCACTCCCTTCAATTTATCAAAAATGTCATCTATCCTAGGCAACATATATTTATTCGTAATCATCACTCTATTCAATTCCCGATAGTCGATACAGAGTCTCATCGATTCGTCCTTTTTCATTACAAACAACACCGGTGCTCCCCAAGGAGACACACTCGGCTGAATGTAACAGTTATCTAGCAACTCTTGAAATTGTATAATCAATTCCTTCATTTCTACTACCTCCATACGATATGGGGCTTTCAAAATCGGTGTCGTTGCCGATGCTAGGTCTATTACAAATTTTATTTCTCAGTCTGGTGGAAGACCAGGCAGATCGTCTGGAAGTATGTCTTGAAAATCTCTGACTACAGATATTTTTTTCATTTCTACTCCCTTCTTTTGAGTATCTACTATATATGCAAAATAACCTACACATCAGTTCTTTATCAACTTCTTGGCCTGCATCATCGTAAGGCAACGCGATTGCTTAAGTGATGAGCTACCATAAAATACTACCTTAGACCGATTTGGAGTCTGAAGGTTCACACTTTTCTTTTGACAATCGATTATTGCAACTTGGCAAGATAACCAATCAATTCCTAGTATTACGTCAAATTCTCCCAGTATAATTGGAATCAAGTCTATGGTGAATGTGACACCCCCAAATCCGGGTACTTCATTCCCATAGGATTTGGTGCTCACTATAAAAATAATTATATCTAACTACCCATAATAAAGGATAAAAACATCAATTAATTTAAACAATAATCTTTCCCATTAAAGGGTTACATCATCTCATAAACAATCCCAGGTAATCTAACCTTAAATTATTACATAAGTTCGTGGAATACATCATAAAAGAAAATAAGTCTTATAACATCATGCATTTAAATAAATTTTAAATAACTCTTCAACTCATGGACATCTTGCCCTTTCCTTTGCTAGTAGATGGCTCATCGACTCTTTCAACTTTAGTTGCAGTGTTAATTGCAAGAGTGCGCAAACAATTGCTCATTGATATAAAGAGTAGTAATAATAACCATATGAGAATTAACAACGAATACTGAACAATAATGAACTTATTCTACGAATCAAAAATAGAAAACAAGTTTGAACTTTAATATCTGAGGGTCTTAAGACCACGAACTATGTCCTCGGTGATTAGGTATTACTACCCCAACCATAACAGTCATTTAGACTATACAGACCCTGCTTAATGTACTTAGGGGGATCAGCCCTTTATACCATGTATTGTGCACAAACATCTAAACGTTACACGTATAAAATCCCCTATGTTAGGGTTGTTCGTCTCAGCTTGAATTTAGAATTTCCGCACTGAAGAGAGTTTAGCTTGTGACGCCCCCAAAATTAGGTATACATCACCCATCTTGAGTCGCCAGATACATGGTACAGAATTCAAATACAACTTAATAATACAACTGTCGTATACAATACGACAAAACATAAACTGTGACTTTGAATAAAAATATTGTCTACTAGAGAGTATACAAACTCAAAAGGAGTCCTCATTACAATTATTATCACACTATTTCACAGAATAGTGAGGACTACTAATGCACCATCTAGGACCATCACTCCGTTCCCCGACTCGTCCCAGCTATATTCTCATTTCTTGAAGAGAAAAGTGAAAGAAAGGGTGAGCTCAACTAGCCCAGTAAGAAATATTATGACTAAGATAATGCAGAATAAATTATCATTAGCCTTAAATAGTGTTAAACTGATACAATATAACAAACATCAAGTTTAACTACAGCGGAACAAGCAATCCATTAAAAGAGTCAAGTAGAGAATAAAATCTACTATCTTTTATGATTTAAAAGGTTTTTCATCACTTTATCGCTAGGACTTGGCTTAATAAATAATTCACATCATCGAATCACCCCTGCACTACGGCCAAGGATATTCTTTAGTATCACGACCACAATTATCCATGCACTACGGGCCAAGAATATTTGTGTATTCATTAATGGTCATGATCATGCCAACAACTGTCCATCAATGCAATACGGGCCAATGAGGATTTTTACCAAATCATTTGTAATATTACGGTCATGATTACACCGAATAATCCATGGTCATAATCATACCAAGTCCATCTATGCACTACAGGCCACAGATGACTTTCAAAAAAATATAAATATGAGGATGATGACAATGATATAAGAATTCAATAAAACAAGTTCAAGAATTAATTTATTCAGGAACTAATAACGTCCAAATTGTCAACATGATACTCCTTTGTAGAGTAAAATTCAAGAATGCTCAGAAGAATATTTCCATGAAAAGATACTGGATGAAGCGCAAATATCAAGAATATTCCACTAATTTAATGGAGTATAGAAGTTAAAACTTTAACCAACTGAGTATAATAAGGAATGGTATAACAAAAGAAATCACCAGGCATGCGATAGACCGCACATGCAGTTTATTCCAACAGAATAATAATTAACGGAACCAGGTCCGGCGTAAAACGCATAGAGAGGATATTCCACCAGAATAATAAAGACAAAATCAGGTCCGACGTAAAACGCACAGACAGGATATTCCAATAGAATAATAAAGATGGAATCAGGTCCGACGTAAAACGTACAGACAGGATATTCCAACAGAATAATAAAGAATGGAATAACAGAAGAATTTCACCAAGTATAGGGTAGCCCGCATATACAGGTTATTCCAACAGAATAATAAATAATGGAATAATAGAAGTTCTCTTCATGAATACAAAAGAAATAATACCCCTTACCGTAAAAGAAACTGGATATAAGAATAGAGAAGTAGCAGAATACTTTTCTATAGTTTCTCTATAATTTCTCTCCTCGGAGTTTCAAAGAATTAAAGAAAATATGAAGGAATGAGCTTCTATTTATAGAAGAATGGACCGTGATAAGAACTAATCCATGAACGATCCAGATTGATTTACTTTAATCTGACGGTCCATATTTAAAGCAAAATCTTTTAAATAAAATATAATATATATAATAATAATAACAATCACAGTACTCCCCCAATAATTCAATTCTTTTGACAATTTTTTCAAAGCAGTATATATATATATCAGTTCACATGCAGCATGGACACATTATATATATATATATATATATATAATATATAACACATGTTCCCACTATCATTATATACATATATAATAATCATACAATGCTAATATCTAGTCATTCCCTCCGATACAATGTAATTCCCCCCCCCTTTAGTCAATCTTCACATTATATATATATATATATATATATATATATATATATATATATATATATATATATATATATATTATTACAACATCACTACACCCATCAAATTCTCGACCACAACCCACTCACCCATATATAACATATAAAAATACTTATTATTCACACACACCACAATATTATATATATTTCACTCACCACACACATAATATTATATATATATAAACTCCTCAATATTTTTAACAATATTTATCATCAATATTATAATTCACAATATTAATCGACTGTGTCGCTCCTGTGAAAGAGGGGCTTTCCAATAAGGATTTCTCCCCATCAAGCGCAATTAGGTGACCAAACCTCTCCTTGATGTAACTTCTGTACATCGTTAATATTGCAAATAATAATATGAATAACTTTGTCATCTCAATTATTGATTTAATAATATATAAAATATTGACAATAATTGAATCAAATAACGTGAGATATTATGCAGCAATTACTGTAGCGATAATTGAACAAAATGAGTGACTTCTCACGTAAGTATCAATAATCAATACCGTGTGCTACTGTACAACCACGCGAATTACTGTACTTTTAACACCGAGTGTTTCAACAGTTAACGGTAAAACTTCCGCCATTATTTTCATAAAGTATTTTTGTCGTTTTCTCAATAAGACAATAATTCCGTTGTGGGGTCCACCAATGATTGTGCCGTTGTACGAATATTCACTGTTAAATGAATATTCCCCGACCAATCGAATATTATATAACAACTTGCGTACTTTGCAAAATTTATAAATATTACCCACAACTATAACATTATATCAAATTATTCTATAATATTCAAAAATGATTTTTATAGAAAATTCATCTTTATTTATAAAAGTTGGGGTCGTACAACCTCCCCTTCTTATGAAATTTCGCCCTTGAAATTAGGGTACATACCTTGTATGTCGAAGAGGTAAGGATACCTTGATTTCATTTCAGATTCTAACTCCCAAGTCATTTCCTCAACAGCGTGGTTTCTCCACAAAACTTTGACTTGAGGTATAACCTTCGAGCGTAGAATATGTTCCTTTTTATCCAAGATTTGAACAGGAACCTCTTCATACGTCAAATCTTCCGCTATTTCGTCCGGTTCTAACTCAATAATGTGGTTCGGGTCTTCCACATATTTACGTAACATGGATATGTGAAAAACGTTATGAACACGAGACATACTTGGCGGTAAAGCGAGTCTATAGGCCACATTTCCTACTCGATCGAGGATTAAAAATGGGCTGATGAATCGAGGATTGAGCTTTTCCCTCTTTCCAAATCTCGTAACTCCTTTCCATGCAGCAACTCATAATAACACATGATCTCCTATATCAAATTCCACGTCCTTTCGATGAACATCATCATAACTCTTTTGTCGATCTTGTGAGGTTTTTATACGTTGTCGAATCGTTTGAATCTTTTTCGTACTCATACGTACCAACTCTGGTCCCAACAACGTTGCTTCACCCACCTCATCCCAAAGATACTTTGAAATCGACACTTTCTTCCATACAACGCCTCGAATGGAGCCATGCCAATGCTTGCTTGATAACTATTATTGTGGGAAAACTCCACCAACGGTAAGAACTTGTCCCAACTTCCCTTGAAGTCAAGGACACAGAGTCTTAATAAATCTTTCAGAGTTTGAATAGTTCTCTCTGATTGTCCGTCCGTCTGAGGATGATATGCCGAACTAAATCGTAAATCCGTGCCCATAGCTTTTTGCAAACTAACCCAAAATCGTGAAGTCAATCTTGGGTCTCGATCAGAAACTATGGATACTGGCATACCATGCAATCTTACAACCTCGTTTATGTACATACGAGCAAGACGTTCAAGTGTATAAGTTTCTCGTATCGGTAAGAAATGAGTAGACTTGGTCAATCTATCAACAATGACCCAAATCACATCTATGCCTTGAGAAACTTTGGGAAGACCGGTAACGAAATCCATAGTAATGTGCTCCCACTTCCATTCTGGAATTTCAAGTGGTTGCAATGGACCTTTTAGTACTTGATGCTCCGCCTTGACTCGTTGACACGTTAGACACCTTGAGATAAACAGCGCTATCTCTCTCTTCATATTGCTCTACCAAAATGTATGACGAATATCATGATACATTTTGGTACTCCCAGGATGGATTGCAAACGGTGTGTTATGCGCCTCCATCATGATTTTATACTTTAAACCAGGGTTGTTAGGAACACAAAGTCTGGAGTTGACTCGAAGTATTCCTTCTTCATCGATTCTTGCTTCCGGCATAGCACCTTCTTGCACTTTCTTCCTCATACGCATCGCTCCGTGTCCAGAGCTTGGCGCAACTTTAACTTTATCGCTTAAAGCGGTTCTACTCGTATATTTGCCATCATCACATGGGTCCTCGGAGTCTTTAACTCTATCTCCATTGCAAGTCACACAAAATGGGCCTTTAGCGTTGACAATATCGCTTTCGTATTTCAGATATGATCTTCTACTCAATGCGTCGCCTACCACGTCGCTTTTTCGAGATGGTATTGGATGGTATGATCATAATCTTTCAATAGTTCAAGCCAACGTCATTATCGCATGTTGAGTTCCTTTTGAGTGAAGAAATATTTGAGGCTTTTATGATCTCATAAGATCTCCCCTTTCTCCCCATACAAGTAATGCCTCCAAATCTTTAGTGCGAAGATAACAGCTGCCAACTCTAGATCATGAGTAGGATAATTCCTCTCATATTCTTTGAGTTGTCGTGAGGCATATGCTATGACTTTCCCATGTTGCATGAGAACACATCCTAACCCTTTGCCCGAAGCATCATTGTAGATGACAAATCCCTCCGAACCAGATGGTATTGTCGAGCAGTCTTTGAAATGAGTCTCCACTTGAGTTCTTGAAAACTCTTCTCACAATCCTCGCTCCAACCGAACTTTGTATCTTTCCGAGTCAGCTGAGTTAGTGGAGTTGCGATTCGAGAAAACCCTTCTATGAATCTCCGATAATAACCAGCTAAACCGAGAAAGCTATGTACTTCGGTCACTGATTTAGGTTGCTCCCAACTTTGAATAGCTTCAATCTTTGCTGGGTCAACAGATATTCCATAACTTGATACCACGTGCCCAAGGAATGCTACTTCCTCAAGCCAGAACTCGTATTTCTTCAACTTGACATAAAGCTTATATTCACGAAGCTTTTGGAGTATTAGCCTCAAGTGTTACTCATGATCTTCACGACTTTTGGAATAAATAAGGATGTCATCAATAAAGACGACCACAAAGTGATTCAAATATTCCTTGAATACTCGGTTCATCATATCCATGAAGGCAGCAGGAGCATTAGTCAATCCAAAGGACATGACTAGGAATTCATAATGCCCGTACCGAGTTCTGAAAGCCATCTTTGGAATGTCATTGGTTATAATCTTCAACTGGTGATATCCGGAACGAAGATCAATTTTGAAAAAGAATTTGGCGCCTTACAACTGGTCAAACAGGTCATTAATACGTGACAATGGGTACCTATTTTTGATGGTGACATGATTCAACTCCTGATAATCAATACAAAGTCGCATACTCCCGTCTTTCTTTTTCATGAATAGAACAGGAGCACCCCAAGGAGAAGTACTAGGACGAATAAAGCCAATGTCTAACAATTCATGCAGTTGGGTCTTTAATTCCTCAAGTTCAATAGAGCCATTCGATATGGGGCTTTGGAAATAGGTTTTGTACCGGGTTCAAGGTCGATACAAAATTTAATTTCACGCCGGGGTAGGCCAGAAGTTCTTGAGAATACGTCGGAAATTCATTAACAATAGAAATATCATTAAAAACTGACGTATTTTTGTTTAGATCCGTGACATGAGTTAAGAAAGCTTGACATCCGTTTTTCAATAAACGAATAGCTTTATGGCTTGAGATGACAGTGATTGATTTTAATGGTTTGGTGGCTTGAATTCTCATAACAGATTGGTTAGGAATATGAAAGCTAACAATCTTACAAAAATAATCAATTTTTGCACGATGAGTAGTTAACCAATCAATCCCTAGAATTACGTCAAATGCAAGTATTTTTAATGAAATAAGATTGACAGGTAATGTGAGGGTACCGATTTGAACCAAACAAGACTTATAAACAGTGGATGTAATTAAGGTTTCTCCCAACGGAGTTTCTATAGATAAGTCAAAGTCTAATTTCTCTGGAGTCAAATTTGATCGTTGAGCGCAAGTAGGAGAAATAAAAGAATGGGTAGAACCGGTATCAAATAAAGTATAGACTTCGCTAGAGTTTATGATAAGCTTACCCGTGATGACCTCATTCGGGTTCCTTACTTTCTGGGAGGTCACAACAAATGCTCTCCCTTGCACTATCGGCTTTGACTTTTCTGGGACGGCCTTTGGTGCCTCCATCCTGGCTAAACTTGTCTTTGGTGAATGACAAAATCGGGCTAAGTGACCTTCTCTTCCACAATTATAACATGTTTTGACGATCATCGCAGCTTTGACCCGATGTGTCCCTCCCCTCCGCATTTGAAGCATATGATAGGTGGTCGTTCTCCTTCCTTAACAACGGGTGTTGGTGCTGACGTCCTTCCATCATTGTTGAATCTCCTTTTCTTGAAATGTCCATTTTTACTATCTTGGCCATGATTACCACCGAAGTGGTTACCATTTCTGGCATATTGATTCCCTCCACGTTTGTTGTCACCATTTCGATGACTGAGACCACTGGTATTTTCATGCCGCCGGCTGCTTTCTCTTGGTTGTGTTGACTCGTTACCGCGCTCCAATAACTAAGCCCTATTTACAACATCTGAGTACAAACACAGTTTATGAAAAATAAGATATTGACGTATCTCCGGTTTCAAATCTCTTAAAAACATTCGCGTTATTCTCTCCTCATTATCGACCAAATAGGATGCAAACCTGGATAACTCCGCAAATTTAGCCTCGTATTGCGATGTGGTCATATTGTTTTGTTCCAATTTGATAAACTCCACTTCTTTCATGTGACGAATACTTTCGGGAAAGTACTTGTCGTTGAATAGCTCTTGGAACTTCTCCCAAGACATCTTGATTGTGTCAGGCTGGGTACGTTTTGCAGATTACTGGTCCCACTAGTAATCTGCCTCTTCACGCAACATGAACGTGGCGAAGGGAACCTTTTGCTCCTCGGAGCATCCCAAGACATCAAATATCTTGGTGATCTGCTTTATCTATGCTTCCGCCTTAAGTGGTTTTGGCTCTCCAATAAACTCCGGTGGTCCCAGCTCCTTGAACTGTTTAGCAGTGACCGTCTGAGAGTTTCCAATGTTTCCACCTACATTTTGGATAGGAGCCGCTCTCGCCTGATGTTGCATGAATTGCATAAAGCCTCTGAAAAATCCATCATTCATCATTTGGTCAGTGTTGTTGTTTGCATGAGGATTGTCGCCTTCCTGATGCACATTCTCTTGATTATTGATATGTGGAGACTCAACGGTCTCCTGTGCTCCATTGCTATTCTCAACATTCTCGGATGTCATTTTCAGATACTGCCACAAAATAAGGGTTAGTTAACATTTAACATATTATCTCTAAACTCTGAGCAACCAATTAAATACCAAATAAATTTAAGTAGGTCATACTAGCGAAGGAATTCCCCGTCTCTCCCCTCCTAGTTCTAGTCTCACATCTTAGCCAAAGGATTATATCCTAAGCTTTGATACCAACCGTGGCGCCCCCAAAATTAGGTATACATCACCCATCTTGAGTCGCCAGATACATGGTACGTAATTCAAATACAACTTAATAATACAACTATCGTGATACAATACGACAAAAACATAAATCCGTGAGTTTGAATACAAATATTGTCTACTAGAGAGTATACAAACTCAAAAGGAGTCCTCATTACAATTATTATCACACTATTTCACGTAGAATAGTGAGGACTACTAATGCACCATCTAGGACCATCACTCCGCTCCCCAGACTAGTCCCACCTATATTCTCATTTCTTGAAGAGAACAAAGAAAAGAAAGGGTGAGCTCAACTAGCCCAAAGAAGAAATATTATGACTAAGATAATGCAGAATAAATTATCATTAGCCTTAAACAGTGTTAAACTGATACAATATAACAAACATCAAGTTTAACTGCAGCGGAACAAGCAATCCATTAAAAGAGTCAAGTAGAGAATAAAATCTACTATCTTTTATGATTTAAAAGGATTTTCATCACTTTTATCGCTAGGACTCGGCTTAATAAATAATTCACATCATCGAATCACCCCTGCACTACGGCCATGGATATTCTTTAGTATCACGACCACAATTATCCATGCACTACGGGCCAAGAATATTTGTGTATTCATTAATGGTCATGATCATGCCAACAACTGTCCATCAATGCACTACGGGCCAATGAGGATTTTTTCCAAATTATTTGTAACATTACGGTCATGATTACACCGAATAATACATGGTCATAATCATACCAAGTCCATCTATGCACTACGAATACACGATGACTTTCAAAAAAATATAAATATGAGGATGATGACAATGATATAAGAATTAAATAAAACAAGTTCAAGAATTAATTTATTCAGGAACTAATAACGTCCAAATTGTCAACATGATACTCCTTTGTAGAGTAAAATTCAAGAATGCTCAGAAGAATATTTCCATGAAAAGATACTAGATGAAGCGCAAATATCAAGAATATTCCACTAATTTCATGGAGTATAGAAGTTAAAACTTTAACCAACTGAGTATAATAAGGAATGGAATAACAAAAGAAAACACCAGGCATACGATAGACCGCATATGCAGTTTATTCCAATGTAATAATAATTAATCTAATCAGTCCGTAAAACGCATGCAACGAGATATTCCAATGTAATAATAAAGACGGAATCAGTCCGTGTGAAATGGATGTACAGTGATATTCCAACAGAATAATAAAAAGATTTTAATTAGGTCCCATGAAAAACGCATGCACAAGATATTCCAATGAATAATAAAGAATGGAATAATGTAAGAATTTCACCAAGTATAGGGTAGCTCACAGATATCAAAAGTTATTCCAATGAATAATAAATAATGGAATAATGAAGTTCTCTTCATGAAAACAAAAGAAATAAGACCTCTTATCGTAAAAGAAACTGGATATAAGAATAGGGAAGTAGCAGAATACTTTTCTATAGTTTCTTTATAATTTCTCTCTCTGGAGTTTCAGTGAATTCGTAAGAAATTATGAAGGAATGAGCTTCTATTTATTGAAGAATGGACTGCATAGTAACTAATCTATGAACGGTCCAGATTGATTTACTTTAATCTGACGGTCCATATTTAAAGCAAAATCTTTTAAATAAAATATAATACATATAATAATAATAACAATCACAGTACTCCCCCAATAATTCAATTCTTCTCACAATTTTTTCAAGAAGAAGTATATATATATATATATATATATATATATATATATATCGATTCACATGCAAAGATGGACACATTATATATATATATAATATATAACACATGTTCCCACTATCATTATATACATATATAATAATCATACAATGTTAATATCTAGCCATTCCCTCCCCACAATGTAATTCCCCCCCTCCCCTTTAGTCAATCTTCACATTATATATATATATATATATATATATATATATATATATATATATATATATATATATATATACAACATCATCTACACACCCATCAAATTCTCGACCACAACCCACTCACCCATATATAACATATAAAATTACTTATTATTCACACACACCACAATATTATATATATTCCATTCACCACACACATAATATTATATATATAAACTCCCTCAATATTTTTAACAATATTTATCATCAATTTTATAATTCACAATATTAATCGACCGGATCGTTCCCAGGAAAGAGGGGGCTTTCCAATAAGGATTTCTCCCCATTGGCGCGCAATTAGGTGACCAAACCTCTCCTTGATAGAACTTCTAGACATCGTTAATATTGCAAATAATAATATGAATAACTTTGTCATCTCAATTATTAATTTAATAATATATAAAATATTGACAATAATTGAATCAAATAACGTGAGATATTATGCAGCAATTACTGTAGCGATAATTGAACAAAACTGAGTGACTTCTCACGTAAGCATCAATAATCAATACCGTATGCTACTATGAAACACGATATATTCGTGTACTTTTACACCTTTGGTGTTTCAACAATTAATCTGTAAAACTTCCCCGTTATATTCATAAAAAGTATTTTTGTCGCTTTCTCAATCCGACAATAATTCCATTGTGGGGTCCACCAATGATTGTGCTTGGTTATCTTAATATTCCCTGTTAAAATGAATATTCCCCACTAATCGAATATTATATAACAACTTGCGTACTTTGTAAAATTTATAAATATTACCCACAACTATAACATTATATCAAATTATTCCATAATATTCAAAAATGATTTTTATAGAAAATTCATCTTTATTTATAAAAGTTGGGGTCTTAAATAGCTTATCAGTGGTTCTAGAATTTTAGAACAACATTCATAATAGATTAGTTCAATCAATAAGAGTTTGCTTACTACTTGGAGGTTTAATATAATCAATATAGAATTGAACAAGGTTATCAAAGTCAAAGACCGAATTGCAACAATGTATAATTGAATAAACATGGTGTACATGCATAGCGCTATATCCAAAAGAGTTAGAACAATCTCATTTGAATCGATATATTAGAACAATATATGCATTGAATAATAATATCGAGATTTAGAAAAGTAAAACTCGCTCGAGGTAACGAATTAGGTTACACGAGCTTGTACAAATATACGCAAGATAGATTATGTTTGCTCAATTTCAACATAAAAATTAGGAACTTATACAACGATAATTTAGGAATAGAAAGCTTGCATAAGTATAACATAACAATGATAAGTAATCCTTGCTGAATAATAAGTAGCATAGGTTAGAGATACTTGCTCAATAAAAGATTAGGATAAGAAACTTGCCTTGTATATAAGCTACACAAGTATAACAATGTTCTCCAATTACCCTACACATATCATTGGAATCGCAATAACAATTAGTTGTATTAATATTAGCTTTATGGGTTTAACCCATCATTTAGATCATAGCCTTAACTTAACATCTAACCATGTTGATTAACATCTTTAACGAATCTAAAATTACATTATAAACTAACATAGACCTCATCATTTACCATTAACTTTCATAACATCCTTTTTGCTTCATTACATAACTTAATTAACAACCACTTACAAATCTTCACACTTTGTATTATAACACATTAAAATCTGTTGTTGTAGTCTATATTATGTCTTAACATCATTAACATGCTTGCTAAACTAAATTAAGTTCATTAATCATGACCTATAAATAAAGCGTGATCAACGCTTAGGCTCGAGAACACCAAGATAGTCAGGTCTTTGTCTAATTCCAGTAGTCATGATTTGCGAGATGACCCTACTAGTACAATTAACGTTGTTTCACATTTGTAGTAATCTGCAGCATTCACGCCTACGCGTAGACGAAACTTCGTAGCGATAGTTCCACTACACAGTGGACACCCATATCAACCCAAAACCACAGAAACTCATAAACCAAAACTTTTAAAACTCTGTAATAACATAGTTAAACATGTTATACACCATTTTAACCACATAAACATCACATATACACGAATTTAAAGAATCAAAACCACAAATTTCCAAATTTCTCCAATTTTGACACTTTAAGCGAATTCGATCACCACGAATTCGTTTCTCAAACCAATTATCGTGATTTAAACTACGCAACTTTCTTTTCTTCACATACTAACACAATGCAACCTCAATTTATAGATTATAACATATATAGGGCATAAAATTTTGTACTTTCTAAAGCCAATTTTCGTGTATAAACACTATTATATACTTTTCTTTCTACAAACCCAAATTTCACGAATTTGACAAACAAATATCAATCATATATGATGATTATCAGTTTATAACCCATATATACAAGTATATATATCAATCTATTCATAACTATAAATTTATAGGGAACAACCACAAAGAAATCAAAACATATAAATTAGAAGAAATTTATACCTTAAACCATTGATTGTATGCTAGCAAAAGATAGTGTTAGGGCTTAAAAATTCCCCTTCTTCCTCTTACCAATCTCAAAAACTCAGTGTTTTTCTCTCTTGCAAACTCTCTATATTTCTTCTTCTCACCTAACTCACTACTCTTAGGCCTTATGTAAGACCCCAACTTTTATGAATAAAGATGAATTTTCCATAAATATCATTTTTGAATATTAAGGAGTAAATTTAATATAATGTTATAGTTCTAGGTAATATTTATAAATTTTGCAAAGTACGCAAGTTGTTATATTATATTCAATTGGTCGGGGAATATTCATTTTAACAGGGAATATTCGTACGACGACACAATCATTAGTAGACTCCACAACGGAATTATTATCGGAATGAGAAAATGATAGAAATATCATTTTATGAAAATAACGTCGGAAGTTTACCGTTAACTGTTAAAATACCTGGTGTTAAAAGTACAGTAATACACATGGTTGCATAGTAGCACACAGTATTGATTATTGATTCTTACGTGAGAAGTCACTCAGTTTTGTTCAATTATTGCTACAGTAATTGATGCATAGTATCTCACATTATTTGATTCAATTATTGTTAATATTTTATATATTATTAAATCAATAATTGCGACGACAAAGTTATTAATAATATTATTTGCAATATTAACTATGTCTAGAAGTTCTGTCAAGGATAGATTTGGTCACCTAATTGCACGCCAATAGGGAGAAATCCTTATTGGAAAGCCCCCTTTTCTTGGGAACGACCTGTTGTTAAATATTGCGAATTATAATAAAGATGATAAATGTTATTAAAAATATTGAGGTAATTTTTATAGTATTTGTTTTAAGTATTGGCGTATTATTTAGACCCCCATTTACCCATTTTTCAAAATAATCGGTAGAAAATTATTCAATATAATAAAGGTGGGGCCCACAGGTGGGGGCCACATGTGGGGTCCATATGTGTTGAAATATGAAATGTTAGAAAATGGGGTGGGGGGGGCTTTGGCGTATGATGGGGAATTTGTATTATATATATATATATATATTATTTTTTTGTTTTTTTTGTTTTTACTTGAATTTGGTTGAAATTCAATTGCCTGCAATGTTGGTAAGTCATCCATGAATTGAATGATTTCAGCCCGTGAATTTTTGAATGTTGCGTCCGTGAAAAAATTCTTAACAGTGCTCCTTCTATTCTCCTATAAATAGGATGCTTAGTTAGAATTGAAAATCACACCAGAATCAGAGAATTCTTCTTCTATAATATTGAGCATATTTCTTTCGAGTTTTAGAAAGCTTTGAGTTTAGAAAATAGTGAAAGTTTTCTTCAATAATATCTCTGATATACTAGTTGGAATACTCTTCTTTTCAAGGTAAGGGATGTTATTTTGTTCAATATTCACTTGAAATAATATTTTCTTCCATTCTCTGTAGTATGTAAGTAATATTATTTCGTTTTACATTTCGAATTCGATACTCATTTTGTTAAAGTTTTAGCTTCTATACTCTATGCAATTAGTAGAATATCCTTCATATTTGCGTTTCAACCAGTATCTTTTCATGAAAATATTATTCTGAGCATTCTTGATAAGTTTTAACTTTTACATGCCGGGGTTACTATTAACAAAGTTACTATTCACTGGGTACTGTTCACTCAGTTACTATTCACCCAGGATATTATTCATGACAAAAATTGATTACTTTTCCGTCCAAATCATTTTTGATACAATATTATTCTTGAATTTTACTCCACAAAGCAGTATCATGTTGACAATTTGAACATTATTGATTTCTAAATAAATTAAATTATAAATCTTTAAAAATTTATCCTTGAACTTGTTTTATTGAATTCTTATATCATTGTCATCATCCTCATGTTTATAATATGTTGAAAGTCATCTGTGGCCTTTAGTGCATAGATGGACTTGGTATGATTATGACCATGGATTATTCGGTATAAACATGACCATAATATTATAAATGATGTGGTAAAAGTCCTCATTGGCCCGTAGTATATTGATGGACAGTTGTTGGCATGATCATGACCATTGATGAATATATGAATATCCTTGGCCCGTAGTGCATGGATAATTTGTGGTCATGATACTAATGAATATCTTTAGCCGTAGTGTAGGGGTGATTCGATGATGTGAATTATTTATTAAGCTGAGTCTCAGCGATAAAAGTGATGAAAAACCTTTTAAATCCTAGAAGATAGTAGATTTTATGCTCTACTTGACTCTTCTAATAGATTGCTTGTTCCGCTGCAGTTAAACTTGATGTTTGTTATATTTTATCAGTTTAACACTGTTGAAGGCTAACGATAAATTATTCTGCATTATCTTAGTCATAATATTTCTTACAGGACTAGTTGAGCTCACCCTTTTGCTTTCATTGTTTTCTTCAGGAAATGAGAACGTAGCTGGGACTAGTCGGGGAACGGAGTGACTTTCCAGATGATAGTATAAGACCCCAACTTATTATAAATAAAATCAAATTTCCTCTATTTATTATTGTGAATAATAAGGTGGTAATTTGATATAATACTTTGGTTATGGGTGAAATGTGCAAATTTTGCAAAATAAGCAAGTGGATTGCAAATTTTGGCCGTAGTGCAGGGATGATGTGGATTATTTATTAAGCTGAGTCTCAGCGATAAAAGTAATGAAAAACCTTTTAAATCATAAAAGATAGTAGATATTATGCTTTACTTAACTCTTCTAATGGATTGCTTGTTCCGCTGCAGTTAAACTTGATGTTTGTTATATTTTATCAGTTTAACACTGTTGAAGGCTAATGATAATTTATTCTGTATTATCTTAGTTTTAATATTTCTTACTGGGCTAGTTGAGCTCACCCTTTTGCTTTCATTGTTCTCTTCAGGAAATGAGAACATAGCTGGGACTAGTCGGGGAACGGAGTGACGGTCCAGATGATAGCATTAGTAGTCCTCACTATTCTATGAACTAGTGTGATAATAAATGTAATGAGGACTCCATTTGAGTTGAATACTGTCTAGAAGACAATATTTATATTAAAACTCTCAGTTTATGTTTGGTCGTATTTTACACGACAGTTGTGTTATTAAGTTGTATTTGAATTTTGTACCATGTATTTGGCGACTCAAGATGGGTGATGTATACCTATTTTGGGGGCGTCAAACCTTAGGAGAGAAATAATATGCGTAGAAATAAAATGGCCACTCTCCCACGTACTATTCCGTTAGAAAAATAAAAAGATGTCAGTTGAATAAACCAAAGACCACAAGGCCTTGTTTGGTTAACCACACTTTTCCTTTACTAGATTATTTTTATATTATTTTTTATTATATAGTTTCATGTCACACCATTAAATTAATTTAATTATAATAATTATAATTCCCATTGTAATATACTTAATAAATCAGATATATCTAATTTAATTAAAAATTAGATCAAAACAATATTTTATTTAATTTAATTATTTTCTTAAATATTAAATAATTAATTTAATTTAATTATTTCTTTAAATTAAATCCTTCAAATAAAATTATCATTATTCAATTTAATTAACATTAATCAATTTAGTTGCTAAATTAATGCACCATAATTCATCAATTATTTATTTTACTCAATAAATAAATTATTTAAAATATTTATTTAATTCAATTAAATTACAAATTTTCTCGATCGTTATAGTGAATTAAATGGCCTCTAATCTTTTGCACAATAGTTTTGGTAAACGAATTCTACGAGGATTACTTTTTTATTCGCAACCTCTATGTGCAAAAGATTTTCTAACCGTTCTTGGGGTATGTTTAATCGACTAGCAAATTATTCAGACACAAATGAACAGGTAGCACCCAAATCAAATAATACATAGACATTTTTATTATTGATTGGGATAATACCTTTTGCTTTTATTGTTTTCTTCAGGAAATGAGAATGTAGCTGGGACTAGTCGGGGAACGGAGTGACTGTCCAGATGATAGTATAAGACCCCAACTTATTATAAATAAAATCAAATTTCCTCTATTTTATTATTGTGAATAATAAGGTAGTAATTTGATATAATACTTTGGTTATGGGTGAAATGTGCAAATTTTGCAAAATAAGCAAGTGGTTATAAAATATTCATTGTTATCGGGGAATATTCGTTTGGTCGTGGAATATTCTTTTTATCGGGAATATCCGCATTTACGACTGCCGATCATTTAGGGGCCCCATAATGTAATAACCGTCGGCTTGAAAAAAGCGACAAAAGTTTGAGTGTTTATAAATAACGGCGTAATTGTTACCGAATTAACAATCGCTGGATTACTTCGGTGGTTAAAATACAACGATGTCTGGCGTGGTTGCACAAGAGAGCACACCAGATTGTACAATATTGATGAATTATTGATTCTTACGTAAGAAGGCACTACTCAATAATTGTTACAGTAATTACTGTTCAATATTTTATTTTATTGATTCAATAATTGATGCGTTGATATTTTATATTATTGTTGTTTCAATAATTATCACTGCACAGTATTTCCCATTATCAGATCAATAATTCATATTATTTGAATAATATTATTAGATATCATTATTGTCAATGTCTAGAAAGTTCTTTCAAGGAGAGGTTTGTTCACCTAATTGCACGCCAGTAAGGAGAAATTCTTATTGGAAAGCCCCCTCTTTCCTGAGAACGGCCTGGTTGTCATAATTGTGATTCTATAATATTATATGTAAATAATTAATTATTTATTTATATGATAAAGAAATATTTATTTGATGTGGATATAAATGATGGATTTATTTATTGTATGTGGTTATAAATGAAGGAATTAATGCTGATGTTTTTTATTAGTATTTTGTCGAAATGGTGGTATTAAAAATCATCCGTTTATGGATTTTGGATATTTTTTGTTTGGAATTTGGAAAAACTCAAAGCTAAAAAGTTGTAGAGAATTCGATTTCGTGTCGAATGTATATAAAATTCGTATTTTTCTGATAAACGGGCTATTTTTTATGAATTACTGAAGTTTCGAAAAATAAAATGATTTTTATTAAAATTGGGTGGGACCCACTTTTGTTTTAAACATGTGGGCTACCAAAAAAAAATTCGGAATTGAGGTGCTGGTCTTGGTTGGTGAGTGTGCGTAGAATTGAGAAAAGAAATAATAATATTTTATTATTTTAGTCTCCTTTGACGTTCTAGCATTTTCCTATAAATAGGCGCTTAGGTTAGAATTGAAAATCACACCAGAAACATGTTTTCTTTTTCTTTAGATTATCGAGCATATTTTTGTGAGTATTTTGATACTTTGAGAGTTGCTACTTAGTGCAAATTTCTGTCAGTACTATATCCGAAATTAAGTCAGAAGTACGATTTTTTTGAGATAAGGGATGTTATTTTCTTCCTAAATGATGTTAATCTTTCAATATCATTATACCGAAATATTAGTATGGATTTTATTGTGGAATTTCTACCTTTTTGTGTCGGGGTTACTATTCACGTATACGTCACTATTCACGAATACGTCACTATTAACAAAATGAAATTTTCTTCTTTTTGTTCAAGATGTCTATTATGGTTACTATCTTTGATTGTATCCATGTTTTGATCTTTATTTTTAAATTCTGCTTCGAAATTTGTTATTATGGAGTATTATTAAACTTGGATAAACTGTAATACGAATTCCTAATATTTGTTCTTTTATCTCACTGGATTCGTTTTCTTTAAGATATTTTTCATCATCCTCAATCCTAAATGATGATATTACTGAATATCTTTAGCCTGTAGTGCAAAGATGAATGATTAACTGATGAATATCTTTGGCATGTAGTGCAAAGATGAACAGGTGTTGAGATGAACATGATCAACCGGTGATACAAATGAATATCTTTGGCCTCTACTGCAAAGATGAATATTTGATTCAAGATGTATATTTATTGATGTTACAGGGATAAAATTTTGATGATAGACTTTTAAATCTTAGAAGATAATAGAATTCTTTCTCTACTTGACTCTTCTAATGGATTGTTGTTTCGCTGCAGTTGTTGATCTAAAACCTGTTATCTATTATATTTTATCAGATTTTTCCCTGTTGAAGACTAATGATAAATTGTTGTATATTATCTTAGTCATAATATTCTTTACTGGGCTAGTTGAGCTCACCCTTTTCCTTTTTGTTCCATTTTTCTCAAGAGGTGAGAACATAGCAGGAACTAGCCGGGGTATGGAGTGATGGTTCAGGATAGTCGTATTAGTAGTCCTCGCTATTTTCTAAAATAGTGTATCAATAATTGTAATGAGGACTCCTTTTGAGTTTGTATACTCTCTATTAGAAAATAGTTGTATTCAAACTCACAGTATATGTGTTGTCGTATTTTGCACGACAATTGTATTACTGAAGTTGTATTTGTTTCTGTACCATGTATTTGTCGACTCAGAATGGGTGATGTATACCTATTTTGGGGGCGTCACAGATAGCATTAGTAGTCCTCACTATTTTATGAACTAGTGTGATAATAAATATATTGAGGACTCCATTTGAGTTGAATACTGTCGAGAAGACAATATTCGTATTAAAACTCTCAGTTTATGTTTGGTCATATTTTACACGATAGTTGTGTTATTAAGTTGTATTTGAATTTTGTACCATGTATTTGGCGACTCTAGATGGGTGATGTATACCTATTTTGGGGGCGTCAAAGTTGGTATCAAAGCTTAGGGATATGATCTCTGGCTGAGATGTGAGACAAGAACTAGGACGGGAGAGACGGGGAATTCCTTCGCTAGTATGACCTACCTAAGTTTATTTGGTATTTAATTAATCGGTCAGAGTATAGGGATAATATGTGACATGTCAATTAACCCTTGTTTTGTGACAGTGTTTGAAAATGACATCAGATAATGTTGAGAATAGCAATGGAGCATAGGAGACCGTTGAGTCACCACAGATCAACACCCAGGATAATGAGCATCAGGAAGGCAATAATCCTCAGGTGAACAACAACACCGACCAAATGGCGAACGATTTAAAATGTTTAGGAGCTTTTCTCGCAATTCGTATAACATCGTGCAAGAGAGACTCTCATCCAAAATGCGGTGGAAACACTGCAACAACTCTCGAACAGTCACCGCTAAAACAGTTCAAGGAGCTGGGACCACTGGAGTTTATTGGAGAGCCAAAACCACTTAGGGCGGAGACGTGGATAAAGCAGATCACCAAGATATTTGATGTCTTGGGATGCTCCGAGAAACAAAAGGTTCCCTTTGCCACCTTTATGTTGCGAGGAGATGCAGATTACTTGTGAGAATCGGTAAAGCATACTCAACCTGTCGTACTGAAGATGTCTTGGGAGAAGTTCTAAGAACTGTTCAACGACAAGTACTTTCCCGAAAGTATTCGTCACATGAAAGAGGTAGAGTTCATTAAACTGGAGCAAAACAATATGATTGTGTCGCAGTACGAAGCTAAGTTTTCCGAGTTGTCCCGGTTTGCGTCCCACTTGGTTAATAATGAAGAGAGAATGACGCGGATGTTTCTAAGAGGTATGAAACCCGAGTTACGTCAATATCTAATTTCTCACAAAATGTGTTTGTATTCAGATGTTATAAATAGGGCTCAGTTATTGGAGCGCAATAACGAGTCAACCCAACCAAGAGAGAGCAGCCGACAAATCGATAATACCAGTGGTAGCAGTCATCGAAGCAGTGACAACAAACGAGGAGGGAATCAATATGCCAGAAATGGTAACCACTTCGGTGGTAATCATGGCCAAGACAATAAAAGTGGACATTTCAAGAAGAAGAGGTTCAACAATGATGGAAAGACGTCATCACCAGCACCCATTGTTAAGGAAGGAGAACGACCACCTATCATATGTTTCAAATGCGGGGGAGAGGGACACATCATCAAATCGTAATAGCGGCGAAATTCAAAATGTGTTACAATTGTGGAAGAGAAGGTCACCTAGCTAGATTTTGTCATACTGGGAAGCCAAGTCCAGTTGGAACGGTGACACCAAATGCCGTCCCAGACAAGTCAAAACCAGTAGTTCAAGGGAGAGCGTTTGTTGTGACCTCCCAGAAAGCAAGGAACCCGAACGAGGTCATCACAGGTAAGCTTATCATAAACTCTAAGGAAGTATATACCTTATTTGATACCAGTTCTACCCATTCTTTTATTTCTCCTACTTGCGCTCAATGTTTAAATTTAACTCCGGAGAAATTAGCTTTGACTTATCTACTGAAACTCCGTTGGGAGAAACATTCATTACATCCACTGTTTATAAGTCTTGTTTGGTTCAAATCGGTACCCTCGCATTACCTGTTGATCTTATTTCATTAAAAATACTTGCATTTGACGTAATTCTAGAGATTGATTGGTTAACTACTCATCATGCAAAAATTGATTATTTTCGTAAGGTTGTTAGCTTTCATATTCCTAACTAACCTATTATGCAAATTCAAGCAACCAAACAATTAAAATCAATCACCATCGTCTCAAGCTATAAAGCTATTCGTTTATTAAAAAACGGATGTCAAGCTTTCTTAGCTCATGTCACGGATTTAAACAAAAATACGTCAGTTTTGAATGATATTTCTATTGTTAATAAATTTCCTGACGTATTCCCTTAAGAACTTCCTGGCCTACCCCAGAGCGTGAAATTGAATTTTGTATCGACCTTGAACCCGGTACAAAACCCCTTTCCAAAGCCCCATATCGAATGACTCCTATTGAACTTTAGGAGTTAAAGACCCAACTGCAGGAATTGTTAGACCACGGTTTCATTCGTCCTAGTACGTATCCTTGGGGTGCTCCTGATCTATTCGTGAAGAAGAAAGATGGGAGTATGCGACTTTGTATTGATTATCGGGAGTTGAACCATGTCACTGTCAAAAATAGATACCCATTGCCACGTATTGATGACCTGTTTGACCAGTTGCAAGGCGCCAAATTCTTTTCAAAGATCGATCTTCGTTGTGGATATCATCAGTTAAAGATTAAAATCAATGACATTCCAAAGACGGCTTTCAGAACTCGGTACGGGCATTATGAATTCCTAGTCATGTCTTTTGGATTGACTAATGCTCTTGCTGCCTTCATGGACATGATGAACCGAGTATTCAAGGAATATTTGGATCACTTTGTGGTCGTCTTTATTGATGACATTCTCATATATTCCAAAAACTGAGAAGATCGTGAGCAACACTTTAGGATGATACTCCAAAAGCTTCGTGAAAATAAGCTTTATGCCAAGTTGAAGAAATGCGAGTTCTGGCTTGAGGAAGTTGCATTCCTTGGGCACGTGACATGGAATATCTGTTGTATTCAATGCTGGGAAGAACCTAAGTTAGTGACCGAAGTACGTAGCTTTCTCGGTTTAGCTGGTTAATATCGGAGATTCGTGGAATAATTTTCTTGAATTGCTATTCCATTAACTTAGCTAACTCGAAAAGATACAAAATTCAGTTGGAGCAAGGAATGTGATACGAGTTTTCAAGAACTGAAGAGAAGACTCATTTCAGCACCTATTCTGAATATACCATCTGGCTCAGAGGGATTTGTCATCTATAGTGATGCTTCAGGCAAAGGGTTAGGATGTGTTCTCATGCAACATGGGAAAGACATAGCCTATGCCTCTAGACAACTCAAAGAGTATGAGAGGAATTATCCTACTCATGATCTAGAGTTGGCATCTGTTGTCTTCGCACTTAAAATTTGGAGGCATTACTTGTATGGGGAGAAAGTGGAGATCTTTACGGATCATAAAAGCCTCAAATATTTCTTCACTCAAAAGGAACTCAACATGCGGCAACGACGTTGGCTCGAACTGTTGAAAGATTATGATCATACCATTCAATACCATCCTGGCAAAGCAAACGTGGTAGCTAACGCATTGAGTAGAAGATCATATGCGAGTACGAGTGCGATATTGTCAACGCAAAGACCCATTTTATATGACTTGCAAAGGATGGAGATAGAGTTAAAGACTCCATGGATCAACGTGATGATGGCAAATATATGAGTTTAACCGACTTTAATCGATAAAGTTAAAGTTGCCCAAGCTATAAACCTGGAGCTGACGCGTATGAAGAAGAAAGTGCAAGAAGATGCTATCCCGGAAGTAAGAATCGATGAAGAAGGAATACTTAGAGTCAACTCTAGACTTTGTGTTCCTAAAGACCCTGATTTAAATTATAAAATCATGATGGAGGCGCACAACACACCGTTTGCAATACATCCCGGGAGTACCAAAATGTACCATGATCTTCGACATACATTTTGGTGGAGAAATATGAAGAGAGAGATAGCAGAGTTTATCTCAAGGTGTTTAACTTGTCAACGAGTCAAGGCGGAGCATCAAGTGCCAAAAGGTCCATTGCAACCACTTGAAATTTCAGAATGGAAGTAGGAGCACATTACCATAGATTTCGTTACTGGTCTTCCCAAGGTTTCTCAAGGCATAGATGCAATTTGGATCATTGTTGATAGATTAACCAAGTCTACTCATTTCTTACCTATACGAGAAACTTATACACTTGAACGTGTTGCTCGTATATACATAAATGAGATTGTTAGATTTCATGGTATGCCAGTATCCATAGTCTTGGATCGAGACCCAAGATTCACTTCAAGATTTTGGGCTAGTTTGCAAAAAGCTATGGGCACAGATTTGCGATTCAGTTCGGCATATCATCCTCAAACGGACGGGCAGTCGAAGAGGACTATTCAAACTCTTGAAGATTTATTAAGACTCTGTGTCCTTGACTTCAAAGGAAGTTGGGACAAGTTCTTGCCATTGGTGAAATTTTCCTACAACAACAGTTATCAAGCAAGTATTGGCATAGCTCCATTCGAAGCATTGTATGGGCGCAAGTGTCGTTCTCTAGTATGTTGGGACGAGGTGGGTGAAGCAACGTTGTTGGGACCGAATTTGGTACGTATGACTACGGAAAAGATTCAAATGATCTGGCAACGTATAAAGACCTCACATGATCAACAAAAGAGTTATGCTGATCTTCATCGAAAAGACGTGGAATTCAATGTTGGAGAGCATATGTTATTATGTGTGGCACCGTAGAAAGGAGTTACGAGATTTGGAAAGAGAGGAAAGCTCAATCATCGATTCATTGGCCTATTTGAAATACTTGACCGAGTACGAATTGTGGCTTATAGACTCGTGTTACATCTAAGTATGTGTCGTGTTCATAATGTTTTTCACATATCCATATTACGTAAATATGTGGAAGACCCGAACCACATTATTGAGTTAGAACCGGACGAAATAGCGGAAGATTTAACGTATGAAGAGGTTCCTGTTAAAATCTTGGATAAGAAGGAACATATTGTACGCTCCAGGGTTATATCTCAAGTCAAAGTTTTGTGGAGAAACCACGATGTTGAGGAAATGACCTGGGAGTTAGAATCTGAAATGAGATCAAGGTATCATCACCTCTTCGTCATACCAGGTATGTACCCTAATTTCGAGGGTGAAATTTTCTAAGAAGGGGAGGTTTTAAGACCCCAACTTTTATGAATAAAGATGAATTTTCTATAAATATCATTTTTGAATATTAAGGAGTAAATTTAATATAATGTTAAAGTTGTGTGTAATATTTATAAATTTTGCAAAGTACGCAAGTGGTTATATTTTATTCGATTGGTCGGGGAATATTCGTTTTAACAGGGAATATTCGTACGATGGCACAATCATTAGTGGACTCCAGAACGAAATTATTGTCGGAATGAGAAAATGACAGAAATATCTTTTTATGAAAATAACGGCGGAAGTTTACTGTTAACTGTTAAAATACCCAGTGTTAAAAGTACAGAAATACGCGTGGTTGCATAGTAGCACACGGCATTGATTATTGATGCTTACGTGAGAAGTCACTCAGTTTTGTTCAATTATTGCTACAGTAATTGATGCATAGTATCTCACGTTATTTAATTCAATTATTTTCAATATTTTATATACTATTAAATCAATAATTGAGATGACAAAGTTATTAATATTATTATTTGCAATATTGACGATGTCTAGAAGTTCTGTCAAGTAGAGGTTTGGTCACCTAATTGCGCGCCAATAGGGAGAAATCTTTATTGGAAAGCCCCCTATTTCCTGGGAACGACCTGGTTGTTAAATATTGTGAATTATAATAATGATGATAAATGTTGTTAAAAATATAGAAGTGATTTTTATAGTATTTGTTGTTAAGTATTGGCGTATTATTTAGACCCCCATTTACCCATTTTTAGAATAATTGATAGAAAGTTATTCAATATAATAAAGGTGGGGCCCACAGGTGAGGGCCACATGTAGGGCCCATATGTGTTGAAATATGAAATGTTAGGAAATGGGGGGAGGCTTTATGTAGGATGGAGGGAATTAGTATTATATATATATATATATATATATATATATATATATATATATATATATATATATATATATCTCTTCTTATTTTTTTTGTTTTTTTTTTGAATTTGATTGAAATTCAATTGCATGCAATGTTGGTAAGTCATCCGTGAATTGAATGATTTCAGCCCGTGAATTTTTGAATGTTGCGTCCGTGAAAAAATTCTTAACAGTGCCCCTTCCATTCTCTTATAAATAGGATGCTTAGTAATAATTCAGAATCGCACCAAAATCGGAGAATTCTTCTTCTATAATATTGAGCGTATTTCTTTCGAGTTTTAGAAAGCTTTGAGTTTAGAAAATAGTGAAAGTTTTCTTCAAGAATATCTCCGCTATACTAGTTGGAATACTCTTCTTTTCAAGGTAAGGGATGTTATTTTGTTCAATATTCGCTTGAAATAATATTTTCTTCCATACTCTGTACTATGTAAGTAATATTATTTCGTTTCAGATTTCGAATTCTATACTCGTTTTGTTAAAGTTTTGGATTCTATACTCCATGAAATTAGTAGAATATCCTTCATATTTGCGTTTCATCTAGTATCTTTTCATGGAAATATTATTCTGAGCATTCTTGATATGTTTTAACTTTTACATGCCGGGGTACTATTCACGGGGTTACTATTCCCGAAGTTAATATTCACTGAGTACTATTCACTCAGTTACTATTCACTCGGGGTACTATTCATGACAAAAATTGATTACTTTTCGGTCCAAATCATTTTTGATACAATATTATTCTTCAATTTTACTCCACAAAGTAGTATCATGTTGACATTTTGGACGTTATTGATTTATGGTTAAATTAAATTATAAATCTTTAAAAATTTATCCTTGAACTTGTTTTATTGAATTTTTATATCATTGTCATCATCCTCATGTTTATAATATGTTAAAAGTCATCTTTGGCCTGTAGTGCATAGATGGACTTGGTATGATTAAGACAGAGCTTATTCGGTATAATCATGACCGTAATGTTACAAATGATGTGGTAAAAGTCTTCATTAGCCCATAGTGCATTGATGGACAGTTATTGGCATGATCATGACCATTGATGAATACACGAATATCCTTGACCCGTAGTGCATGGATAATTTGTGGTCGTGATACTAATGAATATCCTTAGCTGTAGTGCAGGGGTGATTCGATGATGTGGATTATTTATTAAGCTGAGTCTCAGCTATTAAAGTGATGAAAAACCTTTTAAATCATAGAAGATAGTAGATTTTATGCTCTACTTTACTCTTCTAATAGATTACTTGTTTCGCTGCAGTTAAACTTGATATTTGTTATATTTTATCAGTTTAACACTGTTGAAGGCTAACGATAAATTATTCTGCATTATCTTAGTCATAATATTTCTTACAGGACTAGTTGAGCTCACCCTTTTGCTTTCATTGTTTTCTTTGAGAAATGAGAACGTGAATGGGACTAGTCGGGGAACGGAGTGATTGTCCGTGATGATAGTATAAGACCCCAACTTATTATAAATAAAATCAAATTTCCTCTATTTATTATTGTGAATAATAAGGTGGTAATTTGATATAATACTTTGGTTATGGGTGAAATGTTCAAATTTTGCAAAATAAGCAAGTGGATTGCAAATTTTGGCCGTAGTGCAGGGATGATGTGGATTATTTATTAAGTTGAGTCTCAGCGATAAAAGTAATGAAAAACCTTTTAAATCATAAAAGATATTAGATATTATGCTTTACTTAACTCTTCTAATGGATTGCTTGTTTCGCTGCAGTTAAACTTGATGTTTGTTATATTTTATCAGTTTAACACTGTTGAAGGCTAATGATAATTTATTCTGTATTATCTTAGTTATAATATTTCTTACTTGGGGCTAGTTGAGCCCCCCTTTTGCTTTCATTGTTCTCTTCAGAAATGAGAACATAGGTTGGGACTAGTCGGGGAACGGAGTGACGGTCCAGATGATAGCATTAGTAGTCCTCACTATTCTATGAACTAGTGTGATAATAAATGTAATGAGGACTCCATTTGAGTTGAATACTGTCTAGAAGACAATATTTATATTAAAACTCTCAGTTTATGTTTGGTCGTATTTTACACGACAGTTGTGTTATTAAGTTGTATTTGAATTTTGTACCATGTATTTGGCGACTGAAGATGGGTGATGTATACCTATTTTGGGGGCGTCAAACCTTAGGAGAGAAATAATATGCGTAGAAATAAAATGGCCACTCTCCCACGTACTATTCCGTTAAAAAAATAAAAAGACGTCAGTTGAATAAACCAAAGACCACAAGGCCTTGATTGGTTAACCACACTTTTCCTTTACTAGATTATTTTTATATTATTTTTTATTATATAGTTTCATGTCACACCATTAAATTAATTTAATTATAATAATTATAATTCTCATTGTAATATACTTAATAAATCAGATATATCTAATTTAATTAAAAATTAGATCAAAATAATATTTTATTTAATTTAATTATTTTCTTAAATATTAAATAATTAATTTAATTTAATTATTTCTTTAAATTAAATCCTTCAAATAAAATTATCATTATTCAATTTAATTAACATTAATCAATTTAGTTGCTAAATTAATGCACCATAATTCATCAATTATTTATTTTCCTCAATAAATAAATTATTTAAAATATTTATTTAATTCAATTAAATTACAAATTTTCTCGATCGTTATAGTGAATTCGTGGCCTCTAATCTTTGCACAATAGTTTTGGTAAACGAATTCTACGAGGATTACTTTTTTATTCGCAACCTCTATGTGCAAAATATTTTCTAACCGTTCTTGGGGTATGTTTAATCGACTAGCAAATTATTCAGACACAAATGAACAGGTAGCACCCAAATCAGATAATACATAGACATTTTTATAATTGATTGGGATAATACCTGACACCACGTCCTTCGCAGCTACTGCGTCTTGGACAGTCATGTTAAATGTTCTGGAAGTTGGACAGTTGGATGGTGCTGGTCCTCCGATCATAAGCTTGTTGCCTCCTCCCTGATGGCCGCTTCCTCCATTGCTCCCCTTCTTGGGACAGTCCTTGATCTGGTGCTCGATGGAGCCACAAGAGAAAAATCCATTGGTCTTCTTCGGCTTTGGGCAGTTTGGCAAAATATACCCCTCTTGGCCGTAGTTGTAACAAACATTGTGCCCCTTCCAGCACTCTCCCTAGTAGTTCTTTCCACATTTCAAGCATCCTTCTGCTCTCTTCTTAAACCCTCCATCAACACTTCCTCTTGGATTGTTGTTTCTGTTGTTGTTATCCCATTTCCTTTTTCCTAGGTTGCTTACCCCATTACTACTACTTCCTCTATGGGTTTCTCTTCCAGTATTCTTATTCTTCTTCTCCTTATTATATTAGCTTAATGCATCACTACCTCCCTCAGCAATGATCGCCTTTTCCAACAATGTGGCGAACGAATTAATTTGAAGGACCGACACCTTGTTAAACAACCAAGGTTTTAGTCCTAGCTCAAAGCGTCTAGCTTTCCTCTCCTCCGTGTCTACCTGGTGCGTTGCAAAATGCACGAGTTCGTTGAACTTGGCCGCATACTGCACCACCAACATCTCTCTTTGTTTACGTTCTAGGAATTTCACCTCCATCCTATTCTTCATGCTCTTCGGGAAGTAATTCTCGAAGATCAAAGTCTTAAATCTTTCTCAGGTTATAATCCCATCTCCCGCTCTCTTCTGATTGGCTTCCCAGCAATAGTTTGCTTCACCTCTCATCAGGTATGTAGCGAACACGATTTTCTGATCTTCACCCACACGAGAAATGATGAAAGCTTTCTCCATTTTTTTGATCAATGTTTGAGCTACGATAGGATCGGTAGTACCTATGAATTCTAGAGGTCCTACACTCCTAAAATCCTTAAAGTTCATAACCGGAATAACTTGAGGGTTAGGTGGTATTGGTTCGTTGTTTCTTCCCCGTAGGGCCTCTTCTAGAAAATCTACTAGCCTCTGAATAGGGTCATTTTTTCCGCTCTTATTATTGACCGATTCTTCTGGGGTTGTTGATCTATGTTTGGGCAGCATTTTCTGCATCACAAAATATTATTCTTATTATTTAATTATCTTAATTATGTATTTATTTGAAAAAAGGGAAACACATTTTCTGAAATCAGGACATTTATATTCATATGTCAAATCATTAAATTTACATGATCATTCCTAGCATACTTCTATAAATGTTAACATTCATCCCCAATATCACAAAAGATACTTCATCACGTACCTTACACATATATAACACAAAAATCAGTTTGTAAGACACTGTGAAATTAAATAACATAGTTCGTAATCATCTTTTGACTTAACGTTTGAAAGTTTTATAAACACTCATCAAATATATGATTATATTTTTAGCATATATGCATATTGCCACTTTGAATACTGTATTTAGACATGTATTACAGATTAAGACAACAATAAAAACATGCTTCAACTCAAAGTTACAAAATAGAATAGACCGACAACATTTGTAGGAGTAACGCAATTTAACTATACAGCTGAGGCTTAGGGACTGACCTTGCAACTCTGCTATCTCGTGGCTTTGACGGTTTAAGCTTCACACTTCTTGGTTTTGTCCCATTCTTTAGCATACTAAGACAATTACACTTATCGTGTATACATGCTAGAGGACTTTACATACACGTCTGACCATCCTAAGTTCACCTTTACATGTTAGGGTTTTTGTAAGACCCCAATTTTTTTTAATAAATATGATTTTTTTATAAATATCATTTTTGAATATTATGGAATGAATTTGATATAATGTTATAGTTGTGGGTAATATTTATAAATTTTGCAAAGTACGCAAGTTGTTATATAATATTTGATTGGTCGGGGAATATTCGTACAACGGCACAATCATTGGTGGACTCCATAACGGAATTATTGTCGGATTGAGAAAACGACAAAAATATTTTATGAAAATAACGGCGAAAGTTTTATAGTTAATCTGTTGAAACACCCTGTTAAAGAAATGCGATACGCTGGCGTGGTTGCATAGAAGCACTAATACCAGTATTGATTATTGATGTTTACGTGAGAAGTCGCTCAGTTGTATTCAATTATTGTCGATATTTTATATATTGAGATGACAGAGTTATTAATATTATTATTTGCAATATTAACGATGTCTTGAAGTTCTGCCAAAGAGAGGTTTGGTCACCTAATTGCGCGCCAATTGGGAGAAATCATTATTGGAAAGCCCCCTCTTTCCTGGGAACGACCTGGTCGATTAATAGTGTAAATTATAATAATGATGATGAGTTTTGTTTTATTAGTATTATTAATTTAATAAAACAGAAAGGCTTTTTATATAAAACAGAATATTTTTATAAAGTTATTTATTTTATTAGACTATAAATAGAATATATAATATTCTATTATGCATAGTATTTTGCATAGTAAAATCTTTTTATATAAAACAGAATACTTTTATTAAGTTATTTGTTTTATTAGACAATAATTAGAATATATTATATTTTATTATGCATAGTGTTGCATAGTGCGCATAGTGTTTTGCATAGTAAAATCTTTTTATATAAAACAAAATACTTTTATAAAGTTATTTGTTTTATTAGATTTTAAATAAAATATATATATATATATATAGAATATATTATATTTTATTGCATAGTGCAGCATAGTATCCTTTCTATTTTCCTATAAATAGGATGCTTAGTTAGAATTGAAAACCACACCAAAAGTTCAGAGAATTCTTCTATAATCTTGAGCGTATTTCTTTAGAGTTTTAAGAAGCTTTGAGTGTAGTGCAAGTTTTCTTCAAGAATATCCTCACCCTACCAGTCGGAATACTCTTCTTTTACGATAAGGGATATTATTTGTTGTACTCGTAAGGGGTATTATTTCTTTCTTATTCATGAAGAGAACTTTTGTTATTCCATTCTTTATTATTCTGTTGGAATAACCTGTATACGCAGGCTACCCTATACTTGGTGAAATTCTCTTTTTATTCCATTCTTTATTATTATGTTGGAATAACCTGTCTATGCAAAGTACTGCATATATGGTGAAATTCTTCTGTTATTCCATTCTTTATTATTCTGTTGGAACATCTTGTCTGTGCGTTTACGCATGACCTGGTTCCGTTGTTTATTATTCTTTTCGAATATCCTGTCTGTGCGTTTACGCATGACCTGGTTCCATTATTTATTATTCTGTTGGAATATCTTGTCTGTGTGTTTACGGATGACCTGGTTCCGTTATTTATTATTCTGTTGGAATAACCTGTCTGTGCGGTCTATCGCATGCCTGGTGATTTCTTTTGTTATTCCATTCTTTATTATACTCAATTGGTTAAAGTTTTGACTTCTATAATCTATGAAATTAGTGGATTATCCTTGATATTTGCGCTTCATCCAGTATCTTTTCATGGAAATATTCTTCTGAGCATTCTTGAGTGTTACTCTACAAAGAAGTATCATGTTGACAATTTGGACGTTATTAGTTCCTGGATAAATTAATTCTTGAACTTGTTTTATTGAGTTCTTATATCATTGTCATCATCCTCATGTTTATATTATGTTGAAAGTCATCTGTGGCCTGTAGTGCATAGATGGACTTGGTATGATTATGGCTAAGGATTATTCGGTGTAATCATGACTGTAATGTTACAAATGATGTGGAAAAAGTCCTCATTGGCCCGTAGTGCATTGATGGACAGTTGTTGGCATGATCATGACCATTAATGAATACACGAATATCCTTGGCCCGTAGTGCATGGATAATTTGTGGTCGTGATACTAATGAATATCCTCGTCAGTAAAAGTGGGGATGATGTGGATTATTTATTGTTTGAGTCTCAAATGATAAAAGTAATGAAAAACCTTTTAAATCATAAAGATAGTAGATATCATGCTTTACTTAACTCTTCTAATGGATTGCTTGTTCCGCTGCAGTTAAACTTGATGTTTGTTATATTTTATCAGTTTAACACTGTTGAAGGCTAATGATAATTTATTCTGTATTATCTTAGTTATAATATTTCTTACTGGGCTAGTTGAGCTCACCCTTTTACTTTCATTTTTCTCTTCAGGAAATGAGAACATAGCAGGGACTAGTCGGGGAACGGAGTGACGGTCCAGATGATAGAATTAGTAGTCCTCACTATTTTATGAAATAGTGTGATAATAAATGTATTGAGGACTTATTTTGAGTTTGAATACTGTCTAGAAGACAATATTTGTATTAAAACTCACAGCTCATGTTGTATATTTAAGGTTTTATTTGTATTATGTACCATGTATTTGGCGACTCAGAATAGGTGATGTATACCTATTTTGGGGGCGTCACAGTTTTAGTTTAGGATTTCCAAGGAATTTAGGACAAATAGGGTCATGGAGCCACAATGCCTACTATGTTAACCATATGTACATGTGAAAAGGTCATATAAACTGTAATATACATGTTCGTAATTGTTCACATTATTTATTCATAGCTAGCATCGTTTATTACTTTAAAACATGATTAAACTCATGCTTGATTAACTTTCATTATGTCTAACACATAAGAGTCTTGTTTAAAGATACAATGAACATAAACATGCCATCTTAAATCTTCAGAACTTAACTACTCACACAAATGCAACTTAGTTTGAAAAATATCCGAGTTTGTTTTTGAAATCATTTTAAACTTGAAGAATGCAATCTAACACATACAAAACATCTTTAAATCTCTTTCCATGTTTAGTCAAGTCATGTTTGCATACTCACAAAGTCAGAACATACTCCATGTGGTATTCATGGATATTAGTTTTAATATGTCAAGTTTTCTTTAAAAAAGTCATTTAGCTCAAAGCCTAAACAAGTTGGTCATGAACAAAGGAACCTTAAATCACAACTTATGCTCATTAATGTTCATAAATCAGTCATATATGTATACTATTTTTCTCAGAATTTGCAAAATACGAGTTTCATTAAGTCATTTTTAAAAATTTAAATTCTTGTTATAAAACTCATACTAAATCATGTTGGACAATTCATATCCCATAAGAAAGCTTTATACCACATGTTATACTTCTTTTCATATATGTATAGGTCATAATACCAGGTTAAAAACAACACAGACAACGGTAAGCCAAAATGCAGTTCGGGGAAAAGCTGCCAAGATTCATGCCTTCTTCCTGGACAGAACTAGAAAAGTGCTCTGTTCTGCAGAGTATTAACCTAACTTCGATTTTATCAGTTTGAACATGCTCAAGTTCATTATTAAAGGTTTCATACATGTAAACACACTTCACAAACACTTTGGTAGCACAATTCAAAATCCAATTCACAAGAATTTAGTAGAATTTCAATGATTTACCAAAGTTTGAAATTAAGGATTCGAGCAAGAATTTTACCTTCTAGTAAGCTTAGTTAGCTTAGTTTATACCTTCTGCAATTGCTAAAGTCCTTGTTAAACACAAGCAACTCAAACTCTAATTCTTGGAATTTTAACAGACAACTCTCAGCAACGTGAAATGAGAAATGAAGATGCCTTATATAAAGGAATGCATGACCAGTTACTGACCTTACATTAAAGTTTGAGTCCATGAGGTAGAAAAAGAACACAATGGTTATGGAAAGGTTGTTCAACCACCCATTCTCAGCCATTTGCCTAGCCAATCATCACCTAGCTTAAGGTTACTATTCAATGTTCTACAGTGCACGTAAAGGAGAATGAAGCACTATTTCGGCAATTGAATGTGGAACAATGCTTTTAAATCCTCAGCATTTGGTTCAATTGTGGTTAATTTAATTCCCATTTGGTTTCCTCATGTGATTTTAATGTACACATGTTACTACATAATGAAAAGTTAGGGATTATATATGTACTCATATCATATCATTCATGTACATTGGGTTCACATAATTTAATATTTAATGCAGATAAAATAGTGCAGTTAGGTATTACTGACCGGGTATTCCCCATATTTATTATTAGTGCACAGATATCAATATTATATCACTATCCAATATTAAATTTCCATTTTAAACATTTAATCCCTTTCCGAATTTCTGGGATACACAGTTAATTAATTAACTCTGTATTACAATGTCACACATGATTTCATTGTGTTACTTGGTACTTCATACCATTAAATGTACTCATATCATATGAATTTAATAATGTTACACATTACAATAATGTCCCATTTAATTCCTATAGTAATAACCAACCTTTCCTGAGATGGCCATTGGCCTAATTGTACCGCATTTAATTGTCTTTATCAGAGGGAGAGCGGCAATTGCTTGGGGTCCACAAGCGATGGCTAAACTAGTTTAGCTTTATGCCAATTTCGACCTCTATCATCATACTAATTTCACATAACATAAATTAAATTCCAAATCGATAATACTACTAGTTAAAGAGTCTATGAAATTATATACTTACACATAATTAATCTTCCTCTTTTAAAACTATTTTTCTTCTAATTCACTTAGTGAATTTCTTCGTTCCTCATAATGCCACACTAGGCAATTCTCATAACTTTATGATAAGATCTTCATTAGTCTCATCGTATTGCTTCGCTGTCATGTAGATCTCAATACTTATTTAATTAATTTGAGTTTCTATAACTCATGCTACGACAATATTTAATTATATTCAAATAATTATTCAATTTTCATTAATTTTTCAATAATAATATTCGAAAATTCTCGGGTATTACAGTTTCTTCCATTTGTTGGACTTTCTTCCGGATATCACCAGTTTTCTGATCATTCCTGAGGTTGGTGATTTTCGGGTTTTGTTGGTCATATCCTTGTTTTGAGGCTCAGGTATCTAAGTATCTTTGTTCTTGTCAGTACCCTGACTGCCACCTTGTGTAGATGACTCTAGTTGAGCGATTATTTGTTTACCATGAGTACTTTTTGTGATGCTCCCAAAATAGGTATGCATCACCCATCTTGGGTCGCCAAATACATGGTACAGAATACAAATCCAAATTCTAATATACAACATGAGCTGTGAGTTTCAATATAAATATTATCTTCTAGACAATATTCAAACTCAAAATAAGTCCTAAATACATTTATTATCACATTATGTCACAGAATAGTGAGGACTACTAATGCAACCATCTGGACCATCACTCTATTCCCCGACTAGTCTCGGCTATATTCTCATTTCCTTAAGAGAACAATAAAAGAAAAGGGTGAGCTCAAATAGCCCAGTAAGAAATATTATTACTAAGATAATACAGAATAATTTATCGTTAGCCGTCAACAATGTTAAACTGATAAAATATAATAAACATCAAGTTTAACTGCAGCGCAACAAGCAATCCATTAGAAGAGTCAAATAGAGCATAAAATATACTATCTTCTATATTTAAAAAGTTTATCATCAATTTTATCGCTGAGACTCAGCTTAATAAATAATCCACATCACTGAATTATCCATGCACTACGGGCCAAGGATATTCTTTAGTATCACGACCACAAATTATCCATGCACTACGGGCCAAAGATAATCGTATTTTCACCAATGGTCATGATCATGCCAACAACTGCCCATCAATGCACTACGGGCCAATGAGGACTTTAACCACATCATTTGTAACAATACATATATGATTATACCGAATAATCCCTGGTCATAATCATACTAAGTCCATCTATGCACTACGGGCCACAGATGACTTTCATCATAATATAAGCATGAGGATGATGACAATGATATAAGAATTTAATTAAATGAAAGCAAATGATAAATTTTTAAAGATTTATAATTTAATTTATCCAGAATTCAATAATGTCCAAATTGTCAACTTGATGCTTCTTTGTGGAGTAAAATTCAAGAATAATATTGTATCAAAAATGATTTGGACAGAAAAGAAATCAATTTTTGCTATGAATAGTACCCCCTGTGAATAGTAACTGAGTGAATAGTATCCCGTGAATAGTAATTCGGGAATAGTACTCTGTGAATAGTACTCTGGCATAAAAAGGTTAAAACTTATCAAAAATGCTCAGAATAATATTTTCATGAAAAGATACTGGATGAAGCACAAATATCAAGGATATTCTACAAATTTCATGGAATATTGAAGCCAAAACTTAACAAAATGAGTATAGAATTCGAAATCTGAAACGAAATAATATTACTTACATACTACAGAGTATGGAAGAAAATATTATTTCATATGAATACAGAACACAAAATAATATCCCTTACCTTAAAAAGGAGAGTATTCCAACTGGTATATCGGGGATATTCTTGAAGAAAACTTGAACTGTTTTCTACACTAAAAGCTTCCTTAAACTCTAAAAAAATACACTCAAGATAATAGAAGAAGAATTCTCTGATTCTGGTGTGATTTTCAATTCTAACTAAACATCATATTTATAGGATAATGGAAGGATACTATTTGAATTTAGAAAATCACTTGACGCTTACGATAATTTCAATTCAATTTGGTATTTGAGTTTTTAAAAAATATGATTTTACTATGATGCACTATGCATAATAAAATATAATATATTCTATTTATAATCTAATAAAACAAAACTTATATATATATATATATATATATATATATATATATATATACACACACACACATCACCATTGCCTTACGGCAAAGGCACCACCTCTCCACCAAATTTGGCAAACACACACACACACACAAAAACACACACACACACACACACACACACACACACACACACACATATATATATATATATATATATATATATATATATATATCCTTCCATTTCAAACCATCCCTTTCTTTTCTTTTACTTTAGCGTGAATTCCCCCCCACCCACCCACCCACCCACCCACATTTGTCAACTTTCCATCACCATCATCATATATATATATAGTACTTAGTACATCACACACACACACACACACACTTTTTTAAAAAACATGCACACCAACACACACATTAACCACACATTGTGAATAACGAGATTTTGTAATTTAATTTGAATATTTATTGAGTTAAATAAATATTTTTCGATGATTTAATTATTGAATTAAATAATTAATTGATGAAATTGTGGTAGATTAATTTAATTATATGTGTTATATTGATTAAATTAACGTGGGAAATTTTATTATTCAAAATATGTATTTAAGTGAGCTTATTGAATTAAATGAATTATTTAATAAGCATAATGTTATTTTAATTAATTTAATAATTAATTAGAGATTTAATAATTTTACATAATTAATAAATAAGAAATTTAATTATGTGATTATGCGAATTAATGAGAAATTATTATATTTTACTTAAATTAAATTAAATAAGATATTAATTTATTGTTTAATTGGGTGTGACATGATTAAAACTATATTATAAGAGGTTAATTAAATTAAATGAGAATGAGTTTTTTAAGAATAGCCAAACAAGGCCCAATGAAAAGCTAGGAGCAGTTAACCCATGAATGGGGCTAACTGACCACCACACTTCCAGTTACAAACCGCATTAGTCAGTCTTAATTTATTACGTATGCTATTTTTGAAACAAAAACCTGCGAGTTTAGAGAATTCAGAGACATTTTCAGAGAGAGTTTAGAGGAAATTGTGATATTGAAGAATCAGAAAAATTGCTCTAAGGTAATCTCTTCTTCCCCAAACTTCAAATTCACGTTGTTTATACTTTTCATAAAAAAAATAGCTTTCAAGTCTCTGTAATTGAAAAGGAGTAATAATTTGTGTATATATATATGATATTGTGTTATCATAACATGTTTTTACCATATATGTATGTTTTCATAACATCAATTGTATATAAATATGTCATAATTAGATTTTTTAAAGTTATAGAATATGAAAGTTGTATATTTGGCCCATATGACCCTTATGTACAAATTAAATGCTTTAATCATATGTTGTATCAAACATTTACAATTGTGTATGCTTATGTATGTTAAAACGAAGAAAACAAACTTCGAATGGATAGATTTGGTGTTATAACGAAACCGTAGTGTCAATCTGCATGCTTTATTTTCAAAACTTTCAAAAACAACAAGAACAATGAAATAATATAATTTGATTCAAGTAATTGTGTGTTTTAACTTGTTAAAATCACTATATAAAGGTTGGTATTGATCATGTACGAATTCCAGCATATGGGTATGTTTAATTTAATGTATTTAATGATCATGTAATGATAATTTGGCTAGGCTCTGTATTCGTGAACTACAATTTTCTGGGATCGCGTCAACCTTCCGCTCTAACCTTCGGAGCTGTCAATCCCCAGTAATAGCATTGTCTTGGGTTGATGTTCCTTCTTTTTCAAAATCCGGTGTCGGGCACACGAGAGCTATTTCTGCAGACTTGCGGTATGCAAGCGGCGGGTTTTCAAGGTATACTTACATTGCACAGCGACCACACTTCTGCAATTCCAGTCTACATCTTCCAATACATAACATAGTGAAGACTGCTTTTTAATTCTCCTGCAAAACACCAATTAACCTTGTCCAAGTATGAACTACTGAATACACAAAAATAACCATCTAATCATCATACTCTCTATACTGTGCTCAAACATAGTCTAATGCAAATTCAGCTATCAACGCACTTATGCAGAACAAATCAAACTATCATAATTAAAAATGAAAATGAACTAACAAAAACAAACTAAACAGAATAATTAAAAGGTAGAGATAGAAACAATGGGTTGCCTCCCATCAAACGCTAAGTTATAGTCAATTAGCTTGACTCTTTTCTTGACACCGCTATCCAATTCCTCTACGATAATCTAGGAACCCTCCATCCATTAGAACTGCAATGTGCATTGGGAGGTTCCCCATCACAAGAGTCTTCGAATTGAAGCCACCTAGCATATTTCCTGTACATGATGTCTCCATTTCTATTGCATCGCCAGGTGCTTCTCCTGTTGCATCTGTGAATAGATTTTTGCATTGAGGCATGAAAGATTCGACGGGCTTTTCTTCTTCTTTTATCTCTTCCTCTACCCACCATGGTTTTTAAGAGGCCTCATACTCACAGAAATTCTTACTTTGGATGTGACTACCAAGGGGACATGGGTATGCAAAGTTCACTGAATTTTTTTAACTCTAACTGAGAAGGCACTTGGGGTATTATACAAGTCAGCTCATGATCTTTATTTTCCATACCCCCAATTGTTTCCTCAGTGTCCACTCCTTTCAGTTCATCAAGTGGCATGTACACTTCTGGCTCTTCATGAGTTTCATCATCCATATCATAGTACTAATTGTTTTGAGGACGATTGTTCAAGGCTTCGAGTATTTGACCCATTTGATTCTGCAGATTCCGAATTGACCTCTCTTGCTCAATCATCTTCTCCTCAGTTGATGCTACAAACTTGAACCACAAATCCTCCACTCTTGAATTATCTTGTTCAGTTTCAAAATCCATGCATTAAGGACCATTCATTGAGGAGTTAATGAGTTGTTCCATCTGTCTATTAAGATTTTGGCTTGCTAACTCCTGACTCATCATCATCTCTTCATGGTTTGCTATGCTTTTTGACATGAATTCCTTCAACCTTGAATTTTCTTCTTGTTGCATTGGAGTTGGATATGAGAAATCTGATGGATATGTTGGACTTGGAATGCAGTCTTGGTCTTGATAGTTATAATTCCATTCATAATCTGGGTGATACCCCCAATCTTGATGATAATTGGGATTAATATAGCTGTTGGAGTAATCACCCCCAAACTGTACTTGTCCAACCCCGATGTTGCACTAATAACTCGGATATTCGCCAGCACAATATTCACATATAACTGCTATCTCTAGAGTATGTTGGGCTGCAAGAACATCCAACCTCTCCGAAAGTGTTGCAATTTGTGCTGACAATGTAGAAAATACATTGAGTCCTTCAGTTCTTGTGTCCCTTAGTTGAATCCTATTTGCATAAGGCCATTGACAAGCAAAGTCATCCATGGTACCTGAAAAAAGAAAAATATAAGAAGATAATTAAAATAAAAAAAATGTTTAAATTAAGACCAATTTAATTGAAATTAATGTTGGAAAAAAAAATTATTAAGCTAGTTCCCCGGCAACGGCGCCAAAAACTTGTTGGTCATTTTACCGATCAATATATGCATGCAAGTATACACGGTCAACAAGTAATAAAGAGTAAGTAAAGTATCGTTCCCACGAAGAATTAACTAATAAATTTTCACCAAGCATTAACCCATAACCATCTCAGTCTTATTTAAACTAATGATATTATATTTTATATTTAAACAATGAAATTAAATGAACCTAAATATTCCTAGAGTAAGACTAGATAATGAAGACCTGAGATCACAATTTCATCTATTGACTCATTCAAATCCATACATTTCATGTTAAGCCAAACTAATTGCACAGGATTGTTAGTCAAGAACACGAAAGTAAAGTATAGCCATCTCTCGATGTACCATACACAAATCACATTCAATCCACAGCTGATAGAATACACATGAACACCCACATTACCTAAACCACTATATGTCTATGTGATTTACAAATAATTAGGGTTTAAGCCTAAGTTTTCAATTGACTACGAATGGTGCTTCGATATATGTATATCCTAAGCACAAATCATACATCCCATCACAATATAGAATATATCATCACAAACTATTAAGATCATCATATCCAATCCCATACATCGTCTCTCAAGTCCATATGGATTATCACAGTAATTGATGGCCAATCAACTAAGCAAATAGCATGAATCTAAATAGACAATCCTATAGCAATCAATAAGGCTAACAATGAAATATATCAGAATAAACTAATCCATAGAATCCATTGCAATCTCATAATAGAGTTTAAATCATATTTGAATCAAATATATCATCCACATATTGAATAAACATCACAAGATTACAAATAAGAATCAAAGAGAGGATAAAAGTAGAGATTTGAAGTGCAAATCTGTTCTCCTGCTCCAAGATGGAATCTCTGATGCTTCCCAATTGCTTTAAGTCTTCAATCTCATCAACTCTAGAAATCACTACTCTAATCTACACTAATCTATTGTTAAAATTTAAGAGAGAAAGAAAACCCTTGTTCCTTTTTTCCCCAAAGGGGTGGAATACCTTAAAATTTCAAAAATAAAATAAAATCAAAGAATCGCAGCCGATGGAGTTGGCACGCACAAGCTGATCCTTTTAAAAAAAAGCGCGCGGCATGAAAGTGCAAAAATAAGTTATGTCCAGTTGATGGCACGAGCGCGCGTGTTGTAGCCTATATAGTAGCCATGGCAAGGCCTGCTCCTCAATCTGAGATCCCATCTTTGTTGCTGCTATCGCTTCTTCTTTTGACATGCTACTCTTGCATCTTTGTTCATCAATGCTCAGTTTCATTTGCCCACTCGACCCTCTTGTCATGTCATCACTGATCTCGTGCCACATACCAATGCCAAGCTATGCCATTTCCTACACTTTTACACCAAAGGAGTTCTCAGTACATATAATGCAAAATAACACGAAATGTAACTAAAAACACCCTAAAATGTGCTTGAGATGGGTATAGATCTCGTGAATTGATATCCAATAAGTAGGTATAAAACCTACTTATCAAATACCCCCAAACTTGAACTATTGCTTGCCCTCAAGCAATGCATACTCTATAAACACTGAAAATGCACTACATGCTATGCAACTAAATCATGATGCAAACTAGTCTCACATTATTGCAGCTATAACAGAATTTCAGCCCAAAATGCCTCAACGAATTATCCATATTCGAGAATACAAATTCAAACCAAACTATAGGCATAATACCATACACTCAAATAATTCATATATGCTATAAAGATGTTGTGTGTGTGTGTTATGTTCACCAAAACTTGATTTAAGCAAAGAATACACATGTTAAACTGTTCAAAATAGAAAATTACAGTCTAAATCAAGTCTCGTGTACACTTATGCAATAAAGACTATTCCAACATATCAAAACAAACTAAGGTTCAACAATGGGTTTAACTGCTTTATTTCTACTCACGAGGGCAATTTTCTTTTTCCCGCGGTGTTTATTGCTATTTTTCTTTTCTTCTTCATTTTTTTTTACCGTGAGTGCATTTTACACTCCATCTCGCCCCTTCAAAAAGTCAACAACTCAGCTCAAGAAGGTTTCAAGATAGCTTTTTCACTTTTTATTATTATTTTTTTTATACATAGCATACCTATGTTTTCTCAAAGTTTGAATATCGATGTTTTGTACAGTCTAAAGTCTATTTTCCACATATTTCTCTTTTTTGAACCACATTTTCTATTGAGCAATGCAACACATCATTCTTATGCCTACAAGCAATTATGAACACGGCAGTGCAAATCGAAAGCATTTAGACAGCATCATGAATTACATCGTGTAAAACATTATATCTAAGCTTATGTTATCCAACATATTCAACAATCCTTCAAAATTCACATTCATCATAGGCTAGACAAAATTTTCATAAAGCCAGAATTTGTGAGACATACAACTAAACATATACTAACACAAAGAATGACGACTAAAAATAGAACAATACAACATGCAATTATTAACTAACACATAAACATGCAAATACTATATGCACTACCCTACTACCCCAATACCCCCAAACTTAACATATTCATTGTCTCAATGAATGAAGGTATAGGGTTAGAGAAACTCCCCTACTGCTCAGTTGCACCACCCTCGTCAGGTGGTGAATCCGGTGGAAGAAAAGGCACGGCCGTCCCAAACTATGGCCACTCAAGCATAGTTCCCTGCTGCACAAAAGCCTCTGCTAGAGACCTTGTCAAACCCGTTGCAAACGCTGCAAAATTATAATACATCGCGTCGATCTTCCGCTCTAACCTTCGAAGCTGTCGATCCCCAGTAACAACATTGTCTTGGGTTGATGTTCTTTCTTTTTCAAAATCCGGTTCAAAGGTCTTGAGAGCTATTTCTGCAGACTTGCAAAGACGGGCGCGTGAGCCATGGTTTTCAAGGTATACACCATAGCATGCCAAGAACCCTTCCTTCAATTCCAATCTGCATCTTCCAATACATAACACAGTGATGACTGCTTTTCAATTCTCCTACAGAACACCAATTAAACATGTTAAAGTATGAACTACTGAATACGCAAAAATGACCATTTAATCGTCATATACTCTATATTGTGCTCAAACACAGTCTAATGCAAATTCAGCTATCAACACACTTATGCTGAACAAATCAAACTATCATAATTAAAAATGAAAATGAATTAACAAAAACAATCTAAATAGAAAAATTAAAAGGTAGAGATAGAAACAATGGGTTGCCTCCCATCAAGCGCTAAGTTATAGTCAATTAGCTTGACTCTTTTCTTGACACCGCTATCCAAATCCTCTACAATAATCTAGGAACCCTCCATCCATTAGAACTTCAATGTGCATTGGGAGGTTCCCCATCATAAGAGTCTTCGAATTGAAGCCACCTAGCATATTTCCTGTACATGATGTCTCTATTTCTATTGCATCGCCAGATGCTTCTCCTGTTGCATTTGTGAATAGATTTTTGCATTGAGGCATGAAAGATTCAACGGGATTTTCTTCTTTTTTTATCTCTTCCTCTGCCAAACATGGTTTGTAAGAGGCCCCATGCATTGAGGACCATTCATTGAGGAGTTAATGAGTTGTTCCATCTGTCTATTAAGATTTTGGCATGCTAACTCCTGACTCGTCATCATCTCTTCATGGTCGGCTATGCTTTTTGACATGAATTCCTTCAACCTTGAATTCTCTTCTTGCTGCATTGGAGGTGGATATGAAAAATCTGATGGATATGTTGGACTTGGAATGCAGTCTTGGTCTTGATAGTTACAATTCCATCCATAATCTGGGTGATACCCCCAATCTTGAAGATAATTGGGATTAACATAGCTGTTAGAGTAATCACCCCCAAATTGTACTTGTCCAACCCCGATGTTGCACTAATAACTCGGATGCTCGCCAGCACAATATTCACATGTAACTGCTATCTCTCGAGTATGTTGGGCTACAAGAACATCCAACCTCTCCAAAAGTGTTGCAATTTGTGCTGACAATGTAGAAAATACACTGAGTCCTTCAGTTCTTGTGTCCCTTGGTTGAATCCTATTTGCATAAAGCCATTGACAACAAAGTCATCCATGGTACCTGAAAAGAGAAAAATATAAGAAGATAATTAAAATAAAAAAAATGTTTAAATTAAGACCAATTTGATTGAAATTATTGTTGGAAAAAAAAATTATTAAGCTAGTTCCCCAAGAATAAATACCAAAAACTTGTTGGTCGTTTTTGGAAATTCAATATATGCGTGCAAGTATACACAATCAACAAGTAATAAAGAGTAAGTAAAGTATCGTTCCCACGAAGAATTAACTAATAAATTTTCACCAAGCATTAACCCATAACCATCTCAGTCTTATTTAAACTAATGATATTATATTTTATATTTAAACTATGAAATTAAATGAACCTAACTATTCTTAGAGTAAGACTAGATAATGAAGACCTGAGATCATAATTTCATCTATTGACTCATTCAAATCCATACATTTCATGTTAAGCCAAACTAATTGCACATGATTGTTAGTCAAGAACACGAAAGTAAAGTATAGCCATCTCTCGATGTACCATACACAAATCACATGCAATCCACAGCTGATAAATACACATGAACACCCACATTACCTAAACCACTATATGTCTATGTGATTTACAAATAATTAGGGTTTAAGCCCAAGTTCTCAATTGACTACAAATGGTGCTTCGGTATATGTCTATCCTAAGCACAAATCATACATCCCATCACAATATAGAATATATCATCACAAACTATTAAGATCATCAGATCCAAACCCATGCATCGTCTCTCAAGTCCATATGGATTATCACAGTAATTGATGGCCAATCAACTAAGCAAATAACATGAATCTAAATAGACAATCATATAGCAATCAATAAGGCTAACAATGAAATATATCAGAATAAACCATAAATATAATTGAATAAATATAATTTAACATGAACAAATATATCTGGACTGAATGGTAATAAAGGTGATCAGCCTTTAATACCTAATGAACAAAAGTCATACGCACAGGATGCAATTTAATAATTCTTAGACATGGCAATCAGGAATGATTAACCATAAATATAATTGAATAATACAACTCGAGATCGAGTTAAGAAAAACATGTATGAACCGTTGATTACCGCTACGCAATTTAATAAGCTTTGTCTGAATACCTAATATAGATAATACCGATCTACACATTAGAATAATATCATCACAGTATTTAAAATAACCTAAACACATTACCACATAATCCTATCCGTCTATAACACACATAAGACTTAACCTCAAGTCAAACTTTTACAGTCTGAGTCGAGTTCGTCAAAATTCTAACATCCCAATAGTCTAGTCGGACAAAATTTCGAGTTCAAGTTCAATTAAACTCTTTCTAAACACTTAACCATTATCTAAGATAATATATTATCGGTCAAAATAATTTTCATAAGCTCGTAATAATTTTCAGATAATTATTATTATTTAAAATGATTTTTCAATCATTAATATTGTATTTATTTAATATAAATACCACATTATTCCTTTATCAATAATATTTATTTAATTCCAAATATTAATGAAAATCATAACATAATATTATAATATGTCAAAGTATTTTTAATACTTTAAAATCATATTTATATGATTTTTAAATAGTTAAATCCATTATTCGATAATTGCTATTAATATTAAAATATTAATATTTTCATGACAAAATATCAAAAGTTATATTTTATAACTTAAAATATTTTATAACACTTAAATCATTTTTATATGATTTATAAAATATTAATTCTATTTTTCCATAGTTTATTTAATATATTCATTAAATAAATTAATTACCATTAATATAAATTTCTTAATGAACTTCATCATAAAATATCAAAAGTTATTAAAATAACTTTAAATATTTTCGTATACCATAATATAATTTTTCATGATTTTTCATGTATTAAAATCATTTTTAAATAATTTATTTAATATTATAATTAAATAAATTAAATACCATTAGTATTCCAAAAATATTAAATATTTATGAAATATACTCAAAATAATTAAAAACTAATTTTCAGACTTAAAAATAATTTTTAGGAATTTATTTTGTATTTTTAATAATTAAAAACTATTTTTATCTATTTAATAATTAAAATAATTAATTTTCAGAAATTAATAATTAATAAAGGGCCCTATAGCGACAGAACCGTCGCTATAGGTGTTCTTGAGCCTGTTGTTGAGCCTTCATGTCAATTATCAGGTTGCTAACTTTGACCTCTTATACATTCTTGATTATAACGTGTCTGGGCTATATAAGACATTGTTCTTGTAGTATTTCTATAATACTATAATCTCCAGCAAGTTTCATAACCCAAAGATATCAAATCTGCAAGATCCAGGCTTGCAAAGTTGTTGTCAGAGGCCTGCTGGGTTTTCTGGGTACCTAGAAACCCAGACAGCCTCGTGTGCTCACTTTGTGGCTCACAAATCTTAGGGTTCTGGTAATTGTTTTGGTGTTCTAATGATTCAAACCTGTAGTAGTTGTGACGCCCCAAAATCTGGGTATCTTCCAACCCGACAGATGGTGCTCCACGATACTACAATCCATACAATCATTCCATTGAGATAACAACAAAATGAGTGTAATTACTATCTTTGTATTACATTAGTAATAAATCATTTCCCATGTTCATAAACCGAATACATTCTTTGTTCTTCATAAGTATATTACATACAAATACACTAATCTATTACAGGACGTTTAATTGTCCATCTTAGCCTTGCCTTTATCTCTCTTAGAACTCTCATTAGTTTAGACTTTTAGCAAAAACATATGGTTCAAGCAAGAATGAGCATAACTAGCTCAGCAAGTCTTAACAAAAAATCATATGAATATCACCTTAACAATTACATGCTTTATTTCAATATTTGAACAATTAACTATGAAGCACTACGAAACATTTGACTAGTACTTCTCACAACAACAATTCCAGAGTATATATAGTAGCTTAGGAATGATGAACCGGTCAATAGACCATAAACATACTCTTTTCGTTTTCATACTTGAAAAGGACATCTGGCACTAAGGCCATCCATCCGTCTTTAGTTACGAGCACTTCTAGGTGATCAGCCTATTGTACTCTATGTTGATCAACACTCTTTCGTTAAACGTATTTACGTTTAACATTTGGCAACCTTGCATGCCCATCGAATAATCGATGAAAAATACTTTTGTTTGTACATAGACAAACTTACCTTCTCATCCGTACCAAATACTTGGCATATGATAGCGTTAACAGTTCTATATCGAAAGACTTGTAATCAAATCAATCAACTCTTCAGTATTAGTCTAGCCGAGTTAAAACAGGCATCGACTCTTTCTTTAAAACCATTCATGCATTGTATAACATGCATCACATAAAACTTGGCTAACACGAAGGTTAGACAAGCGTTTAAGAAAGACTTGCCTTCAAGCGTCTTTGAATAGATAATTCAACAATTCTGAGTCTTTACATGATCTACATGATATATTCACATAGCACAATATAATTAGTTATCAAATCAACTAACTTTAATGTCTATAACCAACTTCTTTCTCTTCTATGTCTTATTGGAATTAACTTCGTTATTAAAGTTGATTCGACTTTCTATACTTCATTACGGTTCGTTAACGTTTTTATGTTACTAACCGACATTCGATCATTATTGGTTAAGTACCACTGTTGAACGTCATTTACGGTTTACTTATTACGTTCTCATGTTCTTCGTTTAATTTCTATTAAACCTTACAAACTCTTCTTACATTATCACCTTATAAGTGATTTGAGTTCAGTCTTATTATGTACTTTAAGTACCTTCAATATCTTACCTTAGGTATACATTCAAATGGAACAAAAACCTAACTTGGTCAACATTTTTACACTATCGGCAATTCATGGCCAAGCAACTCTAGTATAAACTTCAATACTGCGGTGCCACTCTCCAAAGAGTTTTGCTCGATTCGGTACTACTGAAGCGACCATTATACACTGGGTTGGCATGGCCGTGGCCTTGCACCAATGCCTGATTGGCCAAAAACAATTTTGGTTTTCTAACGAAACTCCCGGCTTCATAACTTCTTCGTTTTATATCTGAATTGACCCATTCAAAAGCCTATAACTCACAAATTACATCCTTTACGTGTTCGTATAAGAATTTTACACTTTCAAATTTGTTAACTCAGAATTCACCTTTGAGTTCATTTTTAAGCGTTCGTTTAACGTTCTCGACCGTTCAATACTCGTTTTCTTCGTTATAAGTCGGAATGCGACGATTCTTTCGCCAACGACTCTTAATTACCTTATCTCACGTATTGACATGGGAAACCAACATTTTCAAGTCACACGATAACTTTTGACCCTTAATCCAAGATTTTTACATTTTTGACGTTTAACGTCTAATTTTGCAAAATTCGCCACAGCTTCGTTACTCGTGTTCTATAAGCCAAATCAAATGGAATACTCCATTGATTCACCATCTATATTCTAACCAAACAATATTCACATTCCTTTGCTATAACGGTTTTCAAATCGTTCATTCATAACTAAGTTCACGTTCAAGACTTTCTACGATTTTTAACTCACTTAAACACTTACGATTTCTATTTGGTCATTACCTATCAATGATTTAATCATTAATAGACATCCTTATATCTCCTCGATAAACATGCTTCAACAATCTATGATTCTTCTACGAGAAAGAAATCGAAAAAGATGAAGACTACGGTTTATGAGAATTTACCTTTGTCGTTCTTCATGTTCTTAGAAAACGTCTAATGGTTGGCTTGGAAGTAGAGTTATTTGGTGTTTCTATCTCTTTCTCTCTCTCAATATAGGTTGAACAATGTTTGCAAAACATCAAAAGTCCAATTCTAGCTTTGTATTTATAGAAATCCAAATAAGGGGCAAAATTGTCCATTCCCCCACTTCCTTACTATTGCACCTCCTTTGCAACTTAGTCACCAAGTAATCACTTTACTTGGTGGCCAAGTGGTCGGCCCACCTCCCTTGTTGTCATATCATGGGTTGCCCCATGGGTTTTACCCATCCCGTGACCCGCCGGTTCGACCCACGGTTTAACTTCTTGGATTGGGCTTGCCTTTATTCAATATTGGGCCTTGACTTGGGCTTGTTCACTCAATTCATTGGGCTTGCTATTAGTCCAAGTCCAAATTAAATTATACCAAAGTCCTTAACTCCTAATCCATTAGAACTTCTTGTATTCTACGCGTATACTCTCGTATTCTCTTCGTCTAATAATCATACAATATTCGTATTATACGTCATACTATTCTGTATACCATACTCGTATTTATACTAGTATAATACTCGTATCTTATATGTATAATCATCGAAACGACTATTTCATTTCCCTTTCGGAAACCTCTTTCACAAACCCTTAGGTTTTAAGTCCGCAGACGAAAACTTCGTTTGCCATAACAAAAATATTATTGGATATTCCATAATATCTTCATATTCTATCATTACACGTTTCTCGAAATTTCAACCCCTAGCTTCGAACTAAATTGGATAAATAGTGTTTTTACGTAAACATTCTCGAAAAACCTTTATTTTCGTCTTGATAATTCTCAACAATTAATCCTAGCACCAAGCTAGAATACTAACCACATCCGTATATTCTAGGTCATAGAACGACCTTCGAACATCTTACTCACTTAATAAATCAATTAAATTCATTTAATTCACATAATCAAATAAAAATTTAATTCATTCAAAATCTGAAATTCTCGGGCGTTACATTCTTCCCTCCTTAAAAGGATTTTATCCAAGAATCTCGCTATTCTTACATAAACAAATGAGGAAACTCTTCCTTCATTTTACTTTCGAGCTCCCACGTTGCTTCTTCAGCATCGTGGTTACTCCAAATTACCTTTACTGAAGGTATTACTTTATTTCTCAAGACTTGTTCCTTCCTATCAATAATCTGAATCGGAAGTTCTTCATACGATACATCTTTTTCTACATGAATAGATTCATACTCTATTACGTACTTGTAGTCCGGTTTATAAAGACGCAACACAGACACGTGAAATACATTGTGTATTCTTTCCATTTCTGGAGGTAAGGCTACTTCATAAGCTACCTCTCCTACCCTTCATAAAATCTCAAAAGATCCTACAAACCTTGGACTTAACTTCCTTTTCTTTTCAAAATGTATCTTCCCTTTCCAGGGTGATACTTTTTGAAAAACATATGAACCTTTTTCAAACTCCCTCTTCTCTCGATGAGGATCTGCATACTTCCTTTGTCTATCTTGAGCTACTACCAATCGAGTTCGTATTAGCTCAACCATGTCTGCCATTTGTTGTACCATTTTAGGTCCCAACATTCGACGTTCACCTACTTCATCTCAGCAAAGTGGTGTTCTGCACTTCCTTCCATACAATGCTTCGTAAGGCGGCATGCCTATACTAGCGTGAAAACTATTGTTGTAAGCGAATTCTACCAAAGGTAGATGTTCGTCCCAACTTCCCTTCAAATCCATAACGCAAGATCTTAACATATCTTCTAGCGTTTGAATTGTTCGTTCACTTTGTCCATCCGTCTGTGGATGATACGCCATACTCAATCTCAAATGCGTTCCCATTTGCTCTTACAAACTCCTTCAAAAGTTCACGATCAGACACAATCGAAACAGGTACTCCATGTCTGGAAATGATTTCTTTGACATAAAGCTTAGCTAACTGCTCTAAGTTATACCTAACTCCTATTGGTAGAAAATGAACCGATTTAGTTAACCGATCCACTATTACCCAGATAGCATCGTATCCTTTTCTCATTGTTGGAAGTCCCACCACAAAGTCCATGGTGATATGCTCCCATTTCCACTCCGGAATCTCCAATGGATGCAACAACCCACTCGGTCTTTGGTGTTTAGCCTTGACTTTATGACAAGTCAAGCACTTACTAACATATTCTGTAATCTCCCTCTTCATGTTCGGCCACCAAAAGTTCTGACGAAGGTCTTGATACATCTTAGTACTACCAGGATGTATCGAGTACCTCGAACTATGGGCCTCACACATAATCTCTTCTTTCAACTCAGAATTATTTGGAACCCAAATTCTTCCTTCAAAACGAAGTAAAACTTCCTTATCAAGGTTATACTTAGTCTTCACGTCATCCTTCATTATCTTTTTCACACGCTCGCATTCTTCAGTACTTATCTGTACTTCCTTAACCCGATCCACTATCGTTGGTCGAGTCTCTATTGAAAATAACATCTCTGCTGTTTCCCTTGGCAACTTAACTTCTAATTCCATCCTGGCCATCTCTGTTATTAACTCATTTTGAGTCGTTAACATTGACAACTTTTCCATACCCTTTCAACTTAATGCGTCGGCTACTACATTCGCCTTCCCCCGGATGATATAAGATATCACAGTCATAATCTTTTATCAATTCTAACCACCTTCTATGCCTCATATTCAACTCCTTCTATGTGAAGATATATTTCAGACTTTTATGGTCCGTGTATATCTCACATTTTTCCCCATATAAATAATGTCTCCATATTTTTAAAGCAATCACTACAGTTGTCAATTCTAGGTCATGAGTAGGATAGACCTTCTCATAATCCTTTAACTGGCGTGATGCATACGCAATGACCTTGTCATGCTGCATGAGCACGCAACCTAGTCCTCTATGCGAAGCATCGCTATAGACTAAAAGATTCCCCGTATGATCTGGTAAGGATAATACAGGTGCTTCACTCTACCTCCTTTTTAATTCTTGAAAACAATTTTCGCACTTTGTTGTCCACTCATACTTTACCGACTTCCTTGTCAGATTTGTCAACGGAGTAGCTAATTTAGAAAAGTCCTGAATGAACCTTCTATAGTATCTCCCTAACCCCAGAAAACTCCTAATCTCGGTTGGCATTTTTGATTTCTCGCACTCATTCACCGCTTCCACCTTCGCTGGATCTACAAATATGCCATCTTTGTCTATAATATGTCCTAGAAACTATACTTGTTCAAGCCAAAATTCACACTTAGTGAATTTCGCATACAACTTCTCCCTCCGTAGTGTTTCCAACACTATTCCTAGATGTTAAGCATGATCTTCTGGCGTCTTAGAATAGACTAGAATATCATCAATGAACACTACAACAAACTTATCCAAATACTGTTTGAACACTCTGTTCATCATATCCATGAATGCGGCTGGCGCATTTGTTAACCCAAACGACATCACCAGAAACTCATAATGCCCGTAACGAGTTCTGAACGTCGTCTTAGGTACATCCTCCTTCCTCACTTTCAATTAATGATACCCCGTGCATAAATTTATTTTAGAAAAATACTTTGCCCCTTTCAACTGATAAAATAGATCCTCGATCCTGGGCAACGGGTATTTATTCTTAATCGTTAACTTGTTCAACTCTCGATAGTCGATACAAAGTCGTAACGATCCGTCCTTCTTCTTTACAAATAATACCGGTGCTCCCCACGGAGACACACTCGGTTGAATGTACTTTTTATCTAACTGTTCCTGTAATTGAATCATTAACTCGTTCATCTCAACTGGCGCCATCCTATATGGTGCCTTTGAAACTGGTGTCGTACCCGGCAACAAATCAATCACGAATTCTATATCCCTATCTGGCGGAATACCGGGTAACTCTTCTGGAAACACATCCGCGAATTCTTGAACTACCGCTATATGTTCCAATGATGTTCCCACTCTTTGGGTATCCACCACATGACACAGATAACCTTTACACCCCTTCTTCAACATATTCCTAGCTTGTGTCATGGTTAGACAACAAGAACGTCCCGGTGATTTATTACCATAAAACACCACCTCAAGTTTCTTAGAAAGTCTTAAGTTCACACTCTTTCTATGACAATCTATTATTGCTCTATGGTTAATTAACCAATCCATATCGAGAATCACATCGAATTCCCTTAACCTTATCGATAAAAGATCTACCGATAATCTATTACCCCTGATATCTATGAAACAATTCCTATGAATGTGTTCAATGGGAATTATCTCCTCGTTTGCTACCTTAACGTCTAAAGGTATTTCTAACTTTTCAGGATTTAATACCAATTGCTTAGAAAATCCACATGCTATAAAAGAACAAGTAGCACCCGAGTCAAATAACACGTATGCATTTATTTCATTGACTGGAATGATACCTGCTACTACATCTGATGATGCAACCTCATCTTGGACTGTAAGACCCCAATTTTTTTTAATAAAGATGATTTTTCTATAAATATCATTTTTGAATATTATGGAATGATTTTGATATAATGTTATAGTTGTGGGTAATATTTATAAATTTTGTAAAGTACGCAAGTTGCTATATAATATTCGATTGATCGAGGAATATTCGTTTTAACATGGAATATTCGTACAACGGCACAATCATTGGTGGACCCCACAACGGAATTATTGTCGGATTGAGAAAATGACAAAAATATTTTATGAAAATAACGGCAGAAGTTTTACCATTAACTGTTTGAACACCCGGTGTTAAAAGTACAGTAATACGCGTGGTTGCATAGTAGCACACGATATTGATTATTGATGCTTACGTGAGAAGTCGCTCAGTTGTATTCAATTATTGTCGATATTTTATATATTGAGATGACATAGTATATTATTATTTGTAATATTAACGATGTCTTGAAGTTCTGCCAATGAGAGGTTTAGTCACCTAATTGCGTGCCAATAGGGAGAAATTCTTATTGGAAAGCCCCTCTTTCACAGGAGCGACACAGTCGATTAATAATGTGAATTATAATAATGATGATGAGTTTTGTTTTATTAGTATTATTAATGTAATAAAATAGAAAAGCTTTTTATATAAAACATAATACTTTTATAAAGTTATTCGTTTTATTAGACTATAAATAGAATATATAATATTCTATTATGCATAGTATTTTGCATAGTAAAATCTTTTTATATAAAATGTAATACTTTATAAAGTTATTTGTTTTATTAGACAATAATTAGAATATATTATATTTTATTATGCATAGTGTTACATAGTGCCTGCATAGTATTTTGCATAGTAAATTTTTTTTATATAAAACAGAATACTTTTATAAGGTTATTTGTTTTATTAGATTTTAAATAAAATATATAAATATAAATATATATATATATATATTTAGAATATATTATATTTTATTTTATAGTGCAGTATAGTATCCTTTCTATTTTTCTATAAATAGGATGCTTAGTTAGAATTGAAAACCACACCAGAAGTTTAGAGAATTCTTCTATAATCTTGAGCGTATTTCTTTAGATTTTTAAGAAGCTTTGAGCGTAGTGCAAGTTTAATTCAAGAATATCCTCACCCTACAAGTCGGAATACTCTTCTTTTACGGTAAAGGATATTATTTGTTGTACTCGTAAGGGATATTATTCGTTTTACTAGTAAGGGGTATTATTTCTTTCTTATTCATGAAGATAACTTTTGTTATTCCATTCTTTATTATTTTGTTGGAATAACCTGTATACGCGGGCTACCCTATACTTGGTCAAATTCTTCTGTTATTCAATTCTTTATTATTATGTTGGAATAACCTATCTATGCAAAGTACTGCATACATGGTGAAATTCCCAGTATTCCCAGGGTTAAAATTTTTCCTCTTAGGCACATTGCCACTACTGCTGGAAAACTCTGCCTTATTTCCTCCCTCTCCCTTACTTTTATTCTTTCTATCCTTGTGGTATTGGGTCAACGCCTCACTACAACCCTCTGCTATTATCGCTTTTTCCAGAATGGTCCAATAGGAAGCACTCTGAAAAAACCGATATTCTATTATAGAGCCAGGATTTTAGGCCTTACTCAAACCTACGAGTCTTCCTCTCCTCCGTGTCCACTTGGTGTGTAGCAAACCTTGCCAATTCATTGAATTTGGCAGTGTATTGGGGAACAGTCATGCCCCACCCTGGTGAGCCTCCCACCAGTAGTTGGCTTCCCCCTTCATCATGTAGGTCGCAAAAGAGGTCTTTTGCGCCTCAGCTACGTCGCCTTTTCTATTTCTTTGACCCATGTCTGGGCCTCCATTGGGTCCGTCGTTCCCTTAAATTTGGGTGGTCCTACACTCTTAAATTCTTTAAAGGTAGTCGTTCAGGCTACCCTAGGTCCTGCGGGTGCTATACCCCCGGCTTGGTTAAATGAAGTCATTAATAAATTAACGAACTCTTACATTGGGTTATTAGGACCCCCCCCCCCCCCTCGTTATCATTATGCGATTCTGCCTCTTGGTTATGTTGTCTTCTTTTAGGTGGCATTTCTGATTAAATAAAAAGAGTTCTGTTATTACTTATTTTTCTTAATTCGTTATTAGTCGTCAACAACTGAACAATAACTTATACACAATCAAAGCAATTTAAAATAAAAGCTTCCTTATATTAAAATGCTTCTTTATAGTTCAAAACTATTTACAAGTTGCTTTCAATAGCCCAAAAGCTATTACATATATATCCCGCGACTGACTTCCACAAAAATTGGGATTTACAGAAAGACTACCCTTTAATTATACAAAAGAGGGTTTTACGTCACTACACTAAAGTATGTACCATACTAACTCCTAATATTGCCTAACAGCATTTTCACGCTTCTTGTTCGCTAGAATCGACACAATATCTCGACTTATAGTATGTCGAGTCTGTCCTGACTCAATAGAATAACAAGCTATCTTAAATTAGAAATCCTCATGCGCACTGTCATTTATATATGACATTCGTGCTATCTTCTGGTCTTTTTCAGCCAGTTTCTCACGAAGTTCTACGACCTCGTTCTTATAGTCCCTAGCCTTGTCAGTCATGAGCACTTTCTCATCATGCTCTATCTCATAGTCTAACTCTGCAGAATCCTTCGCACCGCAGAGATCACTGATCTCTTCTTTCTGGTGCTGCACCATATTGTGAAGTTGCACGTTACGGTCAAGCACTGAGAGGTACATCGCCCTCATAGTCTCTGTCGGTGTCGACTCTAGGGCAGGCATCACCTTATTAATCGATCTCACCTCCATGTCATCCTCCACATCTATCATCATATTCAGATATGATGTTATTCCCATGGTCTCCTCAGAATAGTCCTCCTCCGAGTAATATTCCTCAGGCTTTGACTCTTATAGAATCACTACAGGTATGTCTGCTATAGGCACATGTACTATCTCAACTCTGTTCATGGACTCCTCGCTGACCACATGTATATCCCTATACATCAAGCTATCGACCAACATCTACAATAACATATAACAAATTGATTAGTACATAATACACAATAATATAGGCACAAATCACATTTAATCCATTTAGAGTTACTTTTCATCTTTTAAATCTTTCGGTACTGAGTTTTCTCAATACCTTATTAACTCATTTGACTCGAGTTAACTTTCTCCAGACTCTTCCTTTCCTAACGAGGTTATTAGACTAAGGTTTTTCCCTCCTTAAGTTTTATAACCGAATGCTCTGATACCAACCTGTGACGCCCCCAAATCCGGGTATCTTCCTACCTGACAGATGGTGCTCCACGATACTACAATCCATACAATCATTCCATTGGGATAACAACAAAATGAGTGTAATTACTATCTTTGTATTACATTAGTAATAAATCATTTCCAAGGTTCATAAACCGAATACATTCTTTGTTCTTCATAAGTATATTACATATAAATACACTAATCTATTACAGGACGTTTAATTGACCATCTTAGCTTGCCTTTATCTCTCTTAGAACTCTCAGTTCATTCGGCTTTAGCTGCAAACATATGATTCAATCAAGAATGAGCATATCTAGCTCAACAAGTCTTAACAAAGAATCATATGAATATCACCTTAACAATTACATGCTTTATTTCAATATTAGAACAATTAACTATGAAGCACTATGAAACATTTGACTAGTACTTCTCACAACAACAATTCTAGAGTATATATAATAGCTTAGGAATGATGAACCAGTCAATAGACCATGAACATACTCTTTTCATTTTCATACTTCAAAAGGACATCCGGCACTAAGGCCATCCATCCGTCTTTACTTACGAGCACTTCTAGGTGATCAACCTATTGTACTCTATGTTGATCAACACTCTTTCGTTAAACGTATTTACGTTTAACATTTGGCAACCTCGCATGCCCATCGAATAATCGATGAAAAATACTTTTGTTTGTACATAGACAAACTTACCTTCTCATCCGTACCAAATACTTGGCATAGGATAGCGTTAACAGTTCTATATCGAAAGACTTGTAATTAAATCAATCAACTCTTCAGTATTAGTCTAGCCGAGTTAAAATAGGCATCGACTCTTTCTTTAAAACCATTCATGCATTGTATAACATGCATCACATAAAACTTGGCTAACACGAAGGAAACAAGCGTTTAAGAAAGACTTGCCTTCAAGCATCTTTGAATAGATAATTCAACAATTCTCAGTCTTTACAAGATCTACATGATATATTCAAATAGCACACTGTAATTAGTTATCAAATCAACTAACTTTAATGTCTATAACCAACTTCTTTCTCTTCTATGTCTTATTGGAATTAACTCCGTTATTAAAGTCGATTCGACTTTCTATACTTCATTACGGTTCGTTAACGTTTTTACATTACTAATCGACATTCGATCATTATTGGTTAAGTACCAACGTTGAACATCATTTACGGTTTACTTATTACGTTCTCGCGTTCTTCAATTAATTTCTATTAAACCTTACTAACTCTTCTTACATTATCACCTTATAAGCGATTTAAGTTCAGTCTTATTATGTACGTTAAGTACCTTCAATGTCTTACCTTAGGTCTACATTCAAATGGAACAAAAACCTAACTTGGTCAACATTTTTACACTGTCGGCACTACGGCGCGGCAACTCTAGTATAAACTTGGCACTGCGGCGCCACTCTCCAGTTGTTTTTCCCGGATTCAAGCGTGCTGCAAGACGACCATTATTTATCGGGTTGGCGCCACAGCCCACCTGCACACCACCGATTGGCCAAAATAGTTTTGGTTTTCTAACGAAACTCCTGGCTTCATAACTACTTCGTTTTATATCTGAATTAACCCATTCGAAAGCCTACAACTCATAAATTACATCCTTTATGTTTTCATATAAGAATTTTATACTTTCGAATCCGTTAACTCGGAATTCACCTTTGAGTTCATTTTTAAGCGTTCGTTTAACGTTTTCGACCGTTCAATACTCGTTTTCTTCGTTATAAGTCGGAATGCGACGATTCTTTCGCCAATGACTTTTAATTACCTTATCTAACGTGTTGACATTGGAAACCAACGTTTTCAAGTCACACGACAACTTTTGACCCTTAATCCGAGATTTTTACGTTTTCGACGTTTAACGTATAATTTCGCAAAATTCGCCATAGCTTCGTTACCCATGTTCTATAAGCCAAATCAAATGGAATACTCCATTGATTCACCATCTATATCCTAACCAAACAATATTCACATTCCTTAGCTATAATGATTTTCAAATCGTTCATTCATAACTAAGTTCACGTTCGAGACTTTCTACGGTTTTTAACTCAATTAAACACTTACGATTTCTATTTGGTCATGACCTATCAATGATTTAACCATTAATAGACATCCTTATATCTCCTCAATAAATATTCTCCACCAATCTACGATTCTTCTACGAGAAAGAAATCGAAAAAGATGAAGACTACAGTTTATGAGAATTTACCTTTGTCGTTCTTCACGTTCTTAGAAAACGTTTAATGGTTTGTTTGGAAGTAGAGTGAGTTGGTGTTTCTAGCTCTTTCTATCTCTAAATATAGGTTGAACAATGTTTACAAAACATCAAAAGTCCAATTCTAGCTTTGTATTTATAGAAATCCAAATAAGGGGCAAAATTGTCCATTTTCCCCACCTTCTTACTAATGCACCTCATTTGCAACTTAGCGACCAAGTAATCACTTTACTTGGTGGCCAAGTGGCCGGCCCACCTCCCTTGTTATCATACCATGGGTTGCCCCATGGGTTTTACCCATCCCGTGACCCGCCGGTTCGACCCGCAGTTTAACTTCTTGGATTGGGCTTGCCTTTATTCCATATTGGGCCTTGACTTGGGCTTGTTCACTCAATTCATTGGGCTTGCTATTAGTCCAAGTCCAAATTAAATTATACCAAAGTCCTTAACTCCTAATCCATTAGAACTTCTTGTATTGTACGCGTATACTCCTGTATTCTCTTCGTCTAATACTCATACGGTATTCGTATTATACGTCGTACTATTCTTTATACCATAATCGTATTTATACTAGTATAATACTCGTATCTTATATGTATAATCATCGAAACGACTATACGCATTTCATTTCCCTTTCGGAAACCTCTTTCACAAACCCTTAGGTTTTAAGTCCGCGGGTGAAAACTCCGTTTGCTGTAACGGAAATATTATTGGATATTCCATAATATTTTCATATTCTATCATTACACGTTTCTTGAAATTTCAAACCCTAGCTCCGAACGAAATCGGATGAATAGTGTTTTTACATAAACATTCTCGGAAAACCTTCGTTTTTGTCTTGATAATTCTCAACAATTAATCCTAGCACCAAGCCAGAATACTAACCACATCCGTATATTCTAGGTCATAGAACGACCTTAGAACATCTTACTCACATAATAAATCAATTAAATTCATTTAATTAACATAATCAAATAAAAATTTAATTCATTCAAAATCCAAAATTCTTGGGCGTTACAGTAGTCATGCCTAGGTATGATAATATATCATCAATCTAGTCTAACAACAACATATAAAAGAGATCATGGCCAGTCAAAGTAATGGTCAGCAAACGGTTCTTGAAGATTCTGGGTTACCCAGAATCTCCTTCCGGCGAGTTGGTCAATGCAGGTTTGACCTTGAATAACTTTGATCCAGAACATGATCTGGTGGGTCTAAGGGCTTTGATGTGTAGTTCTCATGCTAGACAACAACATAACAAAAACAACTTGGCGAAACTAACAAACCCCAACAAGATTCATGGCCTAAAAAAACTTGTCATACGTAATCTGGAAATTCTTGGCTGCTCAGATTTTAGTTTTCGTGGTCGGTCAACTGACTTTGACCACTCATAACTTGTAATCTACACATGATCTGGACTTGATTTAAGTTCCATATCAAAGTACTCATGGCATAGAACAGATCCAAAACATAAAACACACATAACACCTAATACACACGGATCTACGAGCGCTGGCATATGGCTGTCAGGCCATCATTTTCAACATTTTCATATTTTTGAAATCTTTAGATTCGAGCATCTAATCTAACAACCCAGATCTCTAAATGACACCTTATAACACATTTCTAAACAACAAATCACAACATCCAAAATCAGATCTAAGGATTTCGAAATTTAGGGTTTATACCTCCTTTAAGGCTTTGATCTTGATTCTGACTGTTGATCCTGATATTGGAAAGCTAAGATATGATATAAGGTGATATTATCACTCCCTTTAACTCTCAAAATTCAAAGGTTTGAGAGAGAGTTGCTAGCTTTTGAAAACTAAAGTAAGTCATTTCTTACTTTTTAAGCTATGTGTATTATTGATGAAATGAATGAGCTGATCTAGATGGCTAATTTCAGTGTTTGTAGCACATGGCTAGAGTTAGGGTTGGTCACCAACTCAAATATGAAAAGATTTGTAAGTTAAGTACAATAATGCAATAAGGGTAAATGGGTCATTTGATTTCCAAAATTAATGGCATAATGGACAATTGCTACAAACCCTTAGGGTTTAACCCTAAGGTTCTAGCCCTTAGGTTTTAAAATTCTAATTTCTAGGATTTCTAATTTAGGTTTTAAAATAGAAAATTAATATTTCTAAATTATAATTAGGATTCTATAATTATATTAAAATTTCCTAATCATAATTCAAGCTTGCTACTTAGGATTAATATTTCCTAATTAAAATTGTTAATTTAGCAATTAGGGTCATAATGGTACATTAAGGTTTATAACCCAAGAATTAGGGTTTCCAACATAAAAAAAATAATTAGGGTTTTCTATATTATAATTAGAATTTCATAATTAGATTAGGGTTTCCTAATTACTTAATACTTGAAAATTAGGATTAATGTTTCCTAATTAACATTAAAATTATTAAATTAACAATTAGGTTTTCCTTAATTATAAATTAGGGTTTCTAATTCAAAAATTAGGGTTTTCTAAATCAATGAGGGTTATCCCTAATTAGGTTATTATTAATAACGTTTAAACCTTATACTAGCATTTGCATTCCCAAATTAGGGTTTTCAACTTCCGAATTAGGGTTTTGGATTCCCGGAACTGAAATTAGGGTTTCCAGAACTGGTATAGGGTTTCTTATAAATTATAAGAATTTTCTAACTGGACGTTGATGTTCTTAATATAATATTAGGGTTTTCCACTGATATAACTTATCTGGTCAACCTGTAACCCTTAACCACATATGGTACACATATACACAGAACATATTCACTTATATATTTAATCATGAATAATTCATCACTGAAATTTTAAATTCACAAAATTCCTTCTCGGAAATCGTAAATTCGTTCACTTATTTTCTGTCTAGGTTTATTATTTAACAATAATTCAATATTTTAATATTCTATAAATATCCAAATTCTCGGGTTGTCACATTCACCACTTCTTCTAAAAATTTCGTCCCCGAAATTTACCTTACACCATACACCATTCACCATTCCTTCTCATCATCACATGCTACCCAATACATTCCTCACAAGAGTAAAATTTTTGATATTGTGATGAGGGGTTATACAGACTATTATCTGTCATTTTCGCAAAGGTTTTATGGAAATTCATCCGCAATAACTTATGGACATAGTGGGTAATTAGCCTGGTATGCCCTGTACTTATTAAGTACTGCTGATCGAATCTGTTTATCATCACTGCCATAGGCACAAAAATTTTACCTCAGTCTTATCGAATTTCGCACCAAAATAATTTGGTTCGGGAAAATTTTCAAAGAACGCTTAGAATTTTCATAAACGTTGGTCTAGCCGAATCAAATAGCTTAAACTCATATCAATAATCAACTTCAATCGAATTACGAATGTGTGTAGCCAAACGCCGTTGGCAAATTAAAATTTTAAAATAGTTTGAAACTGATGTCATGTTGTCGTACTGTATTAACAGCCCATTTGAGGATGCTGTCATCGAGTGACTTTGTCATAACACATCATACAATAGTGGAACAATGATTTTTAGATCGAATTCACACTAAGTATTCCTGCATTTACAACTCCATCAACTTTTTATCATCTCTGCACTAGGTTACATGGTACATAAATGATAAATAAAATATATTTTGGTATTTCAAATCATTATCGTCTAGCTGAAATAAGTAGCGTAGACTATTCTTTAAACCGTTCAAAAATTCATTTCAAATTTATTTTATCATCTCAACAGGTAATGATCGTGTCGGTGGCCCGAAGTCCACGCATATACAATGGTCACCAAGAGTTGGAAAAAAAATTCATTTTCAAAAAGGCACATAGTGCGTACTTAGCTTGATGTCAAAAATTTTGAAATCTAACACAGCTAGGAGATTTGAAATACTTGAAACTAGTATGCACACAATCCAATCATGTTTGATGATAAAGTATATACTTTGTAACAATCTTATTCATTTATTAATAAAAAGTATTAATTTATTAAAGTCTTTTAATTATCTACATGATGTTGTTTTATAATATGTGATAAACCCATAGTTTTAAGCAATGCTTTTAGAATAATGATGATGATCATTCTAATGAGATCTAAATTCTTAGAAAGCTTAAAACTATAATAGTTCCCAATCATTGGATTACTAAATTAGAGATTAGTGAATCCAGATAGATTGGTACATATGTTGCTTGCTCATTAGATGAGGATGATTGATCTCATGATCATTTGTGTGGAGACACTAAAGCAAGTATGTAAGTGCTTATTAGAGAATAAGTTCACTGAACGTGGCTCGCTAAGAAATACCTAATGGAGTTTTACTTTCCTGTCAATAAAAATTCCTGTAGTGATAGTAGTACAAGTGATCCTTGGACTTGAGATCATCATAATATCTTGTGTATGATGAGTTATACTTTGACTTATTCCTTAAGACCCATAGGGTATATCAAAGGGTATGCTTGGGTATAATAAGTTGTACATGAAGATAATGTATGATCAATAAAGAATCTACTGCTTCTAGTAAAAGAAGAGAAATGTCATATGTGATTCGATAAATGACATCCCAGTAGTCCTTGGCCAAGGCAGAATGAAATTAGAAAGGAGTTTCTAATTTGCATTATTTGGAGTTGTGCATTTATGAGTCGAAATACATATAAGTAAATAAAATAAGACTTGACAGAAATTCCATATCTTATATTTAATTGGGATATTGTATGGTGGAAGGATTGAATTGTAAGGTAACTATTTATTCAAAGGTTCTTTTATTATTAATGTTGAAATCTATATTATCTGGAAAGTCGTTGATCGCTATAGAGGCTTATCCCTATTGTAGAATAAATATTATTTATTTAAATAAATTAATATTTTAATTTATTTATTTAAATAAGATTAGAATTGTTCTAATTGATTTATTCACAACCGGTTTAATATGGAGAACCTAAAGGGTCACACCATAAAAGAAATAATAATTATTTAAGAAGTTAATGACATAATCGTAATAATAAGTTAAGTATATTTAATTTAATCTATGGTGATAGAATAAATTAAATAGCTTAATATTTATTATTTAATATTTTGGAAATATTAAATATAAATTAATAAGAGGAGTCTTATTATTATTATTACTATTATTATTATTTAATTCCTAAAGGAGTTTAAGAATTAATTAATAAAAGTACTCTCATATATCCTAATTAGATTAGGAGGCTAATTAATTAAAAGAGTTTAATTAATTATCTCTAATAAGATTAGGGAGCTTAATTAATTAAAGAAATTTAATTAATTAAAATAAAACTCAATTCCTTAATTGTTAAGGAGGGTTTCCTACATCTATAAATAAGAGAAGTCTTATTATGGGTGAAGGGGTTAGAGTTGTTGTTGGCTTTTTGACAACATACGTAATTCCAAGTGTTGAGAGATTACGCTCCTTTTCTATGAGAGATAGAAAATTAGGGTTTTGCCAAATACCCATCTTCTTGAATCTTTATTCTTTCTTGGTGGATCACCTCTAGAGGCCAAACACTTGGGTAGCTAATGTTGATCAAAGGAAGGAACCAAACCCGGTGGATTCAAGTTGAACGCGAAAAAGATTTGGAGGTGAACTTGTACCTGAGTAAGCTCGGATCTTCAAGGGTATGATTCTTGTCCTTCATATTTTCGTTTAATTAATAATTGTGCATAAAGGGTGATCCGGGTATATAATTTGTAAAATTTTAAACTCTGATTTTTCAAGCTTCTGCTTATTTTATGCAATTTGATTGCGTTCATGAATATTACAAACCTAACAGTGGTATCAAAGTCAAACCTTTATGCGAATTATTAATTATTTTAATTTGATATGTATATTGATATTTGTTTAGAACAATTTAATTGGGCATAATTTTATTGTATAAAATTAATTCAAAAATAATAATAAAAAAAAAAAAATCATAAAGCCTGTTATGTTTTTTTTTCTTCCGAAAACGTTACATTTGGTTTATACGAATATATATATAATATATATCATGTTCCTGATTCTTCCATTAGTATATGATAGATAACTAAAATTCGCATGATTACTTTAGTTATCTATATATAATTACTTTTGGAAATATTAGTATACAGGAATCTTCCAAAATTCGGATGGCATAAGTAACTATTATATATATGTTATATGATACTTAACATGCAGGGGATCCAAAGATTATAAATATGTATAACGTGAGTACACATCTTCGTGGCCCAGTAAATCGAAGTAATCATACGACATATTATATATATAATATTCTTAATAATTTTAATCTTAAAATAAAAAGTTTATTTTAATATTAAAATAAAAAGGTTTATTTTAATTTTAAAATTGAATTTCATGCTAACTAATTAGAGTTGGAATTGGATTCCATAATAACTAATTGGAGTGAAAAATTGGATTCCATGTTTCCTTAAATAAAAGAGTTTATTTAGATATGAAATAAGATTTCATGTTATTCAAAATAAAGGAGTTTATTTATGAATAGAAAAGTGAATCCGTATTTTCTTAAATAAAGGAGTATTTTTAGATATGGAATAAGATTTCATATTATTCAAAATAAAAGAGTTTATTTGTGAATAGGAAAGAGAATTCGTGTTTCCTTTAATAAGGATTGTTTTTTACTTGGAATTGGATTCCATAATTAATTAAAATAAAGGATTTTATTTTGATTAAAGATTTTGATTAAAATAAAATAGTTTATTTTATTCAAAATTGGATAAATTAAAATAAAGTGGTTTATTTTGATTTAAATTTGAATTAAAATAAAGGAGTTTATTTTTATTCAAAATTAGATTTTATACTAACTAAATTTGCCCATTTAATGATATCAATATATATATTGAATGTTTATTATTCATGAGATGAATGTTATTTATTGATGCATATGGTGATGTGTATGATAATAAACGGGACTGAATATGGACTATTGACCAATGTGATTGGATTTTATTTTAGTTAGATGCATGCATGTATGGGTTTTATTAAATGGGCTCTGCGTACCTCGTCTTCTCTAATTTTTCTTAATGTAAATTCTATCTCCCTCCTATATACTTCCCCTTGACTGCTAATCAAGGTTTCTATTTATTTTAAATAGTTTTGTAATAGGAATAGTTAGAATTAATTTTGAAAAATTGGAGATCAAGGGGCAAGGAGCTCTTGAATACCCGTTTGTAATGGAGCCCGGGTTTAAATATAATAGTTATATTTAAATATTAATTCTTGCACCCCTAGGGTTTGACCTTTTGGTTCACTTGGTGGCTCTAGTGAACTAAACTAGAATAAAAGTCCATAATCAATCCGGGTAGAATATAGTATTCTATATGTGCATGCTTATACTATATATATTATATATTATGCAAACATGCTTCGCATGTTCATTAATATGACGCATATTTTATATATATATGTGCATGCGCGCTAAACAAGATGAGACAAATTAATAACAAAACCCCTCAAATTTTTTAATATTAAGTCCTAAGTGTTCAAAGATATTTGGAATATCGAACGTCGCCTTCTAGCATGATAAAAATTAATAGAGTATTAAATATTTAATATGAGTTTGTTGTGTCACCACAAGACAAGTATTAAGTATTTAAAATGTTAATTTATCACATTTGATGCTTATAAAGAAAATTGAACAATATTGTTTTGTTGTGTCACCACAAGGACAATATTTTTCTTTTTTGAATATATGGAGTGCTAGGTTGGACTTAACTTGGATAATTTTGATTCGGATGTGCCACCACTTGATCAAAATAATCTAAGAGGCAAAATAGAAGGAGTTGCATAGTTGATGTAATTGAGAAGAGTTGTCTACCTATTAATTTATATATAGTTTGTTGTGTCACCACAAGGCTATATACATTTGAAATGGGATCGTTATTATCACTAGCAAATCTTTAATTAGATTTTGTCGAACTATATAAGTGAGGGTAATATAGTTTGAAGAAAATAGTGGGAGATACCAATTTAAACAAGACCTAATTTATTTTGGTAATTAATAAAAGAATGCATGCTAAAATGTTGTTAATTACAAATTCATTTACAGAATTTTACAATGTCAAAATTACTATCACCGCGAAACATATTAGATGCTATTTAACCGGACCGAATCAAATGGATTGGTTAAGGAATTTGAGAAAATTTCTCACGACTTCAAAGCTGTTGTGACAACCCCAAAATAAGACCATTCCATCCAACCCATTCTGAGTCGCCAAATACATGGTACAGAAAATAACTACAACTTTATTAGAATAATTGTCGTGCAAAATACAACAACACATATGCTCTGAGTTTGGATACAAATATATACCAACTATGACTCTCATCCCAACCTTAGATAGCACGTCACAATGACACCTTACATAAAGGTATAGTCAAAAACTATTTTAGAAATTAGAATCTTTGGGAAGTGCTCAAGGAAATCTTCGTACATGGTAGGCCATGCTTCTAGATTATGATAGATATCATATGGCCATAGAATTATCCTTGGTTGACCCAATAGACCCCAAAGAAAAATGAGAAGATTACTATCATATTCTTCCCAATGGTGAGTCTTCTCTTGACATATCATTATCTTCACTGTCTCTAATTGAGAATTATACTTCAAACAAACACCAAGATTATATAGTTAGTGCTCGTAAATATACTCAGCAAGTGGATGAGCACAACCTTGTCTTATGATGACACAAGGCTGTATGTCATTAGACATATTGTATGATAGTGGCAAAACACCCTTCCAACGTTGGGTTCACCTCACCCTAGATGATTCACCAAATATAACTACTAAATTATGACCATCGTTCTATTCCCTCATTATTTCCCGCTCAACCCAAATTTACACTCTTATTACAGAAATGAATTGTGAAGCAAAAGGGTGAGCACAACTAGCTCAGTAAAGAATATCATGACTAAAGATAATTAAATTATCAATAGCCTTCATCAATAATAAATCAAAGATTTAGAACATATGGTAGATGATAAAAATTTCCACCATAGTTGCAGCGGAACGAGCAATCCATTAGAAGAGTCAAATAGACTATAAAGTCTATTATCTTCTCCATGTTAAAAATCCACCAACAATGTTTTATCCCTGTAACATCAATCAACAATTCAGGTCCACAATCATATGAATAACTCATAATCATAATTGTAGTTCTAAATTCCTCTTCTCATCCAAGACGAAGATAATTTTCATCACCTATCTTTACCTGAAACATCAAAGATCATGGTTACACCAAATCACATTTCATGTTCATAATCATACTACTAACTTCATCTTTGCACTACGGCCAAAGATATTCATTTGTATCACCAGTTGGTCATGTTCATCTCAACACCTGTTCATCTTTGCACTACTGGCCAAAGATATTCAACAACATGTCATCTTTGCACTACGGGCCAAAGATATTCATCAACAATTCATCTTTGTACTACAGGCCAAAGATATTCCTCAACAGTTCATATTTGCACTACAGGCCAAATATATTCATCAACAGTTTATATTTGCACTACAGGCCAAATATATTATTATCTCAAAGAAATATATAATCATTTCATAATTTATATAAACTATAATTATAACCATGTTGATCATTTCACCTTTGCACTTAAGCTAAAGATATTCAATTATAAATTCAATGGTCACGATCATACCAGTCAACAATTCAACTTTGCACTACTAGCCAAAGAGAACCCATAGTCATGATCATACCAATAATCTACATATCTTTACACTCAAGTCAAAGAGAAATTAATATCATCATTAGGGTTATAAAAATGTTATATATGATAATAAAAATAATATAATCAACATATAGATTTAATCTCAAGAGTAATATTCATAACTCAACTATAATTTGGTTAGAAAAAGAAACCAATTCTGTCATGAATAGTAACTCGTGAATAGTAACTTCATGAATAGTAACTCATGAATAGTAACTCGTGAATAGTAACTCGTGAATAGTAAACTCGACACAAAAAGGTAGAAATTCCACAATAAAATTCATTCCAATATTTCGGTATAATGATATTGAAATAACATTTCTTAAACTTATAAACAATTTATTTTAATTGTTTACACTTTACTAAATAATGCATTTAATCATCCTAAAATTCCAAACTCATAAGATTTCATCACCAATAACCAAAACACTCATCAAAAATCTACATATACCTCATATAGGATTCTCAAGCTATACAATCCTATTTTCCAATTTTCTTACTTCACATAACATATTTAATTCATTTACTTATAACTAGTCCATTTTCATGAAAAATACCAAATCAGTTCCAAAAATATTTCTTTTCTGAAATTTAGCAGAATATAGTCCCATATTGGCAATATATTTTTTTCAGAATTTTTAAAATTCATTTACTATTTTTCATATGGCCAACACCGCCGAATATTTAGACATTTATCATAAATTGTACTTTTATCCAAAAATTCTGAAATTCATAGAGTATACTGATATTATATAGATATACTTCCAATAAACATTTCATCAATTTTGGAGTTAACCATAAGGAGTTATGAGGGTTTACTTTTAAAATAGTCTTTTCCCGTAAAATTTATAACTCTTAATCTATACATCCAAAAATCGTCATTTTTGGAAACAATCAATAAAACTCATCAAATTATCATTCAAATTTTTCCAGAATTTTTGAAGGTTCGGAAAAATTACGAAACTGAAAAACATAATAACCCTTAAAATCCCATACCTCAAAAGAGCAGTACTTCTGACTTGAATATCGAATATAATGCTGAGAAACACTCAAGATATCTAAATACTCACAAAAATATGCTTGATAATATAGAGAGAAAGAAAACTTATTTCTGGTGTGATTCTCAATTCTAACATAAGCACCTATTTATAGGAAAATGCTAGAACGCCAAAGGAGACTAAAATAATAAAATATATTTATTATTATTCATCATTTCTACGCATGCCTCTTGAAAATTATCACCCACCGGCCAACTTTGAACCAATATTTAGCAGCCCACATGTTGATAACCAAGTGGGTCCCACCCATAAATTAATAAAAAATATTTTATTTTCTGAAACTTCAACAATTCATAGAAAATAGCCCGGTTATCAGAAAAATACGAATTTTATGTCCATTCTGACTGAAATAGAATTCTCTACAACTTTGTAGCTTTGAGTTTTTCCAAATTCCAAACCATAAATATCTAAAATCCACAAACGGATGATTTTTAATACCTTTACACCTCAGCATTAATTTCTTCATTTTTATCCACATAAAAATAAATATATCCATCATTTATATCTACATAAAATAAATAATTCCTTATCATATAAATCAATAATTAATTATTCATAAATAATATTACAGAATCAATTATGACATCCAGGACGTTCCCAGGAAAGAGGGGGCTTTCCGATAAGAATTTCTCCTTACTGGCGCGCAATTAGGTGACCAAACCTCTCCTTGATAGAACTTTCTAGACATTTCCAATAATGCTATCTAATAATATTATTCAAATAATATGAATTATTGATCTGATAATGGGAAATACTATGTAGTGAGAATTATTGAAACAATAATAATATAAAATATTAACGCAGCAATTATTGAATCAATAAAATAAAATATTGAACAGTAATTACTGTAACAATTATTGAGTAGTGCCTTCTTACGTAAGAATCAATAATTCAAAATATTTGTGCAATACCATGTGCTATCGCAAATAACGCCGTATTATTGTATTTTAACCACCGGGTATTCCAACAGTGTTAACGTTAACAACTACGCCGTTATTTGTAAAAACTCAAATTTGTCAATTTCTTCATCCGACAGTTATCCGTTATGGGGCCCACAAATGGTTGCGCCGTCGTACGAATATTGCCCGACAGAAAGAATATTCCACGGCCAAACAAATATTCCCTGACAACAATGAATATTTTATAACCACTTGTTTATTTTGAAAAAATTCATATATAACCCTTAACTTTAACCTTTTATCAATTTAACCATTAACTGAATAGTTATTATAAGAAAAATTGAATACTTTTATTTCGTAAAATTCGGGGTCTTACAGCTATCCTATGTCCTTAATACACCTATCCCTGCAATGGTTGCAGACAATGCCTCTGAGAAAGAGATTGCTACTTTTAGAAAGTGGCACGATGATGCACAGTTGACTCAATGCATCATGCTCGCATCCATGAGTAACGAGCTTCGTGACAAGATGAAACTATGGATGCTCTACTATATTCCTGCACATCAACTAGTTGATGGTGAGGAAAGTAGGACTGATAGATATCAGATATCTAAGGAGCTCTTCCGATCTAGAATGACCGATGACACTACAATACAGATAAAAGTCCTAATAATGATCAATTTGATTGAACAGTTAGGACAACGGGTTTTGTCATGGATGGGGAGTTGTGCCAAGATTTGATCTTGCACTCACTCCCGGACTCCTTTCATAATTGTTGTGATTTTTTCATACGAACAAGCAAGATATCAGCGTCGCTGATTTGCTTAACATGTTGAAAAATGTTGAGAGTCACTTTCCAACCAAGAAAGACCATGTCTTACTTGTAGGGGTCAAAGGATCTTCTGGAAAGAAGAACGATTCAAAGAAGGTAAATAGAAAAGAAAAACAAAGGATAATAAGAACAAAACTGATACGGATAGCAAAGGAGTTTGCTTCCACTACAATAAGCCTGGACACTGGAAAGAAACTGCGAGAAGCATCTTGCAGAGGCTAACCAAAGAAGCTTAGTGAAGTTTCGGTAACAAATATAGTTTTTGTTCATGATTAAAATTATTATTTTTTAAGTCAAGGTTCAACTTGGGTATTGGATACTGACTTTGGTTATCATAAATATAGATTTATGAAGGGACCAAGCTGAAGTAGAAAACTAAACAAAGATAAGTAATCCTATGTATGAAAAATGAAGCAAAGGTTACTGCATTAGCCATAAGAACTTATTGTTTAGCATTGCCTACTAGCAAATCTGTTAACTCAATAAGATGTTATTATATTCCAGTTCTCATTAGAAACATTATTTCCATTTTATTGTTGGATAATGAAATCTTTGGTATTATATTTAAGAACAATTGTTGTTCTATTTATAATAATAATGTTTTGTATAGAACTGGAATATTACTTAATAGATTTTGTATACTTGACTTACATGAATAATAATTTTGCAAATTGAACAAACTAGTATAAGAAAAGGAGATGATTATTCAAAAAGTTGAATGTGTGTATTTGCTGAAATACAAGTGTGAATTATTTGAAAGGTTCACAGAATTCTAAAGTGAAACAAATTGGCTAAGTATTAAGATTCTTTGATTAGATCAAGGAATAAATACTTGTATAATAAGTTTATAGATCATCTCAAATGGTTTTCTCATAATGGACGCCTCCTAATACGCAATAATTGATTGGTGTATCTGAAAGGAAAAATCGTACCTTGTTGGACATGGTGCGGTCCATAATGATTTTACCGAAATTCCAGTATCCTTCTAGGATAATGTTCTAGAAATGGTTGTGTATCTACGAAAAAGGTAACCTCAAAATCCGGCCCCAAGACTCCATAAAAGTTATGGACAGGGAGGATTCCTAATCTTAAGTATGTTAAGATAAGGGGTTGTCCAACTTATGTGAAAAGGTTTCAAAGGATAAGCTTGGGACAAGATTTGACAAGTACAAATTTGTGGGACATCCTAAAGTAAGTTTAGGGTATATGTTCTATAATCCTACCTAGCAAAAGGTGTTTGTTGCGAAACACACTGCCTTCTAAGATAAAGATGTTTATCATTGAAGGGGCTAGTGAGAGGATAATAGATCTTGAAGGGTTCAAGAACCACAAATACTATAAGTCAAATAAGAGGAACCTGTAGATAAACCTATTGTACCACAACCGAATCGTACATCTAGAATAATATCGAAGATACCTGGGAGGTATGGATTCATCATGGATGATGATGATGAGGTACGTATCATAGAAGATGATGATCCAGTTATATATGATGAGATAAGAGTTGTAGACACTCAGAGAAATGGATTGAAGCAAGCTTCTCAAAAATGGAACATTCGCTTTGATGAAATAAATCAAAAGAGTTTGATTTTATCACAAAGAATGAACCTAGTGTGTACAAAAGGGTCAGTGGGAGCGTCGTGACATTCCAAGTATTATATGTTGATATACTACGGATAAGGAATGACATACCAATGCTACAATTAGTAAAGATAAAGTTGTCTAAATATTCCTTCATGAATGATTTGGGAAGAGTATCTTAATTGGGGATACAAATCTATATATATAGATTTAATAGGATGCTCGACTTAACCCAAAGAACGTATATTCATTTGATGCTAAAGTTGTTTAGCATGGCAAACTCTATGGGATATCTCATGTTGATGAGCCATGGAGTGTATCTCTCTAAATAGTCCCCAAAGACTCCAAAAAGAGAGATCACATGAGTAACTATCATGTATGCAATGAAATGTATGGGACTTGATTTTGATCAGTCATATTCTAGAGAAGTTCACTGTGAGTCAGCGAAAAACATCTTAAAGTACTTAACCAGCACTAAGGATGTGATCATATTCATGGTGGGTCTAAATTAAAACTATAGGGCTTAAAAATCTCAAGTTTTTCAGACAGACCAAGACGACAGAAAATCCACTTTAAGGTAAAGCATTACCTTGAACGGTGGTGCAGTGAATTGGAAAGGTTCTAAACAGCAAAGAGTTGTTGGTTTAGTGATAAATACAAAATATATAGCTATAAATGAAGCTGCAAGTTGATTGTTTGGATGAAAAGTTCATTACAGAACAAGGAATAGTTCCTAAGTCTCATCTTGGATCTAAACATGTGTTGTGGCACTTTCACTTGATTATAGGAATCATTGAAAAATGGGAAATCACTATAGAGATAGTGGACTCTCAAGAACAACATTACATATCCATTAACTAAAGCTTATCCAACAGCAGGATAATCGTCACTTAGAGAAGCAGGGTATGAGATATCATGGCGATTGGTTTTAGTGCAAGTGGGAGATTGAAAGTAGTATGCACACAAGCCACTCATGTTTGATGATAAAGTATATACTTTGTAACAATCTTATTCATTTATTAATAAAAAAGTATTAATTTATTAAAGGCTTTTAATTATCTACATGATGCTGTTTTATAATATGTGATAAACCCATAGTTTTAAGCAATGCTTTTAGAATAATGATGATGATCATTTTATGAGATCTAAATTCTTAAAAAGCTTAAAACTAAAATAGTTCCCAATCATTGGATTACTAAATTGGGGATTAGTGAATCCGAATATATTGGTACATACATTGCTTGCTCATTAGATGAGGATGATTGATCTCATGATCATTTGTGTGGAGACACTAAAGCAAGTATGTATGTGCTTATTAGAGAATAAGTTCACTGAACGTGGCTCGCTAAGGAATACCTAATGGAGTTTTACTTTCCTGTCAATAAAAATTCCTGTAGTGATAGTAGTACAAGTGATCCTTGGACTTGAGATCATCATAGTATCTTGTGTATGATGAGTTATACTTTGACTTATTCCTTAAGACCCTTAGGGTATATCAAAGGGCATGCTTGGGTATACTAAGTTGTACATTGAGATAATGTATGATCAATAAAAAAATCTACCGCTTCTAGTAAAAGAAGAGAAATGTCTTATGTGATTCGATAAATGACATCCCAGTAGTCCTTGGCCAAGGCAGAATGAAATTAGAAAGGAGTTTCTAATTTGCATTACTTGGAGTTGTGCATTTAAGAGTCGAAATACATATAATTAAATAAAATAAGACTTGATAGTAATTTCATGTCTTATATTTAATTGGGACATTGTATGGTGGAAGGATTGAATTGTACGGTAACTATTTATTTAAAGGTTCTTTTATGATTAATGTTGAAATCTATATTATCTGGAAAGTCGTTGATCGCTAGGGAGGCTTATCCCTATTGTAGAAAAAATATTATTTATTTAAATAAATTAATATTTTAATTAATTTATTTAAATAAGATTAGAATTGTTCTAATTGATTTATTCACAACCGGTTTAATATGGAGAACCTAAAGGGTCACACCATAAAAAAAGAATAATTATTTAAGAAGTTAATGACATAATCGTAATAATAAGTTAAGTATATTTAATTTAATCTATGGTGATAGAATAAATTAAATAGCTTAATATTTATTATATAATATTTTCAAAATATTAAATATAAATTAATAAGAGGAGTCATATTATTATTAATACTATTATTATTATTTAATTCCTAAAGAAGTTTGACAATTAATTAATAAAAGTACTCTCATATATCCTAATTAGATTAGGAGGCTAATTAATTAAAAGAGTTTAATTAATTATCTCTAATAAGATTAGGGAGCTTAATTAATTAAAGAAATTTAATTAATTAAAATAAAACTCAATTCCTTAATTGTTAAGGAGGGTTTCCTACGTCTATAAATAAGAGGAGTCTTATTATGGGTGAAGGGGTTAGAGTTGTTGTTGGCTTTTTGACAACATACGTAATTTCAATAGTTTGGAGAGTACGCTCCTTTTCTATGAGAGATAGAAAATTAGGGTTTTTCCAAATACCCATCTTCTTGAATCTTTATTCTTTCTTGGTGGATCACCTCTAGAGGCCAAACACTTGGGTGGCTAACGTTGATCAAAGGAAGGAACCAAACCCGGTGGATTCAAGTTGAACGTGAAAAAGATTTAGAGGTGAACTTGTACCTGAGGAAGCTCGGATCTTCAAGGGTATGATTTTTGTCCTTCATATTTTCGTTTAATTAATAATTGTGCATAAAGGGTGATCCGGGTATATAGTTTGCAAAATTTTAAACTCTGATTTTTCATGCTTTCGCTTATTTTATGCAATTTGATTGCGTTCATGAATATTATAAACTTAACAATACTTATGTCTCCACTAATGATCAATTTCTTAGAAATATATCTATTCCTATAATCCTCAATATTTCGTTTACACATAGGTCTACCCAGATCGTCAAACCACACTCATGAGTTCAGGAACTTTCCACAATCATATAAGTTTAAGAACTTGTCCTAGTCAGACCTTTGGCGTCCATTCGCTGAGGGGTTCATAAACACTTCATATAACTATGAGTCACGAACGTACCATAAGTATGAATTTTAAGAACTCGTTCTTAACCTTATATTCTTTACCTATAACCTATCTATCTGTTATACACATGAGAAAGGAATCACCCTCTCAACATGGATATAGCAAATAGTGTGACACAGATATTTAAATGATTACTAATGCCAGAAACTAAGTGGTTGTTACACCAAGTACAATTCAGCTCCCATACGAAGAATCATACAACTTAGCTACTGACATGTGTCCTCAATTGAAATCCGCACTTAATTCCAACTCCCTTCTCAATAGGAATTTCATTTAATCAGTATTCATAATCCTTTCCTGAATCTGTACCAATTCGTAGTACCACTGACACACAACAATCTTGTTGTAAACTTTTCAATCACTCGCTTGATCCTTCTCCACACTATAACCTTATCCGATCACTAGGTGATCTCATCGTATATATGATGATTCATTTATACACTATGATCGTTTTGTTTTTTGATCTTCTATCACTGTACTTTTAGTCTTTTAGACTCTATTTATTCACCACTACTATTCAACTTTATTATCAGAGTTACGGAACTCCGTATCTTATAACTCACCGAGATTCGTCTTTGAATCTTACCGACACACTAATTCTATTTGAGTTAGTACTTATCCTAATCACTGCGGTTATTAGTCTCAGGTATTCCTACCTAAGGTTCATAACCTACAGCTTTGATACCAAGTGTGAGAGCCCTAAATCCGGGTCCCAAATCACCACGGATCTGGTACAATCATTCTATAACTATCGCGGAAGATATAAACATAAATTATTTATAGAATACATTTACACACTATTCCCCAAGGTCGAGTAACCTTCACATAATACACAATTCATAACTTATTTGACTTACAATAACATTAATATACAATATTCTTACAAATCTAATTACACACATATACTAAAGCTGGAATTGTCTTTGACCTTTTCTTGTATCCGACGTATTCGTCTTAATCTGCAATGTTTATCATGATATAGCAAGTGTGAGCATAAGTTTGCCCAGCAAGTATATGTTTATTTAAGGATATATCATGATTGAAAGAATTTGAATAATAAGTTGGCTATAATTCAACAATATAGTTGTGAATTAGAATGAACAAATTTTTGACTGAACAAGCATTTAACATGAATAAATATATCTGGACCGAATGGTAATGAATGTGATCAGCCTTTTATACCTAATGAACAAATGTCCTACGCACAAGGTGCAATTTAATAATTCTTAGACATGGCAATCAGGAATGATTAGCCATAAATATAATTGAATAATACAACTCGAGATTGAGTTAAGAAAAACTTGTCTGAACCGTTGATTACTGCTACGTAATTTAATAAGCTTTGTCTGAATACCTAATATAGATAATACCGATCTACACATTAGAATAATATCATCACAGTATTTAAAATAACCTAAACACCTTATCACATAATCCTATTCGTCTATAACACACATAAGACTTAACCTCAAGTCAAACTTTTACAGTCTGAGTTGAGTTCGTCAAAATTCTAACATCCTGACAGTCTAGTCAGACAAAATTTCGAGTTTAAGTTCAATTAAACTCTGTCTAAACACTTACCCATTATCTAAGATAATTTATTATCAGTCAAAATAATTTTCATAAGCTTGTAATAATTTTCAGATAATTATTATTATTTAAAATGATTTTTCAATCATTAATATCATATTTATTTAATATAAATACCACATTATTCCTTTATCATTAATATTTATTTAATACCAAATATTAATGAAAATCATAACATAAAAATTATAATATATTTATAATATATCAAAGTATTTTAATACTTTAAAATCATATTTATATGATTTTTAAAACAGCTTAAATCCATTATCCGATAATTGCTATTAATATTAAAATATTAATATTTTCATGACAAAATATCAAAAGTTATATTTTATAACTTAAAATATTTTTATAACAATTAAATCATTTTAATATGATTTATAAAACATTAATTCTATTTTTCATAATTTATTTAATATATTCATTAAATAAATTAATTACCATTAATATAATTTTATTAATGAAATTCATCACAAAATATCAAAAGTTATTAAAAATTACTTCAAATATTTTCTTATACCATAATATGATTTTTCATGATTTTTCATGTATTAAAATTATTTTAAAATAATTTATTTAATATTATAATTAAATAAATTAAATACCATTTATATTCCAAAATATTAAATATATATGAAATATACTCAAAATAATTAAAAACTAATTTTCGGACTTAAAAATAATTTTTAGTAATTTATTTTGTATTTTTAATAATGAAAAACCATTTTTATCTATTTAATAATTAAAATAATTAATTTTTAGAAATTAATAATTAAAAAGGGCCCTATAGCGACAGAACCGTCGCTATAGGTGTTCTTGAACCTGTTCTTAAACCTTCATGTCAGTTATCAGGTTGCTACATTTGACCTCTTATACATTCTTGAGTATAACGTTTCTGGGCTATATAAGACATTGTTCTTGTAGTATTTATGTAATACTATAATCTCCAGCAAGTTTCATAACCCAAACATATCAAATCTGCAAGATCCAGGCTTGAAAAGATGTTGTCAGAGGCCTGTTGGGTTTTCTAGGTTACCCAGAAACCCAGACAGCCTCGTGTGCTCACTTTGTGGCTCACAAATCTTAGGGTTCTAGTAATTGTTTTGGTGTTCTAATGATTCAAACCTGTAGTATGCATGCCCATGTATGATAATATATCATCAGTTTAGTCTAACAACGACATATAAAAGAGATCATGGCCTATCAAAGTAATGGTCAAGAAACGGTTCTTGAAGATTCTGGGTTACCCAAAATCTCCTTCCGGCGAGTTGGTCAATGCAAGTTTGACCTTGCATAACTTTGATCGAAAACATGATCTGGTGGGTCTAAGGGCTTTGATGTGTAGTTCTCATGCCAGACAACAACATTACAACAACAACTTGGCCAAACTAATAAACCCCAGCAAGATTCATGGCCTAAAAAAACTTGTCATAGGTAATCTGGAAATTCTGGGCTGCCCAGATTTCAGTTTTCGTGGTCGGTCAACTGACTTTGACCACTCATAACTTATAATCTACACATGATCTGGACTTGATTCAAGTTCCATATCAAAGTACTCATGGCATAGAACAGATCCAAAACATAAAACACACATAACACCTAATACACACGGATCTACGAGCCCTGACATATGGCTGTCGGGCCATCATTTTCAACATTTCCATATTTTTGAAATCATTAGATTTGAACATCTAGATGTTATGGATCTGGGATCTAACAACCCAGATCTCTAAATGACACCTTATAACACAATTCTAAACAACAAATCACAACATCCAACATCAAATCTAAGGATTTAGAAATTTAGGGTTTATAACTCCTTTAAGGCTTTGATCTTGATTCTGACTTTTGATCCTGATCTTGGAAAGCTAAGATATGATATAAGGTGATATTATCACTCCCTTTCACTCTCAGAATTCGAAGGTTAGAGAGAGAGAGAGTTGCTAGCTTTTGAAAACGATAGTAAGTCGTTTCTTAATTTTTAATCTATTTGTATTATTGATGAACTGAATGAGTTGATCTAGATGGCTGATTTTAGTGTTTGTAGCACATGGCTAGAGTTAGGGTTGGTCACTAACACAAATATGGCAAGATTTGCAAGTTAAGTACAATAATGCAATAAGGGTAAATGGGTCACTTGATTTCCAAAATTAATGGCATAATGGACAATTGCTACAAACCCTAAGGGTTTAACCCTTAGGTTCTAACTCTTAGGTTTAAAATTCTAATTTCTAGGATTTCTAATTTAGATTTTAAAATAGAAAATTAATATTTCTAAATTATAATTAAGATTCTATAATTATATTAAAATTTCCTAATCATAATTCAAGCTTGATAATTAGGATTAATATTTCCTAATTAAAATTGCTAATTTAGCAATTATGATCATAATGGTACATTAGGGTTTATAACCCAAGAATTAGGGTTTCCAACATAAAAAAATTAGGGTTTTCTATATTATAATTAGGATTTTCTAATTAGATTATGGTTTTCTAATTACTTATTACTTGAAAATTAGGATTAATGTTTCCTAATTAACATTAAAATTATTAAATTAACAATTAAGTTTTCCCTAATTATAAATTAGGGTTTCTAATCCAGAAATTAGGGTTTTCTAAATTAATGAGGGTTATCCCTAATTAGGTTATTATTAATAACGTTTAAACCTTATACTAGCATTTGTATTCCCAAATTAGGGTTTTTAACTTCCGAATTAGGGTTTCAGATTCCCTGAACTGAAATTAGGGATTCCAGAACCGGTATAGGATTTCTTATAAATTGGAGGACCTAGTCGAGCTAGGGAGGAGGAACCCCGAGTACCTACTGTGACACCCCCAAATTCGGGTACTTCGATTCCACGGGACTTGGTGTTCACTGTACAAATATCATCTATCTTTCTACCCATAATAAATGCAAACCATGCAATAGATAGAAATAAAATCTTCCCCTTATAGGGTTACAACATCTGAATCATAAACATAATCCCATGTTAAACTAACCTTAAACATCTGTGCGGAAATATAAATAATAAGTCTTAAACAACATCATTAACTCAATTCTAACATAAATACATCATCAAATAAAATAACAAGTCTTCATCATTTGCTAACTTTGCCCTTGCCTTTACTAGTGGAAGGTTCATCGGTTCTTTCGTTCTTAACTGCAATGATATTATTAAGCAAGAGTGAGCACTATTGCCCTCAAGTATAATAATGAAATAACGGTATAATAACATGCGAGAGAAATAATAATTTCTGAAATAAATGCTCAACTTTTGAATCAAGAATGAATAACAAGAATCAAAAGATTTCTGAGGGTTATAAGACCTTGAACTATGTCCTAGGTTATCAAGGGTTATACTTGAGACCTTTAACAGTCATAAGACTATGGACCTTTCTACTCGTACTTAGGGGATCAAATTTTAGTACCATCACATCGCACAATATCTTAACGCTAACGCATAAATAAATCCCTTTGCAGGGTTGTTCATCTCAGTTTGACATTCGAGTCCGCACCAAAGGAAGTTTGGTTTGGATAATTCATCAAGGGTTCTGAAATTTAGAACGCTCATCAACTATGGACTAGTCGAATCAATACGGGTTCGCTAGTCTAATAAGGTTCAATAATAATGATATTCAAATTGAATAATAATCTCAGGAAGTATACAATAGGACAATTATTGTATAACTGAATCATGCTTTGAAAAGATAATTAATCTTTAATATAACATTTGAACTTGAATAATAGTAATGATAATTTACTCCAGGTAAATAATAAACTTGAACAATAATGACGAGTATGGTTAGGAAACATGCCTCGTGCGTAGATTACACTTTAACTAAGCACGTTCTTTGAATTTAATCCTACATACCATTCACATTCACAATACCAGTTAATTATAACTTAACTAATCATCATAAACTCATTCTCTTTGTCTACTTTGATTATTAACTATACTTAATTAATTTACTACTTTTTCACATAATTTACACATCATGAATAATAAGCTAATTATGTATTCAATAATTTAATCCACATGTAATTATGTTATTTACATGTTAAACATCTATTTTACATCTCATTATACTTCTAACATGTTTACATGTTCATTACATTAAGTTAACAATACATTGCTAGACTTAACATTTTAAAAATTACATTTCTGGACCATTCTGTAGAGTGGCGCGCTGTAGTGCCATATGACGCTTGATTACTTATGCATGGGGGACTTAAGGTCTTTGAAATTTGGCGGTAGCAGCATGAGTATGAAATAAACTATTCTCGCAATTCAAAAAATTGCGTAACACGCCCAAAAACTCCAATTAAATTACTACTACACGAAATTAATCATACCCACATGTTATAATTCATGCATAAACAATACCCAACATTTATAGAATGGTTTTAACCCATTAAGACACATAATCACCGTGTTAAAAATCTATAATTTCACTGAGTTTGATGTTCTTGAAGGTTTGAAAATAAAACATGAAAATTGATACTACGGATTCGTTATAACACCGAATCCGTTCGTTTAAAGTTTGGTCTCTACGTATCAACATGTATAATAATACACGAGTGTAAAATTTAGGGATAATATACGATCAATACATAAAATATCATGTATAAGGCCATAAGGCCAAAACTCATAGTCTATAATTTTGTAGAAATCATATACGGTGTAATATTATGAAACTGATGATATGGAATCATGTAATATATATATATATATATATATATATATATATATAATACAATCTGATACATCTTAACCCATAAATAACTCATAAATATTACTCCTTTCTCAATCAAAGAGGCTTTACAGAAAACTGTGAAAGCCATTTTTATCAAAACTTGAATACGTGAAATATAGAATTTGGGAGGGAGAGATTACCCTGAGAATAAAGTATATATATGTAGGCTTAGATTCTTTCTTCAATCATTGAGTTCTCACAAATTCCTCTGAACTCTCTCTTGAATTTCTCAATCTCTCTCTCTGTATCTCTAGACTTAGGCAATTAGTGAATAAAAGAAAAAGACGTCTGATAACTAAAGGAGAAGAACTGACGCAGAAGTGGTCAGTTGGCCCAATCATAGGTTAACTGCTGATAACTCCCCCTAGGGCCTTGTTTGGCTTAGCAAGAATAGATTACAAAACCGATTAATTTAATAAAGCTTTATCACATAGTTTAATAAATGTCACACTCCTTCATAAAATAAATCAATATCTTATTTAATTTATTTGAAATAAAATATAATAATTTCTCATAAATTCACATATTCACATAAATAATTTTCTCATTAATAAATAATGTCAAATTATTAACTCTCTAATTAATAATTAAATTAATTAAAATAACATCATGTTTAATTAAATATTTCATTTAATACATTAAGCTCACATAATGACATACTTCGATAATAAAAATTCTCCACATTAATTTAATAAATGTAACACATATAATTAAATTAATCTACCACAATTACATCAAATAATTATTTAATCCAGTAATTAAATCATTGAAAAATATTTATTTAATTCAATAAATATTAAAATTAATTACAAAATTCTCGTTCGTCACATTTTTCTCCCCTTAAAAGGATTCTGTCCCTAGAATCACGACTCAATAAATTCGACCCGTTACATTATTCCCCCCTTACAAAGATTCTGTCCCCAGAATCGCTTACACATAATTAAGTAAATAAATGAGGGTAATTCTTCATCATTTTCTCTTTGAGTTCCCACGTAGCTTCATTAGGGTTGTGGTTCCTCCAAATTACCTTAACAGAAGGTATAACTTTATTTCTGAGAACTTGTTCTTTTCGATCGACAAATTGGACAGGAATTTCTTCGTAAAATAAGTCTTTCTCAAAATGTAGGGGTTCATATTCAATTACATGCTTATAATCGGCCTTGTAGGGTCGTAACACAGAAACATGGAAGAAGTTGTGGACATTCTCGAGTGATGGAGGTAAGGCTACCTCGTACGCGACTTCTCCGATTCTACGCAATACTTCAAAGGGTCCAATAAATCTTAGGCTCAATTTCCCTTTCTTTCCGAACCTAATCTTCCCCTTCCAGGGAGAGACCTTTAAGAAAACATAACTACCTGATTCAAACTCGATATTTTTACGATGTCGATCAGCGTATTTCTTTTGTCGATCTTGAGCCGCTACCAGTCATGCTCGGATCACTTTTACTATTTCTACCGTCTGCTGTACCAATTATGGCCCTAGCAATTGTCTTTCACCAACTTCATCCCAGTAAAGCGGAGTTCTGCACTTTCTGCCGTATAACGCTTCGTAAGGCAGGCATGCTAATACTAGCGTGGTAACTGTTGTTGTAGCCGAACTCTACTAATGGTAGGTGATCATCCCAATTTCCTTTGAAGTCCATCACACAGGCTCTTAGCATATCTTCTAATGTCTGAATCGTTCTCTCACTTTGTCCGTCTGTTTGAGGGTGGTAAGCTGTACTCATTCTCAATTACGTACCCATGCATTCCTGAAGACGTTTCCAGAAATTTGATGTGAAGTGCGGATCACTATCTGAAATAATTGATATCGGAACTCTGTGCCTCTAAACAATCTCTTTTACGTATAGCCTCGCCAACTGATCTAAGTTGAATCTTATTTTGATCGGAAGGAAGTGTGCATATTCCGTCACCATTAACGATAACCCATATCAAGCGTCAGTAGCCTTTACTCGAGTCGTTCAAGGCCAACCACGAAGTCCATTGTAATATGTTCCCATTTCCATTCTGGGATCTCTAACGGTTGTAGCAATCCACTCGGTCTCTGATGTTCTGCTTTCACTTTCTGACAGGTAAGACACTTGGCAACACATTCTGCAACATCACATTTCAAATTCGGCCACCATAAATGTTGTCTAAGATCTTGGTACATCTTGATACTACCAGGGTGAATCAAATATCGTGAACTATGAGCCTTGCTCAAAATGTCTTCCTTAATTTCTTGTAATGGCGGTACCCAAATTCTACTTTCAAATCTCAGTATTCCTTCCTTATCCATCTTAAATCTCGGTTCAGTTCCTTCAGATATCTTCTTTGTCACCTTTTTACATTCTTCATCCCAAGTCGAGCCTCCTTAACTTTATCCAAGAGGGTTGTACCGAATCGCATCTTAAATAGCTTCTCATCAATTTCCATAGGATACTTCACCTCTAACTCCGCCTCCATTTCAAAATTAGCTCCTCCTGAGCAGTTAACATCATCAATTTCTCACGACCCTTTCTACTTAAGGCATCGGCAACCACATTCGCTTTTCCCGGATGGTATAAAATCTCACAGTCGTAATCCTTAATTAATTCCAACAATTTTCTTTGACGCATATTCAAATCCTTATGCGTGAAAATATATTTCAGACTCTTGTGGTCCGTATATATTTCACACTTCTCCCCGTAGAGATAGTGCCTCCAAATTTTCAAAGCAAAAACAACTGCAGCTAACTCCAAGTCATGGGTTGGGTATCCCTTCTCGTAATCCTTCAACTGTCGTGATGCATACGCAATGACTTTGCTGTTTTGCATAAGCACACAACCAAGTCCTTTATGCGACGCATCGCTAAAAATAAAAAAATTTCCTGTATCATCCGGAAGGGATAACACAGGTGTCGTACTCAATCTCTTCTTCAATTCTTGAAAGCTCTCCTCACACTTCTCCGTCCAAACAAATTTCACAGCTTTACGAGTTAAATTCGTTAATGGAGTTGCGATCTTGGAAAAGTCTTGTATGAACCTTCTATAATATCCTGCTAATCCAAGAAAACTTCTTACTTCCGACGGCGTTCTTAGCTTATCCTAGTTAATCAAGGCTTCGACTTTAGATGGATCTATTGAAATTCTGTTTTTATCGATCACGTGCCCAAGAAATTGCACTCGTTCAATCCAAAATTTGCATTTCAAAAATTTGGCATACAACTTTTCCCTTCTCAATACTTCCAACGTTAATCTCAAATGCTCTTTGTGTTCTTCTTTGGTTTTCGAATATACCAAAATATCGTCTATAAATACCACCACAAATTTGTCCAAAAACGGCTTGAACACACCGTTCATTAGTCCCATAAATGCTGCAGGAGCATTCGTTAGACCAAACGACATTACTAAAAATTCATAGTGACCGTGTCGCGTTCTGAACGGTGTCTTTGGTACATCCTCTAGCCTCACCTTCAGTTGATGATAACCGCTTCTCAAGTCTATCTTGGAAAAGTATCTTGCTCCCTTCAACTGATCAAACAGATCATCGATCCTTGGTAATGGATATCTATTTTTAATCGTGACCTTGTTCAGTTCTCTATAGTCAATGCAGAGTCGCATCGATCAGTCCTTCTTTTTGACAAACAACATCGGCGCTCCCCACGGTGTTACCCTCGGTTGAATGTACTTCTTGTCCAGTAATTCTTGTAATTGTACCATTAGTTCTTTCATCTCTACTGGTGCCATTCGGTATGGTGCCTTCGATATTGGAGCAGTTCAGGGCGCCAAATCGATAACGAAATCTACCTCTCTATCTGGTGGAAGTCCTGGTAAATCGTCTGGAAATACGTCGACGAAGTCCCTCACAATTGATATTTCTTCTACCTTCGAATTCTCTTTTCGACTGTCGACTATTAAGCTAAGTATCCTACACAGCCTTGTCTTAACAACTTCCTGGCCTACATCATCGTCAGAGAACTCGCTTGTCTAGGCGACTTGCTACCATAAAACACAACCTTTGATGGAGTCATAAGGTTAATACGCTTCTTTTGACAATCAATTACAGCACCGTAATTGAATAACCAATCCATTCCCAAAATAACGTCAAATTCCCCAAGTCGAATAGGAATAAGATCTACGTTCATGATATTACCCTTAATATCCACTCTATAGTTCTTATGTACGTACTTAACAGGGATTATCTCTCTATTTGCAATTTCTATGTTCATCGGGTAATCCAATTCATTCTTAGGCAAATCTAAATTCTTGGCAAAATCATCGGATATAAAGGAACAAGTAGCACCCGAATCAAATAATATGTAAGCATTAACTTTATTGATCTAATGATACCGACACCACATCACGGATTGAATCGCATCTTCAGACCGCCATGTTGAAAGTCCCAGCGGTCGGTTTGGTTTGTTGCGGTTGGTCCGGTGATGGTTAAGGTATTTCCACCGTTATTTCCGATTTCCTCCCGATCCTCGACCTCTCGATCCCTTCTTGGGACAATCTTCTTGCCGATGGTCCTTCAACCACAAGTAAAACAAGCACCCTTCTTTGGGTTTGGACAGTTTGGTCCTATATGGCCTTCCTGACCACAATTGTAGCACACTCTTTTTCCTTTCATACAAACTCCCAAACGGGCTTTCTCGCAAGTCGGGCATGCTTTGATTCTTTTCTTCTGACTACCTTGTTGATTCCCCGATGATGAGCTGTCGTTCCACCTTTTCTTCTGATTGAAATTTCCACCTCCTGTGCCACTTCCACTGGCCTTGTTATTAATTTCACCTTCACTCTTCTTCTTTTTCTGATCTTGATTGTACTTGGTCACCGTGATCGCTCCACCTTCAAATGAGGATGGCCTTTTTCAAAACTCCAAAGAAATGTGTTTATCTCAAACATTGATACCTTGTTGTACACCCAAGGCTTTAGTCCTTACTCAAACCGTCTCGCCTTCCTCTCATCCGTGTGAACTTGATACGGGGCGAACCTCGCTAACTCGTTGAATTTTTCCGTATAATCAGGTACGCTCATATTTCCCTGCTTCAATTCCAGAAATTGAACCTCCATCTGATTCTGTGAACTAGTTGGGAAATACATTTCGAAAAACATCTCTTTAAATCTCTCCCACGTAATTACACCTTCACCTCCTCGCACTTTATTTGCTTTCCACCAAGAGAGCTAGCCTCGCACTTCAAAGATAAACGCTGCAAAAGCGGTATTCGGTCTTCTAACCCTAGCAACGCCGAAAACCTTCTCCATCTCCATAACCCACGTTTGAGCCTCGATTGGGTTCATGGAACCTTTGAACTCTGGCGGTCCCACCGCCTTGAAGTCCTTAAATGTTGTGTTTGGTGGAGCTTGAGGTTGATTATTCATTGCTCCAGTCAGTAAGTTAACTAACTATTGAACGGGATTTGCGTTGGCATTATTGTTATTATTGGTTGACTCTTCCTTGCCATTTGACGTTGTTGTTTTTCTCCTCATGCATTTTTCTCGTTAAATAAACGCTTTATTAGAACTTTATTTATTTCTCTAAATAGTTAAGGCATTACTCAACAATTTAACATATCATTTAACACATCATCTCAAACAACTTGATATATTTGCATTCAAATCAAAGTTTTAACATTAAACGATAGCATAACTGCTATTTACATTAACTATCCTGGAATAAAGAATCCACAGGATTTAAAACATTTAAATATTCTTTTGTTCATAAACATGTCAGAATTTACATCTAAAAAAAAACTAATTAAGTTCTTCACATAATTAAATAAATCATATCACTGTCGGTCAAGGTACTGATTAGCCTTGCTACGCCCTCTTTCTAAGATGCGATGCATCGTCTCATGATCCATCATGTACAATGGTAGTCCTTTGAACTGGATTGGGTACCTCAAAACTCGATCTTGGGTCTCATTCATTGCCTTGTTAAATGTAGAGTACATTTTCCCAATCTTTGCTTTCTTTGCACAACTATCATCCTCTGCACGATCAGCTCCACGCGATTCTCTTACCCAAATTCCTCCTGCTATGTTCAAATTTTTTGAGGTTTCCTTCGCCTCCTTCTTCAATTTCTCTCTCCTGGCTTTATCTTCTGCTTGACCCTTCTCATGGACCAAATCCCATTCTACATTTGCCACCGAGAGTGAAGAGTCAAAATCTCCTCTCCTTCGCTTCTAGAGTAATATCTCAATAATCGCTCGCTCAATCAAATCTCGACCTCGCTCAAATCCACGCTACTTCGAGATAACGTGTCATACATCTCAAAGATCAATGGTATACCGTGGTAACTCCTCTTCTTCCTTCCTTCTTCTTCTTCAACAAATTCCTCCTCGTGATCCTCCTCAGATCGGGCCTCGTGTTCATGCTCCCCGACCAACAACGGAGATCAATGGAGATGATTCCCTCTACACCACTTGCTCCCCAACGACATGAAAGTCTCTCGGGCTCCTCCTCCGCTTCATACTATATAGGTACACGGGTTCCTCCTCAAGAGGGTACTATAAGTACTTGGGTTCTTCCTCCCAACTTGACTAGCTTCTCCAACATTCGACATCCCGACAACAAAATTTTTTAAGTTTTAGTTACTAAGTCGTATCATCTAACGTATACTTTAACACATAAACACATAAGGTCTTTTATTATCTTCAATGAATTACAAAAATTCATTTCTTAGAACTCGATAAGAGTTTTCCATTACTATCTTCTTCTATATAAGGCTACTACCTAAGGTTGTTCCCCACCTAAGGTTCATAACCTATGCCTTTGATACTAACTTGTGACACCCCCAAATCCGGGTACTTCGATTCCACGGATTTGGTGTTCATCGTATAAATATCATCTATCTATCTACCCATAATAAATGCAAACCATGCAATAGATAGAAATAAAATCTTCCCTTTATAGGGTTACAACATCCTAATCATAAACATAATCCTGTGTTAAACTAACTTAAACATCTGTATGGAATCATATAAATAATAAGTCTTAAACAAACATCATTAACTCAAGTCTAAACATAAATACATCATCAAATAAAATAACAAGTCTTCATCATTTGCTAACTTTGCCCTTTACCTTTACTAAAGGGAAGGTTCATCGGTTTTTTCGTTTTAATCGCAATGTTATTATTAAGCAAAAGTGAGCACTATTGCCCACAAGTATAATAATGAAATAATAACAAAGATAATAACATGCGAGTAAATAAAGACATCCGAATAAAAGCTCAACTTTTGAATCAAGAATGAATAACAAGAATCAAAAGAATTTCGAGGGTCATAAGACCTTGAACTATGTCCTAGGTTATCAAGGGTTATACTTGAAACCTTTAATAAATATAAGACTATGGACCTTTCTACTGTACTTTGGGGGGATCAACCTTAGTACCATACTGCAGTAATAATATCTTAACGCTAACGCATAAGTAAATCCTTTTGCGTGTTTGTTCATCTCGCTTTGACATTCGAGTCCGCACTAAAGGAAGTTTGGTTTGATAATTCATCAAGGGTTCTCAAATTTAGAACGCTCATCAACTATGGACTAGTCAATCAATAAAGTTCACTAGTCTAATAAGGTTCAATAATAATGATATTCAAATTGAATAATAATCTCAAGAAGTATACAATAGACAATTATTGTATAACTCAATCATGCTTTGAAAAGATAATTAATCTTTAATATAACATTTGAACTTGAATAATAGTAATGATAATTTACTCGAGGTAAATAATAAACTTGAACAATAATGACAAGTAGGGTTAGAAACTTGCCTCGTATGTAGATTACACTTTTTAACTAAGCACGCTTTTGAATTTAATCCTACATACCATTCACATTCACAATACCAGCTTAATTATAACTTAACTAATCATCATAAACTCATTCTCTTTGTCTACTTTGATTATTAACTATACTTAGTTAATTTACTACTTTTTCACATAATTTACACATCATGAATAATAAGCTAATTATGTATTCAATAATTTAATCCACATGTAATTATGTTATTTACATGTTAAACATCTATTTTACATCTCATTATACTTCTAACATGTTTACATGTTCATTACATTAAGTTAACAATACATTGCTAGACTTAACATTTTAAAAATTACATTTCGGACCATTTCAGAGAGAGTGGCAAGCATGCATACCACGCTTATATTTAGGTCATGGTCATGCATACCATTGCTGACATGACATGGACTAGGTTGGCTGACATTATAGTGGCACGGACTTATATGTCAATGGCATGCACAATGCAATTGAAATAGAAACTGTTCTCAATTCATGAAAATTGCGTAACATACCCAAAAAACTCCAATTAAATTACTACTACACTAAATTAATCATACCCACATGTTATAATTCATGCATAAACAATACCCAACATTTATAGAATGGTTTTTAACCCATTAAAACACATAATCACAGTAAGTTAAAAATCTATAATTTCACCGACTTTGATGTTCTTGAAGGTTTGAAAATAAAACATGAAAATTGATACTACGGATTCAAGTATAACAATCAATCCGCTTCGCTTAAAGTTTGGTCTCTTCGTATCAACATGTATAATAATATACGAGTGTAAAATTTAGGATAATATACGATCAATACATAAAATATCACGTATAAGGCCATAAGGCCAAAACCCATACTCTAAATTTTGTAGAAATCATATACTATGTAATATTATGAAACCGATGATATGGAATCATGTATATATATATATATATATATATATATATATATATATATATATATATATAAATACAATCTGATACATCTTAACCCATAAATAACTCATAAATATTACTCCTTTCTCAATCAAAGAGGCTTTACAGAAAACTGTGAAAGCCATTTTTATCAAAACTTGAATACGTGAAATATAGAATTTGGGAGGGAGAGATTACCCTGAGAATAAAGTATATATATGTAGGCTTAGATTCTTTCTTCAATCACTGAGTTCTCACAAATTCCTCTGAACTCTCTCTTGAATTTCTCACACTCTCTCTCAGATCTCTAGACTTAGGCAATTAATGAATAAAAGAAAAGACGCGTCGATAATTAAAAGAAGAAGAACCGACGCAGAAGTGGTCATTGGCCCAATCATAGGTTAAATCACGATAACTCCCCTAGGGCCTTGTTTGGCTTAGCAAGAATAGATTACAAAACCAATTAATTTAATAAAGCTTTATCACATAGTTTAATAAATGTCACACTCTTTCATAAAATAAATCAATATCTTATTTAATTTATTTTAAATAAAATATAATAATTTCTCATAAATTCACATATTCACATAATTAATTTTCTCATTAATAAATAATGTCAAATTATTAACTCTCTAATTAATAATTAAATTAATTAAAATAACATCATGCTTAATTAAATATTTCATTTAATACAATAAGCTCACATAATGACATACTTACTGATAATAAAATTCTCCACATTAATTTAATAAATGTAACACATATAATTAAATTAATCTACCACAATTACATCAATTAATTATTTAATCCAATAATTAAATCATTGAAAAATATTTATTTAATTCAATAAATATTAAAATTAATTACAAAATTCTCGCTCATCACATCTTTCCCCTTAAAAGGATTCTCTCCCTTAATCACGACTCAATAAATTCAATCGCTACATTCTCCCCCCTTACAAAGATTCTCATTCCCCGTAATCGCTATACATAATTAATTAAATAAATGAGGGTAATTCTTCATCATATTCTCTTCGAGTTCCCACGTAGCTTCGTCAGGGTTGTGGTTCCTCCAAATTACCTTAATAGAAGGTATAACTTTATTTCTGAGAACTTGTTCTTTTCGGTCGACAATTTGGACAGGAATTTCTTCGTAAGATAAGTCTTTCTCAAAATGTAGGGGTTCATATTCAATTACATGCTTGTAATCGGCCTTGTAGGGTCGTAATACAGAAACATGGAAGACGTTGTGGACATTCTCGAGTGCTGGAGGTAAGGCTACCTCGTACGCAACTTCTCCGATTCTTCTCAGTACTTCAAAGGGTCCAATGAATCTTGGGCTCAATTTCCCTTTCTTTCCGAACCTGATCTTCCCCTTCCAGGGAGAGACCTTCAAGAAAACATAACTACCTGATTCAAACTCGATATTTTTACGATGTGGATCAACGTATTTCTTCTGTCGATCTTGAGCCGCTACCACCATGCTCTCTGATCACTTTTACTATTTCTCTCCGTCTCATTGTACCAATTTCGCCCTAGCAATTGTCTTTCACCAACTTCATCCCAAAGAAGTTTGAGTTCTCACTTTCGCCAGATAACGCTTCGTAGGGGCAAGATGCCAATACTAGCGTGGTAATCGTTGTTGTAGCCGAACTCTACTAATGGTAGGTGATCATCCCAATTTCCTTTGAAGTCCATCACATGTGCTCTTAGCATATCTTCTAATGTCCGAATCGTTCTCTCACTCGTCTGTCCGTCTGCTTGAGGGTGGTAAGTCAGACTCATTCGCAATTACGCACCCATGCATTCCTCAAGACGCTTCCGTAAATTTGATGTGAAGTCGCGGATCACTATCTCGAAATAATTGATACCGGAACTCCGTGGCCTCTAAACAATCTCTTTTACGATAGCCTCGCCAACCGATCTAAGTTGAATCTTATTTTGATCGGAAGGAAGTGTGCATATTTCGTCACCATTAACGATAACCCATATCATCTGTCAGTAGCCTTTTCCGAGTCGCCTAAGGCCAACCACGAAGTCCATTGTAATATGTTCCCATTTCCATTCTGGGATCTCTAACGGTTGTAGCAATCCACTCGGTCTCCTCGATGTTCTCGCTTTCACTTTCTCGACAGTAAGACACTTGGCAACACATTCTCGCAACATCACGCTTTCAAATTCGCCCACCATAAATGTTGTCTAAGATCTTGGTACATCTTGGTACTACCAGGTGAATCAAATATCGTGAACTATGAGCCTCGCTCAAAATGTCTTCCTTAATTTCTTGTAATGGCGGTACCCAAATTCTACTTTCAAATCTCAAAGATTCCTTCCTTATCCATCTTAAATCTCGCCTCAGCCTTTCAGATATCTTCTTTGTCACCTTTTTACATTCTTCGTCCCAAGTCGAGCCTCCTTAACTTTATCCAAAGAGGGTTGTACCAGATTGCATCTTAAATAGCTTCTCATCAATTTCCATAGGATACTTCACCTCTAACTCCAGCTTCTCCATTTCAAATTAGCTCCTCCCGAGCAGCTTAACATCATCAATTTCTCACTTACCCTTTCTACTTAAGGCGCCTAAGAACTACATTTTCTTTTCCCTATGGTATAAAATCTCACAACAGTAATCCTTAATTAATTCCAACCATTTTCTTTGACGATATTCAAATCCTTCAAGCGTGAAAATATATTTCACACTCTTGTGGTCCGTATATATTTCACACTTCTCCCCGTAGAGATAGTGCCTCCAAATTTTCAAAGCAAAAACAACTCGCAATTTAACTCCAAGTCATGGGTTGGGTATCCTTCTCGTAATCCTTCAATCGTCGTGATGCATACGCAATGACTTTCTTTGCTTTGCATCAAGACACAACCAAGTCCTTTATGCGACGATCACTATAAACAAAAAAATTTCCAGATCATCCTAAGGGATAACACAGTGTCGTACTCAATCTCTTCTTCAATTCTTGAAAGCTCTCCTCACACTTCTCCGCCCAAACAAATTTCACAAATTTTTCGAAAGTTAAATTCATTAATGGAGTTGCGATCTTGGAAAAGTCTTGTATGAACCTTCTATAATATCCTGCTAATCCAAGAAAACTTCTTACTTCCGACGGCGTTCTTAGCTTATCCTAGTTAATCAAGGCTTCGACTTTAGATGGATCTATTGAAATTCTGTTTTTATCGATCACGTGCCCAAGAAATTGCACTCGTTCAATCCAAAATTTGCATTTCAAAAATTTGGCATACAACTTTTCCCTTCTCAATACTTCCAACGTTAATCTCAAATGCTCTTTGTGTTCTTCTTTGGTTTTCGAATATACCAAAATATCGTCTATAAATACCACCACAAATTTGTCCAAAAACGGCTTGAACACACCGTTCATTAGTCCCATAAATGCTGCAGGAGCATTCGTTAGACCAAACGACATTACTAAAAATTCATAATGACCATATCGCTGCTCAATCGCGAACGCCGCCTCTCTGGTACATCCTCTAGCCTCACCTTCAGCTTGATGATAACCGCTTCTCAAGTCTATCTTGAAAAGTATCTTGCTCCCTTCAATCGATCAAACAGATCATCGATCCTTGGTAATGGATATCTATTTTAATCGTGACCTTGTTCATTCTTCTCTAGTCAATGCAGAGTCGCATCGATCCGTCCTTTTTTTTAAACAAACAACATCGGCTTCCCCACTGTGATACCCTCCGGTTGAATGTACTTCTTGTCCAAAGAATTCTTGTAATTGTACCATTAGTTCTTTCATCTCATCGGTGCCATTCGGATGGTGCCTTCGATATTGGAGCAGCTTCAGGCGCCAAATCGATCACGAAATCTACCTCTCTATCCGTGGAAGTCCCGTAAATCGTCTGAAATACGTCGATTTAAGTCCCTCACAATTGATATTTCTTCTACCTTCTGATTCTCTTTTTCGATCGTCGACTATGTAAGCTAAGTATCCTACATGCCTTTGTCTTAACAACTTCCTCGCCTACATCATCATCGCCGACAACTCATTTGTCTAGGCGACTTGCTACCATAAAACACAACCTTTGATGGAGTCATAAGGTTAATACGCTTTTTTGGCAATCAATTACAAAGACCGTAATTGAATAACCAATCCATTCCCAAAATAACGCCAAATTCCCCAAGTCGAATAGGAATAAGATCTACGCTCATGATATTACCCTTAATATCCACTCTACAATTCTTATGTACGCATTTCAATGTGGATTATCTCTCTATTCGCAATTTCTATGTTCATGGGTAATCCAATTCATTCTTAGGCAAATCTAAATTCTTGGCAAAATCATCGGATATAAAGGAACAAGTAGCACCCGAATCAAATAATATGTAAGCATTAACTTTATTGATCGAATGATACCCGACACCACATCACGGATCGAATCGCATCTTGCACCGCCGTCATGTTGAAAGTCCGGGCGGTCATCGGTTTGTTGCGGTTGGTCCGGTGATGGTTAAGGTATTTCCACCGTTATTTCCCGATTTCCTCCTCGATCCCGACCTCCCGATCCCTTCTTGGGACAATCTCTTGCCGATGGTCCTTCAACCACAAGTAAAACAAGCACCCTTCTTTGGGTTTGATAATTTTGGTCCTATGTGGCCTTCCCCACCACAATTGTAGCACACTCTTTTTCCTTTCATACAAACTCCCAATGGGCTTTCCAAGCAAGCTCAGCATGCTTTGATTCTTTTCTTCCGATTACCTTGTTGATTCCCCGATGATGAGTCGTTGCTCCACCTTTTCTTCTTCGATTGAAATTTCCACCTCCCGTGCTACTTCCACCGCCTTGTTATTAATTTCACCTTCACTCTTCTTCTTCCTCGATCTTGATTGTACTTGGTCACCGTGATCGCTCCACCTTCAAATGAGGATGGCCTTTTCCCAAAACTCCAAAGAAACGTGTTTATCTCAAACATTGATACCTTTGTCAGACACCCAAGGCTTTAGTCCTTACTCAAACCGTCTCGCCTTCCTCTCATCCGTCAACCGTGAACTTGATACGGGGCTAACCTCGCTAACTCATTGAATTTTTCCAGATAATCAGTACGCCATATTTCCCTCGCTTCAATTCCGTAAATTGAACCTCCATCCGATTCTCGCGAACTAGTTGGGAAATACATTTCAAAAACATCTCTTTAAATCTCTCCCACGTAATTACACCTTCACCTCCTCGCACTTTGTTTGCTTTCCACCAAAGAGCTAGCCTCGGACTTCAAAGATAAACGCTTGCAAAAGCGCTATTTCGTCTTCTTTAACCCTAGCAACGTCGAAAACCTTCTCCATCTCCATAACCCACGTTTGAGCCTCGATTGGGTTCATGGAACCTTTGAACTCTCGGCGGTCCACCACCTTGAAGTCTTTAAATGTTGTGTTTGGTGGAGCTTGAGGTTGATTATTCATTGCTCCAATCAGAAGTTAACTAACTATTGAACGGGATTTGCGTTGGCATTATTGTTATTATTGTCGACTTTTCCCGAGCCATTGACGTTGTTGTCTTCTCCTTGGCGGCATTTTTTTCTCGTTAAATAAACGCTTTATTAGAACTTTATTTATTTCTCTAAATAGTTAAGGCATTACTCAACAATTTAACATATCATTTAACACATCATCTCAAACAACTTGATATATTTGCATTCAAATCAAAGTTTTAACATTAAACGATAGCATAACAAGTATTTACATCAACTATCCTCGAATAAAGAATCCACAGATTTAAAACATTCAAATATTCTTTTGCTCATAAACACGCCGTAATTTACATCTAAAAAAAACTAATTAAGTTCTTCACATAATTAAATAAATCATATCACCGCTTTTGGCCAGGTAATCGATTAGCCTTGCTACGCCTCTCTTCTAAGATGTTATGCATCGTCTCCGCGATCCATCATGTACAATGGTAGTCCTTCGAATCGGATTGGGTACCTCAAAACTCGATCTTGGGTCTCATTCATCGCCTTTGTTAAATGTAGAGTACATTTCCCAATCTTTGCTTTCTTTGCACAACTATCATCCTCTCTCACGATCACCTCTACGCGATTCTCTTACCCAACCTTCCTCTCTCTATGTTCAAATTTTTTTCGAGGTTTCCTTCAGCCTTCTTCAATTTCTATCTCCTCGGCCTTATCTTCTGCTTTGACCTTCTCATGGACCAAATCCCATTCTACATTTGCCACCGAGAGTGAAGAGTCAAAATCTCCTCTCCTTCTCCTTTCAGAGTAATATCTTCAATAATCGCCGCTCAATCAAATCTCGACCTCATCTCAGTAACTCCACGCTACTATCAGATAACGTGTCATACATCTCAAAGATCAACGGTGTAACGTGGTAACTCCTCTTCTTCCTCTTCTTCTCTTCCTCAACAAATTCCTCCTCGGATCCTCCTCAAGATCGCCTCTCGTGTTCATGCTCCCGACCAACAACGGATCAATGGAGATGATTCCCTCTACACCACTGCTCCCTAACGACATGAAAGTCTCTTGGCTCTCCTCCGTTTGGTACTATAGGTACACGGGTTCCTCCTCAAGAGGTACTATAGTACTTGGGTTCTTCCTCCCCAAATTGACTAGCTTCTCCAACATTCACATCCCGACAACAAAATTTTAAGTTTTAGTTACTAAGTCGTATCATCTAACGATACTTTAACACATAAACACATAAGGTCTTTTATTATCTTCAATGAATTACAAAATTCATTTCTTATAACTCGATAAGAGTTTTCCATCACTATCTTCTTTCTATAAGGCTACTACCTAAGGTTGTTCCCCACCTAAGGTTCATAACCTACAAATTTTGATACTAACTTCAGACACCCCCAAATCCGGGTACTTCATTCCACTGGATTTGGTGTTCATCAGACAAATATCATCTATCTATCTACCCATAATAAATGCAAACCATGCAATAGATAGAAATAAAATCTTCCCCTTATAGGGTTACAACATCCTAATCATAAACATAATCCCAAAGTTAAACTAACCTTAAACATCTGTATGGAAATATAAATAATAAGTCTTAAACAACATCATTAACTCAAGTCTAACATAAATACATCATCAAATAAAATAACAAGTCTTCATCATTTGCTAACTTTGCCCTTCGCTTTTACTAAAGGAAGGTTCATCTGCTCTTTCGTTCTTAATCGCAATGTTATTATTAAGCAAGAGTGAGCACTATTGCCCACAAGTATAATAATGAAATAATAAAGATAATAACATGCGAGTAAATCAAAGACATCCTAATAAAAGCTCAACTTTTGAATCAAGAATGAATAACAAGAATCAAAAGAATTCTCGAGGGTCATAAGACCTTGAACTATGTCCTAGGTTATCAAGGGTTATACTTGAAACCTTTAATACTATAAGACTATGGACCTTTCTACTCGTGATTTTGGGGGATCACCCATTAGTACCATATAATCGCACACAATATCTTAACGCTAACGCATAAGTAAATCCTTTTGCAGGTTGTTCATCTCATTGACATTCGAGTCCGCACTAAAGGAAGTTTGGTTTGATAATTCATCAAGGGTTCTCAAATTTAGAACGCTTATCAACTATGGACTAGTCGAATCAATAAAGTTCGCTAGTCTAATAAGGTTCAATAATAATGATATTCAAATTGAATAATAATCTCAAGAAGTATACAATAGGACAATTATTGTATAACCTAATCATGCTTTGAAAAGATAATTAATCTTTAATATAACATTTGAACTTGAATAATAGTAATGATAATTTACTCGAGGTATATAATAAACTTGAACAATAATGACAAGTAGGTTTAGAAACTTGCCTCGTATGTAGATTACACTTTAACTAAGCACGCTCTTTGAATTTAATCCTACATACCATTCACATTCACAATACCAGTTAATTATAACTTAACTAATCATCATAAACTCATTCTCTATGACTACTTTGATTATTAACTATACTTAATTAATTTACTACTTTTTCACATAATTTACACATCATGAATAACAAGCTAATTATGTATTCAATAATTTAATCCACATGTAATTATATTATTTACATGTTAAACATCTATTTTACATCGCATTATACTTCTAACATGTTTACATGTTCATTACATTAAGTTAACAATACATTGCTAGACTTAACACTTTAAAAATTACATTTCGACCATTTCAGAGAGTGAGGCAATCATACGCATACCATGTTTATATTAGGTCTTAGCATCATGTATTAGGATACTCATGTCATACATACGATGGCGCTGTATGGCGCTAGACTTAAAGTGTCAAAATGGTAACAAGGCATGAAAGTTAGAATCTGCTCGCAATTCAAAAAATTGCGTAACACAACCAAAAAACTCTCTAATTAAATTACTACTACATGAAATTAATCATACCCACATGTTATAATTCATGCATAAACAATACCCAACATTTATAGAATGGTTTTAACCCATTAAAACACATAATCACCAAGTTAAAAATTTATAATTTCACTGACTTTGATGTTCTTGAAGGTTTGAAAATAAAACATGAAAATTGATACTACGGATTCGTTATAACACCGAATCCGTTTGTTTAAAGTTTGATCTCTTCGTATCAACATGTATAATAATACACGAGTGTAAAATTTAGGGATAATATACGATCAATACATAAAATATCACGTATAAGGCTATAAGGCCAAAACTCATAATCTGTAATTTTGTAAAAATCATATACGATGTAATATTATGAAACTGATGATATGGAATCATGTAATATATATATATATATATACAATTTGATAAATCTTAACCCATAAATAACTCATAAATATTACTCCTTTCTCAATCAAAGAGGCTTTACAGAAAACTGTGAAAGCCATTTTTATCAAAACTTGAATACGTGAAATATAGAATTTGGGAGGAGTGATTACCCCCGAGAATAAAGTATATATATGTAGGCTTAGATTCTTTCTTCAATCACCGAAGTTCTCACAAATTCTTCCTCAACTCTCTTTTTGAATTTCTCAATCTCTCTCTCTCGTATCTCTAGACTTAGGCAATTAATGAATAAAAGAAAAAAGACGCATCGATAATTAAAGGAGAAGAATCGACGCAGAAGTGGTCATTGGCCCAATCATAGGTTAATCATAATAACTCCCCTAGGGCCTTGTTTGGCTTAGCAAGAATAGATTACAAAACCAATTAATTTAATAAAGCTTTATCACATAGTTTAATAAATGTCACACTCCATAAAATAAATCAATATCTTATTTAATTTATTTTAAATAAAATATAATAATTTCTCATAAATTCACATAGTCACCTAAATAATTTTCTCATTAATTAATAATTTCAAATTATTAACTCTCTAATTAATAATTAAATTAATTAAAATAACATCATGCTTAATTAAATATTTCATTTAATATAATAAGCTCACATAATGACATAGTTCGATAATAAAAATTCTCCACATTAATTTAATAAATGTAACACATATAATTAAATTAATCTACCACAATTACATCAAATAATTATTTAATCCAATAATTAAATCATTGAAAAATATTTATTTAATTCAATAAATATTAAAATTAATTACAAAATTCTCGCTCACACACCTATTGAAGGAGGAGCCCCGCCCTTATTCATTCATGTCGGGAAGCGAGCAAATTAGGTACAGAGAGAGTCATCTCCGTTGATCACTGTTGTTGGTCAGGAAAATGAGCCTGAGAATGATCCAGAGGAGGATCCTGAGGAAGAAGAGGAAGAAGATGAGTTCCCACCGAACTCTATCAGTGCTGAGATGTACGATGAGCTATATGACCGTAACGTAGAGTTACGTGACACTGTTCAGGAGCTGGAATGAGCGTACGATTATTCAGCATCTTACCATCGAGTAGAGGGATAGGGAAGTTGTGACTCTTCACACACGTCTAGGAAATGTAGATAGGGATTTGGTTCATGAGAAGGGTCAAACTGAGGAGATGTCCGAGGAAATGGGGAAGTTAAAGAATGAACTGAAAGAGAGCTCAGCAAGGCTGACCATAGCAGAGGAGGCTTGGGTAAGGGAATCACGTCGTGCTAATCTTGCAGAAGAGGATTGTCGTGCCAAGAAGGCTAAGCTTGGGGAGGCGTATTCTACACTTTATAATGCAATGGATGAGGCTCAGGATCGAGTTATGAGATACCCAATTCAGTTTGAAGGACTACCATCATACATGCTAGATCGCATGATGATGTCCCGTATTATGGAAGAAGAACGTAGCAAGGCTATTCAACGCCTTAGCAGGCAGTGATAGGAAATGTTTAATTATGTGCAAACCTATCTGGTATTTAAAATGCAAATTCCGATGTGTTTATAAACAAAGGAATATTTTAATGTTTTAAATCATGTAGATTCTTTATCTCGGGATAGTTGATGTAAATAGCAGTGATACTATCGTGGTTTGTTAAAACTTTTGATTAAATAAATATATCAAGTTGGTTGAGAAAATGTGTTAAATGATTATGTTAAATTGTTGAGTTAAGCCTTAACTATTTAGAGAATTGGATAAAGATCTAATAAGCATATATTTTAACAGAAATATGACACTGAGAAGAATACCAAATCGTCAACAAGCTCAAGAAGAATCAATGAACAACAACAACAACGCCAATGGTAACCCCGTTCAGCTATTGGTGAACTTATTAGTTGGAGCGATTAATAATCAACCTCAAGCTCCACCCAATACGACATTCAAGGACTTCAAGGTGGTTGGATCGCCAGAGTTTAAAGGCTCCATGAACCCGATCGAGGCTCAAACTTGGGTTATGGAGATGGAAATTTTTTTGACGTCGCCAGAGTTAGAGAGGACCAAAAAACTGCATACACAATGTTCATGCTGAAATCTGAAGCCAGTTATTGGTGGAAAGAAAATAAAGTCTAGGGAGGAGAAGGTATGATCACTTGGGAGAGGTTTAAGGAGATGTTCTACGAGATGTATTTTTCGACCAGCTCGCAGAACCAAATGGAGGTCCAGTTTCTGGAGTTGAAACAAGGGAATATGTCCGTACCAGACTATGTAACAAGATTCAATGAGTTGGCTAGGTTCGCTCTATATCAATTGCACACGGATGAGAGAAAAGTGAGAAGGTTTGAACAAGGACTGAAGCCCTGGTTGTATAGTAAAGTGTCGATGTTTTAGTTGAAGACGTTTGCTAGAGTACTTGAGAAGGCCATACTCGCTGAAGGTGGGAGCGATGCGGTGACTAAGTATAATCATAATCAGAAGAAGAAGAAGAAGTAGAAGAAGAGTGAAAATGAGGGAATTAATAAAGTCAGTTGAAGTAACACGAAAGGAAGTAACAATCAGAAGAGAAGGTGGTCTGAAAACTTGTGACGCCCCCAAAATAGGTATACATCACCCATCTTGAGTCGCCAAATACATGGTACAAAATTCAAATACAACTTAATAATACAACTGTCGTGTACAATACGACAAAACATAAACTATGAGTTTGAATACAATTATTGTCTACTAGAGAGTATAAAAACTCAAAAGGAGTCCTCATTACAATTATTATCTCACTATTTCACAGAATAGTGAGGACTACTAATGCAAACATCTAGGACCATCACTCGTTCCCGACTAGTTCCAAATTCGTTCTCACTTCCTCAAGAGAATAAAGAAAAGAAAGGGTGAGCTCAACTAGCCCAAAGAAGAAATATTATGACTAAGATAATGCGTAATAATTTATCGTTAGCCTTCAATAGTGTTAAACCGATAAAATATAATAACTATCAAGTTTAATCACAATGAACAAGCAATCCATTAGAAGAGTCAAGTAGGGAATAAAATCTACTATCTTCTATGATTTAAAAGGTTTTTCATCACTTTTATCACCGGGACTCAAATTTTAATAAATAATCCACATCATCGAATCACCCCTCGCTACATGATGCCAAGGATATTCTTTAAGATCACCGACCACGAATTATTCATGCACTACTACTAAAGATAATCATGTTTTCATCAATGATCCTAATCATGCCATAAAATAATTCATCTTTACACTACTACCAAAGAGAATCCATAGCCATAATCATACCAAAAACCGTCCATCAATGCACTACGGGCCAATGAGGACTTTTTCCACATCATTTGTAACATTACTACCATGATTATACCAAATAATCCTCGGTCATAATCATACCAAGTCCATCTATGCACTATGTGCCACGATGACTTTCAACATAATATAAACATGAGGATGATGACAATGACATAATATTTCAATAAAACAAGTTCAAGAATTAATTTATTCAGAACCAATAACGTCCAAATTGTCAACATGATACTTGCTTTGTGGAGTAAAATTCAAGAATGCTCGTAAGAATATTTCCATGAAAAGATACTTTAGATGAAGCGCAAATATCAAGGATATTCCACTAATTTCATGGAGTATAGAAGTCAAAGTTTTAACCAACCGAGTATAATAAAGAATGAAATAACAAAAAGAAATCACCATGCATGTGATAGACCGCACATATGCAGTTATTCCAACAGTAGTAATAAATAATGGAACCAGTCCCACAAAACGTATGCATGTGATATTCCAAATGTAATAATAAAGAATGGAACCAGTCCCATGTAAACGCATTGCATGTATGTGATATTCGAACGTAATAATAAATAATGGAATCAGTCCCATGAAACATGTGATGTATGTGATATTCCAATAATATAATAATAAATAATGAAATAACATAAGAATTTTACCAAGTATAGGGTAGCACGCGTATACAGGTTATTCCAACAGAATAATAAATAATGGAATAACAGAAGTTCTCTTCATGAATACAAAGAAATAATACCCTTTACGAGTACAACAAATAATATTTCCTACGAGTACAACAAATAATATTCCCTACGAGTACAACAAATAATATTCCCTACCTTAAGAAGAAGAGTACTGGATATATGAGTAGTGAAGTAGCAGAATACTTTTTTTCTTTCTCTCTATAGTTTATCTCTCTAGAGTTTCAGTGAATTCGTAAAAATAATGAAGGAATGAGCTTCTATTTATAGAAAAATGGACTACATAGTAACTAACTCATGAACGGTCCAGATTGATTTACTTTAATCTGACGGTCCATATTTAAAGCAAAATCTTTTAAATAAAATATAATATATTCTATTTATAATCTAATAAAATGAATAACTTTATAAAAGTATTCTATTTTATATAAAAAGATTTTACTATACAAAACACTATGCAGGTACTATATAACACTATACATAATAAAATATAATATATTCTATTTATAGAATAACTTTATAAAAGTATTATTTTTATATAAAAAGATTTTACTATGCAAAATACTATGCAGACACTATGCAACACAATGCATAATAGAATATAATATATTCTATTTATAGAATAACTTTATAAAAGTATTATGTTTTATATAAAAAGTTTTTCTGTTTTATTACATTAATAATACCAATAAGACAAAACTTAGTGACTTATCACGTAAGCATCAATAATCAATAATGTGTGCTACTATGCAACCACGCCAGACATCGCATTTCTTTTTCTACCAAGTGGTTCAACAAAGATAAATCAGTAAAACTACCGTCGTTATTCTCATAAAAGTATTTTTGTCATTTTCTCAATCCGATAATAATTCCATTAGGGGTCCACCAATGATTGTGCAAATTATGCATTTAATATTCCCCTACAAAAAACGAATATTCCCCACCAATCGAATATTATATAACACCTCATGCATACTTTTGAAAAATTTATAAATATTACCCACAACTATAACATTATATCAAATTCATACCATAATATTCAAAAAAAATATTTCGAGAAAATTAAATATTTATTCATAAAATCTGGGGTCTCACAATCTCCCGACCTTATTGAATTTTGCCCTCGAAATTTACGTACGTACTTGGTATGCTGAACATGTGAGGATACCACGACTTCATTTCAAATTCTAACTCTTGAGGTATAACCTTTGAGTGTTGAATACGATTCTTCTTATCCAAGATTTTAACACGTATCTCCTCAAACGTTAAATCATCCGCTATCTTGTCCGGTTCTAAATTAATAATGTGGTTCGGGTCGTCCACATATTTATGTAACATCAATACATTAAAAACGTTATGAACACGCAACATACTTGGCGTAAACGAGTCTATAAGCCACAGCCCCTACTTTATCGAGGATTTCTAATGGGTCAATTAAATCGAGGGTTTGATTTTCTCTCTTCGTCGATTCTTGCTTCTAGAATAACGCCCTCTTGAACCTTCTCAATTCTTCACATTCATCAGCTCTGGGTATGTAGCTTGAGAGGCTTTAACTTTATTGATTAAAGTCGATTCTAATCGTATATTCGTTATCTTCACGTGGGTTCATATATTCGCACTTGTAATCGCATAAGATCTTCTACTCAACGCGTCGCACCTACCACGCTCAGATTTCCACGATGATATTGAATGGTATGATCGTAATCTTCAATGTACTTTCGAGCCAACGCCTTTGGCGCATGTTACGCTCATTTTAGTTGAAGAAATATTTGAGGGTTTAAGAAATGGGTTTTGTCGGGGTCAATACAAAATTCGATTTCACGCTTAGGGTAGGCTAAGAAGTCTTTAAGAATACGTCAGGAAATTTATTAACAATAGAAATATCATTCAAAACTGTGACTCTCATCCAAGACTTGGATAACACATGTAATAAAGGTTTTTCCTAACGGAGTTTCAATTGATAAGTCAAAGTCTAACTTCTCTAGAGTCAAATTTAAACGTTGAGCGCAAACAAGAGAGATAAAAGAATAGGTAGAACTGGTATCGAATAAGGTATAGACTTCTCAAGAATTTATAATTAACTAACCCGTGATAACTTCGTTCGATTCCTCGTCACGAAAAACTCTCCTTTAAACTACCGAATTTAACTTGTTCGGGACAGTCTTTAGTGTCGTCATTACCACTGGAATTGACTTTCGCTATAGGGCATATTCTACCCTCAACTTCTTCGTCGTACTCCTGCTCCATGATCTGAATCATTAGCCTTCGATCCATATCGAATTGGGGTTGACCGCAATGTATAGGGTAATTCAAAACTCGATGATGGGTTCTCCCAATTGCTGTCGAAAAAGAGAAATACATATAATCTATTTTAGCTTTCTTGGATCGGACTTCTCTTTTCACAATATCAACGCGTCGTGTGGCTTTTACCCAAGCATCTTTCATTCTCACTCGTTCAGTTGTTTCTTCTTTCAGCTGCTCCTTGACATTTGAATTCTCAGATTCTAGCTTTAATATCGTATACTCTGCCAAAGAGCGCTCCTGTTCAGCTATCGCACATCGAGTAATACAATTTTGAATTGTTACATTCCTTTGCTCCACGACCGCCTTCCCTTCTTCAGCCTGCTCTTCTAACTCATGAATACGATTTTGTAATTCCACATTTTGATCAATAAGTTCTTCTAATAAATCCTCCGCAGGTTCTTCTTCTTCCTCACTCTCAATGGCTACCTTGCACTAGCTTGAGTGCAACTTTTAATTCCTCAATCACCATTATGGATATCTCTAATCACATTATCTTGGTTGGTGATTAGAGGTGTCTCCACTGGCCTCATGTGCTCCATTGCTATTCTCAACATTCTCGGATGTCATTTTCAAATACTGCCACAAAACAAGGGTTAATTAACATATCACATATTATCCCTATACTCTGACCGACCAATTAAATACCAAATAAACTTAGGTAGGTCATACTAGGGAAGGAATTCCCCGTCTCTCCCCTCCTAGTTCTTGTCTCACATCTCAGCCAGAGATCATATCCCTAAGCTTTGATACAAACTGTGACGCCCCCAAAATAGGTATACATCACCCATCTTGAGTCGCCAAATACATGGTACAAAATTCAAATACAACTTAATAATACAATTGTCGTGTACAATACGACAAAACATAAACTGTGAGTTTGAATACAAATATTGTCTACTAGAGAGTATAAAAACTCAAAAGGAGTCCTCATTACAATTATTATCACACTATTTCACGTAATAATGAGGACTACTAATGCAAACATCTAGACCATCACTGTTCTCGACTAGTCCCAACTACGCGCTCTCATTTCCTCAAGAGAACAAAGAAAAGAAAGGGTGAGCTCAACTAGCCCAAAGAAGAAATATTATGACTAAGATAATGCATAATAATTTATCGTTAGCCTTCAATAGTGTTTAAACCGATAAAATATAATAAATATCAAGTTTAATCATAGCTGAAACAAGCAATCCATTAGAAGAGTCAAGTAGGGAATAAAATCTACTATCTTCTATGATTTAAAAGGTTTTTCATCACTTTTATCATTGGACTCACTTTTTAATAAATAATCCACATCATCGAATCACCCCCGCACTACTACTACCAAGGATATTCTTTAAGATCACGACCACGAATTATCCATGCACTACGGCTAAAGATAATCATGTTTTCATCAACGGTCCTGATCATGCCATAAAACAATTCATCTTTGCACTACGACCAAAGAGAATCCATAGCCATAATCATACCAAAAACTGTCCATCAATGCACTACGGGCCAATGAGGACTTTTTTCCACATCATTTGTAACATTACGGTCATGATTGTACCAAATAATCCCTGGTCATAATCATACCAAGTCCATCTATGCACTACAGGCCACAGATGACTTTCAACATAATATAAACATGAGGATGATGACAATGACATAATATTTCAATAAAACAAGTTCAAGAATTAATTTATTCAGGAACCAATAACGTCCAAATTGTCAACATGATACTGCTTTGTGGAGTAAAATTCAAGAATGCTCAGAAGAATATTTCCATGAAAAGATACTGGATGAAGCGCAAATATCAAGGATATTCCACTAATTTCATGGAGTATAGAAGTCAAAGTTTTAACCAACTGAGTATAATAAAGAATGAAATAACAAAAGAAATCACCATGCATGCGATAGATGCAATGACAGGCGAGTTATTCCAATGTAATAATAAATAACGAAATCAGTCCTGTAGAAAACACATAGACAGGATATTCCAATGTAATAATAAGAATGGAACTGTGTCCCACAGAAACGCATGCATGTGATATTCCAATAGAATAATAAATAATGGAACCAGTCCCATAGAAAACGCATGCAGATGTGATATTCCAACGTAATAATAAATAATGAAATAATGTAAGAATTTCACCAAGTATAGGGTAGCTCACAGATAAAGGTTATTCCAATGTAATAATAAATAATGGAATAATGTAAGTTCTCTTCATGAATACAAAAGAAATAATACCCTTTACGAGTACAACAAATAATATTTCCTACTAAATACAACAAATAATATTCCCTACGAGTACAACAAATAATATTCCCTACCTTAAGAAGAAGAGTAATCGGATATATGAGTAGTGAAGTAGCAGTATCAATTTTTTCTTTCTCTCTATAGTTTATCTCTGTAGTTTCAAAGTGAATTCGTAAGAAATAATGAAGGAATGAGCTTCTATTTATAAAAACAGGATCGCATAGTAACTAACTCATGAACGGTCCAGATTGATTTACTTTTAATCTAACGGTCCATATTTAAAGCAAAATCTTTTAAATAAAATATAATATATTCTATTTATAATCTAATAAAACGAATAACTTTATAAAAGTATTCTGCTTTATATAAAAAAGATTTTACTATGCAAAATACTATATAGGTACTATGCAACACTATGCATAATAAAATATAATATATTCTATTTATATAATAACTTTATAAAAGTATTATTTTTATATTGAAAGATTTTACTATGCAAAATACTATGCATAATAATTATGCAACACTATGCATAATAGAATATAATATATTCTATTTATAGAATAACTTTATAAAAGTATTATGTTTTATATAAAAAGTTTTTCTATTTTATTACATTGATAATACCAATAAGACAAAAACCGATGACTTATCACTTAAGCATCAATAATCAATAATGTGTGCTACTACTAACCACGCCAGATTATTGTACTTTTTTACTACCGACTAGTTCAACAAAGCTTTTAACGGTAAAACTTCCGCCGTTATTCTCATAAAATATTTTTTCATCGTTTTCTCAATCCGACAATAATTCCGCTAGTATGGCCCACCAATGATTGTTATGTCGTTGTATGAATATTCTCTCGTTAAAACGAATATTCCCAACCAATCGAATATTATATAACAACGTGCGTACTTTGCAAAATTTATAAATATTACCCACAACTATAACATTATATCAAATTCATACCATAATATTCAAAAAAAATATTTTGAGAAAATTAAATATTTATTCATAAAATCTGGGGTCTCACACAACTCGTCAACTGGAAATTAGCAAGGAAGTCAGAAGAAGAGGATTGAAGCATGACCGACCTGCGAGAAAGCTCATTTAGGAGTATGTATGAAGGGAAAATGGGTGTGCTAAAATTGTGGTCTTGGAGGCCACATAGCACCTAACTGTCCTAACCCAAAGAAGGGCGCCTGCTTCACTTGCGGCTCAAAGGACCATCTGGCAAGGGACTGTCTCAAGAAGGGATCTGGAGGGGTAGGATCAGGAGGGTATAGAGGAAACAGCGGTGGAAGTGCTTTGACTATCACGGGACCAACCGCAACCAACAGACCAACTGCCAGGACTTTCAATATGACAGTGTAGGATGCTGTGTAGTCTCGTGATATGGTGTCAGGTATCATTTCGATCAATAAAATTAATGCTTATGTATTATTTGATTCGGGTGCTACTTATTCATTTATATCCGATAAATTTGATAAAAACATAGAATTGCCTAAAGATGAGTTAGAATACCCCATGAACATAGAAATTGTGAATAGAGCAATAATCCATGTTAAGTACGTACCTAAGAACTGTAGGGTGGATATTAAGGGTAATATTATGAACATAGATCTTATCCCTATCAGACTTGGGGAATTTGACGTTATCTTGGGAATGGATTGGTTATTCAATTACGGGGCTATAATTAATTGCTAGAAGAAGCGTATTAACCTTATAACTCCATCAAAGGTTGTGTTTTATGGTAGCAATTCGACTAGACAAGCGAGTTTTCTGATGATGATGCAGGCCAGGAAGTTGTTAAGACAAGGCTGTGTAGGATATCTAGCTTACAAAGTCGATAGTCGTAAAGAAAATCCGAAATTAGAGGAGATACCAGTAGTGATGGACTTCGCAGACGTATTTCCGGACGATTTGTTAGGACTTCCGCCAGATAGAGAAGTTAATTTCGTGATCGATTTGGCGCTAGGAACGGCTCCAATATCGAAGGCACCATACCGAATGGCACCGGTAGAGATGAAAGAATTGATGGTACAACTATAAGAATTACTGGACAAGAAGTACATTCAACCGAGCGTATCACCGTGGGGAGCGCCGGTGTTATTTGTGAAGAAGAAGGACGGGATGATGCAACTCTACATCGACTATAGAGAACTGAATAAGGTCACGATTAAGAATAGATATCCATTACCAAGGATCGATGACTTGTTTGATCAATTGAAGGGAGCGAGATACTTTTTGAAAATAGACTTGAGGAGTGATTATCATTAACTGAAGGTGAGACCGAAGGATGTACCGAAGACAGCGTTCAGAACACGATATGGTCACTACGAATTTTTGGTAATGTCATTTGGTCTAACGAATTCTCCTACAGCATTTATGGGCTTAATGAATAGAGTGTTCAAGCAATTTTTGGACAAATTTGTAGTGGTATTTATAGATGACATTTTGGTATATTCGAAGACCAAGGAAGAACATGTAGAGCATTTGAAGGTAAGTTAGAGGCATTGACAAGGGAAAAGTTGTATGCCAAGTTTTCGAAATACGAATTTTGGATTAAGCGGGTACAATTTCTCGAGCATGTGATTGATAAAGACAGAATTTCAGTAGATCAATCCAAAGTTGAAGCCATGATAAACTGGGATCAGCCGAGAACGCTGTCAAAAGTATAAAGTTTTCTTGGATTGGCAGGATATTACAGACGATTCATTCAAGGCTTTTCCAAGATCGTAACTCCGTTAACGAATTTGACTCAAAAAGCTGTGAAGTTTGTTTGGACAGAGAAGTGTGAGGAAAGCTTTCAAGAACTGAAGAAGAGGTTGAGTACAACACATATGTTATCTCTTCCGGATAATACAGGAAATTCTGTTGTTTATAGTGATGTGTCGCATAAAGGACTCGGTTGTGTGCTTATGTAAAACAACAGAGTCATTGCGTATGTGTTACGACAATTAAAGGATTATGAGAAGGGGTATCCGACCCACGACTTAGAGTTAGCTGCGGATTTTCGCTTTGAAGATGTGGAGACACTATCTCTATGGGAAAAAGTGTGAAATATATACAGACCACAAGAATTTGAAATAAATTTTTACGCAGAAAGACTTGAATATGCGCCAAAGAAGGTGGTTGGAGTTAATTAAGGACTATGATTGTGAGATTTTATACCATCCGGGTAAGGAAAATGTTGTTGCCGACGCCTTAAGTAGAAAGGGTCTGGAGAAATTGATGATGTTGACCGCTCAGAAGGAGCTAATTAATTTCAGCCATGGAGAAGTTAGAATTGGAAGTGAAGTATCATATAGAAATTGATGAGAAGATGTTCCAGATGCAAGCTGGTAAAACTTTGCTGGATAAAGTTAAAGACGCTCAACTTCAGGATAAAGAATGTAAAAAGGTCAAAAAGAAGACAACTGAAGGAACCGAACCGAGGTTCAAAATAGACAACGAGGAAATACTGAGATTTGAAAGAAAAATTTGGGTACCGCCAGTACAAGAGATTAAGGAAGACATTTTGAGTCAGGCTCATAGCTCACGATATTCGATTAACTCTGGTAGTACAAAGATGTACCAAGATCTTCGACAACATTTCTGGTGGCCAAATTTGAAATGAGATGTTGCAGAGAATGTTGCCAAGTGTCTGACATGTCAGAAAGTGAAAGAAGAACATCAGAGGCTGGGTGGGTTACTACAACCATTGGAGATCCCAGAATGGAAATGGGAACACACTATGATGGATTTCGTGGTTGGCCTTCCGACAACTCAAAAAGGCTATAATGTAGTATGGGTTATCGTTGACTGACTGACAAAATCTGCACACTTCCTTCCGATCAGAATCAAATTTAACTTAGACCAGTTGGCAAAATTATATGTAAAAGAGATTGTTTCGAGACACGGAGTTCCAGTGTCAATTGTTTCCGATAAGGATCTGCACTTTACATTGAACTTTTGGAAACATCTAAAGGAATGCATGGGTACGCAGTTGCAAATGAGTACGGCATATCACCCTCAGATAGATGGGGAGAGTGAAAGAACAATTCAGACATTAGAAGATATGTTAAAAGCTTGTATAATGGACTTTAAAGGAAATTGGGATGATCATTTACCGCTCGTAGAGTTCGGCTACAACAACAGTTACCACGCTAGTATTGATATGCCGCCTTATGAAGCGTTGTACGGCAGAAAGTGCAGAACTCTGCTATACTGGGATGAAGTTGGCGAGAGACAATTACTAGGTCCAGAACTGGTACAACAGACTGCAGAGATAGTCAAAATTATCCGAACAAGATTGGTAACAGCTCAGGATAGGCAGAAGAAATACGCCGATCCATACCGTAAAAATGTTGAATTTAAATCGGGTAGTTATGTATTTTTGAAAGTCTCTCCCTATAAGGGAAAGATCAGGTTCGGAAAGAAAGAGAAATTAAGCCCAAGATTCATTGGACCCTTAGAAGTACTGCGAAGAATTGGAGAAGTTGCGTATGAGGAAGCCTTACCTCCAGCACACGAAAATGTCCACAACGTCTTCCATGTTTTGGTTTTACAACCCTATAAACCCGATTACAAGCACGTGATTGAATATGAACACCTACATTTTGAAAAAGACTTATCTTGTGAAGAAATTCCTATTCAGATTATCGACAGGAAACAAAAAGTTCTCGAAAATAAAGTAATACCTTCTGTTAAGGTACATTGGAGGAACCACAACGCTGAAGAAGCTACGTAGGAACTCGAAGAGAATGTGATAAAGAATTATCCTCATTTATATACTTAAATTATGTTTAAGCGATTCTAGGGACAGAATCTTTGTAAGGGGGTTGAATGTAATGGGACGAATTGATTGAGTCGTGATTCTGGGGACAGAATCCTTTTAAGGTGGGAAAGATGTGACGAACGAGATTTTGTAATTTAATTTGAATATTTATTGAGTTAAATAAATATTTTTTGATAATTTAATTATTGAATTAAATAATTAATTGATGAAATTATGGTAGATTAATTTAATTATATGTGTTATATTGATTAAATTAATATGAGAAATTTTATTATTCAAAGTATGTATTTAAGTGAGCTTATTGAATTAAATGAAGTATTTAATAAGCATAATGTTATTTTAATTAATTTAATAATTAATTAGAGATTTAATAATTTGACATAATTAATAAAGGAGAAATTTAATTATGTGACTATGTGAATTAATGAGAAAGTATTATATTTTATTTAAATTAAATTAAATAAGATTTTGATTTATTATTTAATTGGGTGTGACATGATTAAAACTATATTATAAGAGGTTAATTAAATTAAATGGGAATGAGTTTTTAAGAATATCCAAACAAGGCCCCTATGAGAAGTTAGGAGCAGTTAACCCATGAATGGGTTTAACTGACCACCACACTGCCAGTTACAAAGCGCATTAGTCAATCTTAATTTATTACGTATGTTGTGAGAGCCCCGAATCTGGGTCCCATATCACCGCGGATCCGGTACAATCATTATATCAATATTACTTTTTGCGAAAGATATAAACATAAATTATTTATACATTAAACTTTACACAATACTTCCCCAAGGTCGAACTTGCCTGAATCGTTGATTACCGCTACGCAATTTATCTAGCTATGTCTGAAAACCTAATATAAATAATACCGATCTACACATTAGAATAATATCATCACATTATTTAAAATAACCTAAATACATTTATCACATAATCCTATCAGTCTATAACACACATAAAACCTAACTTCAAGTCAAACTTTTACAGTTTGAATCGAGTTCGGTATAATTCTAAAATCCCGACGGTCTAGTCGGATAAATAATGAGTTTAAGTTCAATTAAACTCTGCCTAACACTTAACAATTATCTCAGATAATTTTAATATCAGTCAAAACATTTTTCATAAGCTCATAATAATTTTTAAATAATTATTACTATTTATCGTGAATTTTCAAGTAGTAAAAACGTATTTATATAATATAAATACCATAATATTCTATTATCATTAATATATATTTATTATCAAATATTAATGAAATACATGACATGGTATGATAATATATTTATAATATCAAAAGCGTATTTTTAATACTTTAAAATCACCTTTATATGATTTTTTAAAGAATTAAATTCATTATTAAAAATTGCTTTTAATATTAACATTTTAATATTTTCATGACAAAATATCGAAAGTTATATTTTATAACTTCAAATATTTCCTATAGTACCTAAATCATTTTTATATGATTTATAAAACATTAATTATATTTTTCCACAATTTATTTAATATATTTATTAAATAATTTAACTATCATTAATATTGATTAATTAATGAAATTTCTCACAAAATATTAAAAGTCACTAAAAATAACTTAAAATATTTTCTTATACCTTAATATATTTTTTCAAGTATTAAAATTATTTTTAAATAATTTATTTAATATTATAATTAAATAAATTAAATACCATTTATATTCCAAAATAATAAATATTTATAAAATATACTCTAAATAATTAAAAACTAATTTTCAGGCTTTAAAATAATTTTTCATAATTTATTATGTATTTTTAATAATGAAAAACTATTTTTATCTATTTATTAAATAAATAATTAATTTTCGAAAAATAAAAATTACAAAAAGGCCCTATAGCGACAGACCCGTCGCTATAGGTGTTCTTGAGTGTTCTTGAGCTTAAACCCAGAAATCCTGTCAGTGTTCGAGTTAGTAAGTTTGACCATCATTTGATCTATGCTCCTAAGTTTTTCTGGGCAGTCTAAGGAATCCGTGTTATAGTATGCATGTAATACTACACTTACAAACAAACACCATGGCTAAACAACATCAGATCAGTGAGTTATTAGCAACAAAATGTCTGACAACATTGTTCTTTATTTCTGGGTTTTCCAGAAAATGAAGAACAGACGAAGGTGCTATATTTAGATCATTGTAGCTTTTAGTATATGTCTTATTTGTGTGATATAAAGGTTCTTATTTGTAGTGGATATGTCAGTGAATAATTCTATAACAACATATCATCATATTATCATCACAACAAGAAGATCAAGGTTGGTCAAAGTCTGACAGAAAACTCGGCTGATGAAGATCTGGGTTTTCCAGAAAAGGATTTCATGATCGAAAGATCGAACTTTGAAGCGCTCATTAAATGAATCTTGTTTGTTGTTTAAGTGAAATAAAGGAACCAATCTGTAGTCCCTAGACCATATTACAACATAGATATATTAACACCATCAAAACATCATATACAAGCCAGATCTGGGTTCATGAATATGTTGTCAGAGCGATCTGGGAAAAATCTGGGTTACCCAGATTTGTTCTTCAGGCAGATTGGTCAACGTAGGTTTGACCGAGATTAATTGTCATTTCGGTCATGATCTAAGTAATATAAAAGCATAGATGTGAAGCTCTCATGTCAGGTTACAACAACAAAGCAATAACTTGACCAAAATCTTTAAATACAGCAAGATCTAGGTTCATGAATATCACTGTCAGAAATTCTAAAAATTTTTGGGCTGCCCAGAAAGTAGTTTCGTGCTTGGTCAACGCCTTTTGACCCATCATATCTTGCAATATACTCATGATCTGAGATTGATTCAAGTCTCAGATCAAAGCCCTAACAACAAAGAACATATACATAACATAAAATACACCAACACATTAACAGGTAAAGATCTAGGGCCTCTGACATATGTCTGTCAAGCCATATTTTTCAAGTTTTCCAGATTTTTAAAATCTTTAGATTCGAGCATCTAGATGTTATGGATCCATGATCCAACAACCTAGATATCTAAAATGCACCTTCTAACACCTATCTAACCAATCATTAACATAAAATCACATGATTTACAAAAATTAGGGTTTATACCACTTGAAGCTTGATCTTGATTTTTGATCTTTGGGATCAGTTCTTGGCTTGCTATGGATCATATAAGGGACTGATATACTCCAAATTTTTGTGGGTCTAGAGAGAGGATGGCATGGTTGAGTGTTTGTAGCAAATTAGCAAAATTTGTTAACTTTCTCTCTCTTCAATTATTGAACTAATTGAATGCAATAGATATGGATGATATAGAGGGCTGATCTTCTGATTTTTTAGGCACATGGTGTATCTTAGCTAGTCTCCAACTACAAATAGGGCAATAATTGAAAGCTACCTTCAATAATGCACCAAGGGCATTTTAGACATTTTGATTTTTTTTGTTTTTAATGGCATATTAGTAAATTGTCCAAACTTTTAGGGTTTAGGGTTTAACCCTTAGGATTTAGGGTTTAACCCTAAAATATTTGAAATTTAATTTCTAGGATTTCTAAATTTAAATTTTTAAAATAGAAAATTAATATTTCTAAATTATAATTAGGATTTTCTAATTATATTAAAATTTACTAATCATTATTCAAGCTTGCTAATTAGGATTAATATTTCCTAATTAAAATTATTAATTTAGCAATTAGGTTTCATAATCATGTGTTAGGGTTTATAACCCAAGAATTAAGGTTTCTAAATTATTAAAAATCTAATTACTCATTAGCGTTGTCCCCGATTAGGTTTGTAATTAAAATACATAAACCTTATACATAGCATTTAAATTCCCAAATTAGATTTTTAATATCTGAACTAGGGTTTCAAATTCCTGGAACTGAAATTAGGGTTTCAAGAACCGATTTCTAGGGTTTCTTATCAGACATTAGGGTTTTCTAACTGAACGTTGACGTTCTAAATATATACTTAGGGGTTGGACATTGATATAGTTATCTGGTCAACCCTTGACCCTTAACCACATATTGAACACATATACAACCATATACACAGAACATATACACTTATATACTTAATCCTGAATGATTCACCACAAAGATTTTTAAATCCAAAAATTTCTTTTCACAAATGTCAAATCCATACACTTATTATTTGTCTACGTTTATTATTTAACCTTTATTCAATTATTTAAGATTTAAATAATTTTTCTAAATTCTTTGGTCGTCATATTCACCCCTTCTTCTAAAAATTTTTTCCCTGAAATTTACCTTACACCATACACCATTCATACACAGCATCGCATGCTACCCAATACATTCCTCACCAGAGTAAAAATTTCAAGTATTGCTGAGGGTTTTCTAGACTATTCTCTGTCATTTTCGCAAAGGTTATATGGAAATTCATCCACAAACCGTCATAACTTACGGACATAGTGGGTAATTAACCCGATATTCCCTATACTTATTAAGTACTACTGGTCAACTTTTTTTCTCGTCTCTGCCATAGGCACAAAATTTTTCCTCAGTCTTATTAGATTCCGCACCAAAACAATTTGGTTCAGGAAATTTCTTTCAATGAACACTTAGAGTTTTCATAAAATCGAATAGCACAGACTCATATCAATAATTCAATTCAATTGAACTATTTAGGTGTAGCCAAACCCCGTTGGCAAATTTAAAATTTTGAAAATATTTTTTGAGAATGACGTCATGATTCCGTACTGTATTAACATTTCATTTGAAGATGTCGTTATTATATGACTTTGTCATAACACATCATACAATAGTGGAACAACGATTTTAGATCAATTCAACACTAAGTATTCCTGCATTTACAACTCCATCCACTTTTTATCATCTCTGCACCAGGTTACATGGTACATAAGTTATAAATTAAATAAATTTTGATATTTCAAATCATCTTCGTCTAGCTAAAACAATTAGCATAGACTGTACTTTAAACCATTCCAAAAATGAGTACGAGACTACTTCTTTTTTTAAAAGCACATAGTGCGTATTTAGCTTGATGTCCAAAAAGTTCGAAGTCTAGCATAGCTAGAATTTTTGGAAAACCTATGTCTCCACAAATAATCATTTGCTTAAACAGTCTATCTATTCTTATTATCCTTAATACTCTATTCACATAAAACGATACCCAGTTCGTCAAACTTACCACACTTATGAGTTCAGGAACTTGTCCTAGACAGACCTTTGGCGTCCATTCGCTGAGGGGTTCATAAACATTTCATATAATTATGAGTCACGATCGTACCATAAGTATGAGTTTTAAGAACTCGTACTTAACCTGATATTCTCTACCTATAACCTATCTATCTGTTATACACATGAGAAAAGAATCACCTTCTCAACATGCATATAGAAAATAGCGCGACACAGACATTTTAATTATTATCAGTGCCAGAAACTAAGTGGTTATCACACCAAGTACAATTCAACTCCCATACGAAGAATCATACAACTCAGCTGCTGACATGAGCCCTCAATTGAAATCCACACCTAATCTTAACTCCCTTCTCAATACGAATTTCATTGAACTCGTAATCATAATCCTTTCCTGATTCTGTACCAATTCATAGACACACAACAATCTTACTGTAAGCTTGTCAATCATTCGCTCAATCCATATCAGATCATGGGGTGATCTCATCGTATATATTACGATTCATTTCTATTTTATGATCGTTTTGTTTTTCGATCTTTTATCACTGTACTTTTAGTCTTTTAGACTCTATCTATTCATCACTACTATTCAACTTTATTATCAGAGTTAGGGAACTCTGTATCTTATAACTCACCGAGATTCGTCTTTGAATCTTACCGACACACTAACTCTATTTGAGTTAGTACTTATCCTAATCACTGTGGTTATTAGTCTCAGGTATTCCTACCTAGGGTTCATAACCGCGGATCTGGGTCCCAAATCACCGCGGATCCGTTACAATCATTCTATCACTATTACTATTTACGAAAGATATAAACATAAATTGTTTATACATTAAACTTTACACAATACTTCCCCAAGGTTGAGTAACCTTCAAATAAACACAATTCATTATCATATCTAACATACAACATTATTATCATACTATACTATTACAATTAGGTTGCACATAAAATCCCAAGCTGAACTTGGCTTTATCCTTTCATGTATCCGACGTATGCTTCTAAATCTGCAATGTTAAATCATGATATAGCAAGGGTGAGCATAAGATTGCCCAGCAAGTTTAAGTTCAATAATATAACGATATATCATGATTGACAAAATCTGAATAATAAGCTGGCTATAATTCAACAATACAATTGTGAACTAGCAGGAACAAACTTTTGACTGAACAAGTATTGAACATGAACAAATATATCTGAACCGAATGGTAATGAAGGTGATCAGCCTTTCATACCTGACTTATACATGCAATATATACATAGTACAATTCTACAATGGCAATCAGCAATGCTTATGCATAAGCATATCTGAATGAAACAACTCTTAGTAGAGTTAAGTAAAAACTTACATGAACCGTTGATTACCGCTACGCAATTTGTCTAGCTTTGTCTGAAAACCTAATATAAATAATACCGATCTACACATTAGAATAATATCATCACATTATTTAAAATAACCTAAATACATTTATCGCATAATCCTATCAGTCTATAACACACATAAGACCTAACCTCAAGTCAAACTTTTATAGTCTGAATCGAGTTCGGTATAATTCTAACATCCCGACGGTCTAGTCGGATAAATAACGAGTTTAAGTTCAATTAAACTCTGCCTAACACTTAACAATTATCTCAGATAATTTTAATATCAGTCAAAACATTTTTCGTAAGGTCATAATAATTTTTAAATAATTATTACTATTTATCGTGAATTTTCAAGCAGTAAAAACGTATTTATATAATATAAATACCACAATATTCTATTATCATTAATATCTATTTATTATCAAATATTAATAAAATACATGGCATGGTATTATAATATATTTATAATATCACAAAGTATTTTTAATACTTTAAAATCACCTTTATATGATTTTTAAACAAATAAATTCATTATCCGATAATTCTTTTTAATATTAACATTTTAATATTTTCATGACAAAATATCCAAAGTTATATTTTATAACTTAAAATATTTCCTATAATACTTAAATCATTTTTATATGATTTATAAAACATTAATTATATTTTTCACAATTTTTTAATATATTTATTAAATAATTTAACTATCATTAATATTGATTAATTAATGAAATTTCTCACAAAATATTAAAAGTCACTAAAAATAACTTAAAATATTTTCTTATACCTTAATATTATTTTTATGATTTTTCAAGTATTAAAATCATTTTTAAATAATTTATTTAATATTATAATTAAATAAATTAAATACCATTTATATTCCAAAAATATTAAATATTTATGAAATATACTACGAATAATTAAAAACTAATTTTCTACTTTTTAAAATAATTTTTTATAATTTATTATGTATTTTTAATAATGAAAAACTATTTTTATCTATCTATTAAATAAAATAATTAATTTCTGGAAAATAATAATTATAAAAAGACCCTATAGCGACAGACCCGTCGCTTTAGGTGTTCTTGAGCTCAATCCCAAAAATCCTGTCAGTGTTCGAGATAGTAAGTTTGACCATCATTTGATCTATGCTCCTATGTTTTTATGGGCAGTCTAGGGAATTCGTGTTGTAGTATGCATGTAATACTACACTTACAAACAAACATCATGGCTAAACAACATCAGATCAGTGAGTTATTAGCCCCCAAAATGTCTGAAAACACTGTTCTTCATTTCTGGGTTTTCCAGAAAATGAAGAATAGACGAAGGTGTTATATTTAGATCATTGTAGCTTCCAGAATATGTCTTATTTGTGTGATATAAAGGTTCTTATTTGTAGTGGAGATGTCAGTGAACAATTCTATAACAACATATCATCATATTATCATCACAACAAGAAGATCAAGGCTGGTCAAAGTCTGACAGAAAATTCGGCTGATGAAGATCTGGGTTTTCCAGAAAAGGATTTCATGACTGAGCAGTCAACTTTGAGCGTTCATTAAATGAATCTTGTTTGTTGTTTAAGTGAAATAAAGGAACCAATCTGTAGTCCCTAGACCATATTACAACATAGATATATTAACACCATCAAAGCATCATATACAAGCGGATCTCGGGGTCATGAATATGTTGTCGAGCGATCGATGGGAAAAATCAGGTTACCCAGATTTGTTCTTCAGCAGATTGGTCAACGAGGTTCGAATTTAGATTAATTGTCATTTCGGTCATGATCTAAGTAATATAAAAGCATAGATGTGAAGCTCTCATGTCAGGTTACAACAACAAAGCAATAACTTGACCAAAATCTTTAAATACAGCAAGATCTAGGTTCATGAATATCACTGTCAGAAATTCTAAAAATTTTTGGGCTGCCCAGAAAGTAGTTTGGTGCTTGGTCAACGCCTTTTGACCGATCATATCTTGCAATATACTCATGATCTGAGCTTGATTCAAGTCTCATATCAAAGCCCTAACAACAAAGAACTGATACATAACATAAAATACACTAACACATTAACAAGTAAAGATCTAGGGCCTCTGACATATGGCTGTCAAGCCATATTTTTCAAGTTTTCCAGATTTTTAAAATCTTTAGATTCGAGCATCTAGATGTTATGGATCCATGATCCAACAACCCAGATATCTAAAATGCACCTTCTAACACCTATCTAACCAATCATTAACATAAAATCACATGATTTACAAAAATTAGGGTTTATACCACTTGAAGCTTGATCTTGATTTTTGATCTTTGGGATCAGTTCTTGGCTTGCTATGGATCATATAAGGGACTGATATACTCCAAATTTTTGTGGGTCTAGAGAGAGGATGGCATGGTTGAGTGTTTGTAGCAAATTAGCAAAATTTGTTAACTTTCTCTCTCTTCAATTATTGAACTAATTGAATGCAATAGATATGGATGATATAGAGGGTCGATCTTCCGATTTTTAGGCACATGGTGTATCTTAGCTAGTCTCCAACTACAAATAGGGCAATAATTGAAAGCTACCTTCAATAATGCACCAAGGGCATTTTAGACATTTTGATTTTTTTTGTTTTTAATGGCATATTAGTAAATTGTCCAAACTTTTAGGGTTTAGGGTTTAACCCTTAGGATTTAGGGTTTAACCCTAAAATATTTGAAATTTAATTTCTAGGATTTCTAAATTTAAATTTTTAAAATAGAAAATTAATATTTCTAAATTATAATTAGGATTTTCTAATTATATTAAAATTTACTAATCATTATTCAAGCTTGCTAATTAGGATTAATATTTCCTAATTAAAATTATTAATTTAGCAATTAGGTTTCATAATCATGTGTTAGGGTTTATAACCCAAGAATTAAGGTTTCTAAATTATTAAAAATCTAATTACTCATTAGCGTTGTCCCCGATTAGGTTTGTAATTAAAATACATAAACCTTATACATAGCATTTAAATTCCCAAATTAGATTTTTAATATCCGAATTCGGGTTTCAAATTCTCGGAACTGAAATTAGGGTTTTCAGAACCGATTTCTAGGGTTTCTTATCAGACAATAGGGTTTTCTAACTGAACGTTGACATTCTAAATATAAACTTAGGGGTTGGACATTGATATAGTTATATGGTCAACCCTTGACCCCTAACCACATATACAACCATATACACAGAACATATACACTTATATACTTAATCTTGAATGATTCACCACAAAGATTTTTAAATCCAAAAATTTCTTTTCACAAATGTCAAATCCATACACTTATTTTCTGTCTAGATTTATTATTTAACCTTTATGCAATTATATAAGATTTAAATAATTTTCTAAATTCTTGGGTCGTCACATATGTTATTTTTGAAACAAAAATCTGAGAGTGCAAAGAATTTAGAGAGATTTTCAGAGAGAGTTTAGAGGAAATTGTGATATTGAATAATCAGAGAAATTGCTCTAAGGTAATCTCTTCTTCCCCAAACTTCAAATTCACGTTGTTTATACTTTTCATAAAAAAAATGGCTTTCAAGTCTCTGTAATTGAAAATGAGTAATAATTTGGGTATATATATATGATATTGTGTTATCATAACATGTTTTTACCATATATGTATGTTTTCATAACATCAATTGTATATAAATATGTCGTAATTAGATTTTTTAAAGTTATAGAATATGAAAGTTGTATATTTGGCCCATATGACCCATTACGTACAAATTAAATGCATTAATCATATGTTGTATCAAAATTTAATACTTTTGTATGCTTATGCATGTTAAAATAGAGTTACAAACTTCGAATGCATAGATTTGGCGTTATAACAAAACCGTAGTGTCAATCTTCATGTTTTATTTTCAAAACATTCAAAAACAAGTGAAATTATATTAATTTGATTTAAGTAACTGTGTGTTTAAACTTGTTAAAATCTTTCTATAAAGGCTGGGTATTGATCATGTACGAATTCCAGTATATGGGTATGTTTAATTTAATGTATTTAATGATCATGTAATGATAATTTGGCTGGGTTCTGTATTTTTGCAAACTCCAATTTTCTCGAATCGGTATTCCATGCTGCAGTCATTGCCATTTACCGCAGTTTAAGACTCATACCAGCATCGCCACCACACCAAGAACGCTTATTGTCCAAAGCTTGCATATTGCCGCGCCGCAAAGGCCAAGAATAGGCTTGATTGTGGTCTTGTGAATATACTTTGTAGTATTGTCCAAGAATGAGAATTTAACTGTTTTATTTCAGGGAATATAGTAGTAACCTAATCTAATGAACATAAAATGTGTTAGTCATATAATGGGATGTTAAAATTAGACTCTTAACATGTTAATGAGATATTTACGTGTTTAAATAAATTGTTGAACGCGTAGTTAGTTTGTTGTTCGTATAGTGTAATATTATGTGAAAACAAGTGTTGTAATTTGACTAAGTATAGTCATAATCAGAGATAGACAAAAAGAATGAACTTGTGATGCTAGTTACGTTATAATTAACTGGTATTCTAAATGTAAATGGTATGTAGGATTAAATCAAGGAACGTGTATAGTTAATGTGTAACCTACGCACGAGGCAAGTTTCCTAACCCTACATGTTATCGTTATTCGAGTTTATAAACCTTACCTCTTTACATTGAGCAAATTCTAGACTTATATTCTATTTTGATCAAGTCTTGTTATTCATTGATCAAGTTCAATATGTTATATTAAAGGTTAATAATCTTTTTAAAGTATGATTTCTGTTATACAATTATTATTCCATTGTATACCTCTTGAGTTATTATTCAATTTGAATATCAGTTATTGTTGAACCTTGTAGGACTAGCGAACCCTTATTGATTCGACTAGTCCATAGTTGATGAACGTTATAAATTTCAGAACCCTTGTTGACTTTATCCAAACCAAACTTCCTTTGTTGCGGACTTTAATGTCAAACTGAGATGAACAACCATGTATAGGGGATTACTTATGCTTTAGCGTTAAGATATTGTGCACAGTATGGTACTAAGGGCTGATCCCCCTAATTACGAGTAGAAGAGTCCATAGTCTTATGACTGTTAAAGGTTTTAAGTATAACTCTTGATAACCTAGGACATAGTTCAAGGTCTTATGACCCTCAGAAGTTCTTTTGATTCTTGTTATTCATTCTTGATTCAAAAGTTGAGTTTCTTATTCTAGAAGTCTTTGATTCACTCGCATGTTATTATATTGTTGTTTCATTATTATATTTGTCAGCAATCATGCTCAATCTTGTGTAATAATAACATTATAGTTAAGAACGAAAGGTCCGACCAATCTTCTTCTAGCAAAGGCAAGGGCAATATTAACAAGTGATGAAGACTTGTTGTTTATATGATTACGTATTTATGTTTTAGACTTATGTCAATGTTGTGTAAGACTATTATTTGTTTATGTTTCCGCATTTAAAATTTAATGTTAGTGTGACCTGGGATTGATGTAATTATTTCAGATGGTGTAACTCCTTAAGGAGGGGATTTATTTCTATTTATTTATGCTTTCATTTTTATGGGTAGATAGACATATGATATTTGTGTAGTAAACACCAAATCATGTAGGAATTGAAGTACTCGGATTTGGGGGTGTCACACACATTCCCTCCCGTACAAGTAATCTTACACCATCCCCTTTCTTTTCTCTCGTCTGTGATAACCCCCCACGACAACAAACATTTATATATATATATATATATATATATATATATATAAATATATAATATTTTTATATATATAAAACAAAACTGAGATAACTTTCTACCGACAGTTTTGAAAAATGGGTAAACGAGGGACAATATAATAAGCAAAATTTATCACAAATACTTCATAAAAATTCCATCAATATTTTTAACAATCCTTTATTCTTCATTATTATTATTCGCAATATTTAACAACCAGATCATTCCCAGGAAAGAGAGGGCTTTTCAATAAGGATTTCTCCCTATTGGCGCGTAATTAGGTGACCAAACCTCTCCTCGACAGAACTTTCTAGACATCGTTAATATTGCAAATCATAATATGAATAACTGTATCGTCTCAATTATTGATTTAATAATATATAAAATATCGATAATAATTGAATCAAATAACGTGAGATACTATGTAGCAATTACAATAGCTATAATTGAACAAAACTGAGTGACTTCTCACGTAAGTATCAATAATCAATACTGTGTGCTACTATGCAACCACGCATATTACTGTACTTTTAACACCGGGTATTTCAACAGTTTAACGATAAAACTTCCGCCATTATTTTTATAAAAAGATATTTTTGTCATTTTCTCATTCCGACAACAATTACGTTGTGGGGTCCACCAATGATTGTGCCGTCGTACGAATATTCCCTGTTAAAATGAATATTATATAACTTGCTTACTTTGCAAAATTTATAAATATTACCCACAAATATAACATTATAACAAATTCACACCTTAATATTAAAAAATGATATTTATAGAAAAATTTATCTTTATTCATAAAATTTGGGGTCTTACAACCTCCCCTTCTTATGAAATTTCGCCCTCGAAATTAGGGTACATGCGAGATCCCCGAATCCGGGTCCTAAATCACCACGGATCTGGTTCAATCATTCTATAACTATTGCGGAAGATATAAACATAAATTGTTTATACATTAAACTTTACACACTTTTTCCCAAGGTCGAGTAACCTTAACTTAATACACAAATCATAACTTATTTAACACATAACATTATTATTATACAACTATTAAAATCTAATCGCACACATTAACTTTAAGCTGGAACTGTCTTTAACCTTTCCTTGTATCTGACGCGTTCGTCTTAATCTATAATGTTTATCATGATATAGCAAGGGTGAGCATAAGATTGCCCAGCAAGTTTAAGTTCAATAATTTAACGATATATCATGATTGAAAGAATCTGAATAATAAGATGGCTATAATTCAACAATATAATTGTGAACTAGTAGGAACAAACTTTTGACTGAACAAGTATATAACATGAACAAATATATCTGGACCGAAGGGTAATGAAGGTGATCGGTCTTTCATACCTGACTTATACATGCAATATGTACAAAGTATAATTCTACAATGGCAATCAGCAATGATTATGCATAAGCATATCAGAATGAAACAACTCTTAGTAGAGTTAAGTAAAACTTGTCTGAACCTTTGATTATCGCTACGCAATTTATAACGCTTTATTCGAAGACCTAATATTAGTAATATAGATCTCCAATATTAGAATAATATCATCACAATATAATACTATTATATATATAGACATACCTAGAATAACCTAAACACATAACCCATAACCCTATCAGCCTACAACACACATAAAACTCGGTATCAAGTCAAACTATTGCAGTCTGAGTTGAACCCGACACAAATCTGACATCCCGACGGTCTAGTCGAATTTTTTTTTAGTCTAAATTCAATTAAACTCTGCCTAACACTTAACCGTTATCTAAGATAATTTATTAACAGTCAAATTAATTTTCATAAGCTCGTAATAATTTTCAAATAATTATTATCATTTATCTTGATCTTTCAATCATTAAAAATGTATTTAAACGAATTAAATACCACATAATTCCTTTATCATTAATATTTATTTAATATAAAATATTAATAAAAATCATCACATAATATAATAATATATTTATAATATCACAAAGTATTTTTAATACTTTAAAATCACCTTTATATGATTTTTAAATAATTAAATTCATTATCCGATAATTGCTTTTAATATTAAAATATTAATATTTTCATGACAAAATATCAAAAGTTATATTTTATAACTAAAAATATTTTTATAACACTTCAATCATTTTCATATGATTTTTAAATCATTTATTCTATTTTTCCATAATTTATTTAATATATTTATTAAATAAACTAATTATCATTATATTGATTAATTAATGAATTTCATCACCAAATATTAAAATTAACTAAAAATAACTTAAAATATTTTCTTATACCATAATATTATTTTTCATGATTTTTCATGTATTAAAATTATTTTTAAATAATTTATTTAATATTATAATTAAATAAATTAAATATCATTTATATTCTCAAAATATTAAATATTTATGAAATATACTCAAAATAATTGAAAACTATTTTTCAAACTTTAAAATAATTTTTCAGAATTTATTTTGTATTTTTAATAATTAAAAACCATTTAATTCGATTTATTTAATTAAAATAATTATTATTTTCCTAAAACAAGTGTCACTAAAGGGCCCTATATAATGGACGTAATCTGCTATATAGGTGTTCTTGGCCCGTTTTCGAAGTGTTCTTGAGATCTTCATGTCGCCATCTGGGTGCATACTTTGACCACTTATAATTCTATGGTGATAACGTTTCTGGGCAATATAAGGCAGTGATCTTGTAGAAGGTATGTAGTACTACAAGTATAATTCATCAACTCGGCTAAATAACAAAACAACAAAGAGATCTGGGCTCTTAAAGTCTTTGACAGGTAGTTCCTGGGTTTTCTGGGTAACCAGAAACCCAGGCAGTGTCTTAGTGCCACATTCAAGCTCACATATCTTAGGGTCTTGGTAATGATTTTGGTGTTCTAATGATTCTATCTTGTAGAACCCATGTCAGTGTATATTTTTATTTCCTCATATCATCCTAAACACATCTCCTATGCAAGATCTGGGCCGGTCAAAGTAGCCCATAAAAACTGTTCTTGAACATTTCTGGAAAACCAAGAAATGTTCTTGAGCAGTTTGGTCAACGTGGGTTTGACCACGATTAGCTACGATTCTGTTATAGATACAAGTGATATGAAGGCATGAGCAAGTAGCCTACATGTCAGAAAACAACATTAAAATGATAACTTGTCCAAACCATCAAACCACAGCAAGATCAGAAGACTAGAAAATCTTATCGAGATCGGCTCGGGTTTACAAATCCCATGTAAACCGCTTTTAAACGGTCAACGACCTTTGACTGCCTATAACTTTCACTCTACACGTGATCCGGGCTTGATTCAAGTTCTAGATCAAAGCCCTTACAACACACTACAAGTTGATAACTTAAAACACAACAAACAATTAACAGGTAAGGATCAATGAGCCCTGACATTCGGCTGTCAGGCCATATTTTAGGGTTCATAGATCAATTCTAAAAATTTTAATTTCGAGTATTAAAATGATATGGATCTAAATTTTAGCAACCCAGATCATCAAGTGACACCCTCTAACACATATCTAACCAACAAACAACAACATTTAATATCAAATCATCAGATTTCTAGGATTATGGTTTTATACCTTTAAAACTTTGATCTTTGATTTCTGATTATTGAATCTGATTATGGAAAGCTATATACTGATCATGGCTCAATATTTCCTTTTCTCTTACTCTAGATTTCGAATTTTGTAGAGAGAGAAAGGGTTGGATAGAATGAACATAAAAGTACGATTTTTATTACTTTAATCTTTCTACTTTTTGATTCCATGGCCAAGAATGTTGTGATGTTGCCTAATTGGCTGATTTGTGGTGTAATGGGACACTTGTCAATCCACTTTGGTGCATCACCACACATTCCAAAATATCTTATACTTACTAAATATACAAAAGGGCAAAAGGGTCCTTTCTATACCATTTTATTTCTAGAATTGTCATTTGTTGCAAACCTTTAGGGTTTAGGGTTTGAACCCTTTAGGGTTTAGGGTTTGGAAATCCTTAGGGTTTTGAAAATAAATTCTAGAATTTCCAAATTAGGTTTTCAAAAATAGAAAATTAATATTTCTAAATTATAATAAGAATTTTCTAATTATATTAAAATTTTCTAATCATAATTTAAATCTTGCTAATTATGATTAATATTTCCTAATTAATATTGTTAATTAAGCAATTAGGGTCAAAATGGTCATTAAGGTTTACAACCCTAAAATTAGGGTTTCTAATAGAAAAGTAATTTTCTAATTTAGAAATTAAATTACCTAAATAGATTAGGATTTTCTAATTACTTATGTTGTGACGCCCCCAAAATAGGTATACATCACCCATTCTGAGTCACCAAATACATGGTATATAAACAAATACAACTTCAGTAATACAATTGTCGTGCAAAATACGACAACACATATACTGTGAGTTTGAATACAACTATTGTCTAATAGAGAGTATACAAACTCAAAAGGAGTCCTTGTAATAACCGCAAATTTTATGATTTAATATTAATATTTATATAATTAGAGCCTGTGATTATTTATTTTATAAATGCTTGCATGGCATGAGGTGAGAAATTTTATTGAATTAATTGGACTTTTAATAATTGATAAGATGAGGAGAATTGTGATAAGTTGATGAAATTTCTTGTGTGACACAATGAGGAAATTAGTAAGGAATAAATTAATGAAGGGATGCATTACTAAGTAAAAGATGTCAATAAGAGTGGTGGTGTATAATTAAATTATTTAATTATACCAGAATAATAATAAATCATTGAATTGGTTGAAAGCTTATCTAGAAAGAATAAATCATTTTTGTGAGTAACTTAAATTATGAGAAATAACCCAACTTATTAATAATTATTAAGGTGGTGTTATTTGGGTAAATTAAATTAATTAGTCTACTGCCATAATAATTAAGTATTTACATGATAGAACCTAGCCATGTGAATTATTTTACCCATCCATTTAATTTTCGGCAACCTCATGTTATTATTCCCCATTTAAATTTTTTTTTTTTTTTTTGCCCATTATTTCAAGAAATTTCATGTCATTTCCCTACCTAATTGATTTTTTTAAAGCCATGTAATTCGGCAGCCTTAGAATTTTATCACTCACTTTTGGCAGCCAAGTATTGGTGGTAACTAAGTTGGTGGTAGGTGATTAGCCTTAGAAATTTTTCCATTTTCGGAAATTGCATGGTGACTAAAAGCTATTAGTCTTGGGAAATAATTCCAGCAAGCTTAGTTCTAGTGAATGGGGTGCAAGAAAAAGGGGTTGGCGTGTCTTGCATGTATGGGTGGTTGGTAGCACTTGTCATATGTGATGGATATATTGAGTACTAGGTAGCTATAAAGTTATTATAGGTAATGGCCATGCACGCTTTTAGTTAATGCAAACACTTTTCTCTTTAGTATATATATACACCCCATACTCTAGTGATCCTTTACAAAAAAAAAGAAGAAACAAGAACCAAGTGAGAAGGGTGGTCGGCAGCAGTAGACTTTTTTTTTCTTGGCAACCAATTTGTTTTCTTCAAGCTAAGGTATGGAGATTAATTAGTTAAATAAAATTCTTCTATTTAAATTCTAGTACACCTTTTTCTTCTTTTTTTTTTTAGTAATATGGATATATCGTGTTGCTTGTAAATTAGTATGCTAAATTAAATGTGTGCATGCTAAATTAATATTTACCATGTGTTTCAAAATAAATAAATTATATTGCATGAATGCATAATTAATTTCGTAGAAAAAAAAAGGATTAGAAAAAGTGTCGCCAAAGATGGAAAATATATTCCTACTTGTAATAATTATTCTATTATTTACGTTGATTGGGTTTTGGCTCTCTAGTTTTGTTGACTATTTGTTTGAAGAGTTGTATAACTAATATACTTGCTTGAATGGAAATTGGTGGGTCTTATTTTGCACGTGTCTTTTTTGGTGCTCCTTGCTACTCTTGTTTTTTTTTCATTAGGATACTGCTAAGCATGTATAAAAAAAAGAAAAAAAAGAAAGGCAATCATGCATAAATAAAGTTGGTAGGGATGGGTAGGTGTATATATTAAGATGATATTTGTGACTTTTACTTGTGTATAGAGGTACCGCTAAGTATAAAAAAAAAAACAAAGCAACAAGCATGTATTGGAGTGATGGTGGGGCCTATTGGTGTATCAAATAAAAGGGTGATATAAGTGATTTTGTTTTTGGGTTATAAAGTGTCATATATTCGTTTCTTTTGCTAGTTCTACTTGGTGTAAATGGCATGTTACTACCATGTTAAATTTTCTTTTATGCAATAAAAGTGCTACTTATTTTTGCTAATTTCGGCTGTAATTGTGCATGAAAATTTTTGGTACATACTCAATACTTTGGTGAGCCGCTATGTAAAAATAATAATAATAATAATAATAATTATAATAAAATAATAAAATAAAATAAAATAAATTGTTACTCCATAATGGTCATGGAGGATAATTAGAGTAATATTAAATGCACTAAGAAGAGTGATTCCATAAAATGGGATGTTTATTTGTGTATTGTCATTTAAACTCCAAATTTCTAAAAATTAGTTCAGATAACTAATTGAGCAACGGTTTAATAAATAAATGTTATGTGCTTAGTTTTCTTATTTGTGAGCATAAATGTGTAGCAAGTAAGAAATGTAGTATTTTCATTTTTTTGAGACTTGTACCTTAAACTAGGATGACATGTGAATTATACCTAAGTAAGCTCGGTTTTCAACAACCACTAATTTGTACTATTATATTATTATATTATAGGCGATTATACGTGACAAGGTGTCAAAGGTAAAATAATCGATTTAACGAGGCAAGTTCCTACTTCTTACATCGTATACCTTCTCAATTGTTGTCTCAAGCAAATATCTCGTTTTTATTCGAAAATCATTTATATACCTTAACATTGTTCCAAGCATTGGACTCATCGTTCTTAATTGCATTATAAAAATTGGTCTAAGCCTTTGATTCGACTAGACTATTACTTTGTGTTAAAGGCTATCCAAACCAATTGACTTGGTGCGGACTATCGTAAATCTACTGAGATGAATAACCCTCATTGAAGGGGAAATTATATATTGTCGGGAAACCGACGTGCGCACCCAAGTATGATTAAATGTTATGCATAACGTAGGGTACTTAGGCTGATCACCGTTGTACTCGCTTATATTGGATTACGATGTAATATCATTAATTAATTCTAGTAAGAGTTCTTAGTCCCATGTATTTTCAAGACTCAATCATGTTGAACCTCGAAATGAATAAATCCTGAAATTGTTGATATACTTCAGTCTATAACGACACCTATTGAATACTCTTGATATTTCTTGATATCCTTGAGCTACTTATTATTATTATACCCTTGAAAGATTTAAATGCTATAACTGATTGTCCTTCTGGCTACATTACTTGCTAGGCAAACTTGTTGCTCATTCTTTCTTCCTAAAACATTACGCTTAAAAGCGAGCAAGCAAGGCGGTTCCGTGACGTGACAAGGGAAAGGGCAAGGCGACGGAATAACTTAGTCCCTAAGACTAGAAGTATTATTATTATTGTTATGCTTGTTATGATGTATTCAAGAATGATTAAGTTATGTTTAAATTAATCACTGAATTGTCGTAGTAATGGTTACGGTACCTTGGGACACGAATATTTATATTATATCAATGTAAATTATTCTATTATTTTCCGTTGTTAATGATTTAGTAAGATATTCGTAGTTGCACGTGATGCACCGAATTCGAGATATGGGTGTTCGAATTTTGGGGGCGTCACAGTCCTCATTACAATTATTGATACAGTATTTTATAAAATAGTGAGGACTACTAATACAACTATCCCCATCACTCCATACCCCGGTTAGTTCCTGCTATGTTCTCAACTCCTGAGAAGAAAAATGGAACAAAAAGGAAAAGGGTGAGCTCAACTAGCCCAGTAAAGAATATTATGACTAAGATAATGTACAACAATTTATCATTAGTCTTCAACAAGGAAAAATCTGATAAAATATAATAGAAAACAAGTTTTAGATCAACAACTGCAGCGGAAACAACAATCCATTAGAAGAGTAAAGTAGAGAAAGAATTCCACTATCTTCTAAGATTTAAAAGTCCATCATCAATATTTTATCCCTAGAACATCAATCAATATACATCTTGAATCAAATATTCATCTTTGCACTACAGGCCAAAGATATTCATTTGTATCACCAAATTGGTCATGTTCATCTCAACACTGCTCATCTTTGCACTACGTGCCAAAGATATTCATTAGGTAATCATTCATCTTTGCACTACAAAAGCCGTAGATATTCAAAGAATATCATCATTTAGGACTGAGGATGATGAAAAATATTTTAAACGAACGAATCCAGTGAAACAAAATAATAAATATTAGAGATTCGTATTACATTTTATCCAAGATTAATAACACTCCATAATAACCAATTTTGAAGCAAAATTCAAGAATAAAGATCAAAATATGAATACAATCAAAGATAGTAACCATAATAGACATTTTGGACAAAAAGGAGAAAATTTCATTTTTTGGTGAATAGTGTCGTATTCGTGAATTGTATCGTATACGTGAATAGTGCCGTATACGTGAATAGTAACCCCGACACAAAAAGTTCCAAATTTGATAAAAAGTTCAGACCAATATTTTGGCATAATGATATCGATAGAAATAATATCATTTACGAAGAAAATAACATCCCTTACCTCAAAATAACAGTACTTCTGATCGGAATATCAGTATAAGGCTGAAGGAAACTTGCACCAATAAATAGAAACTCACAAAGTATCTAAATACTCACAAAATACGCTCGATAATATAGAGAGAGAAAGAGAGAAAGCTTATGTTTTTGGTGTGATTTTCAATTCTAACTTAGCCCTCTATTTATAGGAAAATGTTAGCACGCCGAAGCAAACTCGACATGCTACCTGATTGCTTTACCTGCTACTATTGCCACCCACCACATTTGAAATAAAATTCAGCACATTTCTTCACCAACCACAAGTGGGGCCCACTCAATTCTAGAATTTTCCACCAAAATCATTTATAAACCTAATTTCTGAATCAGTCACTTCTTAAAATTCATAACAAATTATACGTTCATTTTTAACGTTTCAAAATTTATGGACATATACTCAACTTATATATGTATAACATATCCAAAAATCACAACGATCCAACGGTCAGATTAAAAATTATAACTCACACAATATATCTCAAGTACAGTGATTTAATTTTTAATACCTCCATTCCGACAAAAACACCTCAACATTAATTCCTTCAATTATATCCACATAAAATAAATATATCCCTTAATTATATCCACATAAAATAAATATTTCCTTATCATATAAATCAATAATTAATTATTCACAAATAATATTACAGAATCACAATTATAACAACCATGCCGTTCCCAGGAAAGAGGGGGCTTTCCGATAAGGATTTATCCTTACTGGCGCACAATTAGGTGACCAAACATCTCCTTGACATAACTTTCTAGACATTGCCAATAATGCTATCTCATAATATTATTCAAATAATATGAATTATTGATCCGATAATGAGAAATAATGTGCAGTGACAATTATTGAAACAACAATAATATAAAATATCAACACAACAATTATTGAACAAATAAAATAAAATATTGAACAGTAATTACTGTAACAATTATTGAGTAGTGCCTTCTTACGTAAGAATCAATAATTCAAAAATATTGTGCAAAACCGTGGTATCAATGCGCAACCACGCCACGTATTACTATATTTTAACCAATGGGTATTCCAACAAGTGTTAATTGTGAATAACTACGCCGTTATTTGTAAAAACTCAAATTTGTCATTTTCTTCATCCGACCGTTATCCGTTATGGGGCCCATAAATGGTTGCGCCGCCGTACGAATACTCCCCGATAGAAAGAATATTCCATGACCAAATGAATATTCCCCGATAATAATGAATATTTTATAACCACTTGCTTATTTTGCAAAATTTGCATATTTCACCCATAACCAAAGCATTATATCAAATTAACACCTTATTATTCACAATAATAATTAGAGGAAATTCGATTTTATTTATAATAATTTGGAATCTTACAACCTCCCCTCCTTATGAGATTTCGTTCTCGAAATTGATGTATGTACCTGGTGTTTCGAAAAGGTGATGATACCTCACTTTCATTTCTGATTCCAACTCCCAGGTCATTTCTTCAATTGCATGGTTCCTCCACAAAACCTTAACTTGTGGTATAACCTTCGTGCGTAGGACTTGTTCTTTCCTATCCAAGATCTTAACAGGTACCTCCTCGTACGTTAAATCTTCGGCTATCTCGTTTGATTCTAACTCAATAATATGGTTCAGGTCTTTCACATATTTACGAAGCATAGATATGTGAAAAACATTATGAACATGAGACATGCTTGAAGGTAATGCAAGTCTATAGGCCAGATTTCCTATTCGGTCAAGAATCTCAAATGGACCAACAAATCGTGGATTGAGCTTTCCTCTCTTCCCAAATCTTGTAACTCCCTTCCATGGTGCAACATGTAACAATACATGATCCCCAATATAAAATTCCACATCCTTTCAATGAAGATCCGCATAACTCTTTTGTCGATCATGTGCCGTTTGTATACGTTGTCGGATCATTTGGATCTTCTCTGTAGTTATGCGTACCAATTCTGGTCCCAACAACGTTGCTTCCCCCACCTCGTCCCATCATACTGGAGAGCGACACTTTCGTCCATACAATGCTTCAAATGGAGCCACACCTATACTTGCCTGATAACTATTGTTGTAGGAGAATTCTACCAATGGTAGGTACTTATCCCAACTCCCTTTGAAATGTAGGACACAAAGTCTTAATAGATCTTCAAGAGTTTGAATAGTCCTCGCTGATTGCCCGTCCGTTTTAGGATGGTATGCCGAACTGAATCGTAAATCCGTGCCCATAGCTTTCTGCAAGCTAACCCAAAATCGTGAAGTAAATCTTGGGTCACGATCCAAAACTATGGATACTGGCATGCCATGCAATCTTACAATCTCATTCACGTACATACTAGCAAGACATTCAAGGGAATAAGTCTCCCGTATAGGCAAGAAATGGGTAGACTTGGTTAATCTATCAACAATAACCCAAAGCGCATCTATGCCTTGAGAAACCTTGGGAAGACCCGTAACGAAGTCCATAGTATTGTTTTCCCACTTCCATTTCGGAATCTCAAGTGGTTGCAATGGACCCTTTGGCACTTGATGCTCTGCCTTTACACGTTGACAAGTTAAACACCTCGAGATAAACTCCGTGATCCCTCTTTTCATATTGCTCCACCAAAATGTATGTCGAAGATCAGGATACATTTTGGTACTCCCAGATTGATTGCAAACGGTGTGTTGTGTGCCTCCATCATGATTCTATGCTTCAAGTCAGAATCTTTAGGAACACAAAGTCTGGAGTTGACTAGAAGTATTCCTTCTTCATCAATTCTTGCTTCTGGAATAGAACCTTCTTGCACTTTCTTCTTCATACGCATTAGCTCCATGTCCGTAGCTTGAGCAACTTTAACTTTATAGATTAAAGTTCGTTCTACTCGTAGTTTGATATCATCACGTGGGTACATGGAGCTTTTACCTCTATCTCCATCCTTTGCAAGTCATACAAAATGGACCGTTGTGTTAACAACATTGCACTCGTACCCATATATGATCTTCTACTCAATGCGTCAGCTACCATGTTTGTTTTTCCAGGATGATATTGGATTGTGTGATCGTAATCTTTCAACAGCTCATGCCAATGTCGTTGCCGCATGTTGAGTTCTTTTTGGGTGAAGAAATATTTGACGCTTTTATGATCCGTATAGATCTCCACTTTCTCCCATTACAGGTAGTGTCTCCAGATCTTTAATACAAAAAGGACTGCTGCCAACTCCAAATCATGAGTAGGATAATTCCTCTTATATTCTTTGAGTTGTCGCGAGGCATAGGCTATGACTTTCCCATGTTGCATGAGAACACATCCTAACCCTTTGCTCAAGCATCACGTCAGAGATAACAAATCCATCCGAACCGGATGGTATTGTCGAACAGTGCTTAGAAATGAGTCTTTTCTTGAGTTCTTGAAAACTCTTCTCACTATCCTCGCCCAAATCCGAATTTTGTATCTTTACGAGTCACCGAGTTAATCTGAGTAGCGATTCGAGAAAATCCTTCCACGAATCTCCGATAGTAACCACCTAAGCACGTAAAGCTCGTGACTTGATCCAACGACTTTTTGCTGCTCCCAACTTTGTATGGCTTCAATCTTCACCGGTCGACAGATACTCCATGTTTTGACACTACGTGCCCAAGGAATGCTACTTCCTCGCCCGAATCGGCATTTCTTCACTTGGCATATAGCTTGTTATCACGAAGCCTTTGCAAGATACCAGACTTCAAATGGCGCCATGATCTTCACGGCTTTTGGAATAGATGAGGACGTCATCAATAAAGACAACAACGAATCCCGATCCAAATATTCTTTGAATACACTTGCTCATCATATCCATGAAAGCGGCGGGGAGCATTAGTCAATTCAAAAGACATGACTAAGAATTCATAATGCCCGTCTTCGAGTTCTCGAAGGCGCTTTGGAACATCCTATGTTTTAATCTTCAGCTGATGATATCCAGAACGAAGATCGATCTTTGAAAAGAATAATGCTCCTTGCAACTGGTCGAACAAGTCATCAATGCGAGGTAACGAATACCTATTCTTGATAGTGACATAGTTCAATTCTCGGTAGTCAATAGAAAGTCGCATACTCCCGTCTTTCTTCTTTACAAATAACACAGGAGCACCCCAAGGAGATGTACTAGGACGAATGAAACCGATGTCCAACAACTCCTGCGGTTGGACCTTTAACTCCTGAAGTTCAATAGGAGCCATTCGATATGGGGTTTTGGAAATGGGCTTTATACCAGGTTCAAGGTCAATAAAGAATTCAAATTCACGTTCTGGGGGTAGACCGGGAAGTTCTTCAGGAAATACGTCAGGAAATTCACTAACAACTGAAATATTATTCAAATCTGACGTGTTTTTGTTCAAGTCCGTGACATGGGCTAAGAAAGCTTGACATCCATTTTTCAATAAACATTTAGCTTTATGGCTTGATATGACAGTGATTGATTTTAGTGGTTAGGTTGTTTGATTCGCATAACAGGTTGGTTAGGAATATGAAAACTGACAACCTTACGAAAACAATCAATTTTAGCATGATGAGTGGTTAACCAATCAATCCCTAAAATCACATCAAATGCAAGAATTTTCAACGAAATAAGATCGGCAGGTAATGTGATGGTACCAACTTGAATCAAGCATGATTTATAATATAGAGAGAGAAAGCTTATGTTTCTGGTGTGATTTTCAATTCTAACTTAGCCCTCTATTTATAGGAAAGTGTTAGCACGCCGAAGCAAACTTGAACTGCTACCTGATGGCTTTACCTACTACTATTGCCATCCACCACATTTGAATTAAAATTTAGCACATTTCTTCACCAACCACAAGTGGGGCCCACTCAATTCTAGAATTTTCCACCAAAATCATTTATAAACCTAATTTCTGAATCAGTCACCTCTTAAAATTCATAACAAATTATACTTTCATTTTTAACGGTTCAAAATTTATGGACATATACTCAACTTATATATGTATAACATATCCAAAAATCACAACGATCCAACGGTCAGATTAAAAATTATAACTCACGCAATATATCTCAAGATACAAAGGATTTAATTTTTAATACCTCCATTCCGACAAAAACACCTCAACATTAACTCCTTCAATTATATCCGCATAAAATAAATATATCCATCAATTATATCCACATAAAATAAATATTTCCTTATCATATAAATCAATAATTAATTATTCACAAATAATATTACAGAATCACAATTATGACAACCAAGCCGTTCCTAGGAAAGAGGGGGCTTTCCGATAAGGATTTCTCCTTACTGGCGCGCAATTAGGTGACCAAACCTCTCCTTGACAGAACTTTCTAGACATTTCCAATAATGCTATCTCATTATATTATTCAAATAATATGAATTATTGATCCGATAATGGGAAATAATGTGCAGTGACAATTATTGAAACAACAATAATATAAAATATCAACGCAAAGAATTATTGAACCAATAAAATAAAATATTGAATGAAGAATTATCGTGTAACAATTATTGAGTAGTGCCTTCTTACGTAAGAATCGATAATTCAAAAATCATAAAACCGCAGGATAATTGCAAAACCACACGTATTCGTATTTTAACCACCGGTATTCAAAACAAAGTTGACGTTAACAACTACGTCGTTATTTATAAAAACTCAAATTTGTCTTTTTTCTTCATCCCACCGATTATCCGTTATGGGGCCCAACAAATGGTTCATACTGCTTGCCGTATTTAATATTCCCAACGTGAAGAGTATTCCACGACCAAACGAATATTCTCCGACAATAATGAATATTTTATAATCACTTGCTTATTTTGCAAAATTTGCACATTTCACCCATAACCAAAGCATTATATCAAATTAACACCTTATTATTCACAATAATAATTAGAGGAAATTCGATTTTATTTATAATAAGTTGGGTTCTTACATGTATCTTTAAAATTAGGATTAATATTTCCTAATTAACATTACAATTATTAAATTAACAATTAGGTTTTCCCTAATTATAAATTAGGGTTTCTAATCCAAAAATTAGGGTTTTCAAAATGTGAAATTAGGGTTTGCTAATTAATTAAGTTTTACCCTAATTAATATTATAATTAATAGCACTTGAGCATTATAATTATCCTTTAAGTTCCCAAATTAGGGTTTTAAATTTCTGAATTAGGGTTTCAAAACCGGTTTCTAGGGTTTTCTTATAGACGTTAGGGTTTTCTAACAAAACGTCGACGTTCTTAATATATACTTAGGATTTGTTACAGATATCGTTTATCTGGTCAACCCTTGACCCTTAACCACCTTCTGAATACATAAATAACCATATACACAGAACGTAAACACGTATACTGTGACGCCCCCAAAACAGGTATACATCACTCATCTTGGGTCGCCAGATACATGGTACTTAATACAAATACAAACTACTTATACAACAGTCGTGTAAAATACGACAAAACATAATTTAAGAGATTTTAATAAGAATATTATCATCTAGACAATATACAAACTCAATGGAGTCCTCATTACATTTATTGTCACACTATTTAACAGAATAATGAGGACTACTAATGCTATCATCTCGACCGCACCCGCTCCCGACTAGAGCCCGTCCGGCTCGTTCTCATTTCTTGAAGAGAACAGTGAAAGAAAAGGTGAGCTCAACTAGCCCAGTAAGAAATATTATGACTAAGATAATGCAGAATAAATTATCTTTAGCCTTCGACAGTGTTAAACTTATAAAATACAATAAACATCAAGTTTAACTGTAGCGGAATAAGCAATCCATTAGAAGAGTCAATTAGAGCATGATATCTACTATCTTCTATTATTTAAAAAGTTTTTCATTAACTTTATCGCTGAGACTCAGCTTAATAAATAAACCACATCATCGAATCATCCCTGCACTACGGGCCAAGGATATTCATTAAATCATCAATGGTCATGACTATACCGAATAATCCCTAGTCATAATCATACCAAAAACTGTCCATCAATGCACTACAGGCCACTGAGGACTTTTATCACATCGTTTATAACATTATAGGTCATGATTATACCGAATTATCCCTGGTCATAATAATACCAAGTTCATCTTTGCACGTAAGCCAAAGATATACAACTATAAAACCAATAATCAACAGTCCATCTTTTCACGTAAGCCAAAGATATACAATTCAATAATCAACAGTCCATCTTTGCATGTAAGCCAAAGATAACTTTTATCACCATATAAACATGAGGATGATGACAATGATATAAGCATTAATCAAACGAAAACAAGGATAAATATTAAAGACTTTACATTTATCCAAATATTATCAACCACTTAATAAACTCATAATCTAATATTATTAATATTATAACAATATTTTAATCACTTCTTAAACTTATAAACAATTTATTTCAATTGTTTACACTTTACCACATAATGCATTTAATCATTCAAAATGTCATACTCATAAGATTTCATCACCAATGATCAAATCCCTCATCAAAAATCTGCCCTATATAGGATTCTCAAGCCATAAAATCCTATTTTCCAATTTTGTTACTTCACATAACATATTTAACTCATTTACTCATAACTAGATTATTTTCATGAAAAATACCAAATCAGTCCCAAAAATATTTCTTTTCTGAGATTTAGCAGAATATAGTCCCATATTGAACATATATTTTTCTCGAAATTTTTAAAATTCATTTTACTATTTTTCAAAAATCAATTTTTAATTAATTCCTTAAGAAATTAGCTACCTCAAGTTTAACTCCGAAATTCCCAAATCTTGGCGGGATCTTACACATGTTAACGTGAGCTTCAGTTTAAATTTCATGGTCATTAGAGTTATAGAACTCCGATTATAGCGTTTTTCGTCGAAAAAACCTAAATATTGAAATAGTCATAACTTGCTCATTTTAAGTCGGAAAGAGCTCATTTTTGGACAGGAGGTACTTTATACCATATATTTCCATTTTCCAAAAAGTCCGGAATTTTTCTTACAAATGAAGTGGCTGAAAATTCCCTTTAAAATTTCTGGGCAGTAGTTATTTAGTACTTTACAGTTTTTGACTCCTTTGCTAAAATCACCCACACGAAAATGTACAACACCTTTTCCAAAGGATTCCACTTGGATAAGTTAGAAAACTCATAGATCTAACTCTAGAACTTGACCACACTCAAAAATTCAAAATATAATAGGAGATATGGTCAATTGAATTTCATGTTCCATTTTCACCAAAATCGATTTTTCAACCATTTGTGATTTCTAAGAAACTTTCATGTTTTCACATAATAACCAACATAACTCATCATAACACTTACTAATACTACATATACCCATGATTTTCATCACTCCAATGCTTTTATTATGACTTTCATCATAATCCACGTAAACATATCATTTCCACAATTTAATAAGGAATGAATACTAAGGATCATTCACCATGCATGTGGTAATCCACATAGACGAGTTATTCCAAATGTAATAATAAAGAATGGAATAATGTAAGAATTCACCATGCATGCGATATATCGCATAAAACAAAGTTATTCCCAAATGTAATAATAAAGAATGGAACCAGTCATGCGTAATCCGCGACCGATAGGATATTCCAACAGAATAATAAATAATGGAACCCAGTCACGCGTAAAACGCACGCATGTGATATTCTCGACAAGATAATAAATAATGGAACCGAGGATATTCCGGCGTAATAATAAAGAACGGAATATTAGAAGAATTTCACCATGTATGCGATGATTAGCATAAACAAAGTTATTCCAACATAATAATAAAGAATGAAATAATGTAAGAATTTCACCATGTATGCGGTGATTGCATATACACAAAGTTATTCAATGTAATAATAAGGAATGAAATAACAATAGCTCTCTTCATGAATATGAAAGAAATAATACCTTTTACCTCAAAAGAAGACTGGATACTGGAATAGTGAGGTAGCAGACTTCTCTTCTTCTTTCTCTCTGTAATTTCTCTCTATAATAATTGCTCTATAACTTTAGTGAATTAGTGAGAAATGAAGTAAGAATGAGCTTCTATTTATAGGAAAATATAGTTTCAATAATTGCACCTTTTGGGGCTCAAAATATTACAGTACAATACCTTCAAATTTTCTTTCATTTTTAATTTAGTCCTGCAAGTATTATCAAATTTGCACCACCTCCCCTAATAGTAAATAATGTGAATCAATAGTTCAATCATGTGAACCAATAGTTATAATCATGTGAAAAAATGAATTATAGTATAGTACCTCCATCTATACCTCCATTTTTAACTTAGTCATGCAAGTATTATCAATCTTGCACCAACTCCCCTAATAGTACAAGAATGTCATTTAATAGTACACACATGTGAATAAATAGTTATATAAGCATGTGAATTAGTAGCAATTAATTATTCATTTATCCGATAAATTACCCGATTTATCAATATAACCCCCAGACATCAATTATCATCGGAATAGATGTCGATTTCCACTAACACTAATAATCCCAACACAATGGAACTATCAAATTCATCTTTAATCAACACGAACTTATTCATCATTAATATTATAACTCATAATGTTAAACAACCAGGTCGTTCCTAGGAAAGAGGGGGCTTTCCGATAATGATTTCTCCTTATTGGCGCGCAATTAGATGACCAAACCTCTCCTTGATAGAACTTCTAGACATTGTAAATATTGCAATTTAATAATATGAATAACTTTGTCGTCTCAATTATTGATTTAATAATATATCATATTATGCAGATGATACTGTGACAATAACTGAATCAATAATATGAGAGATATGATGCAGCAATTACTGTAGCAATAATTGAGTATAACTTAGTGACTTTTTACGTAAGCATCAATAATCAATATCGTGTGCTACTATCCAACCACGCGTATTACTGTACTTTTACTACCGAGTAGTTCAACAGTTTTAACGGTAACACTTCCGCCGTTATTTTTATAAAAAGATAATTCTGTCGTTTTCTTACTACGACAATACTTCCGTTGTGGGGTGCACCAATGATTATGCCGTCGTACGGATATTTTCCGACAAAAAGAATATTCTTTGACCAAACGAATATTATATAACAACTTGCATACTTTGCAAAATTTATAAATACTACCCACAACTATAACACTATCTCAAATCCACACCATAATATTCAAAAAAAATATTTTGAGAAAAATAAATCTTTATTCATAAAATTTGAGGTCTCACATATACACTTAATCCTGAATAATTCACCTCAATCCTTCACAGAATTTTGAAATCCACAAAATTCTATCTCAAAAATATCAAACGCATACACTAATTTTCTATCTAAGTTCTAATATTGAACCCTAAATAAATTAATAAATTTTTTTTAAAAAAATATTCAAAATTCTCGGATTGTCACATTCACCCCTTCTTCTAAAAATGTCGTCCCCGAATTTTACCTTACACCTTACACCATACTGCTTACACCATTCTCACACATTATCACATGCTACCCAATACACCACTCACAAGAGTAAAAAATTTCAAATTTTGCTGAGGAGCCATACAGACTATTTGTTTGTCATTTTCGTAAAGGTTATCTAAAAATTCATCCACAAACTGGCATAACTTACGAACACAAAGGGTGATTAGCCCGATATTCCCTGTACTGGCCAAGTATTGCTGGTCGGAACAATTTTTTCCTCTTATCCGCCTTAGGCGCACAAAATTTCTTACCTCAGTCTTATTGGATTTCGCACCAAAACAATTTGGTTCGGGAAATTTCTTTCAATGAACACTTAGAGTTTTCATAACATTAGTTTAGTTGAATCGAATAGCGTAGACTCATATCAATAATTCAATTCAATCAAATTATTTAAGTGTAGCCAAACCCCGTTGGTAAATTAAAATTTTTGAAAATATTTTTGAGAATTACGTCATGATGTCGTACTGTATTAGCAGTCCGTTTGAGGATGTCATCATTATATGACTTTGTCATAACACATCATACAATAGTGGAACAACGATTTTAGATCAAATTCACACTAAGTATTCTTGTATTTAAAACCCCATCAACTTTTTATCATCTCTGCACCAGGTTACATGGTACATGAGTGATAAATAAAATATATTTTGATATTTCAAATCATTTGCGTCTAGCTGAAATAAGTAACATAGACTATACTTTAAACCGTTCCAAAAATGATTATGAGTCTACATTTTTTTAATTTTTTTTTCAAAAGCACATAGTGCGTATTAAGCTTGATGTCAAAATTCTGAAGTCTAGCATAGCTAGGAGTTTTGGAAAACTTATTTCTCCACTAATAATCATTTGCTTAACAATCTATCTATTCCTATAATCCTTAATACTCCATTTACACACAACTATACCCAGTTCGTCAAACCACACTTATGAGTTCATTTACTTTCCACAATTATATGAGTTTAAGAACTTGTCCTAGTCAGACCTTTGGCGTCCATTCGCTGAGGGGTTCATAAACATTTCATATAACTATGAATCAAGAATGTCACATAAGTATGAGTTTTAAGAACTCGTACTTAACCTTATATTCTATACCTATAACCTATCTATCTGTTATACACATGAGAAATGAATCACCCTTTTAACATGCATGTATCAAATAGTGCAAAACAAATATTATAATGATTATCGTTGTCAGAACTAAGTAGTTGTTAAACCAAGTATAATTCCCCACCCACACAAAGAATCATACAACTCAGCTGCCGACATGAATCCTCAGTTGAATCCCCACCTAACACTAACTCCCTTCTCAATACGAATTTAATTCAACTCGTATTCATAATCCTTTCCTGAATATGTACCAATTCACACAGCAATCTTGCTGTAAACTTTTCAATCATCAGATTAATTCTTTTCCATACTATAACATTATCCGATCACGGAGTGATCTCATCGTATATATTATAATTCATTTCTATGTCTTGATCGTTTTATTTTATGATCTCCTATCCCTGCACTTTTAGTATTTTATACTCTATCTATTCATCACTACTGTTCAATTTTTTTATCAGAGTTAGGGAACTCTGTATCTTTTATAACTCGTCGAGATTCATTTTTGAATCTTACCGATGCACTAACTCTATTTGAGTTAGTACTTATCCTAATCACTACGGTTATTAGTCTCAGGTATTCCTACCTAAGGTTCATAACCTACAGCTTTGATACCAACTGTGACAGCCCTGAATCCGGGTCCTAAATCACAACAGATCTGGTTCAATCATTCTATAACTATTGCGGAAGATATAAACATAAATTATTTATACATTAAACTTTACACACTTTTTCCCAAGGTCGAGTAACCTTAACTTAATACACAAATCATAACTTATTTAACACATAACATTATTATTATACAACTATTACAATTCTAATCGCACACATTAACTTTAAGCAGGAACTGTCTTTAACCTTTCCTTGTATCCGACGCGTTCGTCTTAATCTGCAATATTTATCATGATATAGCAAGGGTGAGCATAAGATTTCCCAACAAGTTTAAGTTCAATAAAACGATATATCATGATTGAAAGAATCTGAATAATATGCTGGTTATAATTCAACAATATGATTGTGAACTAGCAGGAACAAACTTTTGACTGAACAAGTATATAACATGAACAAATATATCTGGACCGAAGGGTAATGAAGGTGATTAGCCTTTCATACCTGACTTATACATGTAATATGTACAGAGTATAATTCTACAATGGCAATCAGCAATGATTAACCATAAGCATATCTGAATGAAACAACTCTTAGTAGAGTTAAGTAAAACTTGCCTGAACCGTTGATTACCGCTACGCAATTTATAATGCTTTATCCGAACACCTAATATTAGTAATATAGATCTCCAATATTAGAATAATATTATCACAATATAATACTATTATATATATAGACATACATAGAATAACCTAAACACATAACACATAATCCTATCAGTCTACAACACACATAAGACTCGGTGTCAAGTCAAACTATTGCAGTCTGAGTTGAACCCGACACAAATCTGACATCCCAACGGTTTTTTTCGAGTCTAAGTTCAATTAAACTCTGCTTAACACTTAACCGTTATCTAAGATAATTTATTAATAGTCAAATTAATTTTCATAAGCTCGTAATAATTTTCAGATAATTATTATCATTTATATTGATCTTTCAATCATTAAAAATGTATTTAAACGAATTAAATACCACATAATTCCTTTATCCTTAATATTTATTTAATATAAAATATTAATAAAAATCATCACATAATATTATAATATATTTATAATATCACAAAGTATTTTTAATACTTTAAAATAACCTTTATATGATTTTTAAACAATTAAATTCATTATCCAATAATTGCTTTTAATATTAAAATATTAATATTTTCATGACAAAATATCAAAAGTTATATTTTATAACTAAAAATATTTTTATAACACTTCAATCATTTTCATATGATTTTTAAATCATTTATTCTATTTTTCCATAATTTATTTAATATATTTATTAAATAAACTAATTATCATTAATATTGATTAATTAATGAATTTCATCACCAAATATTAAAAGTTACTAAAATAACTTAAAATATTTTCTTATACCATAATATTATTTTTCGTGATTTTTCATGTATTAAAATTATTTTTAAATAATTTATTTAATATTATAATTAAATAAATTAAATACCATTTATATTCCAAAAATATTAAATATTTATGAAATATACTCTAAATAATTAAAAACTATTTTTTCGACTTTAAAATAATATTTTGAAATTTATTTTGTATTTTTAATAATTAAAAACCATTTAATTCGATTTATTTAATTAAAAAAAATATTTTTCGAAAATAAGTGTCACTAAAGGGCCCTATAGCGACAGACCCGTCGCTATAGGTGTTCTTGGCCTGTTCTTGAGTGTTCTTAGATCTTTATGTCAGTTACCGGGTGCATACTTTGACCACTTATAATTCTATGGTGATAACGTTTCTGGGCTATATAAGGCAGTGATCTTGTAGAAGGTATGTAGTACTACAAGTATAATTCATCAACTCGGTTAAATAACAAAACAACAAAGAGATCTGGGCTCTTAAAGTCTCTGACAGGTAGTTTCTGGGTTTTCTAGGTAACCCAGAAACCCAGGCAGTGTCTTAGTGCCACATTCAAGCTCACATATCTTAGGGTCTTTGTAATGATTTTGGTGTTCTAATGATTCTATCTTGTAGAACCCATGTCAGTGTACATTTTTATTTCCTCATATCATCCTAAACACATCTCCTATGCAAGATCTGGGCCGGTCAAAGTAGCCCAGAAAAACTGTTCTTGAACATTTCTAGAAAACCTAGAAATGATCTTGAGCAGTTTGGTCAACGTGGGATTGACCATGATTAGCTACGATTCTGTTATAGATATAAGTGATATGAAGGCATGAGCAAGTAGCCTACATGTCAGACAACAACATTAAAATGATAACTTATCCAAACCATCAAACCACAGCAAGATCAGAAGACTAGAAAATCTTATCGAATCGGCTTCGGGTTTCGGGTCGCCTTAAAACCGCTTTGGAACTACCAACGACCTTTGGCTGCCTATAACTTTCACTCTACACGTGATCTGGGCTTGATTCAAGTTCCAGATCAAAGCCCTTACAACATACTACAAGTTGATAACTTAAAACACAACAAACAATTAACATGTAAGGATCTATGAGCCTTGACATTCGGCTGTTAGGCCATGTTTTAGGGTTCATAGATTAGTTCTACAAAATTTAATTTCGAGCATCAAAATGATATGGATCTAAATTTTAGCAACCCAGATCATCAAGTGACACCCTCTAACACATATCTAACCAACAAACAAAAACATTTAACATCAAATCATCAGATTTCTAGGATTAGGGTTTTATACCTTTAAAACTTTGATCTTTGATTTCTGATCATTGAATCTGATTATGGAAAGCTATACACTGATCATGGCTTAATGTTTCCTTTTCTCTTACTCTAGATTTTGGATTTTGTAGAGAGAGAAAGGGTTGGATAGAATGAACATAAAAGTAAGATTTTTATTACTTTAATCTTTCTACTTTTTGATTCCATGGCCAAGAATGTTATGATGTGGCCTATTTGGCTGATTTGTGGTGTAATGGGACACTTGTCAATCCACTTTGGTGCATCACCACACAATCCAAAATATCTTATACTTACTAAATATACAAAAGGGAAAAAGGGTCATTTCCATACCATTTTATTTCTAGAATTGTCATTTGTTGCAAACCCTTAGGATTTAGGATTTGAACCCTTTAGGATTTAGGATTTGGAAATCCTTAGGGTTTTGAAAATAAATTCTAGAATTTCCAAATTAGGTTTTGAAAAATAGAAAATTAATATTTCTAAATTATAATTAGAATTTTCTAATTATATTAAAATTTTCTAATCATAATTTAAAACTTGCTAATTAGGATTAATATTTCCTAATAAATATTGCTAATTAAGCAATTAGGTTCAAAATGGTCATTAAGGTTTACAACCCAAAAATTAGGGTTTCTAATAGAAAAGTAATTTTCTAATTTAGAAATTAGATTACCTAAATAGATTAGGATTTTCTAATTACTTATATCTTTAAAATTAGGGTTAATATTTCCTAATTAACATAACAATTATTAAATTAATAATTAGGTTTTCCCTAATTATAAATTAGGGTTTCTTATCCAGAAATTAGGGTTTGCTAATTAATTAAGCTTTACCCTAATTAATATTATAATTAATAGCACTTGAGCATTATAATTATCCTTTAAGTTCCCAGATTAGGGTTTTAAATTTTTGAATTAGGGTTTCGGATTCCCGGAACCGAAATTAGGGTTTTAGAATCGGTTTCTAGGGTTTCCTATCAGACGTTAGGGTTTTTTAACAGAATGTTGACGTTCTTAATGTATACTTAGGGTTTGTTACAGATATTGTTTATCTGGTCAACCCTTGACCCATAACCACCTTCTGAATACATAAATAACAATATACACAGAACATAAACACGTATACACTTAATCCTGAATAATTCACCTCAATCCTTCATACTAGAGCCTTGAGTTGGTGAGTAATATATTGTTGTATCACTAGACCTCTAGTGTGTATCTTTCATTTCCTATCTCAGTCAATATTACATATAAATCTGTCTTGAATTGCTTACTTCTTACAATCAAGTATAAAGAAAGCATAGGTGCTTAAGTGTGCATAGGTGCACAGGGAACACAGGTGTTCAAATTATTGAAACTTGTATTGTAATTGGAAGAGTTTAATAAAAGTGAGTCTCCAATACAAGTTGGTATTGGACGTGGACTAGACTATTATTCTAGAGGGTAGTAGTTGAACCACGTAAAAATTTTGGTGTTGGTGTGATTGCTTTCTGTGAGTCTATATTGTTTTTCCATCCAGCTGCCTGCATTAGTAAAATCAGCTAACTCAATAATATCCTGATTTGGTAATCCAGCTTGCTGCATTAAAAATAAAAATTGAACATAGTTTGTGCCTACACTTATTCAACCCCCCCTTCTAAGTGTATCTATTTAAATTTCATTTGGTATCAGAGCTTTGCTCTACTTATCTTGGTCTTAAAGGTGACTTGTAAGGAAAGATTCTGACATGGCACAACTTGGAAGTGCTCATCACGAGGGACAATCAACAAACCGACCTCCACTACTCTTTAGAACTGAAAACTATAACTTCTGGAAATATCGGATGAGGATCTATCTAAAGCAAGACCCATGGAATGGTGGGTGGTAGAGAATGGACCAGAATCCCAAGGAAAGATGATGGTACTCCAAAAACTCTACTCGAGATGGACTCAACCGAACTTACATGGTGTCATATGATTCAAAGGCAATAAACACACTCCTCAACGTGACATGGTGCAATCCGAAATAGATAAAATGTCATCATCTAACACATCAAAAGAGATTTGGGATACCTTAGTTTTAAGTCATGAAGGAACGCTAAAGTACGAGAAGTCAAGCTAAGTATGCTCATGCATGACTATGAACCTGCTCAAACTGGAAAAGAGGAAACGATCAAAATGGCCCAAGCACGATTTTTGGTAATCGATAAATTCCTTAAAGCTACTTGACAAGACAATTCCACAAAGCGAAATCAATCGTAAGCTACTTCGGGTTATGCCAAAAAGGTTTACATCTAAAATTACCACTCTTCAAGACTCCATCAATATTTCTTCTATGGATACATTAACTCTCTTTGGTTAACTAAAAGAATATGAACATCAATTGAAAATATATGATGACGAGGAAGAAGTTCCTCGAAAGAAAGTATTAGCTTTAAATGCAGGAATTGAAGAAGAACTCGAAAATAACTCGGATGATGAAATAGCCATGATATCAAGGAGACTTAAGGGGCTACTTCAAAGGAAGAATCAAAGGAAAAATACTTTCAACACAAACAAATACAAAACAAAGCCAACCGAGGAAACATGTTTTGAGTGTGGACGACCAGGTCATTTCAAAAAGGATTGTTTCCAACTCAAAAACAAAGGAAAGCAAGGCAACAAGGAGTTCAAAAAGTACAAAGAATTTCTAACATGAAGTGATGATGAAGAATCCGAAGTAGAAATAGATGCAAACGATGAACTGGCGCAAATATGCTTCATGGGAATTGAAGGTGAATCTAGTAAGGTACCACTTTCTGATAGTATTACTTTGAAACAAGAAAATGAAAAATTAAAAGAAAAAACATGTACTTAAAAGATCTAGTAAACACACTAATGAGCGAAGTGGAGGCACTCATAGATGAAAAGAAAGATTTTAAAAAATCTGCACACACGAATGAGGAAAAGATTTTATCAGCAAAGAATGATTATTTAGAAAATTTCAATAAAATATTGTTCAACAAGGTTAAACATCTAAATAATGAAGTTGAAAAATTAAAAAAGGAGATAGAGATGAGAGATGTGTGCATTGATGCTTTTGGCGATGAATCTAGTAATAAAACTCCTCCAACTAATGACCTACAAAAGGAAATAGAGACTTTAAAAACCTCGCTAGCTAAATTCGTTCATGGGGAAGAAAACTTAAATGTTATGCTAGGAAAACAAATACCCAGTTACGATAAACAAGGCATAGGCTACAGTCCAACTCATAGGAAAGAAGTTGAAATGCTAAAATCTAAATCATCATTAAAATTGAATTACTGCACACCTTTTACGTCTTGCAAAAACTGTGGTATTAAAGGACACCTAGAGATAAACTGCTCAAGAAAGAAAAATTTAAGTAAAATCATATGGATTAAGAAAAGTGATTTGATGTCAACTAACACAAATGGACCCAAAAAGATATGCGTACCAAAAATATAAATTGTATCTCTCTCATACAGGTTTGCCTTAAAGCCAAAGTATCTTCCCAAAAGTGGATCCTTGATAGCGGATGTTCACGTCATATGACGGGAGACAAATCTAAGTTCGTGAAACTAAATGTCAAAAAGAAACATGGAACCGTTACATTCGTTGATAATCGATCATGCGAAAATAATTGGGAAAGGTAAAATCGATAACGGTAAGGTCAACATTAATAATGTTTATCTTGTTAATGGTCTAGAATTCAATCTTATCAGTGTTAGTCAATTAATGGATAATGGTCATCAAGTAAAGTTTGAAAAAGATAAATGTACAATTTCATATGGTACTAACAAAGCTGCTCTAGTTGCCCAAAGGGAAGGGAATATATATACCCTTGATTTTGAGAAACAGGAAGAAGAATTATGTCTTGCAACCATTCAAGATGAAACGAATTTATGGCATAGAAGGATGGGACATGTTCATATGGATCTAATCAAGAAGTTGTCATCAAAGAACTTAGTAAAAGAGTACTACCCAAAATGAATTTCGAAAAGAAAGGTATATGCGAACCTTGTCAACTTGGAAAACAAGTAAGAACGTCATTCACAACCAAAAACATGGTATCAACTTCTTCTCCCTTATAATTGCTTCACATCGATTTATTTGGACCTGAAAGGCATGCTAGTCTAAACAGAAAATTCTATGCTTTTGTAATAGTCGACGATTTTTCTAGATATACATGGGTACTTTTCCTTAGAACAAAAGATGAGGCATTTAAAGAATTTGAAAAATTGATAAAAAATTTGGAGACCAAATATAGCCTTAATCTTATAAGGATTAGAAGTGACCATGGTACCGAATTTCAAAAAGATTTCATTACATTCTGTAATTAAAAAGGAATCTCTCATGAATTTTCAGCACCTAGAACTCCACAGCAAAATGGAGTGGTAGAAAGAAAGAATCGAACATTACAAGAAACATCTAGAACTCTAATTCAAGAAAGTAAACTCCCTAAGAAATTTTGGGCTGAGGCTGTGAACACAGCATGTTATGTGCTAAATAGAGTACTGATCCGTCCGATTATTCTGAAAACACCATATGAATTATTAAACAATCGGCTTCCTAACATAAGTTATTTCAAAGTGTTTGGATCTAAATGTTTTATTCTTAATACTAATGGAAATCTAGGCAAATTTGATGCTAGATCATATGCAGGAATATTCATTGGCTATTCACAAAATAGTAGAGCATATCAGATTTATAATGTACAAAAGATGTGTATCGAAGAATCTATACATGTCAAATTTAACGAATCTAACCATGATATCCCAAAAGAAAAAGAAGAAGATGCAGGAGATTTAGAAATCTACGCAAATCCACTTATTTTATCGATAAAAAGCAAAAACAATGGGCTCATAGAGTCAATCCAAAGAAGATGAAATAGAAGAGCAAGAGACTCTAGACTCATCCAAAAGTTTGAATATAAGAATCAGGAGCATATCCAGCTAGCTGAAATGGATGAACAACAAGACCACAACTCTGAATCTAATGAAGAAGTTATACATAATATCCAACTTCCAAAGTCAGCAAGATATGTCAAAAACCATCCATCTAAGAACATTATTGGAAACATAAACGTCAAAGTTATGACAAGAAGAAAAGCACAAAATATGTGTGCTTTCACAGCATTTCTATCCCAAATCGAACCAAAGAACGCCAAAGAAGCCATACTAGATGAGAGCTGGCTTCTAGCTATGCAAGAAGAGCTACAACAATTTGAAAGATGTCAAGTATGGGAATTGATGCCTGCTCCAAAAGATGTGTCCATTATCGGCACTAAATGGTCTTCAAAAACAAGCTTGACGAATACAGAACAATTACGAGAAACAAAGCGAGATTAGTTGCTCAAGGATACAATCAACAAGAATGAATAGACTATGAAGAAACATTTGCTCCAGTAGCTCGCTTGGAGTCTATTCGTATTCTACTAGCATTCGCTTGTTTCAGAAAGTTCAAGCTACACCAAATGGACGTCAAAAGTTCTTTTCTCAACGGATACATAAATGAAGAAGTATATGTAAAACAACCACCTAGATTTGAGCATGACAAGTTCCCACATTACGTATATGACCTTAAGAAGGCACTTTATGGACTCAAACAAGCCCCAAGGGCTTGATACGAAAGATTAAGTAAGTATCTCTTATCAAATGGGTTCCTATGAGGTAAAATCGACTCCACTCTATTTATTAAACGTCAAAATAAAGATATTATTATTGTACAAATATATGTAGATGATATAATATTTGGTGCTACTAATAATTTCCTTTGTGAGTGGTTTTCCAAATGCATGCACAAGGAATTTGACATGAGTTTGATGGGAGAACTCAACTACTTTCTGGGCCTTCAAATTAAGTAAAACCGCGAAGGGATATTCATTCATCAAACCAAGTATACAACAGAGTTATTAAAGAGATTCGAATTTGATAATTCAAACACAAAGTCCACACCAATGACTACATCAATAAAACTCACAGTAGATGAGAAAGGTACGGACGTAGAGATAACAAAATATAGAGGTATGATTGGATCCCTACTTTATTTAACTACTTCTAGACCTGATATAATGTACAGTGTATGTCTATGTGATCGGTTTCAGGCCAAACCCAAAGAATCTCACTTACAGGCTGTTAAACGAATTTTTAAATATTTGAGCGGTACGACAAATTTAGGATTGTTCTACCCAAAATGCGATAATTTTGATCTAATGGGTTATTCAGATGCTGACTATGCAGGCTATCAAATAGATAGAAAAAGCATAAGCGGTGCATTTACATTTTTGGGACAAAGTCTTGTCTCATGGCATAGCAAGAAACAGACGTCAGTTGCTCTATCCACTACAGAGGGCGAATACTTAGCTGCAGGAAGTTGTTGTTCCCAAATCTTGTGGATGCGTCAAACATTATGAGACTTTGATATTACTTGCGAAAGTGTGCCCATATACTTTTATAATACCAGCACCATAGACATTTCAAAAAATCCGGTACTACATTCCCGCACAAAACACATAGAAGTACGCCATCATTTTTTTAGAGATAATGTGTCAAAAGGCTTAATAAGATTGATATTCATCCCCACTAAACACCAATTAGCAGATATCTTTACAAAACCTCTAGGAGAAGAACGATTCAGTACCCTACGGCGAGAACTCAGAATGAGTCTAATATAGATATGAACCGACCATGCTAGCTAGACACACTACCAGCGTATCTACCCTCACCATAATTACGCCTGTTCAAATCCAATCAGATTCTCCTTCCCAAGGACGGCTTCACCACTTTCTATATCTAGATAACGTGTCCTATACATAAGGCTAGAAAGCGTATTTGTCTCTCTCTCTCTCTCAGACTCCTCAATCCCTTCCATAATCTCAACCGACTCCACTCCTCTCTGCTACAATGAGAACAAGACAAGGCAAACAACTCCGTGATGAATCAGAAGACGAAGTCTCACCTCCCTCTCCACCATCTCAACCACCGATCACTAGAAAACTAAAATGAAGGCCATCATCTGTCACGATCATCTCTGCTGGCTCTTCCCCTACCGAATCCAAAGCCAGTCTCCCTTCTCTACCTCCAATCAGAACATCTACTGGTCACAAATGTCGCAAGCTCACCGATCCCTCACCGGACTCACCTCATATCCCTATAACACCACTCTCTGTCTCCTTGCATGATGTGCCTGATGACTTTTTCAGAGGACAAAATTTTGAACTGCGTTTTAAAAATTCTATTTGTCAAAAATCTTTTGTCTATAAAAAATCTATAGATATATTTTATTATCAAAACTCCCCTCTCCATCGTCTCTTTGAGTCGTGTGGTCTGTCCTCCTTGAGCACCCCTCCTTCGGTTGCCTATCCAAAATTGGTTCAGCAATTCTATACAAACCTTGAGAATAATGGCGATGGCTACACCTCTTTTGTCAAAGGAAAATCCTTGTTTTTCACAGCTAAGGATTTAGGAAGTATTCTGTCCATCCCATACCTCGATGACTGCCCTTTTACTCTCAAAGGACCAATCTCCACTCCTCTGTCTCCCTTAGTACAGCTTCGCATTATGTTAGATGACCCAACAGTATCCTCTGTCACTCTTCCAAAAACCATCGAAGTGTCTCCCCTTGCCATTGTCCTTCACAAGTTCTTACAATACAACCTCCTCCCCCATCTCGGTGGTGGAGCAGACTTCACGTATCAAGATTTAGTCCCCGTGGCATTAATAATGACTGGCCAGCCTTTTAACTTCTCACTCATGATGCTAAAACAAATGATTCATTGCGTTAAACACTCCAAAAAATGCCCCCGCCTCTACGCTTGTTTCCTCACCAAACTCTTTACCCATTTCTAAATTCCACTCGATGATGAAGGTCAGATTCACCGACCGAGTCCATCGACTCAAATTATCTCAAAGGGCTCATCTCACTCGCTTAAAGGAAATTCATTAACTGCTTTCGATACACCTAAACCCATGCCTCCTACCTCCCTGCCCCCTTCCCCTGAAATTTTGACTCTCCTTCACACCATAGCAGATAATCAAGCCCAAATCACTTCTGATGTCAAAGACATCCAACTCCGTCTCTTGGTCCTTGAAAAAGGCAAACTGTCAATTTGGTGTGATGATCTCCAGGCCATGTTTCGCAATGTTGAAGATGAATTTATTGACCTCCAAGCTGGTTTCGAGCTGCACACATGGGCAATGGTTGAAGCCCTCCAACGCAAGATGAATCGCAATGCCTGTCAATTGAGCACAGAACTCAAGTTCATCAGCAACCAAGTTAGGACTCTGGGCCGGTTCACCGAGCGACGCGTGAATGACCTGTGTGAGGAACTGCAAGCAGACCAAGTCCAAGCGCGCATACCCGAATGGCCCCATTGCAATTGGATGGCTGAATATGAAGACGACTTTCTGAATCTGCCATTACCTCCTCCCACCTTCATTGCTTGACCCCCCAGATTTGCCAATACCATGTCCCTGGAAGAGATCATGCATCGCCGACTTCACCAACCCTATTTCACAGCTCGCGAGGCTAATCATGTTAACCTTGCGGAGGACGATGCTTAGCTACACTTTCCTTTTTTTGGCATTCCCGGCACTTCTTTTTGATGGATACCAAAGGGGGAGAAGACTTCTGGTTTAACCTTCCCCCTGCCCCCAAAGATAATTTTTTTGATTAAGACTATGGTTTAAAATTTCTTTTGTGTTGTTAAGACTATAGTTTAAACTTGTTATTTGATGAATGATGGATGGTTTTCATTACTGCACTTTTATTATTCTACTTAACATGTTGAGGCCTAACCAGAACTTGCAGGGTTGATCAAAATAATGCACATATGCAGTACATGGTATGCATGAACTAAGGGGGGAGCAATAACTCTCCTGAAGTGCATAGTCTTAGGGGGAGCTATATTTATTGTGTTGTCATCATCAAAAAGGGGGAGAATGTTGACTTATGTCACACTCCATGTTTTGATGATGACTCAATTATTTCTCTAATCAATGCTATATTATTTCAGGGAAAGATATGGAACTTCAGAAAACATCAAGGAAGAAATTACAAACCCAAGACATCCTTAAAGAAAGAAAAGCAAATTTAAGTCCTAGGAATATTTGTAAGATCTTAGCATTTATTGCTTTCCAAAATAAGGCTCTAGGACATGTGCATTACATAATTGCATTCTCATACTTGGTGCCACATGCTAAGTCACTAGCACTAATATACATGGGCCGGTATCTCTTACCATGACATAAGAAATCAAACCTTGATATATTTGGTAATCTGGAATAAACAATTGATTTTAGTAAATATCATACCATCAACTTGACATATCTTAAATCATGCGTACTTACTAAAGAAACTAGTTGATTGAATAATTTTCAACAAATTATATAACAGTAATTATGCTCCATAAATCCTGCATCATAATTCTAGAAATCTACTTGGGCGTAATTAATGGTCCAATATATATGGTAAGAATTGTGGACACCGGCCAGTAGGTATAAATGGAAAGCATAAATCATGACATTATGGATACTACATCTCTGCTCATATCACGCTCATAATGTAAGCATCTTAATTCTAGGAAATTAATTAAGGTAACTAGTCAAGTGCATGAATCAACAGACGCTGCAGAAATCATGGGATATGATTAAGGGAATCTAATTGGTTGGTCTTAATGGTCAAATCCATATATATCGAAAACATGGTAGTTTACTTGCTATATATATATATATATATATATATATATATATATATATATATATATATATATATATATATATATGGTAACTTAAAGAGTAGACCTCCTGTTATGGTTAGATTGGGGCCATCCTTGTCATAAAAAACATCGACAAATAAGTGATATCTCAGCTTTATGGAAAAATGTAAATCAATCAATGTATATCACGATCATCTCAGACTGCAAGATTAATGCTAAGTTATTGTCTAACATATATTGCAAAGATCAAACTGCGGTAACTGGATATATTTTCTAGTTGTTCATATAAAAATGTAACTTATCAAATTGTTAAGAGACATGAAAAACATACACAGAAACTGATAAGCTTACAAGCTACGAGATTGTTTTTCACTGAGATGGACATTGATTAACAGAGTTGCTGCTTCTAAAACATTCTGGTAACATTCATCTTGCATATCATTTCATACTAGAGCCTTGAGTTGGTAAGTAATATATTGTTTGATCATTAGACCTCTAGTGTGTATCTTTCATTTCCTATCTCAGCCAATATTACATATAAATCTGTCTTGAATTGCTTACTTCTTACAATCAAGTATAAGAAAGCATGGGTGCTTAAGTGTGCATAGGTGCACAGGGAACACAGGTGTTCAAATTATTGAAACTTGTATTGTAATTGGAAGAGTTTAATAAAAGTGAGTCTCCAATACAAGTTGGTATTGGACGTGGACTAGACTATTATTCTAGAGGGTAGTAGTTGAACCACGTAAAAATTTTGGTGTCAGTGATTGCTTTCAGAGTCTATATTGTTTTTCCATCCAAATTACTGCATTAGTAAAATCAACTAACTCAATAATATCCTCGATTTGGTAATCCAAATTACCGCATTAAAAATAAAAATTGAACATAGTTTGTGCCTACACTTATTCAACCCCCCCCTCTAAGTGTATCTATTTAAATTTCATTTGCATCGTAGCTTTGCTCTACTTATCTTGGTCTTAAAGGTGACTTGTAAGGAAAGATTCTGACATGGCACAACTTGGAAGTGCTCATCACGAGGGACAATCAACAAACCGACCTCCACTACTCTTTAGAACTGAAAACTATAACTTCTGGAAATATCGGATGAGGATCTATCTAAAGCAAGACCCATGGGAATGGTGGGTGGTAGAGAATGGACCGGTAATCCCAAGGAAAGATGATGGTACTCCAAAAACTCTACTCGAGATGGACTCAACCGAAACTTACATGGTGTCATATGATTCAAAGGCAATAAACACACTCCTCAGCGGCATGGTGCAATCCGAAATAGATAAAATGTCATCATCTAACACATCAAAAGAGATTTGGGATACCTTAGTTTTAAGTCATGAAGGAACGTCTAAAGTACGAGAAGTCAAGCTAAGTATGCTCATGCATGACTATGAACTGTTCAAACTGGAAAAAGAGGAAACGATCAAAATGGCCCAAGCACGATTTTTGGTACTGATAAATTCCTTAAAGCTACTTGACAAGACAATTCCACAAAGCGAAATCAATCGTAAGCTACTTCGGGTTATGCCAAAAAGGTTTACATCTAAAATTACCACTCTTCAAGACTCCATCAATATTTCTTCTATGGATACATTAACTCTCTTTGGTTAACTAAAAGAATATGAACATCAATTGAAAATATATGATGACGAGGAAGAAGTTCCTCGAAAGAAAGTATTAGCTTTAAATGCAGGAATTGAAGAAGAACTCAAAATAACTCTTGGATGATGAAATAGCCATGATATCAAGGAGACTTAAGGGCTACTTCAAAGGAAGAATCAAAGGAAAAATACTTTCAACACAAACAAATACAAAACAAAGCCAACCGAGGAAACATGTTTTGAGTGTGGACGACCAGGTCATTTCAAAAAGGATTGTTTCCAACTCAAAAACAAAGGAAAGCAAGGCAACAAGGAGTTCAAAAAGTACAAAGAATTTCTAACATGAAGTGATGATGAAGAATCCAAGTGAAATAGATGCAAACGATGAATCAAGCGCAAATATGCTTCATGGGAATTGAAGGTGAATCTAGTAAGGTACCACTTTCTCGATAGTATTACTTTGAAACAAGAAAATGAAAAATTAAAAGAAAAAACATGTACTTAAAAGATCTAGTAAACACACTAATGAGCCAAGTGGAGGCACTCATAGATGAAAAGAAAGATTTTAAAAATCTACACACACACGAATGAGGAAAAGATTTTATCAAAGAAAGAATGATTATTTAGAAAATTTCAATAAAATATTGTTCAACAAGGTTAAACATCTAAATAATGAAGTTGAAAAATTAAAAAGGAGATAGAGATGAGAGATGTGTGCATTGATGCTTTTGGCGATGAATCTAGTAATAAAACTCCTCCAACTAATGACCTACAAAAGGAAATAGAGACTTTAAAAACCTCTCTAGCTAAATTAGTTCATGGGGAAGAAAACTTAAATGTTATGCTAGGAAAACAAATACCCAAAGCATTATAAACAAAGGCATAGGCTACAAATTCAACTCATAGGAAAGAAGTTGAAATGCTAAAATCTAAATCATCATTAAAATTGAATTATCGCACACCTTTTACGCCTTGCAAAAAAACGTGGTATTAAAGGACACCTAGAGATAAACCGCCAAAGAAAGAAAAATTTAAGTAAAATCATATGGATTAAGAAAAGTGATTTGATGTCAACTAACACAAATGGACCCAAAAAGATATGCGTACCAAAAATATAAATTGTATCTCTCTCATACAGTTTGCCTTTTAAAGCCAAAGTATCTTCCCAAAAGTGGATCCTCGATAATGGATGTTCACGCTATATGACGGAGACAAATCTAAGTTCGTGAAACTAAATGTCAAAAAGAAACATGGAACTGTTATATTCTTTGATAATCGATCATGCGAAAATAATTGGGAAAGGTAAAATCGATAATTCGTAAGGTCAACATTAATAATGTTTATCTTGTTAATGGTCTAGAATTCAATCTTATCGTTGTTAGTCAATTAATGGATAATGGTCATCAAGTAAAGTTTGAAAAGATAAATGTACAATTTCATATGGTACTAACAAAGTCATTTAGTTGCCCAAAGGGAAGGGGAATATATATACCCTTGATTTTGAGAAACAGGAAGAAGAATTATGTCTTGCAACCATTCAAGATGAAACGAATTTATGGCATAGAAGGATGGGACATGTTCATATGGATCTAATCAAGAAGTTGTCATCAAAGAACTTAGTAAGAGTACTACCCAAAATGAATTTCGAAAAGAAAGGTATATGCGAACATTGTCAACTTGGAAAACAAGTAAGAACGTCATTCACAACCAAAAACTTGGTATCAACTTCTTCTCCCTTATAATTGCTTCACCTCGATTTATTTGGACCTGCAAGGCATGCTAGTCTAAACGGAAAATTCTATGCTTTTGTAATAGTCGACGATTTTTCTAGATATACATGGGTACTTTTCCTTAGAACAAAAGATGAGGCATTTAAAGAATTTGAAAAACTGATAAAAAAATTTGGAGACCAAATATAGCCTTAATCTTATAAGGATTAGAAGTGACCATGGTACCAAATTTCAAAAAAGATTTCATTACATTCTCAGAATCAAAAGGAATCTCTCATGAATTTTCAAAGACCTAGAACTCCACAAAGAAATGGAGTGGTAGAAAGAAAGAATCAACATTACAAGAAATAATTTAGAACTCTAATTCAAGAAAGTAACTCCCTAAGAAATTTTGGGCTGAGGCTGTGAACACAGCATGTTATGTGCTAAATAGAATACTGATCCGTCCGATTATTCTGAAAACACCATATGAATTATTAAACAATCGGCTTTCTAACATAAGTTATTTCAAAGTGTTTGGATCTAAATGTTTTATTCTTAATACTAATGGAAATCTAGGCAAATTTGATGCTAGATCATATGCAGAATATTCATTGGCTATTCACAAAATAAGAGAGCATATCGGATTTATAATGTAAAAAAGATGTGTATCAAGAATCTATACATGTCAAATTTAACTAATCTAACCATGATATCCCAAAAGAAAAGAAGAAGATGCAGAGAGATTTAGAAATCACGCAAATCCAAATTTTATCGAGATAAAGCAAAACAACAAGCTCATAGAGTCAATCCAAAGAAGATGAAATAGAAGAAGAAAGAGACTCTGAGACTCTATCCAAAGAAGTCAATATGAGAATTAGGAGTATATCCAGCCAGCTAAAATGGATGAACAACAAGACCATAACTCTGAATCTAATGAAGAAGTTATATATGATATCCAACTTCCAAAGTCGCTAAGATATGTCAAAAACCATCCACCGAGAACATTATTGGAAACATAAACGACAAAGTTATGACAAGAAGAAAAGCACAAAATATGTGTGCTTTCACAAAGATTTCTATCCCAAATCTAACCAAAGAACGCCAAAGAAGCCATACTAGATGAGAGTCGGCTTCTAGCTATGCAAGAAGAGCTACAACAATTTGAAAGATGTCAAGTATGGGAATTGATGCCTCGCTTCCAAAAGATGTGTCCATTATCTAACACTAAATGGGTCTTCAAAACAAGCTTGACGAATACTTTAACAATTACGAGAAACAAAGCGAGATTAGTTGCTCAAGGATACAATCAACAAGAATGAATAGACTATGAAGAAACATTTTCTCCAGTAGCTCACTTGGAGTCTATTCGTATTCTACTAGCATTCGCTTGTTTCAGAAAGTTCAAGCTACACCAAATGGACGTCAAAAGTGCTTTTCTCAACGGATACATAAATGAAGAAGTATATGTAAAACAGCCACCTATATTTGAGCATGACAAGTTCCCACATTACGTATACGAACTTAAGAAGGCACTTTATGGACTCAAACAAGCCCCAAGGGCTTGATATGAAAGATTAAGTAAGTATCTCTTATCAAATGGGTTCCTACAAGGTAAAATCGACTCCACTATATTTATTAAACGTCAAAATAAAGATATTATTATTGTACAAATATATGTAGATGATATAATATTTGGTGCTACTAATAATTTCCTTTGTGAGTGGTTTTCCAAATGCATGCACAAGGAATTTGATATGATTTTGATGGGAGAACTCAACTACTCTCTGGGCCTTCAAATTAAGCAAAATCATGAAGGGATATTCATTCATCAAACCAAGTATACAAAAGAGTTACTAAAGAGATTCGGATTTTACAATTCAAACATAAAGCCCACACCAATGAGTACATCAATAAAACTCACAGCAGATGAGAAAGGCACGGACGGAAAGGTAACAAAATACAGAGGTATGATTGGATCCCTACTTTATTTAACTGCTTCTAGACCTGATATAATGTACAGTGTATGTCTATGTGCTCGGTTTCAGGCCAAACCCAAAGAATCTCACTTACAGGCTGTTAAACGAATTTTAAATATTTGAGCGGTACGACAAATTTAGGATTGTTCTACCCAAAATGCAATAATTTTGATCTAATGGGCTATTCAGATGCTGACTATGCAGGCTGTCAAATAGATAGAAAAAGCATAAGCAGTGCATTTACATTTTTGGGACAAAGTCTTGTCTCATGGCATAGCAAGAAATGTATCGCCAAATGTTCTATCCACTACAGGGGCTTAAGTTAGCAAAGGAAGTTGTTGTTCCCAAATCTTGTGGATGCGTCAAACATTATGCGACTTTTGATATTACTTATAAAGTGTGCCCATATACTGTGATAATACCAAAGACCATAGACATTTCAAAAAAATCCAAAGACTACATTCCCGCACAAAACACATAGAAGTACGCCATCATTTTCTTAGAGATAATGTGTCAAAAGGCTTAATAAGATTGATATTCATCCCCACTGAACACCAATTAGCAGATATCTTTACAAAACCTCTAGGAGAAGAACGATTCAGTACCCTACGGCGAGAACTCGGAATGAGTCTAATACAGATATGAACCGACCCTGCTAGCTAGACACACTACCAGCATATCTACCCTCACCATAATTACGCATGTTCAAATCCAATCAGATTCTCCTTCCCAAGGACGGCTTCACCACTTTCTATATCTAGATAACGTGTCCTATACATAAGGCTAGAAAGCGTATTTCTCTCTCTCTCTCTCTCTCAGACTCCTCAATCCCTTCCATAATCTCAACCGACTCCACTCCTCTCTGCTACAATGAGAAAAAGACAAGGCAAACAACTCCGTGATGAATCAGAAGACGAAGTCTCACCTCCCTCTCCACCATCTCAACCACCGGTCACTAGAAAACTAAAACGAAAGCCATCATCTGTCACGATCGTCTCTGCTGGCTCTTCCCCGCCAATCCAAAGCGCCTCCTTCTCCACCTCCAATCGAACATCTACCGGCCACAAACGTCGCAAGCTCACCGATCCTCACCGGCTCACCTCATATCCCAGAACACCACTCTCTGCTCCTCGCATGATGTGCCTCGATGAATTTTTTCGTAGAGGACATAATTTTGAACTGCTTTTAAAATTTCTATCTCACAAAATCTTTTGCCTATGAAAAATCTATAGATATGTTTTATTATCAAAACTCCCTCTCCATCGCCTCTTTTGAGTCGTGTGGTCTCATCCTCCTTGAGCACCCCTCCTTCTGCTGCTTTATCCAAAATTGGTTCAAAGAATTTATACAAACCTTGAGAATAATGGCGATGGCTACACCTCTTTTGTCAAAGGAAAATCCTTGTTTTTCACAGCTAAGGATTTAGGAAGTATTCTGTCCATCCCATACCTCGGTGACTGCCCTTTTACTCTCAAAGGTCCAATCTTCACTCCTTTGTCTCCCTTAGTACAGCTTCGCATTATGTTAGATGACAACAGTATCCTCTCTCACTCTTCCAAAAACCACCGAACTGTCTCCCCTTGCCATTGTCCTTCACAAGCTCTTACGATACAACCTCCTCCCCCGTCTCGGTGGTGGAGCAGACTTCACGTATCAAGATTTAGTCCTCGTGGCGTTAATAATGATTGGCCAGCCTTTTAACTTCTCACTCATGATGCTAAAACACATGATTTATTGCGTTAAACACTCCAAAAAATGCCTGCCCTACAGTTGTTTCCTCACCAAACACTTTACCCATATCCAAATTCCACTCGATGATGAAGTCTGTATTCACCTGACTGAGTCCATCGACTCAAATTATCTCAAAGGGGCTCATCTCACTCTGCTTAAAGGAAAATTCATTAGTCTGCTTCCTTATACACCTAAACCCATGCCTCCTACCTCCCTGCCCCCTTCCCCTAAAATTTTGACTCTCCTTTACACCATAGCAGATAATCAAGCCCAAATCACTTCTGATGTCAAAGACATCCAACTCCATCTCTCGGTCCTTGAAAAAGGCAAACTGTCAATTCGGTGTGATGATCTCCAGGCCATGTTTCGCATTGTTGAAGATGAATTTATTGACCTCCAAGCTGGTTTCGAGCTGCACACCTGGGCAATAGTTGAATCCCTCCAACGCAAGATGAATCGCAATTCTTGTCAACTGAGCGCAGAACTCAAGTTCATCAGCAACCAAGTTGGGACTCTGGGCCGGTTCACCGAGCGACGCATGAATGACCTGAGTGAGGAACTGCAAGCACACCAAGTCCAAGCGCATACCCGAATGGCCCCAAAGTAATTGGATGGCTGAATATCAAGGTGACTTTCTGGATCTGCCATTACCTCCTCCCACCTTCATTGCTCGACCCCCCAGATTTGCCAATACCATGTCCCTGGAAGAGATCATGCATCGCCGACTTCACCGGCCCTATTTCATAGCTCGCAAGGCTAATCATGCTAACCTTGTGGAGGACGATGCTTAGCTACACTTTCCTTTTTTTGGCATTCCCGGCACTTCTTTTTGATGGATGCCAAAGGGGGAGAAGACTTCTGGTTTAACCTTCCCCCTGCCCCCAAAGACAATTTTTTTGATTAAGACTATGGTTTAAAATTTCTTTTGTGTTGTTAAGACTATGGTTTAAACTTGTTATTTGATGAATGATGGATGGTTTTCATTACTGCACTTTTATGATTCTACTTAACATGTTGAGGCCTAACCGTAACTCATAGTAGGATTGATCAAAATATCGCATATATGCAAAGACATGGTATGCATGAACTAAGGGGGAGCCATAACTCTCCCGAAGTGCATAGTCTTAGGGGGAGCTATATTTATTGTGTTGTCATCATCAAAAAGGGGGAGAATGTTGACTTATGTCACACTCCATGTTTTGATGATGACTCAATTATTTCTCTAATCAATGCTATATTATTTCAGGGAAAGATATGGAACTTCAGAAAACGTCAAGGAAGAAATTACAAACCCAAGACATCCTTGAAGAAAGAAAAGAAAATTTGAGTCCTAGAAATATTTGTAAGATCTTAGCATTTATTGCTTTCCAAAATAAGGCTTTAGGACATGTGCATTACATAATTGCATTCTCATACTTGTGCCACGTATAAGTCACTAGCACTAATATACATGGGTCATATATTCTTACCATGACATAAGAAATCAAACCTTGATATATTTGGTAATCTGGAATAAACGATTGATTTTAGTAAATATCATACCATCAACTTGACATATCTTAAATCATGCGAACTTACTAAAGAAATGAGTTGATTGAATAATTTTCTACAAATTATATAACAAAGAATTATGCTCCATAAATCCCGCCTCATAATTCTAGAAATCTATTTGGCGTAATTAATGGTCCAATATATATGGTAAGAATTGTTGACACCCCACCAAAGAGGGTATAAATGGAAAGCATAAATCATGACATTATGGATACTACATCTCTCGCTCGCCATATCACGCTCATAATGTAAGCATCTTAATTCTAGGAAATTAATTAAGGTAACTAGTCGAAAAGCATGAATCAACAGACGTCATAGAAATCATGGGATATGATTAAGGGAATCTAATTGGTTGGTCTTAATTGGCCAAATCCATATATATTGAAACATGGTAGTTTACTTGCTATATATATATATATATATATATATATATGTGTGTGTGGTTACTTAAAGAGTAGATCTCCAGTTATGGTTAGATTGGGGCCAGCCTTGTCATAAAAACATTGACAACGTGATATCTCAGTTTATGGAAAATAGAAATCAATCAATGTATTTCACGATCATCTCAGACTGCAAGATTGATGCTAAGTGATTGTCTAACATATATTGTAGTATCAAATCCGTGCAACGGATATATTTTCTAGTTGTCTATATAAACAGAACTTGTCAAATTGTTAAGAGACACGAAAAACATACACAGAAACTGATAAGCTTACAAGCTACGAGATTGTTTTTCATTGAGATGTAGACATCGATTAATGTAGTTGTCACGCTTCTAAAACATTCTGGTATCATTCATCTTGCATATCATTTCATACTAGAGCCTTGAGTTGGTGGGTAATATATTGCTTGATCATTAGACCTCTAGTGTGTATCTTTTCATTTCCTATCTCAAATATATTACATATAAATCTATCTTGAATTGCTTACTTCTTACAAATAAGTATAAGGAAAGCATAGGTGCTTAAGTGTATAGGTGCACAGGGAACACAGGTGTTCAAATTATTGAAACTTGTATTGTAATTGGAAGAGTTTAATAAAAGTGAGTCTCCAATACTAGTTGGTATTAGACGTGGACTAGACTACTATTCTAGAGGATAGTAGTTGAACCACGTAAAAATTCTGGTGTTGGTGTGATTTCTTTCTGTGAGTCTATATTGTTTTTCCATCCAGCTGCCTGCATTAGTAAATTCAGCTAACTCAATAATATCCTGATTTGGTAATCCAACTTGCTGCATTAAAAATAAAAATTGAACATAGTTTGTGCCTACACTTATTCAACCCCCCTTCTAAGTGTATCTATTTAAATTTCATAGAATAAATGTTATTTATTTAAATAAATTAAATTTTTAATTTATTTATTTAAATAAGATTATAATTATTCTAATTGATTTATTCACAACCGGTTTAATATGGAGAACCTAAAGGGTCACACCATAAAAGGAAAAATATTTATTTAAGCAGTAAATGGCATAATCATAATAAAAAGTTAAGTGTATTTAATTTAATCTATGGTGATAGAATAAATTAAAAAGCTTAATATTTATTATTTAATAGTTTAGAAATATTAAATATAAATTAATAAGAGGAGTCTTATTATTATTATTACTATTATTATTATTTAATTCTTAAAGGAGTTTGATAATTAATTAATAAAAGGTACTCTCATATATTCTTAATAAGATTAAGAAGCTAATTAATTAAAAGAGTTTAATTAATTATTCCTAATAAGATTAGGAAGCCTAATTAATTAAACGAGTTTAATTAATTAAAATAAAATTATATTCTTAAATAGTTTAGGAGGGTTTCATACATCTATAAATAAGAGGACTCTTATTATGGGTAAGGGTTACACAAGTTAATGATAATTTCAATAGTTTGGAAAGTACTGACATATTCTATAGAGATAGAAATAGGGTATTGTCAAACATCTATCTTCTTAAATACTTGTTGTTCTTCCTTGGTGGATCACCTCTAGAGGCCAAACACTTGGGTGGCTAATGTTGATCAAAAGAAGGATCCAACCCGATGAATTCAAGTTTAACGTGAAAAGGAATTGGAGGTGAACTCGTACCTGAGAAAGCTAGTTTCTACAAGGGTATGAATCTGATCTCCATCTCTTTTCTATTAATTTATAATTATGCACAAAACAAGATCATGGTGATGCTTTGTATGAAATTTTTTTAATTTTATTTTATCGCGCTTCCTCACCTTTTATGTAATTTGATTGCATGATCGTGTTATATACAAACCTAACAGTTTCCTATTTTTAAAGGTGACATGGTTCAACTGTCGGTAGTCAATGCGCAGTCTCATACTCTCATCCTTCTTTTTCACGAATAAAACAAGAATACCTCAAGGCGATGTACTCGGACGTATGAAACCAGTTTCTAACAATTCTTTAGTTAGACATCTAACTCATGAAGTTTAATGGGGGGTCATTCGGTATAGGGCCTTAGAAATAGGTTTACTATCGGGTTCAAGGTCAATATAAAATTTAATTTCACAGTTTGGGGGTAAGTCAGACATTTCTTTGGGAAATACGTCAAAAAATAATTAACAATGGAAAAATTATTCAAATCTAACAAATTTTTATTTAAATCAGTGACATGGGCTGAAAAGGTTTGACATCCATTTTTCAATAAGCAGATGACTTTGTGGCTAGAAATGACAGTTATTGATTTCATTGGTTTGGTTATTCACATTTGCACAACAGGTTGATTAGGAATATGAAAACTAATGATCTTTTGAAAACAATCAATTTTAGCATGATGGGTAGTCAACCAATTAATTCATAAAATCACACCAAATTCATGCATTTCTAAAGAGATAAGATCAACAGGTAATGGTGCGGGTGCTGATTTGGACTAAACAAGATTTATAAATAGTAGACTTAATGAATATTTCTCCTAACAAAGTTTTAACAGATAAGTCAAAGTCTAAATTCTAAGGAGTCAAGTTCAAACATTGAGCACATGCAGGCGAAATAAAGGAGTGGGTAGAACTAGTATCTAACAAGATATAGGCTTTTTAAGAGTTTATGAGTAGCTTTTCGGTTATAACTTCGTTTAGGTTTCATGCCTTTTGGGATGTCACAACAAAAGCTCTCCCCTAAACAATAGGTTTTTCCTTGTCCATGTTAGCCTTGGGTCTTGCTATTACATATGGATTCGATTTTGCTGATTAACAAAATCGAGCAATGTGGCCTTCCTTTCCACAACCATAATGGACCTTGAATGGCTGAGTATAGACCCTCTTGTCAACACTTGTAACATTTGATTGGTACTAGTTCCCCTCCCTTTAAAACAGGTGTTATGCCGATGTTGGTGCTTTTCTATGATCATTATTGAATCTTATTCTCTTTAAATCAATTCCATTAGACTCACTCCTTCTATTATTTGCACTAGTATTTCCACCAAAGTGATTTCTATTTTTGGCATGGTGATTTATTCCTCGATGTTTCTCGTTGATCCGATGATTGCTACAACTATGACGGTAATGATTATTATCATGATTTCTCTCTTTTTATCAGTTATTGCCTCCTAGTTGGAACGTCTCTTTTTCAACAATTAACAGCATCAGAATGAACAATCCATTAGAAGAGTCAAATAGTTCATAATATCTACTATCTTCTCCAATTAAAAAATTTACCATTAAGATTTCATCAACTATAACACCAATGGTCATGATCATGTCAATCAATAGTTCATGTCATAATCATTTCAATCAACAGTTACTCTTTGCACCTATGTCAAAGAGAAATTTTACCACGTATCTTTGTCACGTAGGCCAAAGACACATAATAATCATATTATCTTTGCACCTAGGCCGAAGATATTCACAACAACTTAGTTTTGATGAATATTACAAATAGTAATGATATGAATGATGGATAGAAATAATCAGAATAATAAGATAAAGAATAAACATTAGATATTATCAATTTAATTTTTTAGAGTTTATTAATGTCCAAATTGTCAACATGATATCCAAAATATTAATTCAAGTTCAAGAATAATATATATATATAAGGCACAATTCAAATATAATGATTAAAATTCAATACGAAGATTCAAGTGAAAAGATATTAGATGAAGCACAAATTATTAAGGATATTCTAATCATTTCAAGAATTTTTCCTGTTTAATAATAAGGTTGTAGAAAAAAATAATATTTTTTTACTATGAATTTAGGAGTACGAAAGAGAATGATATTCATTACCTTAGTATGAGACTAGATACTGCTTGCTATGTAGGAGATTAACCTAAGCAATTCCTGCACTTTTAGCACCACTTAGAGTATCCTTGTACTAAAAAGAAATACTCACAATATTATGCTCATAATATTATAATAGAAGAATTTTTGTGCGTCCCTCATTGCTCAACTGAGTAACCTATTTATAGCAGAAAATGGGCATGCCAAGTTTGAAAAAAACTTGTTGGATAATTAAAATTATGGGTCCCATGGGCGGATCCATGCCTGGGGCAAGGGGGCACCTGACCCCACTGAATTTTCAAGGGGTCAAATTAAAAAAATATTTAAGGAGGGTGTTAAATGAAATTTCATGTTTTCGATATAGAAAACTATTAGAATTCCTAATAGACCAATTCCACTAGTAGTCCAACTCTTCATCTGTTCAACAACAAAGCAACAATGTCAGCAACTCCAACTCTCCAAGTCTCCAAATTCACAACATAACAACTCCAAGTGAACCAATTCTCTAAATTTCAATTAGGCAAATAGGCGATCACAATCTACAATTGAAGCAATTTCAAAAAGTATATTTTAATTTAGTATTATAATTTAACAATTTATTTATGAATTTTTTGTAATTGTTTATGGATTCTTCTTTTTTATACTTTTATAAAATTATGGCTTTTTAATTCTTAAAGCAACACTGCAACAATGTAAAGAACTCCATTAAATAAAAGTTCTTCAAGTATGTGTTCTATTCTATTTATACTTTCTTTAAATTTTGTAATATTACTTGTTACTTGTTAGCGGTTAAATTGAGATTGTTTATCGTTTATGTTAAATACACTTGACTATTCATATTGTATATTGATCTTGTTTTGATGTTGAATTAGTTTTTAAATATTTATTGATTTTCAGACATAGACATGTTTAATTGGGTTACAACAACTTAATATACAAAATTTGAATCTATTCCTGAAAATGTCCAAGTCGAATGGACTAGTGACAAACCTGTCACTGTTGATATTCACCAAGAAACTCACCCGTAAAATGATAACATCCAAACCCAAGTACCAGAATCTTTTGCCCAAAATATCCAACTACAAACTCATACAATCGTGATTTAATTCCAAATCCGTGTACTTGAAACCCTAACTCGGTTCCCCACGATACCATTTCTTTAAGTTTGAATAATACTAAATAATAATACATTCGAACTTAATTTACATACATCAAAGTTTACTTCTCGTGTCGTGACCTTCAAATACATTCCTTACAATACTTGAATAGATACCAATACAACTATAACCATTAACTCATAATACACACTTATTCAATCAGCTTTCCTTTTCCTTTGTTCGTGTCTGAGCCTTCAAGTTGCTCATACATAACTGAAAACATTTAATTTAAGCAAGGATGAGCATTTAAGTGCTCAAAGCAAGTAATAGCAATTATATATAAGCTGAAAGAATATAAGTATTCTCTTTACATAACACTTCTACAACGAATTGAAAGTTGTGAAGTAATTTGTCTTGATAAAAATTCACATAACAACTCTCTTTCAAATTCTTTAAATTTGGCTCGCTCTACCCTTGAATAGGGTTTAAGAAACATACTATGAACATTCTTTTCATTTTCGAAAAGGTTTAGCGAATTCTATCCTCAAACCGTCATAACTTACTTACTTGTACGGAGGGTGATCACCCGTTGTACCTGATTGATCAATACTACATAACTTGAACGAAATTCATCGCTTTCACTCTATCTCGCCTTGCGCAAAAATCTTCCCATATAGGGATGTTCATACATTCCTCGGTTCCAAACCCAAGGTTTTAATCTTGCTCAACAATAATATGTAATTCAACATATATATACGGGTAATTGACAAAGGTGGATCAACATGTGAATAAATGCTATGATTATCCAAGTGGGGACACTTGTATAACCATTTATAGAAATCAATGAATGTAATATATATCCGAGCTAACATGTTGATAATTAAAGAGTACATAATCATGCACAGGGATAGAATAATTCTCAAACTTCTTACTCATGTCCATTGCATAAAGGAAGTGCAAAGGTAGGATACTTGCATTCGATTCACGATTACAAATCTCAACTTAGGTTTTATCTCTTTATCACAACCTATCAATAATCGGATCATTCGCTCGATTAGAACAATATATCTTAACACATAGTAATCGCTCTCGCATTACGATTGACACATAGTCCAATCACATAATCACAAAGTGATCATACTTTTAGTTCCTATTCTATACTTGAAATATTTTTATACATTTTTCAAATATCTCATCCATGCTCTTACAAGTAGTCTTTTCTTTCTTTTATAAGGTTCCACATTTGTCGATTGCATCGAAAACTACTTTTATCGGTAAATAATCTTGAGTCTAAGACTCTTAATCTATACTTCAACATCTATAAATATTAGACATCTTATTTTTAAACATTTTCGCAATTTTCAGAAATTGAAAATTTTAAAATAATTCAAATCTGTCACTAAAGGGCCTATAGTGATATAACAGTTACTATAGGTGTTCTTCTTCAAATTCAGAACTTCATAATCGGTTCTCAAGTCAGCTAGTTTAGCCGGCTATAACTTTCAAATATCGGAATCATAATTAAATAATTTAAACATTAAACAATTCCATTATCATTAATAGTTTAATTAATACTAAACTATTAATGAAACCATTGCTAAAAATATAAAAAGTTATTTATAATAACTCAAACTATTTTTAAAACATTTATATTACCCAAATAATTACCATTAATATTTAAATATTAATGTACTATTTATCCAAATATTAAAAGTCATTAATTATAACTTAAAATATTTTTAAATCCTTAATATCCTCTTTAAATGGTTTTAAATAAGTAAAACCATTTTTAAAACTATTTATTTAATATTAATCATTAAATAAACTAAATATCATTAATATTATCTTAATATCATTAATATTTATTTATTAATAAAATTATCATTTAAATATTAAAAGTTATATTTTATAACTTAAAATATTTTTAAATACCTTATTTTCATTTAAAATGATTTTTATAATATTAAAATCATTTTAAAACTAAATTATTTAATATAATCATTAAATAAATTTAATATCATTAATAATTATTAATTAATGAAATTCATCACAAAATATTAAAAGTCATCACAAATAACTCATTTACATAATCAATTCCAAGCCAAAATAAACATAGTAAACTAACTAGTTTATTAACAACACTAACTAAACTTCAAAAATTCAAACTATAACTAACAATTAAAAATAATAACATTACAAAAATTAAATAAGAAACATACCCTAAATACTGAATTCCACAGATCGAATGCACACTTCCACGCCTAAAATTTAACTAAGGAGATCTTTATAAAAGTTCTCCCACAACAAAGCCTTTCTCAAAATTGGAGGCCTTATTGTTGGTGAATGAAACAAAGGCCAAGCCCTTCTATTTATAGGTTTAGAAAATGGTGAAGTTCTCAATTTAGTCGATGTGAGACTTGGTTTATACTAATTTTTCAATAGCTCACTTTATGATTTTCTAACGCATTGCTCATAACTCCAATTAATCTGATTTTTGGATATGTTATACATGTAAGACTATTTTTAAAAATACTGAATTACCCAATTCGGGTTCATTAGGTAGCCCAAACAAAGTCGTCAAAAGTGGACGTTCATAACAGCTTTTCAATCTCGTTTCAGCTTTACCTCTTTCGCTAAAATAGTCATAACTCTTTCATTTTAAAACATTTTTATGCGATTCTTGAGCCCACGCCAAGCTAACTTCTGGGCTACAACTTTTATTCTTTGACCATTTTCAAATTACGAACACATCAGCCCGTAAATTCCGTTCAAATGGACTGCACCGCACTTGTTGGGAAGTTTTGACACTACTACTTTGAAATGTCATAACTCTCTCCTCCGATATCGGATTTAGTCCGCTTTAGTCTATGGAAATCTTATTCGAGTACTATAACATACCAAAAGCCCAGAAGGTTTTGGAAATATTAACTGATCGAAACAATGTCCCGAATAGCACATCCCGGCCGCTGACTTTCGCTTTGAGAAATTTGAGACATTTCCTTCCAATCACCGTAATTCCTCATCCGAGGTCTCCGAATGAGGTCATTCCAAAGCCTATGGCTTCCTAACTCAGTGCACTACAACATATCAAAATCCCAGACCTTTTAAAGCACAAAAAGTGGACGAGAATGCCCCATTACAGATCGCCCCAAAAATAGTTTATCATGATCGGTCAACCATGTTTGACCATCTATAACTTCTAATCTATACATGATATGGACTTGATTCTTTTTGCAGATTAAAGACCACATATCAAAGGCTACACATAACAACCTTTGAAGAACAAAACTCATGATCGAGCAAAAGAGTTATGGCCTCTAACATTTGGTGAAAAATAATGTAATTCAGCTTTTTCCAACTTGCTTAAATCTTCAAATTCGTGCACTTTGATGTTATGGGTCTTTGATTTATCAACCCATATCATCAATTAACATTCTATTACACAACTTTAAATAATCAATTGCATCAAATAACATCGAATCAAAGGATTTCTAGGTTTAGTGTTCTTATACCCTTTTGCCAAAAATTCTTGATTCTTGCTTCGATTTGTTATGGGTGATGGTTGGGCTTTGTTTAATAAAGGTATGGGCAACCTTGTACAAGGCAATTAAATGTAATATTTAATCACTAGATTTAATTCTTATAATTTACCAATTAACTTCTATCCTTTGGTAAATTAAAACACTTATACAATAACATCGAAATTAAACCCCCAGAATTAAAATTAGGGTTTCTCAACGCCATCAATTAGGGTTTTAATTGACCATTAGTGGTTCTTTAATTATCTCGTATGTTACTAACACAAATCGTTATGATTTCTAATTTCAACCTAAGTTAGGGTTATAATAATTAGGGTTTGTCCTAATTATCGACGCATAACAATGAAATTAGGGTTTCTTCTAATTACCGATATTCTTATTCACAAAGAATTTCATATACACACGATCACTACTCGTAAATACCCCATAACCGAGTTTAATAATTAGGGTTTCACAAAGACGCGAATATGCTATGACCTAATTGACCGTCATCGCTCAATATTATCTCGTCTCACATATACCTAGTACATAATTATGGTACTATAAAATCATTATATAAATAATATAATATTATTATTCTCATCTCTTGATCACAACCCCAATCCATGGTTTGGATCTCATATACCGACTTATTCTTCGTACACATCATCAATAATCAAGTTAAAATAATTAACTTAAATATTCGAACAATTCATATAATAAAATATTTATTATATAAATCTAATTATCACATCATATATTATTTCCAATCATGTTTTCATGGAAAATAATTAATAAAAATATTTCGGCTTACAGAAATTTATTACCATATAATTTGTGGTAATTAATAATTCCAAAATTATTTCTAATTTTTCAAGTAATAAATGTATTTGCATTTATCGTTCACTTTACTTGACACTTAGTCTCGTCATTAAATAAAAAAAAAAAATTATACGCAAAATTTCTTATTTATTTTATATAGAAATTCTTGGGTTATTACATTCACCCTCCCTTATAAGGATTCCGCCCCTAATCACCGCTTTAAAAACTCATATGCGTAAGGGTACATAGCATATAATCATCATTGACGTAGATCTCGATCATACTTGATCGAACCGATCTTTAATTATTCATCATAACACTTGTCTATCCGATTAAGCACAAATATAAGATATATAAGTTATTCAAATAGCACCTGGAGTTCTGTTTCCAGCTGCCACCATATCCTGGACCGTCATGTTGTAAACCCTGAGTTGCTTTCGTTGGGTTCTTGGTTGAGTTTGGTCCTCGAAATTGCTAACGCCCCACCGCTTCTCCCCGTGGTTACGCTCCTCGCCCATTCCCTCTGTGGACAGCTTCACTCACCTTATGCTCAATCGATCCACATACGAAGCATCCACTGATCATCCTTGAGTTGGGGCAGTTGGGAGAGATATGACCCTCTTGCCCGCACTTGTAGCATAAAAACTTGCCCTTCAGACACTCGCCAGAGTGATTCTTCTCGCAGTTCTTGCACTACACTACTTGCTTTTTTATACCTTCTTGTTTTACTTGCATTTTCTCAGAAAAATTCCTCATTCTTTTCTCACCCCTATTCCCACTACTAATTTCTATCTTTACTGTTCCTCCTGACTTGCTTTTGTTCTTCTTCTCCTTATGGTAGAGGCTCATGGCCTCACTTCCTGCTCAAAGAATGATAGCCTTTCTCCATGAGTCTTTGCAAAAGTATTGATTTGCAAGATCGACACTTATCAGAGCCAGGTTTTAAGCCCAAATCAAATCTCCTTGCCTTCCTAGCCTCTATATCCACTTGATGTGGAGCAAACCTAGCTAACTCATTAAATTTTCCGCATACTCTCATAAAAAGTCATGTTATCCTCGCTTTAACTCCGTGAATCTCAACTCCATTCTAGATCGCATACTAACAGAGAGATAGTTTTCAAAAATAAATCCTTAAACCTATCCCAAGTAATTTCTTCTTCTCCCGCCTTTAGAGTCTTATTTGCCTCCCACCAAAAGTTAGCTTCCCTTTCATCATATAAGTGGCAAAAGCGGTCTTTTGCCCTCATCTACTTTAGCGATTATGAACGCCTTCTCTCTCTGCTTCACCCAAGTCCGGGCTTCTATAGGGTCACCGATCCTCTAAATTCGTGGTCCTACTACTTTGAAGTCTTTGAATTTTGCCAAGCGATTGTCCGTTGGTTTCCTTAATCGGTGTTCCTCACGCATAGCCTGAGCTACCATGTTTGCAAAGTTTTGCATCGATTCCGGCTGCTCCCCAAAGATTAGTAGATTCTTCTATCCTTTGGTTTCGAAGTTTGACGTCTTGGCGGCATTATCTGGTTAAATAAAACCATAAATTATACACTTACATTTTAAACCTTATTGCATAAGATTAATGTATTAAACTCGTTTCATTTCTCAAACTTAGATTCATATTCATTTATCAAATATTTACACAAAGACATCCTCGCTTTAATCAACAAATATCCTTTGTGACTACAAAAGTCTGGATTTAAAATCTTAACCAACATAAAAGTTAAAAATAGTTCATTACTTATCACACATATTACATACATAACCCATACTACTTATTTACCAAGCCTTTTTCTGGACATTCATTCGCCGATGTCCTTCCATCCCACAATTAAAACATCCACCTTTCTTATAGTCTGGGCAACGAGGAGAGGTGTGTCCTTCATGGATGTGTCGCTTGAGGCTCCATCTAGTCAATTTGGATTTTGAGCTTATCCTCGCTTCTTCCATTGTTTCCATTAACGCCTCGACGATCAACTTTTCTATCTCCCACAACCTTTCCAATGAAGAAACCTTGTTCTCCAAATCTCGCACCTCCGCTGATGCTTGAGCAGCTTCAACTTTAGTGTCCGAATCACTATCCACAAATCCAACATTTCGGATCTCGATGCTACGTTTTTCCACGATAGCCACCTCGTCCGATTTGGGTTCCTAGTGAGCTTCTATTTCATCTGTTGGCCTCGATATTAGCTCTGGGGTGTGAATATGATCCTTCTTATTCCACATATCTTTCTCACTAGACATCTACATACATAAGTTACCCCGATTAACATATAGTATATATACACAAAGAATCAAGAGTTCTTCGTTGTCTCTTATTTTGATTGACGATAAATTTATTCAATTCTCATCAACGCCTATCTCTGTAGAAAAAGCGCCCCATCCACTCTGCATCGAATCGCATGAAGGTGATGACTAAAGCCCGGTCCTAGGTATATATCCGGTGTCTTTGGCTTCTATTTCAACCTTCAACCGCCTTTATCTGAATATCTCCCTCTGCCCCAACCTCCTCATAACTCCTCTTAACTCTATCTGCTGTATTACAACATTCACACATATCATCACATGCTACCCAATACACCTCTCACAAGAGTAAAAGTTTTCAAATTGTCTTTGGGGTCATATAGACTATGAACACATAGTTTTAACGGTATTCATACCAAAAAACAAAACATTACCCGGTATGTTTACAATCACAAAGAAGGTAAACTACCATTAATAGTACTTTTAGGTGATTAGCCTATTATACCCCTACGTCATGCATGCATAACGATTAATCATACCTAGCGAATATTTACGCCATTAGATTGGATCATTTATCCAAACAACATTGTTCACCTCGGCCTTATCATAGGATTCCGCACTCAAACAATTTGGTTCGGGAAATTTCTTTCAATGAACACTTAGAGTTTTCATAAACATTAGTCTAGCCGATTCAAATAAAGATAGGCTCATATCAATAATTTAATTCAATCAATTATTTAGATGTAGCCAAACCCGCTTGTCAAATTAAACTTTTTGAAAACATTTTCGAGAATGACGCCATGATGCCGCATCAGACAATAATCCGTTGAGGATGCCGGTCATTGTATGACTTTGTCATAACACATCATACAATAGTGGAACAAATGACTTCAGTCAAATTCACACTAAGTATTCCCAGTATTTACAACTCCATCGCATTTTTATCATCTCTCGCACCAAAGTATATGGTACATGAGTGATAATTAAAAACAAATTTTGATATTTCAAATCATTTATGCGTCTAGCCAAAATAAGTAGCATAGACCGTATTTTAAACCGCTTTCAAAAATGATTACGAGTCTACATTTTGTTTTCAAAAGCACATAATGCGATTTAGCTTGATGTCAAAAATTTTGAAGTTTAGCATAGCTAGGAGTTTAGGAAAACCTAACACCTTCACTAAAAATCATTTACTTAACAATCTATCTGTTCTTGTAATCCATAACACTCCATTCACACAAAACTATACCCAGTTCATCAAACCACACTTATGAGTTCATAAATTGCCATAATCATATGAGTTTAAGAACTTATCCTAGTCAGACCTTTGGCGTCCATTCGCTGAGGGGTTCATAAACATTTCATATAATTATGAGTCAAGAATGTCTCATAGGTATGAGTTTTAAAAACTCGAACTTAATCTTATATTCTCTATCTATGACCTATCTACTAGTTATACACCTGAGAATGGAGTCATCCTCTTAATGTGCATATAACAAATAACGCAAATACGTATATTTCAATGATTATCGCGCGTAAACTAAGTGATTTTTACACCAAGTACAATTCACTCCCATACGAAGAATCATACAACTCACCGCTGCCGACATGAGTCCTCAATTGATCCCCATCTAACACTAACCCCATTCTCCATACGAATTTAATTCAGATTTATAATTCTCTTCCGGATCTGTACTCAATTGATAGTATAATTCATACACGTGCAATCTTGTCAGAAACTTTCCAATCATCGATTGATTCCTTCCGCTATCATAGCCTTATCGGATCACGGGGTGATCTCATCGTATATATTACGATTTAGTTCTATATCTTGATCGCTTTATTTTACGATCTCTCATAATCGCACTTTCATTTTTTTAGACTCAATCTATTCCCCACTACTGCTTAAACTTTATAATCGAAGTTAGGGAACTCGTGTCTTTACACTCGCCGAGATTCATCTTTGAATCTTATCAACCAACTAACTCTATATGAGTTAATACTTATCCTAATCATTGCGGTTATTAGTCTCGTATATTCCTACCTAAGCTTCATAACCAACAATTTACGATACCAACCTCGTGATTTACCCCAAATCCAGATACTTTAAAACCCGAACTTCGGCTCCCCACGATACCATTTCTTTAAGTCAATAATACTAAATAATAATACATTCGAACTTAATTTACATACATCAAAGTTTACTTCCCTGTGCACGTGACCTTCAAATACATTCCTTACAATACTTGAATAGATACCAATACAACTATAACCATTAACTCATAATACACACTTATTCAATCGACTTTCCTTTTCCTTTGTTCGTGCTCGAGCCTTGTGTTGCTCATACATAATCGAAAAACATTTAATTTAAGCAAGGATGAGCATTTAAGTGCTCAAAGTAAGTAATAGCAATTATATATAAGTTTGAAAGAATATAAGTATTCTCTTTACATAACACTTCTACAACGAATTGAAAGTTGTGAAGTAATTTGTACTTGATAAAAATTCACATAACAACTCTCTTTCAAATTCTTTAAATTTGGCTCGCTCTACCTTGAATAGGGTTTAAGAAACATACTATTAACATTCTTTTCATTTTCAAAAGGTTTAGCGGAATTCTATCCTCAAACCGTCATAACTTACTACAGACGCGGAGGGTGATCACTCTCATTGTACCTCAGATTGATCAATACTACATAACTTGAACGAAATTCATCGCTTCACTCTATCCGCCTTGCGCAAAAATCTTCCCATATAGGGATGTTCATACATGCCAGTTTCCAAACCCAAGATTTTTAATCTTGCTCAACAATAATATGTAATTCAACATATATATACGGGTAATTGACAAAGGTGTATCAACATGTGAATAAATGTCATGATTATCCAAGTGGGGACACTTGTATAACCATTTATAGAAATCAATGAATGTAATATATATCCGAGCTAACATGTTGATAATTAAAGAGTACATAACTGCATATGAGATAGAATAATTACGAAACTTCTTACTCATGTCCATTGCATAAAGGAAGTGCAAAGGTAGGATACTTGCCGATTCACCGATTACAAATCTCAACTTAGGTTTTATCTCTTTATTACAACCTATCAATAATCGGATCATTAGCTTCGATTAGAACAATATATCTTAACACATAGTATCGCTCTATTACAATTGAAAGACATAGTCCAATCACATAATCACAAAGGTGATCATACTTTTAGTTCCTATTCTATACTTGAAATATTTTTATACATTTTCAAATATCTCATCCATGCTCTTACAAAGAGTCTTTTCTTTCTTTTATAAGGTTCCACATTTGTTTGCGTCTGGCACTGACTTTATATCGGTAAATACCGAGTCTAAGACTCTTAATCTATACCTCAACATCTCAAATATCGGACATCTTATTTTTAATCATTTTCGCAATTTTAAATTGAAAAATTTAAAATAATTTAAATCATCACTAAAGGGCCTATAGTGATATAACAGCTTACTATAGGTGTTCTTCTTCAAATTCGTAACTTCATAATCGGTTCTCAAGTCACTAGTTTAGCCATTATAACTTTCAAATATCTAAATCATAATTAAATGATTTAAACATTAAACAATTCCATTATCATTAATAGTTTAATTAATACTAAACTATTAATGAAACCATTGCTAAAATATAAAAGTTATTTATAATAACTCAAACTATTTTTAAAACATTTATATTACCCAAATAATTACCATTAATATTTAAATATTAATGTACTATTTATCCAAATATTAAAAGTCATTAATTATAACTTAAAATATTTTTAAATCCTTAATATCCTCTTTAAATGGTTTTTAAATAAGTAAAACCATTTTTAAACTATTTATTTAATATTAATCATTAAATAAACTAAATATCATTAATATTATCTTAGTATCATTAATACTTAATTATTAATGAAATTATCATTTAAATATTAAAAGTTATATTTTATAACTTAAAATATTTTTAAATACCTTATTTTCATTTAAAATGATTTTATAATATTAAAATCATTTTAAAACTAAATTATTTAATATAATCATTAAATAACTTTAATATCATTAATAATTATTAATTAATGAAATTCATCAAAAAATATTAAAAGTCATCACAAATAACTCATTTACATAATCAATTCCAAGCCAAAATAAACATAGTAAACTAACTAGTTTATTAACAACACTAACTAAACTTCAAAAATTCAAACTTTAACTAACAATTAAAAATAATAACATTACAAAATTAAATAAGAAACATACCCTAAATACGAATCCACGAATCTAATGCGACTTCCACGCTAAAATTTAACTAAGGAGATCTTTATAAAAGTTCTCCCACAACAAAAAGCCTTCTCAAAAATTGGAGGCCTTATTGTTGGTGAATGAAACAAAGGCCAAGCCCTTCTATTTATAGGTTTAGAAAATGGTGAAGTTCTCAATTTAGTCGATGTGAGACTTGGTTTATACTAATTTTTCAATAGCTCACTTTATGATTTTCTAACGCATTGCTCATAACTCCGATTAATCTAATTTTTGGATATGTTATACATGGTATGTAAGACTATTTTTAACAAATACGAATTACCTAATTCGGGTTCATTAGGTAGCTCAAACAAAGTCGTCAAAAGTGGACGTTCATAATAGCTTTTCAATCTCGTTTCAGCTTTACCTCTTTCGCTAAAAACAGGCATAACTCTTTCATTTTAAAATATTTTTGAGCGAATCTTGAGCCCACGCCAAGCTAACTTCTGGGGCTACAACTTTTATTCTTTGACCATTTCCAAATTCAACACATCAGCCCGAAATTCCGTTCAAATGGATCTGCACCAAGCACTTGTTGGGAAGTTTTGACACTACTACTTTGAAATGTCATAACTCTCTCCTCCGATATCGGATTTAGTCCGCTTTGAGTCTATGGAAATCTTATTTGGTGTATTATAACATACCAAAAGCCCAGAAGGTTTTGGAAATATTAACTGATCAAACAATGTCCCGAATAGCACATCCCACTACGACTTTCAATTTTGAGAAATTTGACACATTTCCTTCCAATCACCGTAATTCCTCATCCGAGGTCGGAATGAGGTCATTCCAAAGCCTATGGCTTCCTAATTCAGTGCACTACAACATATCAAAATCCCAGACCTTTTAAAGCACAAAAGTGGACGAGAATGCCCCATTACAGATCGCCTAAAAATAGTTTATCATGATCGGTTGAACCATGTTTGACCATCTATAACTTCTAATCTATACATGATATGGACTTGATTCTTTTTGCAGATTAAAGACCACATATCAGGCTACACATAACAACTTTTGAAGAACAAAACTCATGATCGAGCAAAGAGTTATGACCTCTGACATTTGGTGAAAAAAATAACAGAATTCGGTTTTTCCAACTTGCTTAAATCTTTAAATTCATGCACTTTGATGTTATAAGTCTTTGATTTATCAACTCATATTATCAATTAACATTCTATTACACAACTTTAAACAATCAATTGCATCAAATAACATCGAATCAAAGGATTTCTAGGTTTAGTGTTCTTATACCCTTTTTGCCAAAAATTCTTGATTCTTGCTTTTGATTTGTTATGGGTGATGGTTTGGCTTTGTTTAACAGTGTATGGGCAATCTTATACAAGGCAATTAAATGTAATATTTAATCACTAGATTTAATTCTTATAATTTACCAATTAACTTCTATCCTTTGGTAAATTAAAACACTTATACAATAACATCGAAATTAAACCCGGTAATTAAAATTAGGGTTTCTCAACGTCATCAATTAGAGTTTCTAATTGACCATTAGTGGTTCTTTATTTATCTGTATGTTACTAACACGCACATCGTTACGGTTTCTAATTTCAACCGATTAGGGTTATAATAATTAGGGTTTGTCCTAATTATCGACGTACAACAGTAATTAGGGTTTCTTCTAATTACCGATATTCTTATTCACAGTAACTTCATATACACAGTCACTACTCAGAAATACCCCATAACTGAGATTAATAATTAGGGTTTCACAGCACAGTAATATGCTATGACCTAATTGACCGTCATTGCTCAATATTATCTGTCCGCACATACCTAGTACATAATTATGGTACTATAAAATCATTATATAAATAATATAATATTATTATTCTCATCTCTTGATCACAATCCCAATCCAGGGTTTGGATCTCATGTCTGACTTATTCTTCGTACACATCATCAATAATCAAGTTAAAATAATTAACTTAAATATTCTGAACAATTCATATAATAAAATATTTATTATATAAATCTAATTATCACATCATATATTATTTCCAATCATGTTTTCATGGAAAATAATTAATAAAAACATTTCTACTACGTAAATTTATTACCATATAATTTGTGGTAATTAATAATTCCAAAATTATTTCTAATTTTCAAGTAATAAATGTATTCGCATTTATCGTTCACTTTACTTGACACTTAGTCTCGTCATTAAATAAAAAAAATTATACGCAAAATTTCTTATTTATTTTATATAGAAATTCTCAGGTTATTACATACACCGGTATTTCCTTCCCTTAATATTGAGGGAGATCTCGGTAAAAGAACATCAATAATGTCGACGTCGGGATTTTTAGATGTCCCTTTCCGTTACTTGTTCTTTGGTGTTCTCATTTTAGGTGAGATTTGTTTGAAAAAACAAGTGAAAAAGGTCCGACATGTATAATGTCGACGATGGACTGTTAAGAGTCGTCAGTTGGTTTTTTAAATGGTTGTACCAACACAACTGAGAAAAGGTTTGCACATTGACCCAGTGATGTGACACTGCTAAATGGGTCGGTGAAACCGAGATTCATTAGGGTTCGGGGACTTGGTTATACGGAGGGAAGGTGTTAGGCACCCTCCGACATCCGTGTTACCACGTTGACCGCCTCTTTTCAAGAAACTATTATCTGAATGTGTGTGTGTGTGTGGGTCAATGTGCTGTTATTTCAAGTAGTCTGAGGCCTCATTCGCACCTATATACATTGTGGTTTGAATTTATGTAAAATTCGCTTTTAAGCAAGATATAGCAATGATGTTTTATAAAAAGGTTTTTTCAAACCCTCGATGCTCAATAGTAATTGAGACCTTTACACTCCCATTTTATTAAGTGTTCTATTGGTTGATTTTATTTAATGAGATGCGAGGAATCCGCATTTAAAATAATATACAAATAATGCCAACTTCCTCGTGGGTATGGAAACCATCTGAGGAAATTCAGACAACGCAGAATAATTTACAAGCTGCTTACAGCTGAAAATGTCCATCACGAAAACCGAATCTAGATTCAATGGGAATAATCTGTGATCACATAATTCCTAGGCGCACAGAATACTGCAATTTGTATGAAAGCAGTAAGCAAGTATATATATAAAAGTTGTAAATATATATATACAAACATGATCACCAACCACGAGGCACCTCCATGGGGGATCAGAAATATAAATAAAGCTGTTAAAAGCTATCAACTGCCACGGAGGAAACTCCAGGCTGGACAAAACGTAAATAAAGCTGTAAATACAGGCAACCGCCACGAAAGAAACTCCAAGCGGAACAAAAATATAAATAAAGCTATACAAAGCGATCAACTGCCACGAAGTAAACTCCAAGCGTGATTTAAACGTAAAGAAAGTCAGAAGCGATCAACCACCACGTAAGTAAACTTCTAGGTGGGATTTAAATATATATATATATATATATATATATATATATAAGCAACAAACGCATTTGATGTAAAATCTAAGCTCATCGAGCGTAGTTCGACCACGCTCATATATATAAGTATATATATATATGTATATATATAAGCAAATAAACGCACTTGATGTAAAATCTGTGCTCATCGAAATGAGTAGTTCGACCACGCTTCATATATATAAGTATATATATATAAAAGCGAATAAACGCACCGGATGTAAAATCCAGGCTCATCGAACAGAGTTCGATACATAGTTAATATATATAAATGTATATATATATATATATATATATATATATATATATATATATATATATATTAAGCGATAAACACACTGCATCAAGTTCAGGCTCATCGAACAAAGTTCGACACACGCTTAATATATATAAATGTATATATATATATATATATATATATATATATATATATATACATATATATATATATTAAAGAAATAAACGCACTGCATCAAGTCTAGGCTCATCGAACAAAGTTTGACACACAATTAATATATATAAATGTATATATATATATAAGCAAATAAATGCTCCAGACCGAAGTTTAGGCTCAATCGAGGCATAACTCGATAATGTTAGTCAATATATATATATATATATATATATATAATATATGTATATATACAGACTGAAATAAAACCACGGACCGAAGTCCGGGCAAATGCAAACAACACGACTCTCAACGTGTAGAAGGGTGTGTGCAGAGATGAAGAGAAAGACTCTAAAGTGTGTGAGAAGGCTTACAGCTGACTGCCAAAGAAGACATATATCTCTTTAGAGTGGGTAAACACTGACTTATGTAGGTACAAAAGGGTTATATATGAGCTCACAGGTGTTTAAAAGTGGAAAGTACACTGCATGGGGTGAGTGCAGAGCAAATTGGGCAGGGCTTCCTCGCCTTTTTCTCTTGTAAAATGGCCACTCCAAGCCCTCTATTTATATAGCAGGTGTACCTACTTACTGCCGGGTGCCCCGGGCAAAGTGGGGTCCCACGTGTCGGCACGTACATTCGGACAATGCGTTGCCGCTTCGCTTTCGATTGCTCATAACTTTCAATCCGGGAGTCCGATGGACGCGTGCCATATCATTCCAGAAAGCTCTTTCCGAAAGCTACACAATGACATAGGATTTGCCCTTTTTGATTCCAGGAATATGGGTCCATGACCAAAATGGCATTCCCAGGTTTCCATCAGGTAGTCCGTTGAGCCGTTTTGCGTAGTTTGCGCTCGAAAGTTAAGATATGGTTCTTGTGGGACTTCTATTGAAGTAATTTGAGTTGATTTAATATGAGTTAAAGTTGAGTTAGCAAAATGACCATTTTGCCCCTCCCGAGGTTATCTCCGGTTTCCTCGCAGTTGTAGCAGTCTTTTCTCAGGATTATCTCTGAAGTTGGCCTGCTGTTGACTCTGACTGTCCACAGGGTTATATCTAAGGTTGGCTTGACCTCCTGGGGCTATCTCCAGGCTTTGATCTTGATCCCTCGAGGCTATCTCCGGGGTTGAAACTGACTTTCCCGGGGTTATCTCCGGATTTGGAAACTGTTTTCCCTGGGTTATCTCCGGGGTTGGAAACTGGATCTCCTGTGACTATCTCCGAGATTAAAAGTGATGTTGTGATCCTCCAGGTCTATCTCTGGAGTGTGAAAAAGATGTTTTTGCCCTCCTGCATTGTTAGTAACAGGCAAAGAAAATTTTGAGTGTCTACAGATGCCCCTCTTTATCATGTTCATGAAATGCAATGGAATGGACATGATAAAGATTAGTAGACACTTGACAATATGACAAGGTATTTTCAATGATGAAAATTACAATGTAATGAATGTTTATACTGAATGTCAAAATGTTTTCGCAAATCGCAGTTCGCAAATCGCACATCGTATTTCGCACTTCGCACTTTATTTTTCGCATTTGACCAAATCGTATTTCGCAATCTCGCACATCGCAATTCGCATATCGCATCGCAAATCGCAAATCGCATATCGCAAATCGCAATGTAATGAATGTTAAAATGTTTTTGCAAATCGCTTTACCTGTACCGATCATTGATGATGCCTATGCTGGTGTTAACTCCAATGTTTTGGCTTTTTGTCGGTGTCGTCGATGCTTGTTTGATGAAGAGAAATCGAGATGACGTTCTGAAATCACTGGACCTTCCCGATGTATATGCTGGTAGTTTACAATGGTGCCTATCCTGAGGGTATTTTGACAACGGATCCTACCCTGCTGGTAGTTGAATGCGCTGTCATCGCCAAACTATTTTGGTTCCCACTCGAACATTGGTATATAAAGCTTTCATCACTGAACTGTCTTGATGTTGTGCTTAATTGATGCCAATGGATTAGAATACTGGATCCTCCGATACCCTTTTTGTGGTGATTTGGAGTCTCTTTTCATTGTTAAGGCGCCAGTGCCCCATTTCTCGAAATAGCTTGATTCGTAACCTACCGAACTAATGACTTGAATGCCTCTAACATCCCTGGAGGGTGCAGCTCGTTCTTTTGCTGCCAAGATTTGAACTTCGGTGTAGAGGTCTCGATTTATAAGAATTTGGCACCGGTTGACACATTTTATGATGAGAATTTCATTCGCTAGACCTTTTGTTATCGGGCTCCTGCTTTTGAGTTAATGACTTTCTTGAGAATTTTCCCCTTCTTTTGTAGGGGCAAGCCAAAGTCGCCATAATTTCTTTCAGCAGTTCTCCCCTTGCTTTTGCTGAGAGGCTTGATCCCGCCTTAAGATCCTTCAATTTCTTGGAATTGGACAATGCCCCAGTCCTTTTGCTTGTTGATGTCGAGGGTTCGTATGAAAAACTCTCTTTGTTGATGAAGTCTCAATTGAGTTATATCCGAATCGTCAGTGAGATGATGTGAGGGAAGCTCTGATGATGATGTACCATGCTAATGATGTTGACTGGTGCATTTTCCTCTTTAGGATTGTTGATAAATGCCCCAGTGTTGAGTTTCTGCTGTTCCTGAGATTGCCCCAGTCTTGTTGTATGAGTTCCAATATCGGGTTGTTGCCACTTTTGAAATTGCCCCAGCTTTGCTTGTTGTCTGGGATAGTTACTTTGACATATGAGCTGATAAGACGTCGAGATCGTAGGAGGCTTTTACTTCTGTACCAGATGGTGAACATGCAGTGGATTTGGGCTTTGATGCCCTAAATCATTGTTACTGACTTGTTCTCGCAATCAGCGTTGATGGTTTTCTTCTGATTTGATGAAGCCTTGTGATTGAGGGTGTCGGATCTTTGAAGGTCCTTATTGCTGGTTGTCTTAGTGTATCACTGTTTCTTCCTTTCTGGGATTTGTACCAGATTCAATGGAATGACATTGAAGTGTTGTTGGGTCTTCTCGACATGGGTCGCTGACTTAGAGGGTTGTTCTTGAGCGTATATTTGGGATTGATGTTTGGGTTTGGATGTTTCTTTTGAGGGTCAGACCGCACCACTGATGACTGCCTATGTACTCATGTGTATGTGGGAGATCAGGTCGACGTAGTTCCTGCTTTATAAGATAAACTATTTGAGAAGTGATTGTTTGAGAAGTGTCTGCTTGGGTTTTTTGGGTTTTTGTTTGGTTTGACCGCACCATAAATGGCTGCCTACGTACTCCCATTAATGAGGGGAGATCAGGTCTTTCGTAGTTCTAACCTTGGTTTGAAAAGGGTCAAAGTGGTGAGTGGTGAGAAGGGCGTAGAGATGTTTTTATTTTGTTTTTTTTCTTTTTTCTTTTTTCTTTTTTTTTCTTCTTTTTTTTGTTTTGTTTTGTTTTTGTTTTGTTTTTGTTTTTTTTTTTTTTTTTTTTTTTTTTTTTTTTTTTTTTTTTTTTTTTTGTTTTTTTTTTTTTTTTTTTTTTTTTTTTTTTTTTTTTTTTTTCTTTTTTCTTTACATGCATGAAAAATAAAAGGCACACTACGAAGAAAGTGATATCGTCCCAATCATAACCTGGAACTCACAACTGTATCCTCTGGATCTACATCTTCTTGGCTAGTTGAGGCTTGATAGTTTAGTTGTCAGTGGTTATGTTGCCTTTAAGGCTCGCGATAAGAGTTACAACTTGGTTCTGAATGTCTTCACTTATGGCCATAACTTGATCGCTTCCTGATTCAATACATTTCTCAGGGACGCTTGAACTGGACGCATCGCAAAAAGGTATGAACTCCTGATTCTTTAATGAGTTGGTTTCCCCGATAACCTCACCACCTTTTCCTTCATTTGTTCCTTCACCTTTTTCTTGGGTTTAAAGGGATTCAACCATGAAATCTCCCTCGACCTGTTGTTGCATTTCTTGCGGGGAACTTTCCTTTTTGGCTTTTTCTTCCTTGGAAAGGATTAGTATTTCCTCCGCATCATCCAAGGTGATAAAATCAAGAATGTGGTTGTTATCTTTGGACCACAAAATGTTTGATGTTGGCGGAGGAAACTCCTTTGGGGATTCCCTTGTCTCCTCTGTCATTCCTTGCATTGGGATTAGTCCACCTTGTGTTCTACCAGAATTGGTGCTCATAGCCTTTACCTTCTCTGAACTGCCTGTCTCGAATGGACAACTTAGGCTTTTTATTTCCTTTTAACCTTTTTTTGTCATGGGAAATTCTATCTCCAGTTCCCCATTTTCAATGAGATCCTGGATTTTATGTCGCAAAGACCAGCATTCCTCAGTCGTATGCCCAAGCTCTTTAGAATGGTAGAGACATATCTTGGTGGAATCATAACTCTTCATCTTGGGATTTTTAGGAGGAAACAACTCAGTAATCCTTCCTTCGCTTATTAGAAAGTATAGCATTTCTTCGTTGGATTTGCTTAGAGGGGTGAATTTTCGGACTCTTATGGAGGTTTTTTGATCTTTCTTCTTTGAGAATTCGCATTCCCCCGAGCGATTTATTCGTTGGCGAGATCTTCTAGCAATTTGATCATCCCCCTTTTCTTGGCCTTCTGATAGTTGAGTGAAAAATTGCCTTGTATCCTGATGTTGGCGCACTATCAGCTTAGGCAGCAGATTTACTTGATTCTGGATCGCCTCTAATTTTTACATTACTGGCATACCTGATAAGTAGGTTTTATACCTACTTATTCGGTATCTATTACTTGAATTAGTTGCTTAATCTCATGTTTATTAGTTACTTTTCATGCATTTTGTGTTCGTTTTGTAGATTATATGCTTGGGAGATGAAATCGCAAAGAATTGGTATGAAATCGCAAAGAAAAGCAAATTCGGACATTGTTTGGGATTTCATGTTCTTGGCTTGGAACTTGGATTACATTGTAGAGCTTCTTCTTAGCTTTCTAACACATCTTGAATCATTCCAATCGGAGTTCGGATGCAAGAGTTATGATCTTTGTACCAACAGACGTCGAACGTCGCTATTTTGGGTGACCATTTGCATAGCAGTCACTTCCAGCCCAATTTAAACCTTCATCTGTTCGTTATTTCTCAATTCTCAAATAATGAAAGTTGTAGAGCTCGTCAATATCTTCGAGTGATAGGTGGCAGGCCTCGTAACTCTTCCCGGATCAAAAGTTATGGTCGTTCTACCAAAGGACGTCAGAGCAGAAAATATTCCTTCATAAAACCGCCGCCGGGTTGGGCATGCAAGTCACAAAGCAGGCCCCTAGCCCGCTGGGGCGGGCCCAAAACAAGCCTAGACTCCCTCCGGGGCTGGGGTATGCCCACAAAATGTGCGAAAATGCGAATTTTGGTCCAATTTAAGTCCGGAAAGGATTGTTTCAATCCGATTGACACAAGGACTTCCAAGAGGACTTCCAAGAGGACTTAAAGACATATGAAGAGACTTATAAAAGGAGGAGAATCACAAGGATTAGGGGGATGAGAGACTAGATAGAGGATTCAATTAGATTAGATTAGAGTAAATTAGACCAAAACACTAGTTCTAAATAGTTTTGGAGATTGAAGCAACTTGAAGACCATTGAAAATCAAGAGCATGAGCTTGAGGAAGATAGAGATTTGCTGACAACAGATTTATTCTTTACTCTACTCTTATTTTTATCTTTTAATGATTATTCAATTGTGGATTCTTAGTTTTAATTCAATAATCATGAACTAATTCTTTGTTTGAGATTACAATGGATCTTATTGTGTAGTTTATTTTAATATGCTTCGCTATCAATTATTATGTTCTATTGTGAGAATTGTCTATTGTGATTTGGACTTAATTGTTTAATTGATTGGTCATCAATTACCGTGATAATCTATATGAACTCGAGAGATGAAGTATTGATTTAGATCTTATTATGATAGCATGTGTCATGAATTTTGTCAATAGCAGATTTTTGATTATTGTTAAGGTAGAGATACGCTTGACATCGCATGTAATCGGATAGAGAACTTATTCTTCAACCTTCTTCAATTGTAATTCACATAGAGATATAGTGGGTTAGTTGATTAAGGTGTTTAACGGATTTTTATCTTAATTGTGGATTGACATTAATATGGGTATTATGCATCGAGAGGTGGCTTTATCTGCTTTAGTGTTCTTGATTAACAATTCAGGATAGAGAATAATTGATGAGAAGTGTGTTAACTTAAATGAAGGAAAAAGTGAAGTTGTGATCTTAAATCTCCGTTATCTTAATTTAACTAGTGGTAATTAGAATTAGTTTACTTATAAATTGAAATTCCTTCATTTAAATAAGATTGAGTTGGTTACGGGTTAGTACTTGGTGATTTTTATTAAACAATTCCTCGTGGGAACGATACTCTACTTTAACTTTATTACTTGTTGAACCACGTATACTTGCGTATTGTGCGTAATTAGATTTTACCCAATAAGTTTTTGGCGCCGTTGCCGGGGAATTAGTTTAATATTTTTTTACCAATATTAATTTTAATCAAATTAGTCTAAATTTAAACATTTTTATTTTTATTTTTAATTCTCTTCCTATATTTATCTTTTCAGGTACCATAGATGACTTTGTGTATCAATGGCCATACACGAACATGACTCAACGAAGAGAAACGGGGATTGATAGACTTAATGCATTTTCCGCAATGTCAGCACAGATTGAAGAACTATCGAAGAGGAAGTTGGATGTTTTTGCAGCCCAAATGAGTCGAAGGATTGCAGTTATGTGTGACTATTGTGATGGCAATCACCCGAGTAATCAATGCACCATCAATCTTGGGTCGGTACAGTATGGTGGTAATTACCTTAATCAGTATGCATATGATAATTATGATCAAGTTTGGGGGTATCACCCAGATTCTTCATGAAGCTATACTTATGAAGACCAATACTCTACTCCAAATCCAACATACACGCCGGAATTCTCATATCCACCTCCAATGCAACAAGAAGATAATTTAGAGTTGAAGGAATTTATGTTAAGGATTATAGCAAACCAAGAGGAGAGGATGATGAGTCAAGAAATATCGAGCCACAATTTTCAGCACCAGATGGAACAACTCATCACCACTTCAACTCATGGTCCTCAATACATGGATTCCAAAAAACTGAGATAGATAATTCAAGTTTGGAGGATTTGTGGTTCAAGTTTGTAGCATCAACTGAGGAGAGGACGATTAATCAAGCGCGGTCAATTCAGAATCAAGCGATAGCAATTCAAAATCTTCAAAATAAGATAGATCAATTGACCAAAGTCGTAAGCAACCTTCCTCGAAACAATTGGTGTTATGATGTGAATTCCGAGATTGATGAAGTGCCCGAGCCAAATCTACAACTGGATGAACCACAAGATGTTGGAAAAGAGACAAATAGGGATAATGACAACAAGATTAGTGAAGAACTAACTATAAGTACTAACAAGGATGAGCCGATGTTATTAGTGCCACAATTTCCTTCTCCACCAAAGTTCAAGGATCCGGTTAGATTTGCAAAATCATGCCCACTTGGTAGCCATGTCGTCGGCAAGGCTCTTTATGACATGAGAGCTAGTGCAACAATGAAGCCGTGGTGGGAAGAGAAAGAGAAGATAGACGAAGAGCCCATTGTGTTTGACACACTTCCATGCCCACATATGATCACAAACACAATGGAGATAGCACCTAGTCTTGTGCCCTTCTTCATGGAGATTATACCAAGTCAGAGCATGCTAGGTGTCTTTGATGCTATGACCATCACTTTTGGGAACCTCCCAAAGGATTATTTGCTACTAATGGATGGAGGGTTCCTCAATTACCAAAGAGGAATTGGATAGCGTTGACCAGACAAAGTCAGGCTGAAAGACTATAATTCAAGCGCTAACTGGGAGGCAACCCAGGAATTTTTTTATTTATTTATATGCTTTCCTAGTTTATTTAGTAGATAGGAATCCAAGTGTTATTCTAATCCATGTTGTCTCTCTTCATTGCAGGTAATTGGAGGTTCAATGGATAGGAAAATGATCGTCGCGCCAACGCCACCATCACCACAAGCTTAAATGATTATAGGGAAGTCCTCGTCCACTTCATGCTTTATTTTACAATGAGGACATTGTAATTGTTAAGTTTGGGGGAGTAAAATAATTTAGGTTTATTTATTTTTGCATTCATGTAGTGTAATTGCATAATAGTTTGCATAGTATAGTAGTTGCATAATAGTTTGTATTTATAACTAAAAAAAAATTCAAAAATTCAAAAATAATTATTAGTTAGTTACTATGTTCATTTGCATGAATCCAGTTGTTAGATAGTTTAAAGTTTGTTTTGGCCAATGATGAGATTGGAATTGGGTAGACAAGTATAGTACTGACCATTAGAGCTTTGATGTGATTTCTTGTTATGAATTGAGTCTTTTTCTGTTTGAAACTGGTATAATAAGGATAGCACAGTAAAAACAACTTGTTGAATGATTGAGTTTAAATTGATACATAATGGGATTCTAAAGGATAATGCTAGTTTGAATGAAAGAATGACAAGAATAAATAGTGATGGCTAAAGTTAGACAAGAACCTAAGTTTTGGGGAATATTTGGGGTATATAAGCTATAAAAAAAAGAAAAAAAAGTATGAATAAACACCGTGGCGTGCTTGTCTAGTTTTTTGGCCTTTGTTACTTGAATAAGTAAGCCCGAGGGGATTGTCCTTACACCTAGCTTAAGGTCTTAATGGTCTGGGAGTCGTTGGTCGAAAGCTTGTTAAGGTAGCATTGAAAAGCCTAAGGGAATAAGACATTGCATAGCTATGTGTATGTAAACGAAAAAGAAAAAAACATGAATAAAACGGGAAATAAGAGCAAAAAGCCCCCGTAGATGAAAAATAAAGCATAAGTATCCCATGTTGACCTCGATATTGGTAATTGTTTGATTTTAGTTAGATCTAGCTTATTTTTGGATTTCTTGAGTTTACACTATATGATGCCTTCAAAGAGACTTGTTATGTGTTAAATTTGATTTTATATCAGTTAACATTGTTGTGGAGCACACACGCACTATATTAGTGATAACAGTCTAAGATTTGATGATTGATTGAGAAATTATTGATTTGTTTTGATATGATGTATTATCATGTTTACTTGATTTCTCTAAGGCTGGTTGAATAGACTTGTTTCTGTCATTACTGTTGGATTCGTAGGCATATAGATTAGTTGCATTGCATTATTGTTTTGTGTTTTTGCTTGAGGACAAACAAAGGTTTAAGTTTAGGGCTATTTGATAAGTAGGTTTTATACCTACTTATTCGGTATCTGTTACTTGAATTAGTTGCTTAATCTCATGTTTATTAGTTACTTTTCATGCATTTTGTGTTCATTTTGTAGATTATATGCTTGGGAGATGAAATCGCAAAGAATTGGTATGAAATCGCAAAGAAAAGCAAATCCGGACATCGTTTGGGATTTCATGTTCTTGGAACTTGGATTACATTGTAGAGCTTCTTCTTAGCTTTTTAGAACATCTTAAATCATTCCAATCGGAGTTCGGATGCAAGAGTTGTGATCTTTGTACTAACGGACCTCGAACGTCGCTGTTTTGGGTGACCATTTGCATAGCAGTAACTTCTAGCCCAATTTCAACCTTCATCCGTTCGTTATTTCTCAATTCTCAAATAATGAAAGTTGTAGAGATCGTCGATATCTTCGATTTGATAGGTGGCGGACCTCGTAACTCTTCCCGGATCAAACGTTATGGCCGTTTTACCAAAGGACGTCAGAGCAAAAAAATTTCCTTCACAAAACCGCCGCCGGGTTGGGCATGCAAGTCACAAAGCAGGCCCCTAGCCCGCCGGGGCAGGCCCAAAACAAGCCTAGACCCCCGCCGGGGCGGGGGTATGCCCACAAAATGCGCGAAAATGCGAATTTTGGTCCAATTTGAGTCCGAAAAGGATTGTTTTGATCCGATTGACACAAGGACTTCCAAGAGGACTTAAAGACATATGAAGAGACTTATAAAAGGAGAAGAATCACAAGGATTAGGGGGATGAGAGACTAGATAGAGGATTCAATTAGATTAGATTAGAGTAAATTAGATCAAAACACTAGTTCTAAATAGTTTTGGAGATTGAAGCAACTTGAAGACCATTGAAGATCAAGAGCAGGAGCTTAAGGAAGATGGAGATTTGCTGACAACAGATTTATTCTTTACTCTACTCTTATTTTTATCTTTTAATGATTATTCAATTGTGGATTCTTAGTTTTAATTCAATAATCATGAACTAATTCTTTGTTTGAGATTACAATGGATCTTATTGTGTAGTTTATTTTAATATGCTTCGCTATCAATTATTATGTTCTATTGTGAGGATTGTCTATTTTGATTTGGACTTAATTGTTTAATTGATTGGTCATCAATTACCGTGATAATCTATATGAACTCGAGAGATGAAGTATTGATTTAGATCTTATCATGATAGCATATGTCATGAATTTTGTTAATAGCAGATTTTTGATTATTGTTAATGTAGAGATACCCTTGACATCGCATGTAATCGGATAGAGAACTTATTCTTCAACCTTCTTCAATTGTAATTCACATAGAGATATAGTGGGTTAGTTGATTAAGGTGTTTAACGGATTTCTATCTTAATTGTGGATTGACGTTAATATGGGTATTATGCATCGAGAGGTGCTTTTATCTGCTTTTGTGTTCTTGATTAACAATTAAGGATAGAGAATAATTGATGAGAAGTGTGTTAACTTAAATGAAGCAATAAGTGAAGTTGTGATCTTAAATCTCTGTTATCTTAATTTAACTAGTGGTAATTAGAATTAGTTTACTTATAAATTGAAATTCCTTCGTTTAAATAAGATTGAGTTGGTTACGGGTTACTACTTGGTGATTTTTATTAAACAATTCATCGTGGGAACGATACTCTACTTTCACTTTATTACTTGTTGAACCACGTATACTTGCGTGTTGTTGCGTAATTAGATTTTACCCAACAATACCCTCCTCCGAGTTTTCCCACTCTAGGACATATGTTTTGTGCCTTTGGGGGTATTCCTCCATCCTTCGTATGTACTTACAAATTGGATACATTTCATCGCTTCCTAACCCAATCATGTTTACTTCCTCCGTATCATGATGTACCAGAAGGTTGGTGTTGACATTTTGTTGGTCGGGTTGTTGAACCACAATACTACTACTTTCGATCAGATTTTGAATTTTATGCTTTAAGGACCAACAATCTTGTGTATCGTGTCCTGGAGACCCTGAGTGGTAAGCACATCTTTGGCTTGGATTGTATCTTTTGCTCCCTGGTTCCAGAGGTCGGGCCAATTCGGTAATTTTCTTGTGATCCATTAATATCGCCAATACATGTTTAAGGGAATCGCCCAGTGGAATGAATACCCGATTTTCCGTTCTTTCAAATTTTCTTTTCCTGTCTGTGTATTGGTTGAATGCAGTCTGTTTTTGAGATGGCAGATTGTCTTGCATTTTCCGAATGGGGGGACTGTAGTTTGGCCTCCTAGCTTGCCCCTGTACAACAAGGGATATATCTTCATTGCCTTTATCGAGTACCCCCTTGGGATCGCTCGCATATTTGTCAGTTTTTATATGCTTGGCGACTGCTTCCAAGGCAGTGAAGTCTTTAATCTTGCCTGCCTTCAGGCCCATCTCTGCCATTTCGCCGTGTTTGATCATTTCTGAGAATGGCTTTCCTATGCCTCCTAGGATCCTCTCGTAGTACGGAGCCTCTTGGATATCAATAAACGTCATTACCATCTCATTTTCTGTCATTGATGGAATGACTTGTGCTGCTAGATGTCTCCACCTTTGGTCATATTCTCGGAAAGATTTAGTACTTTGCTTTTTGACTTTAGTCACTTGGTATCGATCCGGTGCCATTTGTGACTGAAAACTGTACTAATTTAGAAAGGCATGGGCCAATCCTTCCCAGTTATGGATTTTGGCATTGTCAAGTCGGGCATACCAGGCTTTAGCCTCTCCAGTGAGACTCTTTTGAAAAAGTTGCATTCTAAGGCTTTCATCTTCAGCATAAGACCCCAGTTCGCCAATGTACACTATTAGGTGTGTATAGGGATTGCCTGCCCCATTGTACTTTTCAAACTCTGGGACTTTGAATTTGGTATGGTATCGAGCCCCTGGGAATATGCATAGATCTGAATAGGTGACACTCCCATAATTTACAGTTCCTTTAATTAACCGGATGGTCTCCTCCATTTGTTGGAATTTCTTTCTTATATCCCCAGTTTCTCGATCATCCTTGAGATTTGTGATCTCTTTATTGGAATGAGGTTTAGGTATCTGGGTTTCCATCTTTTTACCAATACCCTGACTGCCCCCTGGTGTGAAGGACTCTGGTTGAGTAGGCATTGTCTGGCCTTGCATATTTTTACTTTGATCTTTTATAAATACAACCAATTCTGCTATCTGATTCCTTAATCCTTCAAACTCCTCTCGGGAAACAGGAGTAGGATCAGGCTGGCCCGGTGTAGCCATGCCTAACGGTGGGATCAGTGCCTTCTTGGACTTTAAACGGGTAACGGGACCGATTTCTTCCCTGCGAAAGACTTGCATAGTTTAGTCTTTAGGGAATGTGTATAATAACATGCTATGTGATGTGTCCATTTTAGGAATTTTATCCTGCAAAACGGATGTCAGTCGTTTGTAGCATGTTTTAAAATATGTATGTGTACACATTTTTTCATATTTCTCATTACATGGAGATAGATATGGAATGTAATTCCAAGTAATTGTGTTTATAAGTAATTTGAAATGAGAGCATGAAGAGACTTTCCTCCGTTTTGGGTTTATCAGAGGCTGACCTATCTTAGGTTACTCTCGCTGCTTTTTGGCATGAAGGTTCCCAAATCATCGCAATCTACTTGATGGGAAGTTAATCCGGGCTTTCAACTGGAGCAAATTTGGGTGGTGCCTTTCCTGAGCCTCAGAGAATTAGTCTTCTCACGAGTCCAGTAATCAAACACCGACGAGATAGCCTCCTGGTGGAGGGATCACACAACATATATACATATATCGCATCTCACCGTATGAAAATGATGACATGTACGAAGCACTAATATCACAAGCAGTTATGGTGCGAAGCACTAAGTGCAATAAGGAAATGCATTCGTACACATTCATCAAATGTAAATGCACCATCCACACACAAGCAGATAACAGTTTTGAAAAGATTGTAATAGCGGCTTAAGTCCTCTTACTGGAGTCCCCAGCGGAGTCACCACTTGTCGACATCGGGATTTTTAGATGTCCCTTTCCGTTACTTGTTCTTTGGTGTTCTCATTTTAGGTGAGATTTGTTTGAAAAAACAAGTGAAAAAGGTCCAACATGTATAATGTCGACGATGGACCGTTAAGAGTCGTCAGTTGGTTTTTTAAATGGTTGTACCAATACAACCGAGAAAAGGTTTGCACATTGACCCAGTGATGTGACACTGCTAAATGGGTCGGTGAAACCGAGATTCATTAGGATCCGGGAACTTGGTTATGCGGAGGGAAGGTGTTAGGCACCCCCCGACATCCGTGTTACCACGGTGACTGCCTCTTTTCAAGAAACTATTATCTGAATGTGTGTGTGTGTGTGTGGGTCAATGTGTTGTTATTTGGAAGTAGTGTGAGGCCTCGTTCGCACCTATATACACAGGGTTTGAATTTATGTAAAAATTCAGTTTTAAGCAAGATATAGCAATGATGTTTTATAAAAAAGGTTTTTTCAAACCCTGATGCTCAATAGTAATTGAGACCTTTTACACTCCCATTGTATTAAGTGTTCGGCTTGGTTGATTTTATTTGACAGATGTGAGGCATCCGTACGAAAATAATATACAAAATAATGTCGACTTCCTCCTGGGTATGGAAACCATTTGAGGAAATTTAGACAACGCAGAATAATTTACAAGCTGCTTACAGCTGAAAATGTCCATCACGGGAACCGAATCTAGATTCAATGGGATGAATCTGTGATCACATGATTCCTAGGCGCACACAATACTGCAATTTGTATGAAAGCAGTAAGCAGGTATATATATAAAATTTGTAAATATATATGTACAGACATGATCACCAACCACGAAGCACCTCCATGGGGATCAAAATATAAATAAAGTCGCTAAAAAGCTATCAACATACCACGGAGGAAACTCGAAGTGACAAAACGTAAAAAGCAAAGCGATAAATACGGTCAACCGCCATGAAGAAGAAACTCAAAGTGGACAAAATGTAAATAAAATCAGATAAAAGCGATCAAGCGCCTTAAGTAAACTCCAGGCGAGATGAAAACGTAAAGAAAGTCAGTAAAAGCAATCAACCACCACGAAGTAAACTCCAGGTGGGACGAAATATATATATATATATATATATAAGTATGTATATATATATATATATATATATATATATATATAAAAGCAATAAATGCACCGGATGTAAAATCCAGACTCATCGAACAGAGTTCAACCACAGTTCATATATATTAGTATATATATATATATATAAAAAAGCGAATAAACGCACCGGGATGTAAAATCCGGGCTCATCGAGCGTAGTTCGACCACAGTTCATATATATATATATATATATATATATATATATATATATATATATATATATATATATATATATATATATATATATATAAAAGTGAATAAACATATGGGATGTAAAATTCAGGCTCATCAAATGTAGTTCGATACAGTTAATATATATATATATATATATATATATATATATATATATATATATATATATATAAAAGCGATAAGAACGCAGGCATCAAGTCTAGGCTCATCGAACAAAGTTCAACACACGGTTAATATATATAAATGTATATATATATATATATATATATATATATATATATATATATATATTAAAGCAAATAAACGCTCCAGACCGAAGTCTAGGCTCAATCGAGGCATAACTAAACAACGTTAGTCAATATATATATAAATATATATATATATATAATATATGTATATATACAGACTGAAATAAAACCACGGACCGAAGTCCGGGCAAAAGAAAGCAACACGACTCTCAACATGTAGAAGGGTGTGTGTAGAGATGAAGAGAAAGACTTTAAAGTGTGTGAGAAGGCTTACAGCTGACTGCCAAAGAAGACTTCTATATCTTTAGAGTGGGTAGACACTGACTTTTGTAGGTACAAAAGGGCTATATATGAGCTCACAGGTGTTTAAAAGGGAAAGTACCTTTGAATGGGGTGAGTGTAGAGCAAATTAAGGCGGGGCTTCCTCGCCTTTTCTCTTGCAAAATGGCCACCCCAAGCCCTCTATTTATAGAGGGGGAGCCGCAGTCTACTGCACACCTAATGGCAGTGTACTGCAGTGCCCGGTGTGCCCCGCGCGTGGGTGGGTCCGTCGTGTCGTCAAATCGTACATTCAATAATCGTTGTTAAACTTTATTTCATAACTTTCAATCCGGGAGTCCGATAGACGCGTGCCATATCATTCTGAAAAGTTCTTTTCGAAAGCTACACAATGACATAGGATTTGTCCTTTTTTGATTCCAAGAAGATGGGTCCATAACCGAAATGGCATTCCCGGGTTTCCATCAGGTAGTCCGTTGAGCCATTTTGCGTAGTTTGCGCTCGAAAGTTAAGATATGGTTCTTGTGGGACTTTTATTGAATTAATTTGAGTTGATTTAATATGAGTTAAATTTGAGTTAGTAAAATGACCATTTTGCCCCTCCCGAGGTTATCTCCGGTTTCCTCGCAGTTATAGTAGTCTTTTCTCGGGGTATCTCTCCAAGTTGGCTTTATTGTTGTTGACTCGGTATCCTCAGGGTTATCTCTGAGGTTGGCTTGACCTCCTGGGGCTATCTCCAGGCTTTGATCTTGATCCCTCGGGGCTATCTCTGGGGTTGAAACTGACTTTCTCGGGGTTATCTCTGGATTTGGAAACTGTTTTCCCAAGGTTATCTCCGGGTTGGAAACTGGATCTCCTGTGACTATCTCCGAGATTAAAATTGATGTTGTGATCCTCCAGGTCTATCTGTGGAGTGTGAAAAAGACGTTTTTGCCCTCCTGCATGGTTAGTAGCAGGCAAAGAAAATTTCGAGTGTCTACAAATAAGTTCTTATCCTGTTAATGAAAGAGAGAATTTTCGAAAAAGTTATTTACTCAAGGTCCCGACTCAACCAATACCTCATAAATTTTCTAATACACTAGTTAGTGGAGTTGCTCGTAAATTCAACAAGAATTGGTACAAAAAATATCCAAGTTGGCTAGAATATAGTTTGAGTGAAGATGTTCTATTTTGTTTGTGTTGTTACCTATTTAAAATTGATCATGGTAACCAAGGTGGTGGGTATGCATTTGTTGGCAAGGGATTTGGAAATTGGAAGAGGATGGATATATTGGAAATACATGGAGGAGATCATGCTAGTGTTCATCATAAATGTGAACATATTTGTCGTGATTTATTAAATCAACCTCAACACATAGATATCAATCTTGCTAACATAACTAAGAAACAAAGGATCAATTATTGTCTTTTATTGCTCGCATCAGTTAAATGTGTTAGGTATCCTTTAAAAGAAGGATTGCCTTTTCGTGGTATAAGTCAGAGGGTTCAAGAAAAAGAGGGTTATTTATTTCATAGCTAGAGTTTCTTTCGAAAAACAATGATGAGGTGCATAAAGTTATCCTAAAAAATGCTCCAGAGAATCATAATTTGATTGCACCCGCAATCCAAAAAGATATTTGTAGAATAGCTGCATTTTTGACTACATATGTTATCATTAAAGAAATTAGGGATAGTTTTTTTTCTTTGTTGGTTGATGAGGCTTGTGACGAACGAGATTTTTGTAATTTAATTTTAATATTATTGAAGTAAATAAATATTTTCAATGATTTAATCATTAGATTAAATAATTAATTGATGCAATTGTGGTAGATTAATTTAATTATATGTGCTATATTTATTAAATTAATGTGGAGAATTTTATTATTTGATATATGTAATTATGTGAGCTTATTGTATTAAAAGAAATACTAAATAAGCCTAATATTATTTTAATTTATTTATTTATTAATTAGAGATTTAATAATTTGACATTATTATTAAAGGAGAAATTTAATTATATGACTATGTGAATTTATGAGAAATTATTATATTTTATTTATATTAAATTAAATAAATTAATTGAGTTATTTTATAAAGGGTGTGACATTATTTAAACTATATGATAAAAGAATTTATTAAATTAATTGAGTTTAAGCCTTTTAAGGCTAGCCAAACATAACACTAGTGGAGGTTGAGGCGATTAACCCATGATGGGTAACCGACCTCCACAATCGTCGATTTATTTGATCTGACGTCTTCTTTATTTCATTTTCTTAAGTCCGATAAAACTAGTTAGAGAGAATCAGAAAATTTTCAGAGAGAATTCAGAGGATTTGTGAGAAACTCTGTGATTGAAGAAGCTTTTGAAAAAGGGTTTTATCTCTATTCATTAACACTCTGGGTAATCTCTCCAAACCCAATTTCTCTTTTACGTCATTAAGATTTCATGAAAATGGCTTTCAAAGTTTTTGTTTAAACCTCTGTATTTGGGAAAGGAGTAATGTTTATGGGTTGTGTATGTATTAATATGTATCAAATCGTATTCAATTATATATTAAATAGATTACCATATTATCAGTGTCATAAAACAAGTCGTATATGTTGCTCAAAACTTACAGAGTATGGGTTTTGGCCATATGGCCCTTATACGTAACTTTAATGTGTCAAACATAAATGATTTCGTAAAATTTACACTCGTATATTATTATGCATGTTAATACGAAGAGACCAAACTTTAAATGAATGGATTCGGTGTTATAACGAATCCGTAATATTAATTTTCATGATTTATGTTCAAGAACATCAAGAACAGTACAATTTGCATAATTTAATTCTGTGATTATGTGTTTTAAATGGTTAAAGTCACTCTATAAATGTTGAGTAATGATTATATACGAATTCTAACATGTGGGTATGATTTAATTCGTGTAGTAATAATTTAATTGGAGTTTTTTTGGCTGTGTTCTGCAATTTTCGCGAATTGCGAGCAGCTTTCTTGTTCATGCCATGGCCTTGGTCTCGCCTTAACATCCGCATACTGCTAGACTCCATGGTGCTTGCAGTACGCTATCGATCCATCCTTGGCATGCCCCAGGTACCCACAAGTCGTCATGCATTTAGAGTACTAGTAAAAAAGTGAAATAAGCAGCTATCACTCTCGAAATGTTCATAAATGAACTATTTTTAAATGTTCAAGTCTAGCAATGTGATAACAACTTAATTTAATAAACATAGAAATATGTTAGAAGTATAATGAGATGTTAAAATAGTTTCTTAACATGTAAATAACATAATTGCATGTGGATTGAATTATTGAATATATAATTAGCTTGTTATTTGTGAAGTATAAAGTATGAGACAATAAGTGTAGTAACTGACTAAGTATAGTCATGAATTTGAGTTAGCCAAAGAATAAGCTTGTGATGTTTAGTACGTTATAATTGACTGGTATTGTGAACGTAATTGATATGTAGGATTTAAATCAAAGAATGAGTTTAATTAAAGTGTAATCTACGCACAAGGCAAGTTTCCTAACCCAACTTGTTATCATTATGGAGTTATTCTCATTACTGTTATTCAAGTTCGAATTGTTATATTAAATATTGAGTATCTTTCAAAGCATGATTTTGTTATACAATAATTGTCCTATTGTATACCTCTTGAGATTATTATTCAAATTAATTATCATTATTGTTGAACCTTATTAGACTAGTGAACTTTATTGATTCAACTAGTCCTTAGTTGATGAACGTTCTAAATTTCAAAACCCTTATTGAATTATCCAAACCGAACTTCCTTTGGTGCAGACTCGAATGTCAAACCGAGATGAACAACCTACAAAGGTATTTACTTATGCGTTAGCGTTAAGATATTGCCTGCATGTATGGTACTAAGGGTTGATCCCCTAAATGCAGTAGAAAGGTCCATAGTCTTATGACTGTTAAAGGTTTCAAGTATAACCCTTGATAACCTAGGACATAGTTCAAGGTCTTATGACCCTCAGAAATCTTTTGATTCTTGTTATTCATTCTTGATTCAAAAGTTGAGCTTTTATTTCAGAAGTTATTATTTCTCTCGCATGTTATTATTCATTGTTATATTTTTATACTTGTGGGCAATCGTACTCACTCTTGTGTAATAATAACATTGCAGTTAAGAACGAAAGAGCAGAAGAACCTTCCACTAGTAAAGGCAAGGGCAAGCTTAGCAAGTAATGAAGACTGATTATTTATGTGATGTAATTAGAATTGATGTTACTTAAGACTTGTTGTTTAAATTTTCGCACAGATGTTTAAGGTTAGTTTAACATGGGATTGTATTATTATTCGGATGTTGTAACCCTTAAGGGGAAGATTTTATTTCTATCGATTGCATGATTTGCATTTATTATGGGTAGATAGATAGATGATATTTGTACAGTGAACACCAAATCCCGGGGAATTGAAGTACCCGGATTTGGGGGTGTCACAAGGCTCGTGATACATCAATCAAAGAACAAATGATAGTGGTTTTACGATACACGTGGTTGTATCATTGAGCAATTTCTTATTGTTGGTGAAAATCAATACGCTTAAAAGCACGCAAGTGTACATGGTCAACATGTAATATAGTAGTGAATAAAGTATCGTTCCCACGAGGACAAAATATCAAGAGTTTTAACTTCACAATTATCAATTTTGTATTAACCCTAATTTTATTAAACTAATCAATTCAATGGTTTTAAATTATATAAAAAAAACTAAATTAATAAAGAAATAAACTATCACAAAATAGTCACCAATAACGAAATCCGGAATTTCAAACAAATAATGGAGAATTAGACTTATGATTTCACCCTTAGCTTCCCTCTGATTTTCCAACCTTTATTCCAACTCAATTCAATATTCCAGTTTATTAATCAAGAACACGAACGTAGTAAGAGCCACCTCTCGATGCACTAATACCATAATAACATCAATCCATAATTAAGATAGAAATTCGTTAAACACCTAAATTAACCAACTCACTATATCTCTATGTGAACTGCAATCAAAGAAGGTTAAAGTCTAAGCTCTCTATACGATTACATGCGATCTCAAGCGTATCTCTACCTTAACAATAATCACAAATCTGCTATCAACAAAATTCATGACACATGTTATATTAACTAGGTCTAGATTCGAATCTCCTCTCTCGATTCCTTTCAAATCCACAAAGAACTGTTGATCAGGCAATTCATAAATTCACGCTCAAATTAACATAGATAAACTGAAAATATCTTATTGAATTGGAAATCAAAGTTATAGAATCATCGTTTCACCCAAGGATCCATCACAAGTCTAATAAGTAAATTAGCTCATAACGAATGAATTAAAAACTGAATAATTTGTTGAAAACATCCTTCCAATTACAAATAAGACTAGAGAGAAGAAGAATAAAGAAAACCCCTCCACGTAGCCTTGATTCGCAATCGTTGTGACAATCTCTGAAATTTACTCCTCCAACGTTTGCTCTTGAATCCTTGAAATCGCTTTTGAATTAATGCCCTTTTGTTGTATGATTGTTGTTTTTCTCTGTAATAGCAAGCTCTCCCTCTCTCTTGGCCGAAATCTCTTTTTATTAGAGTCCAAACGCATCATTCACGTCCCACAAACCGAAACACTAGCGAAATTTGCAATGAGCAGACACTCTGAGAATCGGGACCCCACTTCCGACGGAAGTAATCATCTACAACGAGCCCCCCGTGAAGCATAGCCACTGACTTCAACTTTTTCTTTCTCCAACTTTTTTCCACTTTTGCTCCAAAAAGACCGCATTTCCTCACCAATAGCATCCATGATCACCCTACACATAAAATAACATGAAACGAGTAAAAACGAACACAAAACATGAAGATAACTACGAATTTAAACTTGAAATGAATATCGATTCGTGTATATAAAATCTACTTATCAAAATCCCCCAAACTTAAACCGTGCTAGTCCTCGAGCACAAAACAAACTACATGCTATGCAATGCAATGAAATGCAATAACAATCTAAATATCTAAAAATCCAATAACATCGCATAAACTAACTTATCCCATCGGCCTCAGAGAAAACAAGCAACTTTACAATACAAATTATCAAAACCAATCCACACTTACATATTAACTCTCAATTCTTGAACAATTATCACTGGTATAGTGTGCATGTGTGATCAACATCTAAGATAACTGATACGGACCCAAATTCAATACATAAACAACTTTTTAGAAGGAATCATACAGTGCAAACTTAAAAATATCAAAGATAGGCACGACTCAACTACAATTAAACTCAACCAAATTCAAGGGTATATGCAGGATACTTATACTTTCTTTTCTTCTTTTTTTTTACACGGGGGCTTTTTGCTCTTTTCCCATGATTATTTCCCTTATATTTTTCTTTTGATATATGGTTGGTGAGTGCATTTTACGCTCCATCTCACGCTTGTGTTTATGGGGAGTGTTTCTCCTTAACCCACCACAAGACTCAACATGTTTCATTCTTTCTCTTTTTTTTTTCTTTTTCTTTTTTTAACAAGCTTATATATCCCACATATATTCCCCCAAACTTAGGTTTTTGCCTAAGTTAAGCCTTCACTGCCTATCCTTGTCATTTTCTAGTTCACCCTAGCATTATCCTTTAGAAACTTTTTATGTGTCAATTTGAACTGACCAGTCAACAAAGATGTTATTAGTGCTACCCTTTTTATAACAGTTTCAAACAAGTCCAAGAATCGATTCATAACAGAAATTATATCATAGTTTTAATAATCCATACTATATTGGTTAACTTGTTCACAATCTCATCATTGGCCAAAATAAACTGTAACGTACGACACCGTTGGACTTTTTTTTTTTTTTGTATGCAAACACCTAATCCATAATGCAAATACCTAATCTATAATGCAAAACTAGATAATGAAAACAAAAATAACAAAATACATGCAAATAAACAAATAAATCCCCCAAACTGAAATAAGACAATTCCCTCATTGGATAAAAAATTAAGTGCAATAGGACTTCCCTGGAATCATCTAAGTCTGGGGAGGTGGGTGGTGCTCTTCTTCATCAGAATCACTAGGAGGAAATCGAGGTAATGGACCGGGTGGTTGATATGGAAATTGAGTCGCCGGGTTGAAACTTTGGAGTGTTGTGTTGAATGAGGCGAAAGATGCGTTCATGGCATCAAACATTTGATCTTGGCGCGCCATCGCCATCGCGCATTCGTCGTCTTGCCCTATTATCTTGTGATCATCGATTACGGAACTCGAGGCGAGAGTACTAGAAATGGCCTCAGTCGGCGGTACCTGCTCGGTTCCTTGATCTCCCATCGTCTCATCCTCATCTCCCGAGGTAGCTTCGGCATCGACTTCGTCTTCCGACGCCGATGGAAAAATAAAACCCAAACCCCGTGGATGTGACTCTCCTCCACCCCAAACTGAATACCGCGCAATCATTCTTTAATCAAGCAAAGCAAGCAGCGATTGAGTGGGATCATCATCAAAATAACGTACCCCGGTGTTGCGGCACAACGCACATATAAGTGAAGGGTGTGGAAAATAGCCCGAAAAATTTCCACGTAAGCACCGGCGGATGGAGAAACTGATGATGGCCCCGACGTCGATAATGAAATCTTGCACAATGGCGTATAACAGTAACGCCTTCTCTTTGGTGATGTCCGAAGTGTGTTGGGACGGAAGCAATTTTGCACACAAAAGGAGTAGGCATGTGGATATGTGTAGGGAAATAAGGATAGGGCGTGGCTTAAAACAGGCGTGTTCTGCCTTGGGTTTGGGACCCCAGCCGTGAGTGTAAGTAGCAACAAAAAAGGCCATGCATGATGGGCATGCTTCATCTGTTAAAAATTTTGGCCAAAATTTTTGAGATGCAAAATTCTCCAATTTTCCTCCATTTCCTAATCGTTATTGCTCTGACTCACGTTGGACCTCTCCTGAAACCAAAAACATGCAATATGTTAGATTAATGACGACTTGGAGTTTCAATGAGATTTTTAATACTTTTCAGAGATTTTTAGCAAAACTTATAATTGACAAGACCTAACTACTGCTTTATAAACTATATCCTAACAAATTAAACATGAACTATGAAAAATAAAGAAAAGTTGGGTTGCCTCCCAATTAACGCTTGATTTTAAGTCATTCAGCCTGACTACTCCCTGTTTTACTGTGTATCAGCGAGGGTAATGACGTCGGCGTCCCAATTTGACTCGCCATCCCAGTAATGCTTTATCCATTGACCAGTGACCTTGAACATTTCTAACGGATTACGACTGTAGAGTTCAACGGTGCCATGAGGAAATACTCGTTTTATAGTAAATGGTCCCGACCATCTCGACTTAAGCTTTCCAGGGAACAATCGCAGCCGTGAATTGAACAAGAGAACTGCTTGACCTGGCTCGAATGTTCATTGCACAATTTTCTGGTCGTGCCATCTTTTAACTTTTTCATTGTATAGCTTGGCATTCTCGTAGGCTTGGAGGCGGAATTCGTCTAGCTCATTTAGTTGGAGTAGCCTCTTTTCTCCTACAACGGCTTGATCAAAATTCAATTTCTGTATGGCCCAGTAAGCCTTGTGATGTAGCTCCACCAGTAAGTGACATGCTTTTCCGTACAAGAGTTGATAAGGTGACATCCCGATTGGTGTTTTGTATGCAGTCCGGTACGCCCATAATACGTCATCCAACCTAAGTGACCAATCTTTCCGACTCGGATTTACGACTTTGTCCAATATCCTCTTAACTTCTCTGTTCGATACCTCGGCTTGCCCATTAGTTTGAGGGTGATACGATGTAGCCACCTTGTGGTTTACCCCATACTTAGCCAAAAGAGCTGTAAACGACTTATTGCAGAAGTGACTACCTTCATCACTAATTATTGCTCTTGGCATGCCAAACCTCGTGAAAATGTTTTTTTGAAGGAATTTGAGGACCACCTTGGCATCGTTCGATGGTAATGCTGCAACTTCAACCCATTTCGAGACGTAATCCACCGCGAGTAGAATATACTGATTGCTCAAAGACGAAGGGAAGGGTCCCATGAAATCGATGCCCCATACATCAAAGATTTCCACTTCAAGAATTGTTTTGAGGGGCATCTCATTCCGTTTCGATATGTTTCCCACCCTTTGGCATCGATCACATGTTTTCACAAATTGGTGGGCGTCTTTGAACACTTTAGGCCAATAAAACCCAGATTGAAGCACTTTTTCCGTGGTGCGCTCACTCCCATAATGTCCACCGTATGCCGATGAGTGGCATTCTTGTAATATGTTGTGGACTTCACTGTATGGGATATATCGTTGAATCATCTTATTGGCGCATTGTTTGAATAAGTATGGTTCATCCCATATGTACCACTTGACGTCATGCAGAAACATCTTTTTCTGTTGTCGTGTAAGATCCGGGGGAAGCATTTTGCTCACCACATAATTCGCGAAGTCTGCATACCACAGAAATTCTGCATTCAACCCAAATAGTTGCTCATCCGGGAATGACTCGTTGATCACGCATCTATCTTCATCCTTTTTCTCCAAATTTTCCAGCCTTGATAAATGGTCGGCAACTAGATTCTCCGTCCCTTTTCTATCTTGAATTTATAAATCAAACTCTTGAAGTAGGAGAATCCATCAGATAAGGCGTGGCGTAGCATCTTTTTTTGCTATTAAGTACCGAATCGCCGAATGGTCCGTGTAGACTATTACCTTAGTCCCGTTCAAGTATGCCCGGAATTTGTCGAATGCGTACACCACTGCAAGCAATTCCTTTTTCGTAGTAGTGTAGTTCATTTGAGTCTCTGTGAGTGTTTTTCTTGCATAGTATATGGCGTGAAACACAATGTCTCGTGTTTATTAAAACATTACTTCCAACCGCATAGTCGCTCGCATCACACATAAGTTCGAATGGCATTTTCCAGTCCGGTACGACTATCACGGGCAGTGGCGAAGCCAGGAACGTATAGTAGTGGGGTCAAAATTATTAGTAAGTTTTAAAAATTTTGGCGGGGGTTCGGGGGCAGCGGCCCTGAGCCAATTTTTTTTAATACTTCATACTTTCGGGTTAGACAAATACATCCAAATATCCAATTTAATAATACTAACAAAAGGGGGAAATCACAATTGATTTCTGAAAATAAAACTGAGGTTGGAGAAATTGAAGAGAGAGTAATTTATGTTACCTGCAAGGGCACAAAGTTGCAAGAGAGTCACAGTAGAATAGAGTCGCACTCCATTCTCCACGCTCGCGGCTCGCCAGTCACCAGTACCCACTTCGACCACTTGCGAAAGGCTTTGATGGTTCACGGTTTGGCTTTTGCCTTTGGCGATTTGGCTTTACCCCATCTCTCTCTATTTTGTGGCTTGGCCGCTTGGGTGCCTCTAATTAAAAAAAAAATCGGAGTGGGGTCAAAAATTGAGTGGGGTAAAAAAAATTTTGTAAGTGATTTTAAAATTTGAGTGGGGTCAATTGACCCCACAAATTTACCATAGCTTCGCCCCTGATCACGGGGGCTGTAGTTAATTTCTTCTTCAATAGGTCAAACGCGGACTTACATTCCATGATGAAAAAGTGAAAGTGGCATCCTTCTAAAAAATCGCATAGAGGTTTTGCAATCTTAGAGAAGTCTTTTATGAACCTCCTGTAGAACCCAGCATGCCCCAAAAAACTTCTAATACCCTTAACTGAGCTCGGTGGAGGTAGTTTCTCGATCGTATCTAGCTTTGCCTTGTCCACCTCCAATCCTTGAGCCGACACCTTATGGCCCAATATTATGCCCTCTTCAACCATGAAGTGGCATTTTTCCCAATTTAGTATGAGGTTTGTATCCTTACACCGCTGCAATACCATGACTAAATTCTCTAGGCAAGTATCAAAATTGTCTCCATAGACCAAGAAATCATCCATAAAGACTTCAACATTCTTCTCCACCATGTCTGAAAAAATAGCCATCATACACCGCTGGAAAGTTGCAGGTGTATTGCACAGTCCGAATGACATCCTCCTGAATGTAAAGGTGTCGTAAGGGCAAGTAAATATTGTCTTTTCTTGATCCTCAAGAGAGATGGCAATCTAATTATATCCCGAATTTCCATCCAATAAACAGTAGAACTCATGTCCCGCTAACCTGTCTAACATTTGATCAATAAAAGGTAGCGGGAAATGATCCTTTCGGGTTGCCTTATTCAATCTCCTATAATCGATGCACACCCTCCAACCTGTCACTGTCCTTGTTGGAATTAACTCGTTATCCTCATTCTGAATTACCGTCATTCCCCCTTTCTTAGGCACACAATGAATCGGACTTACCCATTTACTGTCGGAAATTGGATATATGACACCGGCATCCAATAATTTCAAAATTTCCTTCTTGACCATTTCCTTCATGATTGGGTTAAGTCGACGTTGATGCTCCACCGATGGACTTGCATCATCCTCCACCAGAATCTTGTGCATGCAAAATGATGGGCTAATGCCTTTTATATCCGCAATCGTCCATCCAATTGCTGATTTGTGATCCCTAAGCACCCTCAGCAACTTTTCTTCCTGCAATTCGTTAAGTCGTGAGAAATAATTACAGGTAAAGAATTTAAATCGCCTAAATACGCATACCTGAGATGTTTAGGGAGTGGCTTAAGTTCCAATGTCGGTGGCTCCTCCAATGATGGTTTCAATTTTTCTGCAACTGTCTCCTCGGTGTGTAGAGGTTCAACCGGTGCTCTGAATCGGCTAACTCTTAGCAACGAGTCTAGCATCTGTAATAAGTCCATAAATTTCGGGTCATCTTTTTCTTCATCCCCCAATAAGGTTGTTTCTAACGAATCACTGATCAAACTCTTGTTAATATATTTACTGGTAATTTGCTCAATTAAATCCATTCGATAACATTCTTCCTCGTCCGTAGGATATTTCATGGCCTTGAACACATTGAATTTTATTTCTTGATCTTGGACCCTCATTGTGAGTGCTCCTTTTTGCACGTCTATGAGTGTCCTTCCCGTGGCCAAGAAAGGTCTCCCTAGGATGATCAGGATGTTCTTATCTTCATCGAAATCTAGTATGATAAAGTCCGCAGGGAATATAAACTTATCCACTTTTACCAAAATGTCCTCTACAATGCCTCTCGGATATGTGACTGACTTATCCGCCAACTGCAATGAAATATTCGTAGGCTTTGGCGCGGGAAAACCTAATTCTGAGTATACTGACAATGGTATCAGGTTTATACTCGCCCCCAAATCACATAAGCACTTGTTAAACGACATCTTCCCGATCGTGCATGGGATAGTAAAGCTCCCCGGGTCTTTGAGTTTTGGTGGTAGCTTTTTCTGTAACACTGCACTACACTCCTCTGTTAGTGCCACTGTTTCAAAATCTTCCCATTTCTTCTTCCTCGACAGAATTCCCTTCATAAACTTCGCATAACTTGGCATTTGCTCTAGGGCCTCTGTGAATGGGATGTTAATCTAGAGTTTCTTGAACACGTCTAAAAACTTTGCGAACTGCTTATCCGATTTTTGTTTTTGGACTCTCTGCTGAAACGGCGGTGGAGGATAAACAATCGGCTCGCTGTTTAACTTTATTTCCTCATTTTTGTTACCCTCCACTGCGTTACTGTCATCAACTTTTTCCTCCGGTGTTGCTGAATTTTCTGCACTATTCCCACCGAGGTGTTTTCCATTTCTCAATGTAACTGCTTGACATTGCTCCTAATTACCCTTAGGATTTCTTTCGGTGTCGCTAGGTAATGTTCCTTGTGGTCTATTATTCAATGCCAACGCAATTTGACCTATCTGATTCTCTATATTTTTGATAGTAATAGCTTGATTCTTCATGGCCAAATCGTTGCTAGTCATGTACCTTGCCCATGTTTCCTCCCCATCGGATTTCCTCTCCTGCTGTTGAATCTGTTGTGGATGACTATGAAAACCAGGTGGATATGATGGTCGTGGAGCTTGTGTTTACTGATTATTGCTCCATGAAAGGTTTGGGTGGTTCCTATTCCCCTGGTTGTAGGTGTTTTGGTAAGTATTTTGTGGAATTCTATTGTAGTTCTTAGATGAACCGAATCGGATCTTTGATTTATTGCACACGATCGATCATCTTGATGATCACCCGCACACAACTCACATACTACCATAACCTGCTGAACTTGTTGAACTTGAGCCCCTGTCATCGAATTTACCCTCTCATTCATTGTATCAAATTTCATGGATAATGCAGAAAGTTGTGCTTGTATAGCTGTTACTCCATTTAATTCCAAGATCCCAGCTGTTTTTGCATGTGTCATTCTTGTTGTGGGCCACTGGTAGTTATTTGCCGCCATTGTTTCTATTAAATTATATGCATCCTCGTAACTCTTAGCCATGAATGCACCGCCCGATGCCGCATCAATGCTGGTTCTGACATTTCCATGTAGCCCGTTATAGAATGTGATCATTTGTAACCACTTGGGCAATCCATGATGTGGGCACTTTCTGAGTAATTCTTTGTATCTCTCCCATGCCTCATATAGTGACTCCCCATTCTGCTGCTCAAACATTGTGATGTCATTCCTCATTTTCGCAGTCTTCGCCGGTGGGAAAAATTTGGCAAGAAATTTGTGAGCCAAATCCTCCCACGTAGTGATCGAAGCCGGAGGTAAAGAATGTAACCAACTCTTCACCTTGTCCCGTAAAGTGAATGGGAACAAGCGAAGTCTTACTGCCTCATCCGACACCCCGTTGTACTTGAACATGTCGCACATTTCCAGAAAATTGATTAAATGCTCATTCGGATCATCATTTGCAATTCCCCCAAACTGACATGAGTTCTGCATCATCTGAATGGTCCCAGGCTTAATTTCAAAAGTGTTCGCAGCAATTACAGGCCTAGTAATGCTCGACTGCAGATCAGTCACCCTAGGTGTGGCAAAATCCCTCAACGCTTTCTGGTCTTCGGCAGCCATCGTTCCTTCCTTATCAGAATTTTCAAATTCGTTCCTCATTTCCTCAATCCACTTACTCAACTTTTGAAATCGTCTGTCAATGTCGTCCTCAAAAGGAAGCAAGTCTGGATGTTTAGATCGTGTTTGCATAAACCAAAGTCGAAAGCCTAAAATAGAGAAAACAAAATAAAAATGTTTAAGTAAAACTGGACTAATTAAACTGATATTGTAAAAACAAATATTAAAATCATGGCTAAATTGTCCCCGGCAACCGCGCCAAAAACTTGTTGGTGAAAATCAATACGCTTAAAAACATGCAAGTGTACGTGGTCAACAAGTAATATAGTAGTGAATAAAGTATTGTTCCCACGAGGATAAAATATCAAGAGTTTTAACTTCACAATTATCAATTTTGTATTAACCCTAATTTTATTAAACTAATCAATTCAATGGTTTTAAATTATATAAAAAAACTAAATTAATAAAGAAATAAACTATCACAAAATAGTCACCAATAACGAAATTCGGAATTTCAAACAATTAATGGAGAATTAGACTTATGATTTCACCCTGAGCTTCCCTCTGATTTTCCAACTTTTATTCCAACTCAATACAATATTCCAGTTTATTAATCAAGAACGCGAACATAGTAAGAGCCACCTCTCGATGCACTAATACCATAATAACATCAATTCACAATTAAGATAGAAATTCGTTAAACACCTAAATTAACCAACTCACTATATCTCTATGTGAACTGCAATCAAAGAAGGTTGAAGTTTAAGCTCTCTATACGATTACATGCGATGTCAAGCGTATCTCTACCTTAACAATAATCACAAATTTGCTATCGACAAAATTCATGACACATGCTATATTAACTAGGTCTAGATTCGAACCTCCTCTCTCGATTCCTTTCAAATCCACAAAGAACTGTTGATCAGGCAATTCATAAATTTACGCTCAAATTAACATAGATAAACTGAAAATATCTTATTGAATTGGAAATCAAAGTTATAGAATCATCGTTTCACCCAAGGATCCATCACAAGTCTAATAAGTAAATTAGTTCATAACGAATGAATTAAAAACTGAATAATTTGTTGAAAACATCCTTCCAATTACAAATAAGACTAGAGAGAAGAAGAATAAAGAAAACCCCTCCACGTAGCCTTGATTCGCAACCGTTGTGAGAATCTATAAAAATTACTCCTCCAACATTTGCTCTTGAATCCTTGAAATCGCTTTTGAATTAATGCCCTTTTTGTTGTATGATTGTTGTTTTTCTCTGTAATAGCAAGCTCTCCCTCTCTCTTAGCCGAAATCTCTTTTTATTAGAGTCTAAACGCATCATTCAAGTCCCACAAACTGAGCACCGCAAGAAGTTACCAAATGAGCAGACACTATTGAGAATCGGGACCCCACTTCCCGTGAAGTACGATCTGTGTCAGTGCCTTGGCCAAGTATATGCACCGACTTCAACTTTTTCTTTCTCCAACTTTTTTCCACTTTTGCTCCAAAAAGACCGCCTTTCCTCACCAATAGCATCCATGATCACCCTACACATAAAATAACATGAAACGAGTAAAAACGAACACAAAACATGAAGATAACTACGAATTTAAACTTGAAATGAATATCGATTCGTGTATATAAAATCCACTTATCACTTATCATTATTCATGTTTCTTAAACTTCTGCTTTGACACCAAAAGCTGATATTGATCAACTTTTTTCTAAACATGAATTGAGCATGTCACGTGTGCGTGGCTAAGGTTATGATGGAGCTAGAAATATGCCACGAAAGTTTAAAGGTCTTAAGAGTTTAATATTATCTAAAAATCCATATGATTTCTATATTCATTATTTTGCACATCAGGTTTAATTTACACTTATTGCAGTTGCTAAGAAACATAAGTCATTATGTTCTTTTTTTGATTATCTTGAATTTTTAGCAAATGTTGTTGGAGCTTCTTGTAAGTGAAAAGAAATTCTCCGATTGAAGAAATTTCAAAACTAGCTGAAGGAGTTGCTAGTGGCGAAATAAGGAGTGGACGACGTTTGAATCAAGAAATAACATTTAAGTGGCTTGAGAAACGCATTGTAGTTCACATTTTAAAACAATTTTAAGTGTTATTCCCTTGTTTTCTCCAATAATGGATGTGCTCGAGTTTATAGCAGATGATGTCGAATGGGAGAAAAGTACAAAAGCTAGTACACTTTTAAAATTCATGCATGATTTTGAGTTTGTGTTCTTGTTACATTTATTGAAATGAGTCATGGGAATTACAAATGACTTATCACAAGCCTTACTGAGGAAAGATCAAGACATTGTAAACTCCATAGCTCTAATCAATGTAACCAAGGCAACGATTACAATGCATTAGAGAAAATTGGGATGATTTGTTAGCGGAAACTTGTGAATTTTATGCATTGCATAACATAGTTATCCTAAGGATGGAGGATATTTTTGTGTTTAAAGGGAGACCACGGCACAATATTGAAGAACTCACAAACCTTCATCGCTTTAGGGTTCAATTATTTTTTACTGTGATTGATAGTCAACTTGGGGAGTTGAATGACCGGTTTGATAATACAAATACAGAGTTACTTTCATGTATATCATGTCTTAACCCACGTGACTCTTTCTCGGCATTTAACAATATTTAAAAAATAATTTAATTTGCGAAACTTTACCCTTCAAAATTTGATGATATGGAACTTTTGGCACTTGATGGTCAACTTCAAAGTTATATTGTAGATATGAGAAACTATCCAAATTTTTTGAGTATAAAAGGAATTTATGAATTTACTCAAATGATGGTTAAGAAAAGAAAGGATGATGTATATCCCTAAGTCTATTTTTTGTTGAAGTGAGCTCTATTTTTGCCCGTTGTTATTACAACTGTTGATAGGACATTTTTAGTCATGAATATCGTGAAGAATGAACTCCATAACCAAATGGGAGATAAATGGATGAATGACTGTTTAGTAACTTACATTGAGCGTGATATTTTTGGAACTATTAAAAATAAGGCTATCATGCAACAATTTCAAGTAATGAAACCTCAAAAAATGTTATTATAAATAATATTTGAGGATTATTTAGTTTTATGATTCATTTTATTAAATTTTTATTCTTAAGGATTTTTTTTTTAATTTGACCCCACTAAACTACGAGGTTGGATGCCCTGGTGGGTCCCATGGAAGAAATAAATGGAATTGTGGGTCCTATGGATGAAATAAATGGAATTGTGGGTCCCATGAAAGAAATAAATAAAGTTGTGGGTCCCATAAAAGAAATAAAAGTTGTGGGTCCCATAGAAGAAAATAAGCCAAACTTACAACAAAACTTTGTATGCTAAACCCATCTATTTATAGCAAAATTTAACTAACATCTACCACACATCAATTATCACACTTTAATCAACACATTTTCAATATTTTATCCATTAATTATTCACAATTATTATTATATTATCTATCTTCTGCACCATTGACTTAATGTATTAATATCACAGATATTAGTGTTCAGCAAATAATAAGTATGTCTAACTACTTAATATCCATGACTTTTAACCATTACTACCCTTGTTATGATGAAAATTATTGGTTTAATAATATGAAATGTTGTGACAATTATTGTGACATCCCCTAGTCCATATACTTGTTACAGTGAACTAGTGCTCACTATCCAACACTAAATCCTTCTTGGTATAGACATTATAACTAAATATACTGACAATCAGATCATTTTCAAGAAAAAGGGGGTCTTCCGTATAAACGGCGCACAATCAAATAACTCTTTTCCTTGACAGAACTTCTATAAATTGTCAATAATGCTAACTGGTGTAATTATATTATTTCAATTATTAAGGATCTGAGAACCTTTGTAATTGAGTTGAAGAGAGGTCTTCTTTAATTTTCAAATAAAAATTTTTGTTTAATTTTTTTTTCTTTGTCTACAATGTAAGATCACATGTTCTTTTGGACAAATAATTCTATTTGAAAGTTTGTTGCCCATTTACACCCATGTTGGGCTGGGAGGCTGAAGATACAAGGGCCTTCAGAAGTAACACTCATATTTTGTCAAATTTGAACCAAAAAGGTCAAAAATTCCAAACTACAAATTCTTTTTTTTACTCCCTCATTGACTCTCTCCCTGTTGAATATAAACACCGAACAACACAACGATCCTAAATTCTTTTGAGGTTTTTAATAAAAAGAATGGTTAACGATCAAAGATATTTGACAGTTGTGCTGGAGCATGTTTATTTGGGCCCGGATGTTATGGCGGGCCAAAGTTCACGTGAAAGTATTTACCTTGCATATACGTAGAAATCTATCTGGACAGTTTGATAACTTTAAAGAATCCAATATTTCTAATTCTATTTGACTTCTAACTCTAAGGAAAGTGACATGATATGATCCGATTTCCTTTTTTTTAAAGAGATTCAATTCAATCCCATTAAGGATTCATACCTAATGAGAAATCCTATTTCTAGGAACTGCATATAGCGGAGGTGTGATCACTATAAATATAAGATTATACTTTGATTCTCAGGTACACATAACATTATTTTCTAGCACTATAACATTAAATTTCCATTGTTAAAACTTTATTTATTATGTTCTCACACCGAAACTACCACTAGCGACCCAAGTTGTCAAGCTGCAGTTATGATGATAATATTAGTAGTAAGGATACATTGCTAGGGAATTATTGTAATAAAGCTAATTTATTATATAAATCTAACACCATGAGGCCTCCTTTATACCCAAAAAAAAACTACGAAATCCCAATTAAAAAAAAAAAAAAAAAGGAGTAACCTTGTAGTTAATGAACAAACATGCAACATGAATTTCATTTTTCCCTTATTGAAAAAGAAAAGAATAGATAGTTAATTTTGCCAAGTCATTTCAACTAAACCTTCATTTCGAGATGGATATAATACTATCAATACCAAAAACTTCAGTTAATTTGAATCTTTATTAAAGGATTTTTTTATAAAATTCTTTTAAGCGGGGATTATTAAAAAAATAATAATCAGGCTTTTAGTTCAAGTAAGAAATTTTCTCGGGTGAATAAAATAACTTTGATTGTCTTCCTATTTATACATGTTTAATCTAGTTACTTACTACTATATGACTTTTTCACAAGACAAATTATAATGTATCAACTTTAAATTTTCAACGATTTCAAGGAGTTGGTTAAATAGCCCTATTGATGCAACTGGATAACATTTCTCTATCTATTTAATTGTTTCTCTTTTTCACGGGAGAAACATATTGTTAAATCTAACGTTGTAACGAAAATCACACCTGTTTCATCAATACTTTGAGTAATTGACGCTAAAAATTAACAAATTTTCAAAAGCTTTCTGTTTTTATTATCAACTACAAAATTTCACTTTAAACAATATACGGAAGATCAGAGATTCTATTTTTCTTAAAATTGTTGACAGTCATTAGTTTGACAATATATTTTTTATTATGTGTCAACTTACGTCTGTCAATAATTTTAGAAAAAATAAAATATCTCCTAAGTTTGTAGTTTAAAGTAAAAAATTTGTAGTCGGTTAGTTAAAATAGAATGTTTGTGAAGGTTCATTAGTTTTTAAATTTACCCTCAAACACTTTTGAAGGGGAGGAAAAATAAGGGGAAAAAAAAGAAATAAGAAAAGGGAAAACTCACAAAACTTTGTGAGTTGGTATAAAGCCTAATTGTTTCAATATAAAAACCATTTGTTTATATATATATATATATATATATATATATATATATAATTGAATAATCAAATATGATATGCTCATTAATAATATCCTTGAATAATCAAATATGATATGCTCATTAATAATATCCCACCCAAACAATTAAAAGTACATTTTCCTTTCTTGGTATGAACAAAATCAAAAAATTGCACCTAATACATGTTCATTTGAGGCAGATACTACAAAACCAGATGATGTATAGATCTTGAGATGGCTTTGATAAAACCAACCACACAATTATTTTCTTATTTAGAAAAACTAATTAAGCTTTATTTAAAGACAAAAATCAGATATCCAATGCAGCCTCTCATTTGCACTTCTCTCCAAAAATACAAATTAGTTTTCAAGAAAATTATAATATCCCATAAATGAAGATCCACTAGAAGCCTTCAATTCCCTTTTATTCTTCATAAAAAGAAAAATCCCCTACAAACACCTTCCTCCATATCCAGCATTCCTGAATAATGCCTGCTTAATATCTTCTGAACTTATACTTCCTCTCTGCTCCATTTCCTATCACATGGGGGAAAAACATTAATTAAAAATCATTAATCAAATTATGAAATATTGATAATTATTTGTCTTAAAAACACTATTCATCCAGTAAGTTTGCTAATTTTAGAAAGTGGCCCTCAATGCTTAATATTTAAGACAATTAAGCTTAACGTCACTGAATTTTGAGACATAAAACCTTACAATCATCTGAAGCCACCTTGCATTACATGGTAGTCCCATGTTCAAGAAAGTTATAGGATCAAGTGTTTTCGAGCCTAATTATTTAATTTGGGAGAATAATTAGAAGCTAAAACAGCTTATTTTTATTTTTATTGAATGCCCCTACTTTGTAGGGATATGAATACAAGTACCATAAATTGCAGAAAAAAAATACAGTCTCACAATAAGGGAAAACATGTAACAAAAATGGGAACCGATAATTCCACATGTAATTTTGATATTTTCACATAGTTCTTTCTCACATGAATATATAGTAGATCTCACCTTTATGTGAGAAGAAACCATGTAAAAATATTAAAAATAGACGTGGAAATGGTACTCCCCAACAAAAATTTAACCTTCAACTTAATGATTAAGGATCTACGGCATAACCCGTCAAATTAAGACATTACTGACAAGCTAAAACAATTAAATGGGCTCAAATTTGCACCTCTGAGCAAGAAGCTTGCATTCCGAAATCATTGAAGCAGCTAATAACACACTGTTGAATCTCAAGGCCTAATGCTTCTAATGTTGTCACAGTCGACAGCAACAACCCCGGCTTGCCGGCACAACAAATTTCGATTCGGGTATCGATATTTCTCCTTTCCACATCAAACTGATCATCAAAAATACAGAAAATACATTAATTAATATGATTAATGCCTTAATTATTGAGTTTATGAAGAAATTAACCAAAATTGGTACTACTACGTACAAATATTTACCTTAGGTGAATTTCTCGCAAGAACTTCATTAGGCTTTACATCTCTGAATATGCTTGTTAAGCTTAGCTTATGATGATTATTTGAACCAACTTCAATTTCTTCTTGCAAATTGTTGATTCTTTCTAGGAGTTCCTTCATGTAATCTATAGTGTCTCCAAGTATTGATGTCCTGTCCATCTAGTATAATATCCAAATGACATAAAACAAGCAAATATTAATTAGCCTCATTAAAAGGAGACCAATCCACACTTTGCGCCGGCGGAAAGTTTGAAAAAACTTAGCGTTAGCTATGAATCGGCTATTTTAACTCATGACCATTCCATTTAAGATGAACACCCATGGATACGTTGAAAAACCACTATAGCCGGCGTTAACCATAGATCGGGACCCACGAGAAATACACAAATTCTACAATTGATCAAAATATGGAAATTCATGTATTTCAAAAAATAAAACAAAAATGTACCTTGCTTATCTTAGGAACAACAGATCTAAGCATAGAAAGCCGGTCATTCAATCGCTTCCTTCGCCTTCTTTCCGCCATTAGATTCTTCGATGGCTGCCCAACCAATTTCTTGGCTTTAGTCTTTCTTTCCAAACACATACCCATATTAAAAATGGGCACTTCAGCAGATTGAGCTGGCTCAATTTTACAAGCATTAGCAGCTTGTACCTTTAAATCATCCATAACTTTACAAGCATTAGCAGCTTGTACCTCTAAATCATCCATAATTGACAATAAAGAGTACTCCTCTCCACAAGGAATTAACAATGGAGGAGTATCAAGCTTGTTGTTAGATGAATCAACAGCTTCATCTCCAAATGGGGCACAAAATTCACTGAATGAGGAGCAATTTAGGGCTTGAGGATCAAATGGGATACTAGAGAAATCCTCAAAACAAGGATTTTGTGGGATTTTGGCGAAAGGGTTTTCAAGAAAATTATCAACATTATGTGAATTTGTAGTATCAAAAACATTGGATTCTGTTGGAATATTGGTAGCTAATTCCCAAGGGTCAGTTCTTAGAGCTAGTAGTTCCTCTAAGAAATCATGACCATTATATTCCATTTCTCTCTGTTTTTACCTCTGTATGGAAATTGGGAGGAGGGGGCTAATTAATCTATAAGGAGGAACCTTGATAATATGGAGCTCGGAGCAAGAGGATTAATATATAAAGGAGTGCAAATAAAGGAAGATGACCCTTGATTACGAGTTATCCTCTGTCCCGCAAGAGGACATTCATTTTTTAAAAATTAATTTTCAAAATCCTCAAAAAGCTAAAATTGTTAGGTAAATTTATTTTAATTTTTAAAAGAATATTTGTATCTTTACTATTTTTTGTTTTTAAATAATTTACATTATTAAGTTATGAATTTGTCTCGTGCACGATTTATGGGGGATATGTACCTAAGTTATTAATCCAATGTTTTAAGATCATGTTTGTTTATAAAAAATATATTTGAAATTGAATTATTAGTCTTAATTTAATATTATTTTAAATTATTTAATCTCATGATAAGAGGTTAAATAGTCTTTTAAATTGTCTCACATTAACGCTTTCATTTACGAGTTTTAAAATGAATGAGAAAAGAAAAAAGAAATGGACGAAAAAATTTAAGTTTTCTTTCCAATTCTTATGTTTACGAGTTTTTTTAATAAGCGGAAAAGAAAAGAAATAGATAGAAAACTTGGCCACTTTTCATGCCAAAGTTTTTAATCCAAAATTAGCATTATTTGAATGGAAAAGAAATTAGAATAAGTAATATTTTATAATTCCCATATTATCCTCAACTTTTAATATAATAAATTTTAAATTACAACTCATGTCCTCAATTTTAAATTTTCTATCATTTTCCATTAAAAACTCGAAGCAATAAAAGGAAAAACTTTAAGTTTTCTATTCTTTTCTTTTACATTACAATTTAAGTTTTATTATTAACTTTAACTTTTCCGCTCAAAACTCGAAAAGTGTAAGAGACTAATAATTCATTATTAAAAGATTAAATATTCTGAAATAATATTAAATTAAGACAAATAGTCTAAATTTCAAACATATTTTTTTGTAAATAAACGTGAACTAAGAAATTCGGATATCCATAGTTATTGAAAAAAAATCTAATAAATGCACATTAGTGATAAAATTTAAAATTTTATAAATTGATTATAAAAAAAATTGACTGAACTTGTTTTTTTTCTCTCTCTGTGATTCCATGTCATTTTCACCGAAATCTGGTAATATCAAACGGGCTTAATATTTATATTGATATGGTCTGAAAAGTTTGACCCACATTTCTGTCTGAACCGAAAAGGGTGGAGTTAGCATCATAGACCATGTCAGGTTCTTTGTATTCATAAACTTCTACTGTTACTTGCCCGTCACCGAGGGAAACCGATATATATATATATATATATATATATATATATATATATATATATTGGAAAAAATAGTAATTAACAAGACGAATAATATAGTAAATTGGAACAACTTAATTTGGAAAAGCAAAGGCGTAAGGCGTATTCTTTATCTAAAAAGTAATTTATTTAATCGATAATAATCACGATACATATAAATTTCTGCGGCCGCCAGAACTCTCCGCGATTCAATCTGAAGTCTCCGATCGTATGTACTCACAGAAGGAGGCTTTGGACTTGTCTATGTGGATTGCCCAATTAACAGAAGAATACTCCCTATCTCCATTAACATCTAAAGCAGAAGAAGAAGAAGAACGTTGTGGAGTTACATAGATAAATAAGGTAATGACTTAATGGAACGCTTGGGAGTTACAAAAATAAATAAATAAGATAACGTCTAGGGAATTAACTCGGGGGTTACATAAATAAATATCAAATAAATTGGGAGTTACAAAAATAAATAGTCAATGTGGGACTTTGATAAAATCATAATTTTTAAGCATAACCAACAATCCCCCACATGATTCAAAATTATCAAAGAAAGAAAAACTAAAAGGAAGTGAGAAGGGCAATGGATTTTAGATACATAACATTGATACCTTGTGGGTTTGAATCGACACTTAGTGGAACAAGCTCATGACTGTAGATTATAGGTGAATTATATTCTTGAACCCATTATCTATGATACAATCAATTAAACTTGCACACGTATCAAAAAAATCCTAAATCCACACAAGTCCGCGGTTGGGCGCGTTCTAGGCCATGTGCCATATCCCAGATTTTCATAAAGGCTCTAGAGAGTTTGCCAAAGACTCTCATAGGAAGCGGCCTACACTTCCACCTTTATATAGGTGAACCCATCAAGTGTAAACTGACATACACCACCCTTTAGGGCTATGAGTTTCATTAAGAATCTAAACGATTCATCCTTTCACAATTTGTCAGTAAGCACCACATGCACACAAGAAGGGATATAAATAATTGTAGTGCTATAATTAAGTAATTACGTGACTTGTTGTTACCCATTGAACCCAATTCATGGGATCTCCAATCACATGGGTTGGGTTTCCATCGCGTATTACTTACTCAAGATGTTGGCAATAGTCTCATCCCTCTGGATGCTTCTTGGACACTCTTTTTAATCAATCCCTTTGTAAGTGGATCCGCTAGGTTCTTTTCAAACCTTATAAATTTCATGGAAATAACACCGTTTACTGATCAGTCCTCATTCAATATTATGTCTCTGTTTCTCATTATACTAATGGTCCATTGCTCGTCCAATAGCAACTTGAGAATCATAATGCAGAGATATAGAAGGAATTGGTTTAGACCACAACGTTATGTCTGCCAATAAATTCCCGAGTCACTCTGCTTCTGTACCTGCCAATTCTAATGCAATAAATTCAGATACCAATCCCCTTTATGCACACACTAGAGTCATAAGGTGTTCCTAATGGCTCTTCATTAAAGAAATTAAATTTCTTAAGATTTCCACATAATGAGACAGATAAAAACAAACCTTGTGCATTTTTATTAATTCTCATGCCAAGAATCAAGTTCGTTTCTCATGTCAAATTTAGAGAATAAAAATGTTTTAATAGTTTTCACAACTTTCTCACAAGTACCAAATATCAGCAAATCTTCCACATATAAACAAATAATTACATCACAATTTTCATGCTTTGTATCTCATGCATATATCACATTTCTCATGCTTCACAGTTTATGTATAATTCATATTTTATACATGCTTCATCTTTCTCATATTGTACATTTATACATGTTTGACATCTGATACATGCTCCATAATGCTCATACTTAGCATTTCTCAAATTATATAGTTCACATAGAACAATTAACTTAAATTATCAACAGACTATTAACAGTTATTATCACATTGTTGCACGGAGTGCACATTAAAACAATTCACAAGAATGTCACATAACGCTGAACATTAGCACATAACCACAAGTACAGAAAAACTTGCTTTAAAATTATCAATAGACCGATCAGCCTTTAACTTCTTTTTAAACACCCAATAGATTTACATCTTTTAAGCAAAATAACTAGCTCTCATGTATAATTACTCATAATGGATTCTAGTTCACTATTAATGACATCTTTTCAAAAGATTGCATCAAATGATTCCATTGCTTCTTCATAAGTTTTAGGGTCATCTTCAGTTATCAAAAGTCTAAATGCAATACTGTTTGAAACATATCCAATAAAAATACAAACCATTATTTTATGTCCAATTTTATTCCTTTTTAAATTATGATATAGCTACTTTAGCTAGACACCCCCACATTTTAAGATAACCCAAGTTAGATGCATTTTCCTTCCATAATTGACATGGTAAAGAGTCTATCCTTTTATGTGGAACTCTATTAAAAATTGATTATATCTAGAATTATCATCATTGTTCACCATCTTTGCCACATTAACAAAAAATAATAGAACATAAAAACAGAAGAAAGACTTAATTCGTCAGGCTTAGGTAACACAATCCATATAAATGCTCAATTATTTACCATTAATCTTTCAGCTCATAAGACGTGAATTTAAGGAATAACTCAATAAAATTACTAAAACCTAAATTACCCCACTAGGAACAATGGTACAAGTGTTATTACAACATGGTAATTTAATTCCAAGCACCAACAATTAATATTTCAAAAATATTAACAAAGGAATTAAATAACAGACAATATTACTCAATTAATATTCCAAGTATGCTATAAACACATTAAAATACTTTCATAAAATTTACAACAGTATCTTATCATCACCAAAGGTTACTGTAATTTTTTGGAATTTTTCTGAAGATCATGCAGATTATCACAATTAATTAACTATTGCATAATTAAATTAGAGATTAACTAAAATTATCCAAGTATATTAATTTTCCAAAACTTCAGTGGAAATATTAATTTTATACCAATAATTAATATCTGTTAAATTTTTAGAATTTAATAATCACACTAACTATTTATTAATTGATTTCCATGATTAAACAATTAATAAAACATTTTCTGGAATTAAATAAAATAAAAAAATCATCGGTAGTCGGTCATCATGTCACTGGTCGGGTTTGGGCACTGCTTTGTTTAGCCTGAAATTTTCGAAAACCCATTTTGCGATTCAAACTTTGACAAGCTATATCTCACTCGATATTTATTCGATTCATGCATATAAACTGTCATTAGAAAGCTTCCAACATGTACTAACGCATACATACCAATATCACTCGAAACGGACAATTATGCAGAAAGTTATAGCTCTTAAAAAGAGTCGGTTCAACAACTATGATTCCAAATATTTTTTTTAAAAAATTTTAACATACAATGCATTCTATGAAATCTCTTAATTATGCTAATTAAGTTGTCGAGCAATAATCAGCTCTTTTTTTATTTTTATTTTTTATTTATATGGTTACTAGTGCAAACATCAGTTGACCAAGATTACATTATATTCTTGTCACAAGTTTCCATGCATTGGAGAATGGCATAAAGATTAATCCTAATAATCAAGGTATTTGAAGTCAGTTGCCCCCCTCAGCAAGTCTTTAACCTATGCCCACTCTCCATCTTTCACAAGTGTTAGAAAATTAAACCTTTAATGATTTAAAGTCTAGTCGAATCTTCAACTAGTATAACAACTTAATTTGGTTCATAAATACACCACTCTCTTACATGCTCCTTCCCTAAATAAGTGTAAAGCTGAAGACAAGACCAGATTGATGTAGAAAATTAACCTATTCTTTGGACAGAAGAAAACATGATGCAAAAGACTTGAGGCAAGTTATCTGCCAATAACCTCCTTTTAAAAACAAGGGAGTATTATATTAGTAACTTTATCTTCTAATTTTTTTTTTATTTTTTTTTTTTAAAGTTTTCTACAAGATCAACAAAAGCAATTATTTGGTGCAATTATATTTCTGAAATCAAACCATCCTGAAATGATCAATTACTACTTCTGGAATGTGGAAACAATAATTCTTTATCAGAAGTATCGAAGAATTTTACCATCTGAATTTTTTTTTCCATGAGAAAAGACAGTTGTACGTTTCAATTGTCATACTAAAAAAACATACAAGTATTAGCACCTGTTATCCTCAACAACTATATTACTAACTAATGTTCATTCAGTTCTGTAAAACACAACAATCTCATTAATTTTATATTAGACAACTAAAAAAAACCTACTGGACAACTAAAAATTGTTGGAGACTGTAATTCAATTGTTAAGATTGACCAGTAATAATAATAAGCCTCAAATGGTCTATTAAAGCACGTCAAATTCTAATGCATTTATTTTTAAATTGATAATATGTATTAGTATTCAAGACATGCATATTAGGCTTGATCAATATCATCTAGCCCCAACTTACCAATATTATAACATTGTGCATGTCAGTGTATTATTTTTTCTCTCTCCGGGTCAACCAAACAATTTTTATTCCTTGTTCGTCGTGGATATTACAACTAAGTATTCGGTAACTAAATATTTACTCTCTATTTCAAATCAAATGAAACTCTTCATTATTTGTATATTTTGTAGCATTATCTCTCTCTCATCATCATGGTATCACATTCTAATATATATATATATATATATATATATATATATATATATATATATATATATATATATATATTTTCAAGCTTTTAAACATATAATTATGACATATCAGTAACAAAATCATATATATCCTATATATGATCAATAGACACATAGTCTAATCCCAATGAATATTTAATACATATAAGAAACAACATTAGAAAAACATCCTAATATTCCAAATTCATAGTTTCTAACTAAAATAACATATATTCTTGTTAATAGATTAAAATCACTTTTTAGATTGTTGGAAAAAATAGCAATTAACAAGACGAATAATATAGTAAATTGGAACAACTTAGCTGGAAAACCGAGGCGTAGTGATGAGTGCATATTATTCAATTATTTTGATTCCATTATATTTAGTTTTATTGCATGTTTCATGGGTATATGAGCTTATTAAGGTATTTAATGATTTCAGGAAGAATTGGAGCTGAAATGAGGAAAAAGAGAAAATTGCAGAATTTTTAGCATTAAGTTGGATGCATGTTCTTAGCTTGGGACTTGAATTTTATTGTAGAGCTCTTCTTTAGCTTTCCGGAACATCTTGAATCGTCCCAATCGGAGTTCATATGAAAAAAAGTTATGATATTTTTACTAAAACGAACGTTGAACCTCAAAGTTTGGAAGTTGTAATTTACACAGCAGTCACTTGGAGGCCGATTTCGACCTTGATGCAGAGCGATTCTGTCGATTCTCAAAGAATGAAAGTTGTAGATCTCGTCGATATCTTCGTTTTGATAGGTATCAGGCCCCGTAACTCCTCCTAGATCAAACGTTATGCTCGTTTTACCAAAGGACGTCGCGAAGAGAAATGAAAATTCACCCCACCTGAATTTGAGCGGGAAAATCAAGAAATCTTGGATTTTGGAAAGTTTCTAAATGCGATTTTGGTAGACTTCTACATGGAATTGGATTGATATTTCTATTAGCTTTAGGATTTCCTTTAGACTAAGATTTATTTCAAATTGAATTCTATTTCTTTATGGAAACTAGTTATGATTTGTAAATCCTTTTAGGATTTGGATTTCTACATCCTATAGGATTTAGGACTTTGTCTAGCACTATAAATAGAGGATGAGGGTCAAGGTTTTATTCATTCAATATTCAACATTCAAGTATCCTCTATTGGAGTGAAGGCTCAAGAGCATGTCAGGCTAGTTCTTTTTATCCAGTTCTAAAGGGAGGTGAATCCTTGTTACAAGTAATTAATTAATTGAGTATTATTATTTATTCCTTCTTGTGTGAAATTTGTAAGACCCCAAATAATTAATAAATGAAATTTAATTTTCTCTAATTATTATTTTGAAATAGTAAGGGTTGATGTGATTAATGTGGATAGTTATGGGTAAAATCATAAAATATTTCAAAATAAGTAAGTGGTTATAAAATATTCATTGTTGTGGGAATATTAGTTTGGTGGTGGAATATTAAATCTTGTCGGGAATATTAAATGCGACAGGCGCAAACCATGTGTGGGCCCCATAATGAAAAGCGATTGGAGGAAAAAAACGACAAATATAAGTTGTTTAAAAATAATCACGGCGTAGTTATTCTGATTTTACCTTTATTGGAATACCGGTGGTTAAAACACGATGTCTGGCGCGTTGTTGCGCAGCAGTAGCACGGTATTGCACCAATTATTGACTCTTACGTGAAGGCACTACTCAATAATGGTTCTGATAATTCTTTATTCGATATTTTATTTTATTGATTCAATAATTCTTTGCGTTGATATTTTATATTCTTTGTTGTTTGATAAATTGTTATTACACGTATTTTTCATTATCGAAGCAATAATTCATATTATCTGAATAATATTATTAGATAACATTATTGGCAATGTCTAGAAAGTTACATCTAAGGAGAGGTTTGGTCACCTAATTGCTGCGCCATGATGAGAGAAATTCTTATTGAAAGCCCCTCTTTCCAGGAACTGCACAGTTGTCGATATTGTGATTACTGTAATATTATTTGTGAATAATTAATTATTGATTCATATGATGAGGAAAATATTGATTTTATGTGGATATAGATGGAGAAAATTTTTAATGTGACAATTGTTGAAAATTGAAAATTTATCTTTTACGATAAAATAATTCATTTAAATATATATTATTATATTTTAATAATATAATAATGGTGATATTTTTACAACGAATGTGGGATATATGAGTATCTGAGGAGGAAGAGTATTTTTGTTGCAATAAATGTTTAAAACATGTTAAACATGTCGATGGACCCTATTTATTGGTTGAAATTTGATTATAGCACCAAAAATCGCTTTGTTTATGAATTTCGGTCAATTTCTGTTTGGAATTTGGAAAAACTTTCTTCTGCAAAGTTGTATAGAATTGAATTTCCTATAAAAACTCAAGCGAGATTCGATTTTTCTGATAAAAGGGCTATTTATTATGAATTATTGAAGTTCAAGCTCAAAATAATTGATTTTTGGAAGTTTTAAATATTTATATTAATAAAAACGTTTTTTTTTGTTGTGTGGGCAGCCCTAGCATGTGTTTAATGATCTGAGATCAGTTGTCAAAGTGGGCGTGAAGATTATTAAATATATTAATATTATAATAAATTTTACTTTGGGTGTTACAAGCGATTTCCTATAAATAGGTCTTGGGTTAGAATTGAAAATCACACGAAAATGAAGTTTTCTCTCTCTATATTATCGGCGTATTCTTGTGAGTATTTTGAGTATACTTTGAGTATTGCTATCGGTGAAAGTTCAAGATATAGCCTATATCCGATATTCCAGGTTAAATCTTGATCTTTCGAGGTAAGGGATGTTATTTTCTTCTCAAATGATATTATTTCTTCAATATCATTATGCTGAAATATTGGTTGAAAATTTTTTATCAAATTTGGAACTTTTTCATGTCGGGGTTACTATTCATGAGTTACTATTCACGAGTTACTATTCATGACTTACTATTCACGAGTTACTATTCACAAGTACTATTCACGAAGCGTGAAGATATTTTTTGTGAAATTTCTATCTTTTGGTGTCGGAGTTACTATTCACGTATACGGCACTATTCACGTATACGGCACTATTCACGAATACGGCACTATTCACCGAAAAATGAAATTTCTTCTTTTTGTCCAAAATATCTATTATGGATACTAGCTTTGATTGTATCCATGTTTTGATCATTCTTGAATTTTACACCACTATGATTATTTTTGAGGTATTTTTGGACGTGGATAAAACAAAATACGAATCCTTAATCCTTAATCCTTGTCATTTTGTTTCACTGGATTCGTTTCTTTAAAAAAAATATTTTTCATCATCCTCAGTCTTAAAAGATGAATGATTTATGATGAATATCTTTGGCACCGTAGTGCAAAAGATGAGTGATTTCGATGAATATCTTTGGCCGTAGTGAAAAGATGAATGATTTCGATGAATATCTTTGGCGCGTAGTGCAAAGATGAGCAGTGTTTAGATGAACATGACCAATGGTGAATGTCCTTGGCACATGTAGTGCAAGGATGAACATTTGATCCCAGATATATATTGATTGATGTTACGAGGGATAAAAATAGGCGATGAACTTTAAAATTCATACATAGAAGATAGTAGTTTGCATTCTCTACTTAACTCTTCTAATGAATTATTATTTCCGCTAATGAATATTGATTTAAAACTTGTTGTCTATTGTATTCTATATATATTTTTCCTGTTGAAGACTAACGATAATTTTGTTGTATATTATCTTAGTCATAATATTCTTTCTTGGGCTAGTCGAGCTCACCCTTTTCCTTTTTGTTCCATTTTTCTTCTCGGGAGGCGAGAATATAGCAAAATGCAGTCGGGGTATGGAATGAAAGTTCTAGGGAGAGTTGTTTAGTAGTCCTCACCATTGTTGTAAAATAATGTATCAATAATTATGATGAGGATTTATTTGTATGTGGATATTGTCTAGATGGCAATATCGTATTTAAACTCACAGTTTTTACTATTGTAATAATAAAGTTGTAGTTGTTTACATCTGTGTATTGACAACTTTCGAAATGGGGGATGTAGACCTATTTTGGGGGTGTCACGGTTGGTATCGAGCTTAGGGATATGATCTCTGGCGGAGATCGGGGAATAGAACTAGGAGGGAGAGGCAGGTAAATCATTACGCTAGTGTGTCCTACCTAAGCTTATTTGATAGTTGGTCGATATATAGGGATATTATGTGATATATTTATTTCCTTAATTAACCCTTGTTTTATGACGATGTTTGAGAATGTCGTGAGAATATTAACAATGGAAATGAGGCCAGTGGAGGCCTTTGTACTCACTGCGAGGAGAGCGTGCAACAGTGGCAATGTTCCTCTTGTGAACAACACCACCGAAGCGAGATGATGAGCGAGGGGATATTTAGAAGCTTTTTACGATTCATGCAAAATCGACGAGGAGACTCGTGTTCAAAACATAGGAGGAAATGATAGCAATTCACGGGTTGTCACATGACCCAGCGAGTTCAAAGAGTTGGGACCACGAAATTTAAGGAAAGCGGATCCGATCATGGCGAAAACATGGGTCAAGCAAATTACCAAGATATTCGATGTCTTGGGATGCGCGAAGAACAGAAGGTTCCATTACGCCACCTTTATGTTCCATGCGGCGCGCGGACTCTCTGGTGGGAGTCGTGAGGCGTACCCATCGGCCCGCGCTTCGGCATGTCTTGGGAGGCGTTTGAAACTATTTAATGACAAATACTTTCACGAAAGTGTTAAATCATATGAAGGAAGTGGAGTTTATTAGTGGAAGCGAAACAACATGACGGTGTCTCGATCTGCGAGGCGAAATTTGCGAGAGTTATCGAGTTTTGCACCTCATTTGGTGGAGAATGAGGAGCGTGTGGCGCGGATGTTTACGAGAGGTTTGAAACCCGGCATCGTCGATATCTCATCTCTCATAAATTTTCTCTCTATTCGAGATGTTGTTAACGAGGGGCTCAATTGTTAGAACGAGATAACGAGATACGGTCAACCGAGGTACCACAATCGAGGATCATACGAGAGATAGCGATCAACAAAACAACAATAATCGGTGGAGAAAGAAAAAGAGCGGACAAAAATGTAACCACTCTAGTGGTAATCATAGCCATGAAAATAGGAGAAGCGAGTCGGGAGGAGATTTTAAAAAGAGGAGATTCAACAACGACCATGTGAAGGCAGCGATGCTACGACAAGCTGGTTCCAAGGAGGAGAAACGACCACCGGTCATATACTATATAAATCACGAAAAGAGGACATATCGGTCAAAGCGCCCTGGCAATGAGTTCGGTATGCTATAATTGTGGAAAGGAAGGACATATCGCTCGAGATTGCATGTGGCGAAACCCTAGTTCAATGAGGGCGGTGACTCAAAAAATCCCGAAAAAAGTCAAAGTCAACGGTTCTGGAAGAAGCGTTTGTTGTGGTGGTCAAAATCGAGGAACCCAAACGAGGTGATCACGGATAAGCTATTTATAAATTCTTGTGAAGTTTATACTTTACTGAATCTGGGGTGCTACCCATTCATTTATCTCTCCTGCTTGTGCTCAGCGTTTAAACTTGACTCAGGAGAAATTAGACTTTGACCTATCTGTGGAAACTCCGTTAGAGAAAACTTTCATCACATCCACTTGTTTATAAATCTTGTCTAATCCATGTTGGCACCCTTATCTTACTGTTGACCTTATCTCTTTAAAGATACTTGCTTTTGATGTGATTTTAGGGATTGATTGGTTAACTACTCATCATGCCAAAATTGATTGTTTTAAATAAGGTTGTTAGCTTTCATATTCCTAAACAACTTTGTTGTTCAATTCAAGCAACTAAACCATTAAAATCAATCAACATCATATCTAATCATAAAGCTATTCGTTTATTAAAAAGCGGATGTCAAGCTTTCTTAGCCCATGTTATGGATTTGAATAAAGACACGTCAAAATTGAATAATATTCTGTTGTTATTAACTTTCTGGCGTATTTCACGAAGAACTTCCGGTCTACCCCGAGCGTGAAGTTGAATTCTTTATTGACCTTGAACACGGTACAAAGCCCATTTCTAAAACCCCATATCGAATGGCTCTATTGAACTTGAGGAGTTAAAGGTCCAACTACGAGGAGTTGTTGGACATTGGTTTCATTCGTCTAGTACATCTCCTTGGGGTGCTCTGTTTTTATTTGTAAAGAAGAAAGAGCGGGGAGTATGCGACTTTGTATTGACTATCGGGAATTGAACCATGTCACTATCAAGAATAGGTATCCTCTACCTCGTATTGATGACTTGTTTGACCCGATTGCAAGGAGCACAATTCTTTTCAAAATCGATCTTAGATTACGGATATCATCAATTTGAAGATTTAGGCGAGGATATTCAAAGGCGCCTTTAGAACTTCGATGCGGGCATTATGAATTCTTAGTTATGTCTTTTCGGATTGACTAATGCTCCTGCGGCTTTCATGGATATGATGAACCGAGTATTCAAAGAGTATTTGGATCGATTCGTTGTTGTCTTTATTGATGACATCCTCATATATTCAAAAAGCCGTGAAGATCATGAGCACCATTTGAAATTTGGTACTCCAAAGGCTTCGTGAAAACAAGCTTTATGCCAAGTTAAAGAAATCGAGTTACGGCTTGAGGAAGTAGCATTTCTTGGGCATGTGGTGTCAAAACATGGAGTATCTGTTGACGTGAAGATTGAAGCAATACAAAGTTAGAACAGCAAAAGTCGGTGGTGAAAGTCGTAGCTTTTGGGCTTAATTTGGTTATTATCGGAGATTAAGTGGAAGGGTTTTCTCGAATCGCTACTCAGATTAACTCATCTAACTTCGGAAGGATACAAAATTCGTTTGGAGCGAAGAGTGCGAGAAGAGTTTCAAGAGCTTAAAGGAGACTTATTTGATTTTGTTCTAACAATACCATCTGGTTCGGATGGATTTATTATCTCTGACGATGCTTGAACAAAGGGTTAGGATGTGTTCTCATGCAGCGTGGGAAAGTCATAGCCTATGCCTCGCGACAACTTAAAGAATATGAGAGGAATTATCCTACTCATGATCTAGAGTTAGCGTGATCGTTTTATTAAAGATCTGGAGGCACTATCTATATGGAGAGAAAGTGGAGATATATTCGGACCATAAAAGCCTTAAATATTTCTTCACTCAAAAGAACTTAACATGCTGGCGTGACGTTGGCTCGAGCTATTGAAAGACTACGACCACACTATTCAATACCATCCCGGAAAAGCGAGCGTGGTAGTAGTGCGTTGAGTAGAAGATCATATCACGAGAACGAGTGCGATGATGTCAAATATCGCATAGAGAACCAACTTTAATAGAAAAAGTTAAGGTTGCTCAAGCCACCAGGCCGGAGTGATGCATATGAAGAAGAAAGTACAAGAAGGAGATATTAGGTTTAGCGAGAATTGATGAAGAAGGAATACTTGAGTCCACTCCGGACTTTGTGTTCTAACGATTACGATTTGAAGTACAAGATTATGATGGAGGCACACAATACACCATTTGCAATCCATCCGAAGTACTAAAATGTATCGTGATCTTGACATACATTTTGGTGGAACAATATGAAGAGAGAGATTGCAAAGTTTATCTCAACATGTTTAACTTGTCATCGTGTAAAGCGAGAGCATCAAGTGCCTAAGGACCATTGCAACCACTTGAGATTCCAAAATGGAAGTGGGAACACATTACCATGGATTTAGTTCACGGGACTTCCCACGGTTTCTCAAGGCATAAATGCTATTTGGGTTATTGTTGATAGATTAACCAAGTCTGCTCATTTCTTGCCAATCTGGAGACTTATTCCTTGAGCGTCTTGCTCAAATGTAAATAAATGAGATTGTGAGATTGCATGGCATGCCGGTATCCATAGTTTGGATCGTGACCCAAGATTCACTTCAAGATTTTGGGTTAGCTTGCAAAAAGCTATGGATGCGGTTTAAGATTCAATTCGCATACCATCCTCAAGCGGACGGACAATCGAGAGAGGACTATTCAAACTCTTGAAGATTTATTAAGACTACGTGTCCTGACTTCAGGGCGCGATTGGGATAAGTATTTACCATTGGTGGAATTCTCCTACAACAACAGATTATCGAGCAAGTATAGGTGTGGCCCCATTGAAGCATTATATGGACGAAAGTGTCGCTCTCCAATATGTTGGGATGAGGTGGGTGAAGCAACATTGTTGGGACCCGAGTTAAATGCGTATGACTACCAAAAGATCCAAATGATTAAACAGCGTATACAAAGCGGCACAAGATCGACAAAAGAGTTATCGATCTTCATCGAAAGGATGTGGAATTTAGTATAGGGGATCATGTATTGTTGAGAGTTGCTCCATGGAAGGGAGTTACAAGATTTGGGAAGAGAGGAAAGCTCAATCCACGATTTATTGGTCCATTTCAAATTCTTGACCGAGTAGGAAATGTAGCCTATAGACTCGCGTTACCTCCAAGTATGTCTCGTGTTCATAATGTGTTTCACATATCTGTACTTCGTAAATATGTGAAAGACCCGAACCATGTTATTGAGTTAGAACCGGACGAGATAGCCGAAGACTTAACGTATGAGGAGGTACCTGTCAAGATCTTGGATAGGAAGGAGTATGTCCTACGCACGAAGGTCATACCACAAGTTAAAGTCTTGTGGAGAAACCATTCTATAGAGGAAATGACCTGGGAGTTGGAAACGGAAATAAAAGCGAGGTATCCTCACCTTTTGAAACACCGAATGCGTTATGTCAATTTCGAGGACGAAAATTTCATAAGGAGGGAGGTTGTAAGACCCCAAATAATTAATAAATGAAATTTAATTTCCTCTAATTATTATTTTGAAATAGTAAGGGTTGATGTGATTAATGTGGATAGTTATGGGTAAAATCATAAATATTTCAAAAAATAAGTAAGTGGTTATAAAATATTCATTGTTGTCGGGGAATATTAGTTTGGTCGTGGAATATTAAATGCTTGTCGGGGAATATTAAATGCGACCCAGTAGCGACCATGTGTGGGCCCCATAATGAAAAGCGATTGGAGGAAGAAAACGACAAATATAAGTTGTTTAAAAATAACTTGGCGTAGTTATTACTGGTTTACCTTTGTTGGAATACCCGGTGGTTAAAACACGATGTCTGGCGTTGTTTCCCAGGTAGCACTTGCAGTATTGCACCAATTATTGACTCTTACGTGAAAGGCACTACTCAATAATGGTTCTGATAATTCTTTATTCGATATTTTATTTTATTGATTCAATAATTGCTTGCGTTGATATTTTATATTCTTTGTTGTTTGAATAAATTGTTATTACACATATTTTTTCATTATCGAAGCAATAATTCATATTATCTGAATAATATTATTAGATAACATTATTGGCAATGTCTAGAAAGTTACATCTAAGGAGAGGTTTGGTCACCTAATTGCGGCGCCAAGATGAGGAGAAATTCTTATTGGAAAGCCCCTCTTTCTGGAGGCGCACGGTTGTCAATATTGTGATTACGTAATATTATTTGTGAATAATTAATTATTGATTCATATGATGAGAAAAATATTGATTTTATGTGGATATAGATGGAGAAAATTTTTAATGTGACAATTGTTGAAAATTGAAATTTTATCTTTTACGATAAAATAATTCATTTAAATATATATTATTATATTTTAATAATATAATAATGGTGATATTTTTACAACGAATGTGGGATATATGAGTATCTGAGGAGGAAGAGTATTTTTGTTGCAATAAATGTTTAAAACATGTTAAACATGTCGATGGACCCTATTTATTGGTGAAATTTGATTATAGCACAATAAAATCGCTTTGTTTATGAATTTCGGTCAATTTACATTTGGAATTTGGAAAAACTTTCTTACGCAAAGTTGTATAGAATTGAATTTCCTATAAAAACTTCAAGATTCGAATTTTTCTGATAAAAGGGCTATTTATTATGAATTATTGAAGTTCCGAAGCTCCGAAATAATTGATTTTTGGAAGTTTTAAATATTTATATTAATAAAAACGTTTTTTTTGTTGTGTGGGCAGCCCTAGCATGTGTTTAATGATCTGAGATCAGTTGTCAAAGTGGGCGTAGAAGATTATTAAATATATTAATATTATAATAAATTTTACGCTTTGGTGTTCAAGCGATTTCCTATAAATAGGTGCTTAGGTTAGAATTAAAAATCACACCAGAAACTGAAGTTTTCTCTCTCTATATTATCGAGCGTATTCTTGTGAGTATTTTGAGTATACTTTGAGTATTGCTATACGGTGAAAGTTCAAGATATAGCCTATATCCAGTATTCCAGTTAGAAGTACTGATCTTTCAAGGTAAGGGATGTTATTTTCTTCTCAAATGATATTATTTCTTCAATATCATTATGCTGAAATATTGGTTGAAACTTTTTATCAAATTTGGAACTTTTTCATGTCATTCATGAGTTACTATTCACGAGTTACTATTCATGACTTACTATTCACGAGTTACTATTCACAAGTACTATTCACGAAGCGTGAAGATATTTTTTGTGAAATTTCTATCTTTTGGTGTCGGAGTTACTATTCACGTATACGGCACTATTCACGTATACGGCACTATTCACGAATACGACACTATTCACCGAAAAATGAAATTTCTTCTTTTTGTCCAAAATATCTATTATGGATACTAGCTTTGATTGTATCCATGTTTTGATCATTCTTGAATTTTACACCACTATGATTATTTTTGAGGTATTTTTGGACGTGGATAAAACAAAATACGAATCCTTAATCCTTAATCCTTGTCATTTTGTTTCCTTTGGATTCGTTTCTTTAAAAAAATATTTTCATCATCCTCGGTCTTAAAAGATGAATGATTTATGATGAATATCTTTGGCTTTGTAGTGCAAATGAGTGATTTCGATGAATATCTTTGGCGTAGTGAAAAGATGAATGATTTACGATGAATATCTTTGGCCCATAGTGCAAAGATGAGCAGTGTTTAGATGAACTTGACCAATGGGTGAATGTCCTTGGCACATAGTGCAAGGATGAACATTTGATCCCGATATATATTGATTGATGTTACGAGGGATAAAAATAGGCGATGAACTTTAAAATTCATACATAGAAGATAGTAGTTTGCATTCTCTACTTAACTCTTCTAATGAATTATTATTTCATTGCGAATATTGATTTAAAACTTGTTGTCTATTGTATTCTATTATATTTTTCTGTGTTGAAGACTAACGATAATTTTGTTGTATATTATCTTAGTCATAATATTCTTTTTGGGCTAGTCGAGCTCACCCTTTTCCTTTTTGTTCCATTTTTCTTCTCGGGGGCGAGAATATAGCAAGTAATGCAGTCGGGGTATGGAATGAAAGTTCTAGGGAGAGTTGTTTAGTAGTCCTCACCATTGTTGTAAAATAATGTATCAATAATTATGATGAGGATTTATTTGTATGTGGATATTGTGGCAATATCTCGTATTTAAACTCAATACTATTGTAATAATAAAGTTGTAGTTGTTTCGTGCACTATTGGGGGATGTAATTTTGGGGTGTGTAGTTTCTTCCGATAATCATTTTCATTGATTGCATGCTAATTGATCTAATTAATTTAATATGGCCAATGGAGTTAATTTGATGTAGATTAAGATTGGTATTACGTTAATTGATATCTCTCTTCATCACAAGTAGCAACTTGGTAATAATAATTGTGGACAAACTTTTGTTTATTGCTAAGATTATTAGAAAAAGTTAAATAAATCGAGCTTATGTGTTTGTTTGCTTGGATTAGCCTAATTTTCTATTTCTTAATGCTTCTATCATATTAAATCTAGAGAGCTTATTCTAGGTTATATGCTAGTTAGAATCGGTGGAGAGCTTGTTTTACACAAAGGATAATCTAAGGAGAATTTGGGATATAAAGCTTATTATTGTTATCTAGGGATAATAATTTCATTGAAGGAAAAATAATAATTACTTGATTAATTGATTGTTGTACTTTGGTGAAACGGAATCACAGAATCAAGTTTTACATATTTGGTTAATTTTATCGTTAATTCTTGTTCTCTTAGTTTAAAAATAATTTTCAAAACCCCCATCTTTATTTTCTCTTCTGTTAAAATAGTAGAATGATTCTAAAACAAATTTACTCTCTGTGGGATCGATCCTTACTTGCTACATCGTGCTAATTATTGTAAATTGTGGAGTGAAAGTGAGGTTAATTTAGGAGTGTCAACAACGACTCCCAAATTTTAGGCGCCAGATTCTTGAGGAGTAATTTGGCGCTTTTGTTTTTATTCTATTATTTGTTTTGTTTTTGTTTTATGACTCGATCTTCTCAAAGCTACTATATTAGATTTTGATCCGTAGATTGAGAAACTGCAAGGAGGCTAAAGAAGGAAAAACTTAAAGTTCAACAGTCTTCTGCATATATAGACGAGGCTTCTGCATCATCACCAGGCCTCAACTTAGCTTTGGAATTATTATCCAACGAATCCGACAAAAAAGAAGAGATGGCGATTCCAAACAACAATAGAACTCTCGTGGAGTTGGCAACTCCTAATTTAAATCAACAACCTCTCATGCATTGAATATCCTAATTTAGATGTCGCATTTGAACTTAAATCCGGACTAATCCATTTATCGCCTACTTTTCGTGGTCTTACAGGTGAAGACCCTACAAACATCTGAAGGAATTTCATGTGGTGTGCTCTACTATGAAACCAAACAGAATCATCAAGAACAAATCAAGTTGAGAGAGCATTCCCATTCTCCCTAGCAGATTTTGCAAAGGATTGGTTGTACTACCTACCCTCGTGTTCAATACTGATCTTGGAATGACATGAAGCAATTATTCTTGGAGAGATACTTTCCAAATTTCAAGAGTAGCCAACATAAGGAAGGAGATCCGTGGGATTAGACAATTCGGTGGGGAGACATTATACGAGTATTGGGAAAGATTCAAAAACTTTGTTCCAAATTTGTCCCACCGTGCATCAAATAGATGAACAACACCGATCCAATATTTCTACGAAGGGTTGGTACCGATGGATAGAAGCATGATCGATGCGACTAAGCGGAGGAGCACTATTTGACAAGACCCCAGAGGCTGAAGGAATTTAATTGCAAACATGGCAAAAACTCACAACAATATGGCACTAGAACAAATCATGCACCAAGAAGGGTAAGCGAGGTAAGCACTTGTGATTATGGTCAACAAATTTCAAATTAATGCTATGGTTAGACAATTAGCTACTGGTCAATTGCCAATTGCAAAGGTTTGTGGAATATGTCTACAACCAAATCACAATCTGAGATGAATGCCCAACATTACAAGATGACGAGGTCAGGCAACAAGCTAATATAATGGGAAATTATCACCACCACCTCGTAAAAAGTATGATCCAGACTCAAACACATATAACTCAGGATGGAGGGATCATCCAAGTCCGAAAGTTATGGAAGCAAGCAACAAGCGGCACCACCAGATTTCCACCTAAGCGCGGGGCTTCCAACCAACCCAACCTCAATATCAACCAAAGCAAGTAGTCCCCACACTCACCGAACATCATTGGAGGATATGTTCAAAGCATTCATGGGATGTATACACAACAGTTCATGAATCGAACCACGCTAGCTTTGAAGAAGAGACAAAAACTTCGGTTCAAGATTTGAGGAACCAAGTAGACAACTGCTACAAGCTGTGGGGATATTGGAATCTAGAGGCTCGGAAAAATTACCATCTCAAACAAGAGTCAACCCAAGGGAGAATGCAAGTGCCATAACATTACGGAATGGAACACGATTGGATACACCACCACCCCGTAGAGTTCAAGAAGGAAGCGACTAAGGAGGAAATGTAAAAATCCAAGGTACAACCTAAACCTCCTAATCGACCTTAAAATCATTCCTCTTCCCTTTCCTTCCGAATTTCTAAAACTTCAAAGAACAATGAAAAGAAAAAGAAATTTTGGAAACTTTTAGAAAAGTAGAAGTGAACATCCCTCTTCTTGATGCAATTAAACAAGTACCACTAGATGCTAAATTTTTAAAAAATTATGCACTAATAAAAGAAAATTGCAAAATGATGAAAGAGTCACAGTTGGAGAAAATGTATCTCATTGTTCTTCAAAGAAAATGCCTCCTAAATGTAAAGATCCAGAATGTTCACAATCCCATGTAAAATAGGAAACACCAGATTTGAAAAAGCCATGCTAGATTTAGGAGCTTCAATTAATGTTATGCCTTTATCTGTTTATGCTTCCTTAAATCTAGGCCCTTTAAAAAATACTGGTGTGATTATCCAATTGGCAGATCGTACTAACACCTACCCCCGAGGGGTAATTGAAGATGTCTTATTGCAGGTGAACGAACTAATCTTTCCTGCAGATTTTTACATTGTGGATATGGAAGATGATACATCACCAAATCCTTCCCACATCTTGTTAGGAAGACCCTTCCTAAAAAACAAATGAGAACCATGATTGATGTGCATAATGGGACCTTGACTATGGAGTTTGATGGTGAGAAAATTCAGTTTAACATCTATGATGCCATGAGGTACCCTAGTGATATAGGACAAGTTTTTGCTATCGATGTGAGAGACTCCTTGGTGCATAGAGCTTTTGAACAACTACATAGGGACAATTTGGAAATTGCAATCAACAACAGTTTGATATGGACAGAGAAGAAGAGATTACATAAACCTGTGAATTGAAAGAGAATGTAGTCGCATTACATTCATTGCCAAAATTTTCAAATAAGTCAACGGTATATTCTATTCAATTTCCTGTTTCTCATCAAAAGTTATTACCTTCTGTTGTACAAGCCCCAACTCTAGAATTGAAACAATTACTCGCTCATTTGAAATATGCATATTTGGGGACTAATGACACTTTGCCTCTGTAATTATTGCTAGTAATCTAACCAAGGTGCGGGAAGAAAAATTGATGAGAGTCCTAAGGGACCATGTTACGCTTTTGGTTGGACAATAATGGATATCAAGGGTATTAGTCCCGCATGTGCATACATCGGATATTGTTAGAGGATGGAGCTAAGCTTCACAAGAGATGCACAAAGGAGATTGAATCCACCCATTGTTGGAGGTGGTGAAAAAGAAGTGCTCAAACCGCTTGATGCCGCAGATATCATCTATCCCATCTCCGATAGTCAATGGGTGAGTCCAAGGTGTAGTCCCAAAGAAATCCGTAATCACCGCTTGTCAAGAACGATGATAATGAGTTGGTGCCCACACGAATGCAAAGTGGTGGAGAGTGTGTATAGATTATAGAAAATTGAATGTTTGTAACAAGAAAAGATCACTTTCCTCTTCCTTTTATTGATCAAATGTTGGAGAGATTAGCTAGGCACACTTATTATTGTTTTCTAGATGGTTTTTCGAGATATAACCAGTTGTGATTGCACCCAGAGGACCAAGAGAAGACCACATTCACATGTCCCTTTGGTACTTTTGCCTATCGACGGATGTCTTTTGGATTGTGTAATGCCCCAGGTACTTTTCAACGATGCATGGTAAGCATTTTTTCAGATCTTTTAGAAGAATGCATCGAGGTTTTTATGGATGATTTCACAATTCATGGAGATTCTTTGGATGCATGCTTAGATAATTTAAATCGTGTTCTAGATAGATGCATGGAAACTAATCTTGTTTTAAATTGGGAAAAATGTCATTTCATGGTAGAACAGGGAATAGTACTTGGTCATGTTGTGTCATCTAAAGGTCTTGAAGTTGATAAAGCTAAGATAGATGTTATATCTGCTTTGCCTTACCCCGTCAACGTCAAGGAGATTCGCTTTTTCTTGGTCAATGCGAGATTTTATCGAAGATTTATCAAGGACTTCTCGAAGATGGCATTACCCTTATGTAAGTTGCTGCAAAAAGATGTGGACTTTCAGTTTGATGATGAATGCAAGGAGGCGTTTGATACTTTAAAGAAATTATTAACTTCTGCTCCTGTCATTCAACCGCCAAATTGGAAGTTGCCATTTGAGATCATGTGTGACGCAAGCAACTATGCAGTAGGTGCTGTTTTGGGACAAAGGATTGACAAAGCCGTTCATGCCATCTACTATGCTTCTAGGACTTTGAATGAGGCTCAGATAAACTATTCCACAACTGAAAAAGAACTTTTATCTGTGGTTTTTGCTTTAGATAAATTTCGATCTTATTTGCTTGGTACTAAAGTTATAGTTTATTCTGACCATCTGCTCTCATGTATTTGCTCACTAAGAAAGATTCTAAACCAAGGATTATTCGATGGATTCTGCTACTACAAGAATTCGACTTAGAGATCAAGGATAAGAAAGGTGCGGACAACTTAGTAGCGGATCACTTGAGTAGGTTATTGAGAGACGAGGAGGAGCTACCGTTACGTGATTCTTTCCCGGATGAGCAGTTACTTTCCATCCATGCTGAGATTCCTTGGTATGCAGATTTGGTAAATTATTTGGTAGGTGCACATTTTCCTAAAGAATTTTCCAAACCCCAAAAGGAAAAGTTAAAAAGTGATGCTAGACACTATGTTTGGGATGATCCATATTTATGGAAATTTTGTGTTTGACGAGATAGTTAGACGCGGTGTGTGCTAAATGTTGAATTTCAACCTATTCTTTCTTTTTGTCATTCTCATACTTGTGGAGGACATTTTGGTCCAAAAAGAACTCGCTAATAAAGTTTTGGAAAGTGGTTTTTATTGGCCATCGCTTTTAAAGATTCATATCTATTTTGTAAAACATGTGTTAATTGCCAAAGGATCGGAATATTTCTCAACGAAATCAAATGCCCCAAACTCCTATATTAGTTGTTGAAATTTTTGATGTTTGGGGTATAGATTTTATGGGACCTTTTCTTCATCTTTTGGGAATTTATATATTCTTTGGTACATTGATTATGTCTCAAAATGGGTGGAAGCTAAATCCACTAGGATAGACGATTCTAAAGTTGTTGCAGATTTTGTTAGGACTAACATATTTGTCAGGTTTGGAACACCACGAGCCATCATTAGTGATCGCGGAACCCACTTTTGCAACAGGGTGTTAGCAGCTTTGTTCAAGAAATACAATGTTCTGCACAAGGTTTCTACATCCTACCATCCGCAGAGTAATGGTCAAGCTGAGGTGTCTAACCGAGAGATAAAATCCATTTTGGAGAAGGTAGTCAACCCGAGCAGAAAAGATTGGAGTCTGAGATTAGATGATGCAATTTGGGCCTATAGAACGGCGTACAAAACACCTATTGGGATGTCACCATACAGGATTGTGTTTGGAAAATCATGCCACTTACCTGTTGAATTGGAGCATAGGGCTTTTTGGGCAATCAAGCAGTGCAACATGAGTTTAGAGGCAGCTGGAGTACACAGGAAATTGCAGTTACAAGAGTTAGAAGAATTGAGGAATGAAGCTTATGAAAGTTCAAAGATTTACAAGGAAAAGACCAAAGCTTTTCATGATAAGCGAGATTGTGAGGAAAACCTTTCTTTATGGGACAAAAAGTTTTGCTATATCATTCTCGGCTTAAGTTATTTCCGAATAAATTAAGATCTAGATGGGTTGGTCCTTTTGTTATCATTAATGTGTTTCCTCATGGTGCGGTTGAGATTCAAAGCCCGAGCACAAACAAGATCTTTAAGGTGAATGGACATAGATTAAAGCCTTTTCTATGAGGGCATCGGTGGAAAATATTGAGATGGTGGAGCTAGACGATCCGATATATGAAAGCTGAGAAGAGAGGCATGACGTCGAGCCAAAGACATTAAACACGGGCAGCTACTTGGGAGGCAACTCAAGATCTCAGATTTGATTTTTCTATCCCTTTATTTTTATTTTTTTGTTTTATTGCATGATTGCTAGTAGTATTTTCTTCTTTGCATGATTTTCTTACATTGGGGACAATGTAAGGTTTGAGTGTGGGGGGAAGATTTAGGTTTTATTTTATGTAGGAATAATAATCCAATTTTGATGGAAAGTTGATAAAAAAAAAAAAAAAAAAAAAACTTGGGTTCCATGGTTCTATTTGCTTATGTGTTCGAAGGTTAAAGTCAAAGATTGAAAATTAATGCTAAAATTCGAATCATTGATGCTTAATTTGTTAATGAATGATGACAACTAAGCCATGATCCATAGTAATTGATTTGAATTGAATTTGTGATACATGAGTACTTGAATATGAGAAGCATGTTTATTTGGCTAAGTTATTTGTGGAGTTGTCTATGTGCACTGATTTCACGACTTAAGAACTGTTTAACTTGCTTATGTTGTTACAGAACCATGTGAAATAATGATGAATGAAAAAAAAAAGAAAAAAAATTAAAAATATGCTTCAATGTCTATTGTGCGAAATAACTGGGTATCTAAGCCTCGGGAAGCATCGGTATTCACGCTGAAAAGTGCGATGGATAAAAGCAGCTTGACTAGTCGACTTTTGTGGCCTTTGTTACTTGAATAAGTAAGCCCGTAGGGGTGTCTCTACACCTAGCGCCCTAAGATCATCTGGTTTGGGAGTCGTTGGTGGAAAGTTCGCTAATGGGTAACTCTGAAAAGCCTAAGAAAAGGAGACATTGCACATGTCAAGAAAAAAAAAAAAAAAAAAGAAAAGAAATACGAAAAAAAAGAAGCATGAAAATACATTCATCTGTGCTAAAAAGAAGGTTCTATGAAAAAATTAAAAAGCGAGAAAAATTTGTTCTTGGTTATGAGTCGATTAATGCATGGTTTTTGCTCCATGGTAACTAAGTTGAGTAAGTATGATGATTTTGGGAAAGTTACTTATGTGGCTACAATTTGATTTAATGAAATTCATTGGTGAAATGGTAAAGTTGGTAATTGTGAGTTAATTGATAAAGGCGTTGATTAGATTTACGCAAATTTAGTGTTGATAGTCATTATTTGTATCTTGAAATCTTTTGACACTATGGTTGAATAGAATTTTTTGGAAATCAAACTTTTGGTTTACACGAGGGCGTGTAAAAGGCTAAGTGTGGGGAATTTGATGAGTGCATATTATTCATTTATTTTGATTCCATTATATTTAGTTTTATTGCATGTTTCATGGGTATATGAGCTTATTAAGGTATTTAATGATTTCGGGAAAGAATTGGAGTGAAATGAGGAAAAGAGAAAATTGCGAATTTTTAGCATTAAGTTGGATGCATGTTCTTAGCTTGGGACTTGAATTTTATTGTAGAGCTCTTCTTTAGCTTTCCTAACATCTTGAATCATCCCAATCGGAGTTCATATGAAAAAGTTATGATATTTTTACTAAACGAGCGTTGAACCTCAAAGTTTGGAAGTTGTAATTTACATAGCGAGCCACTTGGAGGCCGATTTCGACCTTGATGCAGAGCGCGATTCATCGATTCTCAAAGAATAAAAGTTGTAGATCTCGTCGATATCTTCGTTTTGATAGGTAGCAGACCCGTAATTAGCACTTGTTATCCTCAACAACTATATTACTAACTAATGTTCATTCGATTAGAAAACACAACAATCTCATTAATTTTATATTAGACAACTAAAAAAACCTCTCTTGGACAACTAAAAATTGTTGGAGACTGTAATTCAATTGTTAAGATTGACCAGTAATAATAATAAGCCTCAAATGGTCTATTAAAGCACGTCAAATTCTAATGCATTTATTTTTAAATTGATAATATGTATTAGTATTCAAGACATGCATATTAGGCTTGATCAATATCATCTAGCCCCAACTTACCAATATTATAACATTGTGCATGTCAGTGTATTATTTTTTCTCTCTCCCAAGGTCAACCAAACAATTTTTATTCCTTGTTAAGTAAATGGATATTACAACTAAGTATTCGGTAACTAAATATTTACTCTCTATTTCAAATCAAATGAAACTCTTCATTATTTGTATATTTTGTAGCATTATCTCTCTCTCATCATCATGGTATCACATTCTAATATATATATATATATATATATATATATATATATATATATATATATATATATATATATATATATTTTTTCAAGCTTTTAAACATATAATTATGACATATTGTGTAACAAAATCATATATATCCTATATATGATCAATAGACACATAGTCTAATCCCAATGAATATTTAATACATATAAGAAACAACATTAGAAAAACATCCTAATATTCCAAATTCATAGTTTCTAACTAAAATAACATATATTCTTGTTAATAGATTAAAATCACTTTTTAGATTGTTGGAAAAAATAGCAATTAACAAGATTTAATAATATAGTAAATTGGAACAACTTAATTTTGGAAAACCGAGGCGTAGTGATGAGTGCATATTATTCAATTATTTTGATTCCATTATATTTAGTTTTATTGCATGTTTCATGGGTATATGAGCTTATTAAGGTATTTAATGATTTCAGGGAAGAATTGGAGTGAAAATGAGGAAAAAGAGAAATTGCAGAATTTTTAGCATTAAGTTGGATGCATGTTCTTAGCTTGGGACTTGAATTTTATTGTAGAGCTCTTCTTTAGCTTTCCTAACATCTTGAATCGTCCCAATCGGAGTTCATATGAAAAAGTTATGATATTTTTACTAAACGAACGTTGAACCTCAAAGTTTGGAAGTTGTAATTTACACAAAGAGTCACTTGGAGGCCGATTTCGACCTTGATGCAGAGCGATTCTGTCGATTCTCAAAGAATGAAAGTTGTAGATCTCGTCGATATCTTCGTTTTGATAGGTATCAGGCCCCGTAACTCCTCCTAGATCAAACGTTATGCTCGTTTTACCAAAGGACGTCAGAAGAGGAAATGAAAATTCACCCCAAATGAATTTGAGCGGGAAAATCAAGAAATCTTGGATTTTGGAAAGTTTCTAAATGCATTTTGGTAGACTTCTACATGGAATTGGATTGATATTTCTATTAGCTTTAGGATTTCCTTTAGACTAAGATTTATTTCCAAATTGAATTCTATTTCTTTATGGAAACTAGTTATGATTTGTAAATCCTTTTAGGATTTGGATTTCTACATCCTATAGGATTTAGGACTTTGTCTAGCACTATAAATAGAGGATGAGGTCAAGGTTTTATTCATTCAATATTCAACATTCAAGTATCCTCTATTGGAGTGAAGGCTCAAGAGCATGTCGCGCTAGTTCTTTTTATCCAGTTCTAAAGGTAGGTGAATCCTTGTTACAAGTAATTAATTAATTGAGTATTATTATTTATTCCTTCTTGTGTGAAATTTCTTCTGATAATCTGTTTTCATTGATTGCATGCTAATTGATCTAATTAATTTAATATGGCCAATTGAGTTAATTTGATCATTATCATATGCTAGATTAAGATTGGTATTACGTGTAATTGATATCTCTCTTCATCACAAGTAGCAACTTGGTAATAATAATTGTGGACAAACTTTTGTTTATTGCTAAGATTATTAGAAAACAAGTTAAATAAATCGAGCTTATGTGTTTGTTGCTTGGATTAGCCTAATTTTCTCTTTCTTAATGCTTCTATCATATTAAATCTAGAGAGCTTATTCTAGGTTATATGCTAGTTAGAATCGGTGGAGAGCTTGTTTAATACAAAGGATAATCTAAGGAGAATTTTGGATAGCAGAGCTTATTGTTATCTAGGCCTAATAATTTCATTGAAGGAAAAATAATAATTACTTGATTAATTGATTGTTGTACTTGGTGAAACCGAATCTATGAATCAAGTTTTACATATTTGGTTAATTTTATCGTTAATTCTTGTTCTCTTAGTTTAAAAATAATTTTCAAAACCCCATCTTTATTTTCTCATTAAAATAGTAGAATAATTCTAAAACAACTTTACTCTCTGTGGGATCGATCCTTACTTGCTCATTTGTCTAATTATTGTAAATTGTGGAGTGAAAGTGAGGTTAATTTAGGAGTGTCAACGACAGGCTCCCACGTAAGCGTAAGCTATCTTGTCCTAAAAAGTGATTTCGCCCCTTGATAATAATCACAAAAGACATATGGGTCATGCGGGCGGTCACTCTCTAGGATTCAACGAAAGTCTCCGATTGTTGTGTGTACTCACGTAAGGAGGCTTTGGACTTGTCTATATGGATTGCCCAATTAATGTAAGAAAACTCCCTATCTCCATTAACATCTAAAGCGTAAGAAGAAGAAGAACGTTGGGAGTTACATAGATAAATAAGGTAATGACTTAATGGAATGCTTGGGAGTTACAAAAATAAATAAATAAGGTAACAGCTAGGAATTAACTCAAGTTACATAAATAAATACCAAATAAATTGGGAGTTACAAAATAAATAGTCGATGTGGGACTTTGATAAAATCATAATTTTTAAGCATAACCAACAATATATATATATGGGTATCCATCCACGACAATCCTGTTGTTGGGGAGCAACCCATTTGGCCCACCATTGTTACAACTTTGTAGCGGCTTATAAAAAAAAATTTATAACAAGCCGCTACAGTTGTAGCGGCTGGCCAAATGGGTTGCTCCCCAACAACCTGGCTGTCGTGGATGGGATCATATATATATATATATATATATATATATATATATATATTTATATTCTCATGCTCTAAAGCGAACCTTAAAGAGTGAACCAAAGACGAACAAAGTGTCGTCTTTGGTGTCTATGGCGTGAGATTCGATCCGTCATTATAGCCATGTAGTCTTTAGCGACCAGAATTGAGGCAGTCACCATAGACACCAAAGACGACGGTTCGTCTTTGGTTCGCTTCTTTAAGGTTCGCTTTAGAGCCTCTCCATATATATATATATATATTCCTTTTCGACCGAGTTGATCAACTTCTTGAAGGTTGAAATTGAAACATAAATATACAAAGCCAGACGACATTTGTTGTGTCTAAATAACTACTTGTACTCTATTCTATTTTAATATGAGGGTCCCACATAGTCAACATGTTGTCGATATATTTAACAAAATGAATTTTTAATATTAAAAAGTTCAACCTAGTAGAAAGCTTGTACTTAAAGGTGTATTTTTTTGTTTTTTAATGCATTTCCCCATTATATCATCATGACTTAGCACATTTGGTTAACTTAAAAAGATAAAAGATATCCTATTGACATAACTTGCTTGCTTACTGTGAATAAAAAAAATAAAAATGGTCGGTGCAATAAGTCATCCACGACTTGCTATTAAATATTATAAAAAATTCCATTTGCCTTTAAAAGAATTATTTCCAAAAATTTACTCCTAACAATATTCAAACATTCAACCCCCTGCTTCAAACCCTCATTATATGACCACCGAGGCACCACAAAGTCCGGGCCGCTTATTTCTCGCAAGGATTAGTCTTTATAATAAAACATTACATTTCCACCAAACATCATACAATAAGATATTTTCTCTTGTATTACAATTTATTATTCCCAAAATCTATATTATTATTCAAAGAACTCTTATTATTCTTATTCTTATTACTATCTATTGTTATTATTATATTAAAATTTGATGATAGGAAATGAATACCTTATTCTTATTATTATTATTATTATTATTATTATTATTATTATTATTATTATTATTATTATTATTATTATTATTATTATTATGCGCTTAAACAATAAAATGTTATTAGGTTAATAATAATAATAATTATTATTATTATTCTATTATTATTATTATTATTATTATTATTACTATTAATATTATTATCCATTTATGCCTCCCAAATCGTAAAAATATTATTATACATGTATAATAATATCCATGTATCCATAATATTATGACTAGGGTTTGAAGCGGGAGGTTGCGAGTTCGAATCTTGTTAGGAGTAATTTTTTGGAAATAATTCTTTTAAAGGCGAAGGGAATTTTTTTTATAGTATTTAATTGTAGGGTTTCGGTATAGAAACGCAACAGAAATAAACCAATTAAAGGCAATTCTGAAACCCTAAAACAGGATCTATGCGAAAAATTCAATTAATTCAGAGGTTAGAAATTATACCGATTGTTAAAGCTTGAATCGATGCGGTCGAATCTCCAACGCAATTCAAACGGACTGCGTCTCTACGGTATCCACACGAACGCTTCACACGAATCGTCCTACGATCTGCAGAAGAAGGAAACGCGGTACTAGCCACCAAGGATGCAGATTTTCTAAAACTGTTTTCTCTCTAGTCTCTCTCTAAGAGCGGCTAGGGTTTTGGTTAATGAATAATCCCTAAAAATGGCTGCTACATATCATATATATTGCGATTAAAAGGAATTATTCAAAACCTAATTTAATAAAATCCGAATTTATATATATATATATATCTTAATTAAGTCTTACTTAAATAATATACCTATATATAAATTATCCTATTAATTTAAATTAAATAATTTAAATATTATCAATCATATTGACATATTTAAATCTTTATAATTTAAATTAATTCCCTTTTAATTACGTTCTATGTGTGACCCTATAGTTTATTATTACGTTGGCAATAATTTTAAAATCATATTATAAAATTATAAGCGGTGAGCTGACATCTAGTAATGCATCACCGCTACCCAAGTAATAATAAGATCGATGATTCGATGCAACCTTTTAGTGACCAATGTTTCAATGTAATTTAATCCTTTTAACCTTAATATCCTAGATTAAACTCGAGTCATGGAATGTGTCATACTCTTCATAATTTAATCTGAAGTTTTTCTTGATCAATGAGTAGACTATATATGAAACAAATCACTATTTGAGCATGGCCCATGCATTTCATAGTCCTACTCAATCAAGAGGCCTATGGATATCACTCCAATACATAGGAGGGTTAAATTCCATCTAGATCACTCATATTCCTCACACGATTCATGATGTACCCAATAATCACCTTTATAGTCCACCCTATTAAAGGTGACATTTGATGATATCAAAGTACATAAATTTCCGTGAAGAAATATAGTGATTTCAGGTCGGAGGACCATTACATCATTGTCACTATGAGAATTGCTAATGACACTTCGCATAATGCTCAAATAGAATTCTCATGGTGGGTCTGTTCAGTACATCGTTCTCTAACATGTACCTATGCATTGACTTAATATCTCATATATTTATGACCAATGAGATTTGGTCATCAGTCAATCCACACACTAGTCTTAATGAATTATTGTTGTCCCATCAACAATGATACTCGACTAGGGACATTTAAGAACAATGATACTAATTGTAAATATATAATCTCATGTTCAAGTCACATACTTGAAACTATATAATTTGTATCAATATTCTAAGGATTTTATTATGTTAATATTTATATAACGCAAAAATAAAATCATAATAAAATTATTCATTTATTCAATCAAATATAATATTAAAACGTTAAGCAATTATATCAAATAATTGGCCTCTAGGGCATAAACTCTAACAGCTTTCCACTTGCACTAGAGCCAATCACTCATGTATCTAATACCCATGGAACTAGTGTGACCGTCGTGCTTCTGTTGCGACAAAGCCTTGGTCGATGGATCTGCAACATTATCATCTGTTGGCACTCTTCCTATATGTACATCTCTATCAATGATTTCACGGATGAGATGGTACACGCCTAAGTATATGCTTGGATCGTTGTAGAGATCTCGGGTTCCTTAGCCTATGCAATGGCTCCATTATTATCACAAGATAGAGCAACCGGATCAACAATGGTTGGAACAACACCAAGTTCAAATGATGAACTTTTTAATCCATATGATCTCCTTGGCTACACTAGAAGCGACAATATACTCAAATTTCATTGTAGAATCAACTCATCTCTTGCTTTGAACTTTTCCATTCTAAAAGACCACCATTAAGGCAAAACACGTAACTCTGATCGAGACTTATAGTCATCATTGTCGATCTGAAACTAACATTTAATGTAACCCTTTATTGCCATTCGTCTTCACTCCATATACCAAGAATGAATCCTTAGTCCTTTTTAGGTACTTGAGGATATTCTTGACTTCTATCCAATGACCTTCACCGGATTCGACCGATATCTGCTCAATGTGCTCAAAGCATATGAGACATCCTGACGAGTACATATCATTGCATACATGATAGATCCAATTCTTTGAAGCATAAGGGATCTTTCTCATACGCTCCTCATCATCTTGTGATTTAGGACATTGGGCCTTAGAGATCTTTACACCATGAGTCACGGGTAAGTTTCCTCTTTTCGCCTCTTGTATTCTGAATCGTTTCAACACTTTATCAATATATGTACTTTGACTTAGTAGAGCATTTTTCTCGATCTATCTTTATAGATCCTGATACCTAAAATGTAGGCAGCATCGCCCAAATCTTTCATGGAGAAACATTTTCTTAACTATGTTTTTACAACCTGTAAGGAAGGAATATCATTCCCAATAATTAATATGTCATCAACATATAATACTAGGAATACAATGTGACTCCCACTAACGTTCTTATATACACAAGGTTCATCTTCATTTTTAATAAAGCCAAATTCTTTGACTGCTTCATCAAATCGAAGATTCCAACTCAGAGGCTTGCTTCAATCCATAAATGGATCGGCAGAAGCTTACATACCTTTCCAAAGATCCTTTGGGTGAAAAAACCCTCGAGTTGTGTCATATACATATCCTCGAGGAGATTTCAGATTAAGGAAAGCGGTTTTGACATCCATCTCGCGATTTAATAATCATAAAAAGCTGCAATAGCAAGTAAGATCCTGATGGATTTAACCATTGCCACTGTAGAGAAGGTTTCATCATAGTCAACACCTTGAATTTGTTTGAAACCTTTTGCTACCAGTCGGCCTTTATAGGTTTGTACATTACCATCCATGTCGGTTTTCTTCTTGAAAATCCACATGCACCCGATTGGTTTTACCCCTTCGGGTGGATCAACCAGAGTCCATACTTGGTTAGTATACATGGAGTTCATCTCAGATTTCATGGCTTCAAGCCATTTCTCAGAATCTGGTCCATTCATAGCTTCTTGGTAGGAAGCAGGCTCATCTTGATCTATGAGCATTACATCGCCATTTTGAGTTACAAGATATCCATAATATCTCTCAGGCTCTTGGTGTGTCCTACCAAATCTATGAATGCCTTATGTAATTTGAGCAGGTTCACTTTCCACAATATCTTGTGGTTCCTGCTCATGTTCCAACTCAGGTTCAATGATATTTTGTGGTTCTCGAATTTCTTGAGTTCTACTTTCCTCCCACTTTTTCCTTTAGAGACAAATTCTCTTTCTAGAAAAATACCGATTCGAGCAACAAATACTTTGTTCTCAGAAGGTTTATAGAAATAATACCCTTTTGTTTCCTTTGGGTATCCCACAAAATTACATTTGTCGATTTGGGTCCGAGCTTGTCGAATCCGGGCGCTTTCTGAATGCCTCGCAACCCCAAATCTTCATGAACGACATATACTAGGGCGTTTCCAGGTCCCACATCTCATATGGTGTCTTCTCAACCGTCTTTGTAGGAACACGGTTAAGTGTGAATGCAGCTGTCTCTAGGGCATGACCCCAGAAGCTTTTGGAAGATCTGCATGACTCATCATTGATCGTACCATGTCCAACAAGGTTCGCTTTCTCCTCTCAGATACACCATTCCATTGAGGTGTTCCAGGTGGAGTGAACTGTGATATAATACCACACTCCTTTAGAAGGTCATCAAAGTCTTGGCTTAAGTATTCACCTCCTCGATCGGATCGAAGGGATTTTATGCTTTTTCCAAATTGGTTTTGAACTTCATTCTTGAATTCCTTAAACTTTTCAAAGGATTCGGATTTGTGTCTCATAAGATACACATATCCATATCTACTAAAGTCGTCAGTAAATGTAATGAAGTAATAAAACCTACCTCTTGCTAACGAATTCATGGGTCCACATACATCACTATGTATAAGTCCCAATACATCGCTAGCTCGTTCACTGTGTCCAATGAAAGGGGCTTTAGTCATCTTTCCTAATAAACAAGACTCACATTTCTCATATGATTCAAAATCAAATGAATCCAAGAACCCATCTTTATGGAGTTTGGATATGCGTTTCTCATTTATATGGCCTAAACGACAATGCCAAAGATATGTCGGATTTGAATCATTTGATTTAAATCGTTTTGTATTTATGTTATAGATAGGCATTTCTAAATCAAGAATATAGAGACCGTTAAACAATTGTGCAACACCATAACAAATATCATTTAAGTAAAACAAACAACGATTGTTCTTTATTATAAATGAAAAACCTTTCTTGTCCACACAAGAAACAGAAATAATGTTTTTGTTTATAGCAGGCACAAAATAACAATCTTCTAATTCTAAAACTAGCCCAGTGGGCAAAGATAAATGATAAGTTCCTACGGCCAGTGCAGCAACTTTTGCTCCATTCCCAACTCGTAGGTCAACCTTTCCTTTCGCCAAAGTCCTACTCCTTCGGAGTTCCTGCACATTAACACAAATGTGAGAACCACATCCAGTATCCAATACCTATGATGTAGAAGTAGACAAGTTGAATTCTATAACATATATACCTGAATCAGAAGTCGTACTTCCTTTCCTTTTCTTCACTTCTTCCAAATAAGCATGGCAGTTCCTTTTCTAGTGTCCAGGCTTTCCACAGAAGTGACATTCACCTTCTTTAGCCACCCCACCTTTAGGTTTTAAAGCCTGTTTGGTTTTGGCATTGGGTTTGGCAAAAGATTTAGATCCTATCTTCTTCTTGCCTTTCCAATTTCCCTTAGCATTCCCCTTTTGTACCATCATTATGGGAGCGGGTCCTGCCTTTTTCATGTTGTTCTCGGCAGTTCTTAACATGCTCAACAACTCAGTAAGGGGTTTCTCAATTTCATTTATAAGATAGTTCATAACAAATTGAGAGTAGCTGCTGTTCAAAGATTGCAAAACAAGATCTGTTTGGGCTTCCGGAGTGATTGGAAAACCCAACCTATCAAGGTACTCAATATACCCAATTATTTTCAGCACATGTGGACCAACTAGATCACGTTCACCCATTTTGCAGTGATACAACGCCTTGCTTGTATTATACCTCTCCTGTCGAGCATGCCCTTCGAACAATTTCTTGAGATGCTCGATCATCTCATAAGCATCCATCAACTCATGTTGCTTCTGAAGCTCAGTGTTCATGGTTGCTAGCATGACACAACTCACATCCAGAGCATCATCTTGATGCTTCTTGTAAGCATTATGCTCCGCACGTGGTGCAGTGACAGCTGGTGTTGCAGGAATGGGCCCATCAAGGACATATAGCTTGCGCTCTTGTTTGAGGACAATCCTCAAGTTCCTATGCCAGTCAAGGAAATTAATTCCACTCAGCTTGTCCTTTTCAAGGACTGATCGTAATGAAAGACTATTTGTGTTGTTGTTGTTTTCCATTTGATATCTACAATTTATAAGTGCAAAAATAATAAGTCAAATTGCAGAGTTGATATTATATAATTGATAATAGTACATTCAAAATATACCTCCCACTATTTTATTCAAATTAATAGCTCTCACCATTAATTCAGAAAGCATTTTCTATTAAATCTTTCTAGTGAGCCAAGATCCATATTTCATTATGCCTTAAGTTAGCTTTGGTTAATCTCTTAAAACACAATTATTTAGGTAGACAACCCCTTGTCAATTATATCATATATAACTCCTGGATTGTTTGGTAAACAATGTTTGTTTCTAGTCCATCTAATGGTACCTACCAAACTCCATGCCTCTAAGTCGACAATCCTATTGAGATAACTTAGTTAAGTAGGGCCCAATGATTTTAACAGTTTGGATATCACAATTATCCTATCGCATCTTACCTAGATAAATATGGTACTTTGCTTTGGTAAACCTACATCTATTGATCAAGGTCTTGATGAGTGTTATTCATTGGAAGGCATCTGATTTTAGACTTAATATTTTATTGAGGAATTTTATAAATTAATTTAGATCTCACCAATTTTAATCTTATTAAGCATGCACATTATTTATCACATACAAGCATAAATAAAGTGCGAAATTAAATGTGTCATAGTTATGGCCCAATCCACTGTCAATCTTTTCAAGCTAATGAAAGATTGAAGGTCAATCTAAGATGGTAAAAGATCTTAAAATAAATAGCTTCCTTGGATCTTCCTCAAGCATGTGCCTCCTCTCCATCATCATCTTTTCATCATGTTCTCCTTCTTGACATCTTCATCGATTACAGATTATTACATGACATATAGAAACCTCGAGTTACATTCGAGGGGATTTAGATGAGAAGATAATATTACATTAGAATTTATAGAAAGGCATGACATGCAAGCCATATTTCAAAATCAAAAACCACTAACCTATGGGTCAAAAGGCCATAACTGTGCACCATGCATATCACAATAAGCACATAACAATTTATAGATAATTAAAGAAAACTATATATAACATATAGGGGACACGACCATCGTGCGCTATGATGGGGGGTCCATGGGGGTCTCTCCCAAGCGGTGGTCCGATCAGCTGGTGGGTGGTCACGACCGGCCAATGAAATGGCCTGGGGTCGAGGTAGCTTGAAATTTTTTTTTTTTCGAACTACAATCTGTATTGTAGAATTTTTCCATACGAATCTCTGAAACAGTTTCAGAATCATATATTTAATCCACCAAAATAGTCATAATAACAATACACCCGGTACATATCATATATGTCCAGTTTCAATTAATCATATTAAACTGAATCTGCATACTTCTAATCCAATTAGAAAATAAGTTGTATACTATTATTACGCCATATAAGATACAATTAACAGAACATCATATACATTCATATCTATTACTGATATTCATAATACCAAAATATGTCGATTACAGAATATCATATACTCAATTAACAGAACATCATATACATGTATATCTATTACTGATATTCATAATACTAGAATAAGTTGATTACAGAATATCATATACTCAATTAACAGTTCAGTAAAATTGTATCATCATATATCATATATATCGAAAACATTATAATCAATTTCGAATCCAGAAAATTGTATCATCACATATCATATATATCGAAAACAATTAAACACGTTATCTCAATTAATCATTTCATAGTAGCTCGATACGATAAGTGGATTTTATATACACTTATCCCAGATCTTTACTTGAATTAGTTGCTTATATTTATGTGTCTTAGTTACTTTTCATGCATTTTGTGTTCATTTTGTAGGTTACACGTTTGGGAGCTGCGGTGTGGCGACTATTAGTAAGGAAAAGCAAAAAAACGCAAAGAAAAAAGAAACCGGACATCATTTGGGCTTTCATGTTTACTTCATGTTCTTGGTTTGGAACTTATCTTAAATTGAAGAGCATCGTCTTAGCTTTTTGGAACATTTTGAATCATTCCAATCGGAGTTCAGATGCAAGAGTTATGATCGTTGTACCAACGGACGTCGAACGTCATGGTTTTGGGTGGTCATTTGCATAGAAGTTACTTCCAGCTCAATTTCAGCCTTCATCTGCCCATAATTTCTCAATCCTCAAAGAATGAAAATTGTAGATCTCGTCGATATCTTCGATTTGATAGGTGGCAGGCCCCGTAACTCATCCCGGATCAAAGGTTATGGTCGTTTACCCAAAAGACGTCAGAACTTAGGGCCAGCACCGGGGCACTGGGGAGCCGTGTTTGAGCGTCATGCCCAGTGCTGGGGCGCTGGGGGAAGAGGTTGGTGCAGCCTGGACGCGTTTTAGGGCGAATTTTGACACCTTTTTGACTCCAAATAGGATTGGGTTTGTTCCTAAGCTAAAAATTGGACTTGTAACCTATAAATACATGATGTAAGACATAAAATAAGGGGAGATTACATGGATTAGATTAGAGATACACTCCATTAGATTAGAACATAACCCTAGTTCTTATTAGTTTTGGAGATTGAAGTAACTTGGAGATCATTGAAGATCAAGAGCAAGAGGGGAGCATCAGATTTGCTAACAACAGATTCTATTCTCTTCTCTTATCATACTTTTATCTTTTAATGTCTATTCAGTTGTGGATTCTTGGTTTTAATTCATTAATTATGAACTAACTCTTTTACTAAGATTTCAATTGAACCTTTTATGTCTATAAATTAGTTATTCGATTTATTCCAATTATTTATGTTAAAGTGAATTGTTTATCTTGTCTTGAGCTTATTGATTAATTATCTGATAAGTAATTACCTTGTTACTCTAGAAGGAATTGAAAGAGGAATTCTAGGGTTAGAACTGGCCATGATATCATGTGACTTAGTTATTTGCACAGTGAATAATTAGGTTTGTGAATTGAATGGAAATATCTGTTCACCGCATGTAACACATAAGGAATTGGGATTGAAAGGAGTTTAATTCAATTGTTTTGCATAGGAATATAACAAGATTAATCTGTGTTAAATATAAGTCATTTGATCACTTGGAAAAGGACTTTTGACATTTAAGAATTCCTGTTAATAATTCAGTAGACATAATAATTGGGATAATTGGTTTATAGTTCATAATTGGGGATATTGTAGTCTTAACCTTTATTTATTTGAATTCATTTATAAAGTAATTCAGTTTAATTAGTTAATTTAGTTTTCTTAATTTGAAAAATTACAATTTGCAGTTGTTTAAATAAAATTGATTTGGTTAAGAGTTAGTATTTGGTCATTTTTATTAAATAATTCCTCGTGGAAACGATACTTTTCTTATCACTTTATTACTTGTTAACCGTGTATACTTGCACGTATTCATTGATTGCGAAATCGATCAACAATACCATTGTTGGGTTTCGGCATAGAAACGCAGCAGAAATAAACTAATTAAAGGAAATTCTGAAACCCTAAAACAGGATCCATGCGAAAAATTCAATTAATTCAGAGGTTAGAAATTATACCGATTGTTAAAGCTAGAATTGATGCGGTCGAATCTCTAACACAATTCAAACGGACTGCATCTCTACGGTATCCACACAAACGCTTCACACGAATCGTCCTACGATCTGCAGAAGAAGGAAACGCGGTACTAGCCACCAAGGATGCGGATTTTTTGAAACTGTTTTCTCTCTAGTCTCTAAGAGCGGCTAGGGTTTTGGTTAATGAATAATCCCTAAAAATGGCTGCTACATATCATATATATAGCGATTAAAAGGAATTATTCAAAACCTAATTTAATAAAATCCGAATTTATATATATATATATATCTTAATTAAGTCTTACTTAAATAATATACCTATATATAAATTATCCTATTAATTTAAATTCGTAATTTAAATACTATCAATCATATTGACATATTTAAATCTTTATAATTTAAATTAATTCCCTTTTAATTACGCTCTATGTGTGTGACCTATAGTTTATTATTACGTTGGCAATAATTTTAAAATCATATTATAAAATTATAAACAAAGTGAGCTGACATCTAGTAATGCATCACTCGCTACCCAAGTAATAATAAGATCGATGATTCGATGCAACCTTTTAGTGACCAATGTTTCAATGTAATTTAATCCTTTTAACCTTAATATCCTAGATTAAACTCGAGTCATGGAATGTGTCATACTCTTCATAATTTAATCGAAGTTTTCTTGATCAATGAGTAGACTATATGAAACAAATCACTATTTGAGCATGGCCATGCATTTCATAGTCCTACTCAATCAAGAGGCCTATGGATATCACTCCTAATACATAGGAGGGTTAAATTCCATCTAGATCACTCATATTCCTCATACGATTCATGATGTACCCAATAATCACCTTTATAGTCCACCCTATTAAAGGTGACATTTGATGATATCAAAGTACATAAATTTCCGTGAAGAAATATAGTGATTTCAGGTCGGAGGACCATTACATCATTGTCACTATGAGAATTTCTAATGACTCTTCGCATAATGCTCCACATAGAACTCTCATGGTGGGTCTGTCCAGTACATCGTTCTCTAACATGTACATATGCATTGACATAATATCTCATATATTTATGACCAATGAGATTTGGTCATCAGTCAATCCACATACTAGTCTTAATGCATTATTGTTGTCCCATCAACAATGATACTCGACTAGGGACATTTAAGAACAATGATACTAATTGTAAATATATAATCTCATGTTCAAGTCACATACTTGAAACTATATAATTTGTATCAATATTCTAAGGATTTTTATTATGTTAATATTTATATAACGCAGTAAATAAAACCATAATAAAATCATTCATTTATTCAATCAAATATAATATCAAAACGTTAAGCAATTATATCAAATAATTGGCCTCTAGGGCATAAACTCTAACATTAATAGCAAGTCATGACAGCTTGTTGCGGCTGATCATTTTTAATTTTTTTTATTCACAGCTGGCACAAGCTGTACCGACCGAACATTATTTTTTTTTAAGTTAACAAAATGTGCTGAGTCATGACTATATAATGGGGAAATGCATTAAAAAACCAAAAATACCCGGTCGGTGCAAGCTGTACCGGTTGGATTTTTTTAATATTAAAAATTTATTTTGTTTAAATATACTGACACCATGTTGATTATGTGGGGCCCTCATATTAAAATAAAAGCCGGTACAAGTAGTTATTTAGACACAACAAGTTGTACCGGTTTGATATATTTATGTTTCAATCTCAGCCTTGCAAGAAGTTGATCAACGGTTCGAAAAGGAGTTGTTAGAAAAGTGTCCATGGCAACCAGTTGCCATGGATGGAATCCCATATATATATATATATATATATATATATATATAATATATGGTCCAGATCTTAAGCTTACCCATTATCTAACATACCTTGCATACCTTCCTTTAACGACGGACCGGGCGACGATTCGGTTCGTCGCTATAAGTTCGGTCCGTCATTATATGTTGTCCGTCGCTAAAAGCTAATACGACGGTTCTATATATAGCGACGGATCGAATCGTCGTCCGGTCTGTCACTAAATGGGGTATGCAAGGTATGTTAGATAATGGGTAAGCTTTAAGATCCGCATCAGATATATATATATATATATATATATATATATATATATATATACAGTGGGGTTCTTAGGCGGACCAAATAGACGGGCCAAGCCAACCACAAATTCAAAATCATCTAACCACTATAATTTCATTACAAAGCAATAGTTTTCATTACAAAGCAACAACAGCTTTCATTACAATATTTTCATTGCAAGGCAACTACAACTCGACTACATTACAAACAACAAAAACCACAACATGAAAGCAAAAATAAAAATCGAGTACACCTCTTTTTTCTTCAGTCTTTCATTCTTCAATGTCATCTCCTCAATTTTTTCCACCAGCTCTTGATTTTTCTTTTCTACAATAGCTTTGTCATTTTTGGCATTGACAATAACAATAGTCAGCTCGTTAATCCTTTCATTCAAAATTTCTATTTCAGACTTCAATTCATTGTTTTCGCGATAATACTGAGCAATTCTTGAGCCCGGTGACATTGGTGGATCAATCCATTCAAACGAGTTAAATGGTAGTGTTTTATAATTTGTCAACCAACAAATCGTCTCCCGAGATTTGTTTTGGTCCGTGAAACCTTCACAGGTGAAGAAAATCCACATTTGTAACTGCGTGATGAACTCCCTGATGAATTTGTGCTCATCGGTACTGCAATATTAATACAAACAAATTTATTATAAAAATAATCCAGAATCATTGCCAAACAAATACCCTCTCTATTTCCACTACATGTACAAACAAATACAAAAAGTTAACCCATCTTCAATGAAAGGGTTGAAGAACACAGGCAACTCGCGAAGATTGTTGCCATGTACAAGCACAATGACAGACCTCAATCTCTAACTAACCAACTTTTTTACTTAATAATACAATAATGCCTATACAAAAACGTGTTTAGGTACAAACTGCACATTATATCTCTGCACATTAAGAGTGTTATTATCCACATTCCCTGCTAATTGGAAGCAAGTTCTAGGGCTTACCCACCACAATAAATAAATAAATTAAATGAAAAAAAATTATTTCACATTTGCAAACTGGCCGGACACCATGTACAACTGCAATTAACAATTCGTTTATAAAAAAAATATTCAAAATAAAAAATGCATGATCTACACCCAGGTGAAAAATAAACACTCTATAGCAGGTGAAAAATAAACACTATAGGTGCAAACCCTAGCTTCAAACCGTCAATTGAAAGGGGCTTTGAGAGAGAATCGGGGAAAGGGGTTCGGAGAATCGCAAATACAAAATGAAAGCAGTGTTACCTCGTTCACTTCATGTATTGCAGGATGAAAATATGTAGAGATTCGGTTTGAGAGATCTGTAGAGTTGTATTCAAGATCTGTAGAGAATATTTATTGGAAGAGAGGATTTTCAGATGGGATTTCAGTCGCGAATGGAAGAGAAAGAGAGGGTTATCAGTCGCGAATGGGTTTTCAGATCTCAACGAATGGGAAGAGAAAGAGAGAAGAAGGGGAGTCTTCTTTCTGAATAAGGTTATTTTGAATTCGCGAGTTTCATTTTTTGACTCGGATAATACTTTTGACCAGCGTGCTTTTATTTTCTTAAATTCGCTTGAGTCCGCTTTCTTAGTCCGCATAGTTGGTCCGCTTTAAGAACCCCACTATATATATATATATATATATATATATATATATATATATATATATATATATATATATATATTATCTTATTATTACGTTGATGATTATTAAAAGTAAGTTTTAAAAGTATAGTGCAATTTTTAGATAGTTTATAATTTTTATCATTTATTTATTAAAATTAAAAGAATTCATGATAATTTTGAGTTTGAAAATATCTTGAATTAATTTTAAAAAATCAATAATAACTTTATATTTTGGAATTAAAGAGTATATAATTGGGAACTTATATTTTCATATGAAAAAATGATTTTTCTAAATGATTTCTCCCATATGAATAGTGTAATGCTTGACATTCATGTTAGAAAGAATCTTGTGAAAATATTATTTTTTACGTGAAAATATCAAATTTCTATATAATATGATTGACCGTCCTTATAAACTTATTCAGTCTCATGTATCGATATATTTCGCAATTGTAATTTGGCATAAAACTTTTATAATAGATTGCAAAAAAAAAAAAACCAAGTTTTTGGTAAATGCTTGCAAAAAAGATTACCGAGTAGAACTCAATAAGAACTTTTACACTTATTTCTTGAGAGTTTTATATGGAAGAGAAAATAAAAGAAAGTTAGAAAGAAAAAAATGGGGGTGTCTTGGAGATTTTTAATAAAAGAGAAGAGAAAATAAAATAAAACGAGTCTTGAAATTTAAGTAACCAGAGAAAATAAAAAAATAAATAAGCCGGAAAAAACAAGGCTTTTTTTAGAAGAAAGTCGAAGAAGAGAAAGCGAGTCTCTCTCTTCTCCTCTTCCTTGTTTTTTAACTATCTTTTTTTTTCTTCAATTAAAAAACTATCCAACACAATTTTAAAAACACAAACACATTTACATTTTTTAATTAAACCGTACAAACGAGGACAAAATCACACCATCATTAACAAAAGCAACACGAAATAATTGTTTTCATTTTTTCATTTTTTTTTCAAATAGGACCCCAATTTTTATTTATTTTACATTTTTTCCTCAAGCCCTATCAATTGGGAAACTTCAAAACTCGAGCCCTCAATCGTTTGAAAAATTCTGCTATATACCAACTACTTGATCGACCTACCCCTTCTTTTAAATCTAGCTCACTCCCACTCTATGGTGTAAGATAAATAAAACAGTTGAGTTGTCACTCATTTTGCTAGCTATTAAATTTGTTATTTCATGACATTTCAAATGAGTTGGTGGAATGTTATTATTGACTTATATGAAACTTCCTCAATTTCACAAAAATAATTTAATTTATAAAATTTATAAATATTAAAAATATTATTATAATATTATATATATATATATATATATATATTAAAATAAGTTATTATTTTAATAATATAATATAAAAATAAAATTATAATAATAAATTTGAAAGTATTATATCAATTTATACTATTATGAGTAAGAATAAAATATTTCTATCTAACAAAATTATTCTACAAACAAATATCAGAGTCAAAATACAAATAAGTAAAATTCAAATACACTGGTATTCAATTTTTATGTTTAATTTTCATGTCCAATTTGTAGTTACCGAATATGGATTGTAAAGGGATTAATACAATTTGTCAATCATTTTACCCATTAATCTCCTTAGTTATAGTAACCAACTAGGGTTAGTATCATTCTCTCACCGTGCATTACAGCAATATATTAAGTAGTATACATTATTAATGGGCAAGAAAAGGAAATTTTGTGTCCAGCACAAGAAATAAATTGCGCAAACATAATATAAATTATACTTATCTCTAACGGTTCACAAAAAAAATTAAAATTATTAATCCATCAATTACTATTAATAAGAAATGACACTTATAATTTTAAATCTGAATTGGGGGTGAATATATGTGTAGGTGTGTGTAAGAGTTTCTTCATTATAATCATATTGCCCGATGTCATCTGTCTTAATCGAGTACAAGAATATACGAACTCCTATAAACTCCTTTAAATGCACTTTTAGCTTTTCTTTAAACCAAAAAGAGCTGCACTTTTGGCTCAAGTGCTAGCTAGATCTACAAGTGTGGGGGGTTGGCCTTAAATCACCATGATGAAAATAGTGCATGTAGTTAGACCCGGCAAACAGGCGGCCTGGGCCGGGTCGGGTCGAGCGGGGGCCGGACTGAAAAGACCTAAATTTTGACGGGCTATATTTGTTAGACTTGTGGTCTGGGTTGAGTGGGCCGGGCCGGCTCGGCCCGTGGGCTTTTTCCTATTTTTTTTTGCAAAATCTTGATACACCAAAAATAATAATAATAATAAATATTAAAAATAATAAAATAATTTATAATAAATAATAATTCTAATTACTTAAATTAACTATATATCTCAATCAATTAAAATTTTAATAGTATTATAATTTTAGATATTATTCTAAAGACATGATTTGGGATAATGATTGATTTACTTTCTAAATAAATAGGGGAATGCATAATTAAGGGATAATGATTGATTTACTTTCCAAATGTACTACAATAAGTAGGGGGATTGCATAATTAAGGAATAAAATTATCTATATTATTGTGTACAGATTTTGGACTTACAATCTAAAAAATTAAATGAATGACAATATATTGAATTACCACTCTCAATATAGATTTAAATGAAGCTACACGAAGCTGTTAATAAATGACAATACGTAAATCTCCATTAATTCATGGAACTAACAAGCAACATTATTGTTAGCCCATCGACACCATGATTAATTACATGATATCCTGAAAATGGTCACTTAATGGTTAATCAATTAATTAGCTACAGACAGAAAATATTATGATAGGTTTCACTATTCACTTTATCCAGGGGAATATTGAGAATTGTGTTATGTGTACAACGGAGGCGTTCTTATTTTCTCACAACCTGAACCCATTTCATTCTAATGTTGTTTGTACATAATTTTTTAGACTTCAACATATTGCTCCCTCCTACAAGGAAGAGACTATGCTACCAAAGAATCAAAATAAAGTACTACATCAACTACTCTTTCAGGCTTTGAAAGTTTGAACTGAGTCATATCTCAATCAATTAAAATTTTAATAGTATTATAAATCAGTATTATTAATTAATTATCTACATTAACTACATATCTTAATTATAATTTTCAATTATAGTTAAAATATATTGAAGATTGCATTAAAAACAAATAGTTGTTGTATCTTAGTTGGTTTGAACTCTTATTTATTTACTTACAAGTCTTGTGTTCAAGCCTCACAACCCAAAAGTAGTAACATTTTATTTAAAAAAAAAAAAAAATAATCACGGGCCACTTGGGTTGGCCGGGCCAAAAAAACTGGGATTTTGGTAATTAAAAACTTATTGAGGCCGATTTTTATAGCGGTACCACCAAATTCCATGAACTGGGCCATCTTTGCCAGGTCTACATGTAGTACATATTTCTTCTCATCTCTATTGTTCATTTTATAAAATACTTAATTTTAATATTTATAATTATATTAATAAAAATTAAATAAATTTATATTAATTTTAAATTAACTTTTAAAAACAATACGAATAAATTTTTGAAAGTGAGGGAGTAGTAATGTCATGAGTTATGAATCTTATTATTATGATGTTTTGAAAATTTATTAGGTTTGTCTAAAAGATTCTATTATTATGTTCATTGTTCTTATTACCATTTTTTCTGGTAGGTAAGCTATAATATCAGAAAAGTTCCTGATATGACATAAACAACGTCCAAATTTTGTAATAGGGTTTCACCCCTACCTAGCTTTAAACTACATCAATCTTACAAAAAATAATAGTCCCATTTTAATTTTTCAAAATTAATTTATCATATATTTTAATATAAATTATAAGTTTACAAACTATTTAAAAAAATACTATATCTATTTCAGAAAGAGTCCATTTTGAATTTTTAAATCAATTCATGAATTTGATGTAATTCATGTAAGTTTGAAAACATTTAAATTTGGTAACTAGACTCCCTCTATAACACAAAAAGTGTGACACTTGAATTTTTTTACAAATTTTAGGGACATATTTTTAAGTGACTTAATACATATTAAGTCACTCACCTCCCATATTTTTTTTTATAAAAAAATCCATTTTAACTCTAAATTATGATTCTTTAGTATATTAATAACGACATGATCGTTTTGTGACGCCCCCAAAATAGATATACACAACTCATTCTGAGTCGTCAAATACATGATACATAACTCAAATACAAACTTAATCTACACAATTATTAATTGTCGTGCAGAATACGACAAAACACAAACTGAGAGTTTTAACACGAATATTATCTCGTAGACAATATCCAAACTCAAATGAAGTCCTAATTATAATTATTATCACACTATTTTATAGCATAGTGAAGACTACTATAACCACCATCTTGGACCATCACTCCATTCTCCGACTAGTCCCAGCTATATTCTCATTTCCTGAAGAGAACAATGAAAGCAAATGGTGAGCTCAACTAGCCCAGTAAATAATATTATGACTGAGATAATGAAGAATAAATTATCGTTAGCCTTCAACAGTGTAAAACTGATAGAATACAATAGACAACAAGTTTAACTGCAGCAGAACCAACAATCCATTAGAAGAGTCAAGTAGAGCATGATATCTACTATCTTTTATGATTTAAAAGTTCATCATCAATATTTTATCTTTGTAACACATCTCAATAAATAATCCACATCACCGAATTATTCATGCACTACGGGCCAAAGATATTCGTTAGTATCACATCCACGAATTATCTATGTACTATGGGCCAATGATATTCATTATTATCACCAGTGGTCATGATCATGCCAAACAACTGTCCATCAATGCACTACGGGCCAATGAGGACTTTTACGACATCATTTGTAACATTACATGTCATGATTATACCGATACATAATTCATGGTCATAATCATACCAATCAACAGTTCATATATGCACTATGGGACAAAGATGACTTTCATCACAATATAAGCATGATGATGATGACAATGATATAAGAATTCAATTAAGTAAGATCTGTAGACACTAGAAAATTTGCATTCCTGTTACTAACTTTGCAGGAGGACAGAATCGTCTTCCAGAGATAACCCTGGAAGTCAAATTAGCTCAATCCCAGAGACAACCCCGGGATACTTAGTTTTCAATCTCGGAGACAACCCCGAGATACTCAGTTCCAGTCCTAGAGACAACCTCGGGAGATTCAGTTCTAACCTCGGATATAACCCCGAGGGATGCAGTTCCAGTTCCGGAGATAATGTAACATTCCAGAATTTTAAAGTATAATATTAAATATTTATTGATTTATATAAGTATTTAATGGATATGTTTATTGTTGAATAAATAATTGTTCAATTTGAGTTGATGTGGTTTAGTTAATTATTTGTTAAATAAATAATTAAATATTAAATATTTGTTTGCAATATTAAATATTTATTGAATTATATAAGTATTTAATGGCAATTTGAGTTGATGTGGTTTAGTTAATTATTTGTTAAATAAATAATTAAGGAGCTAAGAAAATTAATTATTATGAGATTATATACCAATTTAATTTAATAAGTAAGCTAGAGAGCTTATAATGATTTAAATAAATTATAATATTTTAAATGGGAAATTGTAATTTAAAATATTAGTTGGTTAAATAAAGTTATAATTATAAAGAAATTATAGTTATGTGATATTAAATTATGTGCTAAAGTAATTTAATAGATTAACATTTTAATTGATTAAATTGATTATTTAATTTAATAAGGAGTGTGACAAATAACTTTGCTATAAAGGAGTTATTAAAATAAATTAAAAGAATTTAATTTAGTTTTTGCCAAACATGTCTTATTGCATAATAAGTCTTTAATCTAATGATGTTTTAGCAAACAAGGTATAAAGATTTAATCCATTTGTTCTAATTGTGTTTTACCAAACAAGGCATAATGGATAATTGATTATTTTTAGTGGTTAGCCAAACAAGCCTTATGGCTTTTGATTTTCAAAATAAAAATAACTGATGTCAGTTAAGTTAGAGTTATATTATATATTTAATATATACATTATATCTACATACGTTATATTTTTATTACGTAAACTAGAGTTGGGAGAAGAGAGAAGAAGAAGAAGAACACAGAGAAAAATTTGAGAAAACTCTAGAGAGAAAGTGAGTGATTCTAACAGGTTTTTGAGAAAGAAATTGGAGAGAAGAAGCTTGAGAATAACCATCATCTTCTTAATCAAAGGTAGGAGCTTAATCTTTTCTTTAAAAAAAAATTAGTTTTCTTCTTCTTCCAAAAAGTTCTCTGTGAAATTTTTATAAAGGATAAATTATTGTTATATATATAGTGTTGTATGATTATTGATTATAAGGTTATTCCATGAGTTTATATATGATTATAGATAAAGTAATTCATGTATATATGTGTTTTGTGGAAGAAAGTATATTACAGTGTTTACATGAAAATATATATATGAACATGTCTTAGTTTAAAATAGAAATTTCAGGTTTAATTAGTTGTTAAATTGATTATGGAAATTGATAGAGTATGTATAATCATAACTATGATGTTTTGAAATTTCTGTTTTGATTGAAAAAAAAAATCACAGTGTTAATTTTCATAAAAAAATGTCAACAATGGAGTTTTTGCCAAAAACATTGAAATTGGGTGTTGTAACTTTGATGTTTATGTTATTTTATGAGTAGAAACATGTTAGAAGTCTTCACAATATGTTTATATGAAGTCTATATGTGTATTACATGTTAATCACCTATTAGATTCGAGCTTTTAGGCCAATTTGGCTTTTGTTCATCTTGTTAGAGAGCTTGGTCGCCAGATTCTGAGTCTGGCAAGCGCATGTATTGCAACCAAAGAAGACTAAATCTCAAGATCATAAAGACACTTGCCAGCTTCTGTACATGTGTAACCAATGGCTGACCCATTTGTGCGCCTTGACTCAAAGATCGCAGTGATGAAACCACAGATTAAATCGTGGAAATAAGAAATGTGAAAGTTAGCGTAATGTTCGACAATTTTGTTTAAGTGTGCAAAGCTTGAAAATAAAGGTTATGTGTTAATAATATGAATGCTAAATGATGATTTCAGTAGTATTAAACTATGAATGAACATGTATCGAGTGTTAACTAGTATTAACATAGTTTGATTATGTGAGTGGGTAATTCAACCTACATGATGTATGTATTGTTTATATAGATATACAATGTTAGTAATGACTAACTATGTCAATATGGCATATATATAGGGTATTGATTCAAGTTGTAAGGTTTAGCTTGTGCTAAAGACAAGTTTTCTAACTCTAATTTATAATTGAACAAGTTTTCTAATCCTTTATCTTATTGAACTAATTATTATTTTCAATTCAATTACCTTATAATGATCCAAGCTGTCTAAACTTTGGTTTGATGTTGAACAAGTTATTCTTGTATTTCACTTGTTGTTTAGCATGCATAACTAAATTGCTATGCATGTTTAGTATTCAATTCTAATTAACCTTGGCTTAGTATTGTTCAAGCAAGGTATGCTATAGTTATTCAAATTGTATGATATTAGATTATTCCTAATGCATGACTTTAGTTTACTATGATTGATTCAATCACTATTATTCTATAGTATAGTGTTATTGGTCTTATTCAACTACTCCTTAGTTGATGTTCGTTAAATTCCAAATTTCCTTGAAAGCTTATCCAAACCAAACTTACTTTGGTGCGGACTTGTATTCTAAATACTGAGATGAACAACTCTTTTAATAGAGGTTTACACTTAGCGTTGAAATGGTTGTGCACAATACATTGTACGAAGGGTTGATCCCCCTAAATACGTGGAGTCCTTATAGTCTTATGACTGTTAAAGTTAAATTTGAAAGATTACTTATAACCGTGTGGACATGATTCGTGGGTCATTAGACCCTCGAAAGAATGTTATAATTTTCAGAAAGTTAATAGAATATATTTTTCAGTTCTATTGAGCCTAATATTGGCAATTGATGTAAAAGTTTAAAGATTTATTTATTGTTATTTCAAGTGGGCCTTGTTTGCTCACTCTTGCTTGTAAAATTTCTTACAGCTAAAGTTGAAACTGGTGACGTACCTAGCACCAGTAAGGGAAAAGGAAAGATGAACAAGTACTGAAGACTTGTAATAGATTTGATAGTTTTATTATCAGACTTTGGTTTAAAGATTGTAATGAAGTTTATTTAAATTCCGTATTTGAATGATTGTTGTTAAAGGTTAGATAACCTGAGAGATTTTTATTTAAATTTATTCCTTTATGGGCATGTTTTATTATTCAATTTTATTATAATTGGGTAGTTATAAATGAATGTTTTGATTAAGTGAACACCAAATCTTGAGGAAATGAAGTACCAGGATTTGGGGGTGTTTTGATTAAGTGAACACCAAATCTTGAGGAAATGAAGTACCAGGATTTGGGGGTGTCACAGGTTTGTATCAAAGCTTTAGGTTATGAACCTTAGGTGGGGGGAAAGCCTTAGGAAGTAACCTTTGAAAAGATAGTGGAGTTAACTCTTATCGAGTTTTAGGAAAGAAGTAATAAAACACTTGTACTTATGTGATTTTAAATTATGTACTCGTGAGTGTCGAATAGTAATGATTAATAATTAAAACTTTAAAACTTTGTTGTCAGGATGACTAATGTCGGAGAATCCAGTCAGGTTAGGGAAGAGGGACCTCAAGTGCCTATAGAGGAGGAGCCTCATGACATTCAGGTAGTTTGGGAACAACTACTGTCACGGGAGTAAGCCCCGTTGGTCACAGTAGTTGAAGATGAGGATGATGATGTGGAGACAGACGAGGAGGATCCCGTTGAGTTACCATAGGAGGATGAGGATGATGTGGACGAGGAGGAAAGGATTCCACTTAACTCGATAGCAGGCCGTATATACGATGAGGTGCATGACCGTAACTTGGAGCTTCAGGATATAGTTGAGGAGTTGTAGGAGATAGTAGCTGAACAACAGACTGCAATGACACAAAAAGACGGCGAGATCCAGGATCGTGAAGAACGACTGACAAATGTCGAGGAGAAACTAGTACAAACTGAAGGAGAGAAGGAACAATTGATCGAGATGGTCGTGGAGCTAAAGAACAAGTTGAAGGAAGAAGCTACCAAGAGGGTAAGAGCTGAAGATGCATACGAGGAAGCTTATCAACGAACTGGAAGAGCAGTAAGGGACTCACAGGCGAAGAGGATGAAGATGGAAGAGATGTATAAAGTTTTTAACACCGCAATTAATCGAGCTCAAGATTGGGTCATGGGATATCCGATTCAGTTTGAGACGCTGCCATCATTCGTGTTAGATCGCAGAATAATGTTTCGAGTCATGGAGGAAGAACGTGATAGGGCTAAGAAGTATTGTTGATCGATTTCGCAATCAATGAATACGTGCAAGTATACACGGTCAACAAGTAATAAAGTGAAAGTAGAGTATCGTTCCCACGAGGAATTATTTAATAAAAATCACCAAGTACTAATTCTTAACCAAACTAATTTTATTTAAACAATCTCAAATCGTGTTTTTTCTAATTAAGAAAACTAAATTAACTAATTAAAACTAAGATTTTAACGAATGAATTCAAATAAATAAAGATTAAGACTTCAATATCCCCAATTATGAATTATAAATCAATTATCCAATTATCCCAATTATTATGCCTCACCGAATTGTTAACAAGAATTCTCAAATGCCAAAAGTCCTTTTCCAAGTGATCAATTGCCTTCTATTTAATCCAGATTAATCTTGCTATATTCCTATGCAAAACAATTGAATTAAACTCACATAATCCCAATTCCTTATGTGTTACATGCGGCGAAAAGATATTTCCATTCTATTCACAAACCTAATTATTCACTCAGCAAATAACTAAGTCATATGATATCATGCCCATTTCTAACCCTAGAATTCCTCTTCCAATTCCTTCTAGAGTAACAAAGTAATTATTGATCAAATAATTAAGCAATAAGCACAAGACAAGATAAACAACTCACTTTAACATAAATAATTAGAATATAATGAATAACTAATTCATAGCCATAAAAGTTCAATTGAAATCTCAATAAAAGAGTTAGTTCATAATTAATGAATTAAAACCAAAATCCACAACCTAATATAGACATCAAAAGATAAAAGTAAGATGAGAGAAGAGTATAGAATCATGTCAAAGAACTGATGCTCCCCTCTTGCTTCTGCCCTCGATCTTCAATGGTCTCCAAGTTGCTTCAATCTCCAAAACTAATAAGAACTAGGGTTATTTTCTAATCTAAAGGAGTGTTTAATCTAGGCTAAGCTATGTAATCTCCCTTTATTTTATGCCTTACATCATGTATTTATAGGTTACAAGTCTAATTTTTAGTTTAGAACAAACCCAATCCTATTTGAGTCAAAAGGTGTCAAAATTCGCCCAAAACGCGTCCTGTGCCGCACCAAACCCTTCCCCAGTACTTCAAATACTGGGCAACAACACCGAGTTCGCTTCTAAGCGCCCGGCTACTGAAAAAAGCACTAGAAGTAATGCGCTTCAAGGCCGCCCAAAAACATGACATTTTCTGCTCCGACGTCCTTTGGGAAAATGGCCATAACCTCTTCGTCCGAACTCCGATTTCGATGATTCAAGATGTTCCGGAAAGAGGAGAAGTAGATCTACAACTTTCATTCTTTGAGGTTTTCGAAATAATGTCAGGAGCTATAGTCAAATTGGCTCTAAAGTGACTGCTGTGTAAATGGCAAGCCGAAAATGCGAATCTAGCCACCCCAAACGTCGATCCATATAACTTTTGTCCCAATTCCTATAAAATAACATAAAACATGCATGAATAGACACAAACACATAAAAACATCCTAAAAGACTTAAGAACAACAATAAATTAAGCCCGAATGTATCCAATTCATGGGTATAAACTCACTCATCAAATACCCCCAAACTTAAATCTTTACTTGTCCTCAAGCAAAAACACAAAAATGTTATGCAATGCAATGTAATGTAATGAAACTAATCTATATGCCTACGAATCCAACAGTAATGACAGAAACAAGTCTATTCAACCGACCTTAGAGAAATCAAGTAAACATGATAATACATCATATTAAAACAAATCAAGAATTTCTCAATCAATCATCAAATCTTAGATCATATCATCATCGATATAGTGTATGTGTGCTCCACAACAATGTTAACTAATATAAAATCAAATTTAAGACATAATAGATATCTTTGAAGGCATCATACAATTGCAAATTCACAAAATTCACGAACAAGCTATATCCAACTAAAGTCAAACATCCACCAAGTTCAAGAGTCCAACTGGGATACTTATGCTTTACTTTTCATTACGGGGCTTTTTTGCTCTTTTTCCGCTTTTATTGTTTTTTTTAACCATAATCATGCAATGTCTCATTCCATTAGGCTAATGAGTTGTCACCCCTTAGCGAGCTTTCACCAACGACTCCTGCACCATATATAAGACCTTAGGGCGCTTAGGTTTTAAGATACCCCTTGAGCGCATTTTACTCAAGTAACAAAGGCCTCAAACAAAACTAGCCACTTGGTAAATTTTTTTTTTTTTTTCTTTTTTTTTATAGATGGTTGGTGAGTGCGTTTTACGCTCCATCTCACGCTTGTGTTTATGGGGAGTGTTTCTCCTCAACCCACCACAAGACTCAACATGTTTTTTTTTTTTTTTTTTAAAGCTTATATACCCCAAAATTTCCCCCAAACTTAAGTTTTTATCAAAATTTAGCCATCTCCTTTATTCATGTCTTTTCATTCCTTCAAACTAGTATTATCCTTAAAACATCCATTATGTATCAATTTAAACTTAATCGCTTAACATAGTCATTATTAACGTATAAACCTTGATTATACCAGCCAAAACAGAAAAGATTCAATTCATAACAAGAAATCACATCAAAGCCCTGAATATTCAATACTATACTTATCTACTTAACTCCGGTCTCATCATTGGCCAAAATAGACTTTTTACTATCTAACAGCTTGGAATCATGCAAATATAAACTAATCGCAACAAACATAGTAAACTAACTACTATTTTTGCGATTTTTAAATTTTTTTTTTTAAACAAAAAAAAAAACAAAAAACGAATGCAACAACTAAATGTAATAACCCGAAAACATAACGAACTACAATGTAAATAACTAACTATATGCAATACGACACTAAAATGCCCCCAAACTTAAACTAGACATTGTCCTCAATGACCTAAATAGAAAAAATTAAAGCGGAGAGGACTTCCACGAAAATATAGCAATCTTCCTCCTCGCCCGCTAAGTTTGGAGAATAAAGCAAGACATGGAACAAATTGGGCACCACACTTGAATTTGACTTGAATAACTCAGAAACCATGATAGAAGCAATTTTATTAAATCCTAAATAAATGCAAATTCAAAACTACTAATATAAAACTTAATAAAACTAAAATAAAAATTAAACTTGGGTTTGCCTCCCAATAAGCGCTTGTTTTATAGTCTCACCGACTTCTTCAATTCTCTATCCAATTCCCTCACGAAAAGTTGAGGAACCCTCCATCCATCTAAAATAATATAGCTTTTGGTAGGTTCCCATTTACGATAGCCATTGATTAAAGTCACCTAGCATGCTTTCTTGAGATAAGATCACATTCAAGAACGCCCAAAGACTAGGTGGTTTCTCCATTGTGTCTCATGCGAATATATTCTCGCATGAGGCTTGTCGACACAACAATTTCTTCTTCTATCTTCTCTAGCTCATCGCACCATGGTTTCAAGGTGTACTTGCTTTTACATCACAGTAGAGTATTGCCGACGACATGACTACCAATCGGACAAGGTTTTGCAAATCTAACTCGGACTCTTGAACTGTGGAGGAGAAGGCACTTGAGGCATAAATAACATCGGCTCATCATCATTGGGTCTCAAAATTAGTTCTTCACCGACCTTGTTGTCATTATCCCCACTTGTCTCCTCTTTTTCATCTCGTGGCTCATCCAAATGTAGATTTGGCTCACCATCTGCCTCTAATCCATGTCATAGGGCCGTGTATTGAGGATTCGCTTGTTCAACGACGTGTGCTATCTCGTTCCACTTTGATTTTCCAAATTCTTGATCAACGCCTCTTGGCTTTGCAAATTCAAATTTCTACTTGATTCATTTTCTTGTCTTGTTCCTCATTCCTTTTTTAGAAGCTTTAATAAATTTTTCCAAGGCTTCCTCCCAATTTGAATGTTCTTCCCTGTTGTAGTGGAGGTGGACACAAGAAATCTCGTGGGTATGTTGGACTTGGAGCATAAAATTGATCTTGATTGTTACTCCATGAAAAATCCGGTGATACCCCCAATCCGATGATAGTTGTTGGGATAGACATAATTATTGGGGTAATCACCACTATACTATACTCTACTCAAAACGATGGTGCATTGATGACTCATATGATTTCCAAAGACAATAATCACAAGTAACCACCATACTTTGACGACGCCGAGCTTCAAAAAGCTTCAAACATCCTCGAAAGTGTCTCAATCAGGCCGACAATGCGAAAAAGTTTCTCGAGTCTTTCAATCTCCGCTCCCTTGGTTGAGTCATGTTCGTATATGGCCATTGATACACAAAGCCATCCATGGTACCGAAAAGAGAAATATAGAAAGAGAATTAAAATAAAATAAAAATGTTTAAATTAAGACTAATTTGATTGAAATTAATATTGAAACTAATTATTAAATTAATTCCCCAAGAACGACGCCAAAAACTTGTTGATCGATTTCAATCAATGAATACGCAAGTATACACGATTAACAAGTAATAAAGTGAAAGTAGAGTATCGTTCCCACGAGGAATTATTTAATAAAAATCACCAAGTACTAATTCTTAACCAAACTAATTTTATTTAAACAATCTCAAATCGTGTTTTTTCTAATTAAGAAAACTAAATTAACTAATTAAAACTAAGATTTTAACGAATGAATTCAAATAAATAAAGATTAAGACTTCAATATCCCCAATTATGAATTATAAATCAATTATCCAATTATCCCAATTATTATGCCTCACTTGAATTGTTAACAAGAATTCTCAAATGCCAAAAGTCCTTTTCCAAGTGATCAATTGCCTTCTATTTAATCCAGATTAATCTTGCTATATTCCTATGCAAAACAATTGAATTAAACTCACATAATCCCAATTCCTTATGTGTTACATGCGCACGAAAAGATATTTCCATTCTATTCACAAACCTAATTATTCACCGTGGCAAATAACTAAGTCATATGATATCATGCCCGCCTAAACCCTAGAATTCCTCTTCCAATTCCTTCTAGAGTAACAAAGTAATTACTGATCAAATAATTAAGCAATAAGCACAAGACAAGATAAACAACTCACTTTAACATAAATAATTAGAATATAATGAATAACTAATTCATAGCCATAAAAAGTTCAATTGAAATCTCACTAAAAGAGTTAGTTCATAATTAATGAATTAAAACCAAGAATCCACAACTGAATAGACATCAAAAGATAAAAGTAAGATGAGAGAAGAGTATAGAATCTGTTGTCAGCAAATCTGATGCTCCCCTCTTGCTCTTGCCCTTGATCTTCAATGGTCTCCAAGTTGCTTCAATCTCCAAAACTAATAAGAACTAGGATTATTTTCTAATCTAAAGGAGTGTTTAATCTAGGCTAAGCTATGTAATCTCCCTTTATTTTATGCCTTACATCATGTATTTATAGGTTACAAGTCCAATTTTTAGTTTAGGAACAAACCCAATCCTATTTGGAGTCAAAAAGGTGTCAAAATTCGCCCAAAACGCGTCCCAGCCGCACTTAAAACCCTTCCCCAGCGTCCCAACGGCTGGGCAACAACTACCGAGTTTGCCCCTAGCGCCCCGGCGCTGGAAAAAGCACTAGAAGTAGCGCCCCGGCGCTGGCCCAAAAACATGACATTTTCTGCTCCGACGTCCTTTGGGAAAATGGCCATAACTTCTTCGTCCGAACTCCGATTTCGATGATTCAAGATGTTCCGGAAAGAGGAGAAGTAGATCTACAACTTTCATTCTTTGAGGGTTTCGAAATAATGTCAGGAAATATAGTCAAATTGGCTCTGAAGTGACTGCTGTGTAAATGGCAAGCCGAAAACGCGAATCTAGCCACCCCAAACGTCGATCCATATAACTTTTGTCCCAATTCCTATAAAATAACATAAAATATGCATGAATAGACACAAACACATAAAAACATCCTAAAAGACTTAAGAACAACAATAAATTAAGCCCGAATGTATCCAATTCATGGGTATAAACTCACTCATCAAGTATCTTAATATATCATCGTAGAAAATGTGCCTGTAATGCACGTAATAAGTATTTAATAATGTGTAAATCCCTAGTGTTAAGTAACCATGGGATATGATAATAATGATGTTGTCCTGTAACTTTTGTAGTTCAGGAAGGGAATGTAAATAGCAGTGATGCTATTGTTTTTATTATTTTCGAAGTAATGATGAATAAATAAAAATTATTATTTTATTCAAAGTGTTATGTGTTATGTGGTTATTTCGTTTATGGAGGCAAGTTAATTAGAAATACTTAAAGAAGTTGAGTAATAGTCTAATAGATGTTTTGTTTTAACAGAAAATGCCTCCCAGACGTGAACCACCCCGCAGAGAAACAATGAGAGAACTACCAATAACGACAATGTTGACGGTAACCCCGTTCAACAACTAGTGACACTACTGACAGGAGCGTTGCAGAATCAACCACAAAACAATGGTACAACGTTTAAGGATTTCAAGGCGGTTGGACCACTTGAATTCCGTGGGTCTATGAATCCAGTCGAAGCACAGACCTGGATTATGGAAATAGAAAAGGTGTTCGATGTCGCTAGGGTAGGGGATGATCAGAAGACTGCTTTCGCAATATTCTTGTTAAAAGCAGAAGCTAGTTATTGGTGGCAGGCCAATAAAACTCGTGAAGGGCCAGGAGTGATGACCTGGGATAGGTTCAAGGAGTTATTCTTCGAGACTTATTTCCTAGAGAGTTCGAAGAGTCAGCTAGAAGTGCAGTTTCTGGAACTAAAACAAGGAACAATGACGGTATCTGAGTATGCCGTGAAATTCAATGAATTGGCGAGGTTTGCACCATATCAGGTCAGCACAGATGAGCATAAAGAAAAGAGATTTGAATAGGGACTGAAGCCCGGGGTACATCAAGAGGGTTTCTTGTTCCAATCAAGACATTTGCAATGGTGATGGAAAAAAGATTACTCATCAAGGTGGAGGCGAGGCAGTGAAAAAGTTCAATCAGGAACAAAAGAAGAAGAAGAATGAGAATGAGACTAAGAATGGGAGTGGTAGAGGTGGAAACAACAACAACAACAACAGTTTGAAGAGGAAGTGGAATGGGAACATGGGTGCTGGAAACCAGCAGGGTAACCAGCAGAATAAAAAGTTTGAAGCATGTGTGACATGTGGGAAATTTCATAAGGGTGCGTGTTTGATGGGGAAGAGAGTATGCTACAATTGTGGCCAGGAGGGTCACATCGCCCCAAATTTCACTCAACCAAAGAAGAATGTATGCTTCACGTGCGGATCTAAGGATCACTTTGCTCGTGAGTGCCCTAAGAAGAAGGAGGGAGTGACAACCAGAAGCAATGGAGGTAACAATGGAGGTACATGGGCCATTGCAGGACCTGCAACATTAAACAAACCCACAGCCAGAACCTTCAACATGACTATGCAAGATGCTGTGCAATTAAAAGATGTGGTGTCAGGTATTATCCCAATCAATGATATAAATGCTTATGTATTATTTGATTCGGGTGCTACTTGTTCGTTTATATCTGATGAATTTGCTAAGAGGTTAGAATTGCCTAGAAGAACACTGAATTTTCCTTTGAATAGAAATTGCGAATAAGGAAGTAATCCCCTGTTAAATTTGTTATACAAGAACTATAGGGTGAACATTAAGGAGAATATCTTGTTGGTAGATTTGATTCCGATTAGACTTAGGGAATTTGATGTAATTTTGGGAATGGATTGGTTTGCTCAAATATGGAGCAAGTCGATTGATCATCACAAGAATATAAACCTTATGACTCAAAATCAAAGGTAGTATTTTATGGTAGCAAGTCACCTAGACAAATGAAATGTCTGACGACTATGCAGGCCAAGAAATTGTTGAGTCAAGGTTGTGTGAGCTATTTAGCTTACATAGTCGATACTCAGAAGAAGGGTGTGAAACTAGAAGAAATACCGGTAGTGAGAGAATTCGAAGACGTGTTTCCAGAAGATTTGCCAGGACTTTCGCCTGACAGAGAAATTGAGTTCGTGATCGACTTAGCACCGGGAACAACACTGATATCGAAGTCCCTATACAGAATGGCTCCAGTAGAAATGAAAGAACTGATGATACAGTTGCAAGAGTTACTGGACAAGAAATATATTCAACCTAGCGTATCACCGTGGGGAGCGCCAGTATTATTCGTGAAGAAGAAGGACGGATCAATGCGTCTTTGCATTGATTATAAAGAGTTAAACAAGGTCACTATTAAGAATAGGTATCCGTTGCCTAGAATAGATGACTTGTTTGATCAGCTGAAGGGTGCTAAATATTTCTCGAAAATAGATTTGAGAAGTGGGTATCACCAATTGAAAGTAATAAAGTAGGATATACCTAGAATGACATTCGTAACTCCTGATGCGGACATTACGAGTTTACGGTGATGTCTTTGGTTTAACTAATGCCCTAACTTTGCGTTCATGGATTTGATGAACAGGTGTTTAAACCATTGTTAGACAAGTTTGTAGTGGTATTTATTGATGACATTACGGTGTATTCCAAAACTCAAGAAGAACACGTGGAACATTTATGTTTGACATTGGAAACACTAAGGAAGGAAAAAGCATCACGAGAATTCTCTAAGTGCGAATTTTGGCTCGATCGTGTACAATTTTTGGGTCATGTGATTGACAAAGATGGGATTTCAGTTGATCCATCAAAAGTGGAAGCTGTAATCAATTGGGAACAACCAAAAACACCATCAGAAGTGAGGAGTTTCTTGGGACTGGTTGGTTATTATAGAAGATTTATTCAAGATTTTTCTAAGATAGCCACTCCGCTAACAAATTTGACAAGGAAAGCTGTAAAATTCGTTTGGACTGAGAAATGTGAAGAGTGTTTCCAAGATTTGAAGAAGAAGTTAAGTGTGGCACCTGTGTTGACATTACCAGATAGTACAGGAAATTTTGTGGTGTATAGTGATGCCTTACATAAAGGGTTGGGTTGTGTTCTTATGCAGAACGACAAAGTTATTGCGTATGCATCAAGACAACTAAAGGATTATGAGAAAGGGTATCCGACTCATTATTTGGAATTGGCTGAAATTGTATTTGCTCTGAAGATATGGAGACACTATCTTTATAGAGAGAAATGTGAGATCTACACAAACCACAAAAGTCTGAAGTATATTTTCACTCAGAAGGATTTGAACATGCGTCAAAGAAGGTGGATGGAATTGATAAAAGATTATGATTGTGAAATCTTTTATCATCCGGGCAAAGCGAATGTGGTGGCAGATGCTTTAAGCAGGAAAGGTTGGGAAAAGTTGATGCTGATAACAACTTAGGAGGAGCTCATTTTAGCAATGAAAAAACTAGAGTTGGAAATCAAATTTCCAAAAGAATCTGACGAACAACTATTCCAGATAGAAGCTGGTCCAACTTTAGTGGACAAAGTGAAGAATGCTCAACTACAAGATGAACAATGTGGGAAAATCAAAGAGAATCTGATTGAAGGCGGTGATGTAAAATACAAGGTCGATACCGAAGGAGTACTACTTTTCGAGGGAAGAATTTGGGTTCCAGCAGTGCTAGAACTGAAAGACGAAATCTTGAACGAAGGACACAACACAAGATATTCGATTCATCCAGGAAGCACGAAAATGTATCAAGATTTGCGCCGACATTAAATTATGTGCTAAAGTAATTTAATAGATTAACATTTTAATTGATTAAATTGATTATTTAATTTAATAAGGAGTGTGACAAATAACTTTGTTATAAAGGAGTTATTAAAATAAATTAAAAGAATTTAATTTAGTTTTTGCCAAACATGTCTTATTGCATAATAAGTCTTTAATCTAATGATGTTTTAGCAAACAAGGTATAAAGATTTAATCCATTTGTTCTAATTGTGTTTTACCAAACAAGGCATAAGGGATAATTGATTATTTTTAGTGGTTAGCCAAACAAGCCTTATGGCTTTTGATTTTCAAAATAAAAATAACTGATGTCAGTTAAGTTAGAGTTATATTATATATTTAATATATACATTATATCCATATACGTTATATTTTTATTACGTAAACTAGAGTTGGGAGAAGAGAGAAGAAGAAGAAGAAGAAGAAGAACACAGAGAAAAATTTGAGAAAACTCTAGAGAGAAAGTGAGTGATTCTAATAGGTTTTTGAGAAAGGAATTGGAGAGAAGAAGCTTGAGAATAACCATCATCTTCTTAATCAAAGGTAGGGGCTTAATCTTTTCTTTAAAAAAATTAGTTTTCTTCTTCTTCCAAAAAGTTCTCTGTGAAATTTTTATAAAGGATAAATTATTGTTATGTATATAGTGTTGTATGATTATTGATTATAAGGTTATTCCACGAGTGTATATATGATTATAGATAAAGTAATTCATGTATATATGTGTTTTGTGGAAGAAAGTATATTACAGTGTTTACATGAAAATATATATATGAACATGGCTTAGTTTAAAATAGAAATTTAAGGTTTAATTAGTTGTTAAATTGATAAATTGATTATGGAAATTGATAGAGTATGCATAATCATAACTATGATGTTTTGAAATTTCTGTTTTGATTGAAAAACAAAATCACAGTGTTGATTTTCATAAAAAAATGTCAACAATGGAGTTTTTGCCAAAAAAATTGAAATTGGGTGTTGTAACTTTGATGTTTATGTTATTTTATGAGTAGAAACATGTTAGAAGTCTTCACAATATGTTTATATGAAGTCTATATGTCTATTACGTGTTAATCAGTCTATTAAAATCGAGCTTTTAGGCCAATTTGGCTTTTGTTCATACTGTTGTCGAGCTTGGTCGCTTGATATTTATGACATTATTATTATTATTATTCCGCTCAAAGAAATGGTATCGTGAAGCACTGAATTCGGGTTTCAAGTACCTGAATTTGGGGGCGTCACAGGTTGGTATCAGAGCTTTAGGGTTAGAAACCGTAAGTGGGAGTAGACCTTAGGCTATAACCTTAGAGCAAAGGAAAACGTTGAAGGTACAAATAAATCATAAAGAGTTTAAAAGGAGATGAATTGAATAAATTCATCGTTAAACAAAAATAAAAGATAACTTATATAAAACTTTGACTTGCTGTGTGTATATATTATATGCTAATCAGTATAATTTATGTGTAGATTTCAGGAGGAAAAGGATTAGGATACCCTAAGATCGTAAAGAATTAGCCAATAGCTAAACTAGAGGCTCACGTTGAAGATAACCTTGATGAGGTGATCATTTTAGAGAATATAGTACCGGACCCAGAAATGGTGGAACTGACAAATAGTGATTCGGACACCAAAGTTGGAGCTGATCAAGCATCCACCGAAGTGCAGAATCTGAGGAACAAGGTTTTTTCTCTGGAAAAGTTATGGGAAATAGAAAAGCTACTAAATAGCCAATTACGAAAAGCATTAATCGAAATGATGGAAGAACAAGATAAGCTTAAGATCCAAATTAATCAGATGGGAGCCAAGAACAACATATCGTGTGCAGCTCCGAGCAAGAAGGGGAAAAGAAAGATAGAAGACCACGACGTAGGAAAACCCGATAAGAAGAAAGGGAAAAGATATGTTACATTTGCTGTTAAGAGGGGCATACCACTCTGTATTGTCCCGACTATAAACCAGGTGCATGTTTTAATTGTGAAATGAAAGGTCATCGAGCGAAAGGTTGTCCAGGATCAGGAAAAGGCGTAGTGAATAAGTAGTATATGTACCGTTTGAATATGTGTGTTCTATGATAAGTATGTCTGTGTAATATTTCTAACTTTTGTATAAGGTGTACCAGCGATTCCTGACTTTTGTGGTCACAAAGGGGTATTAGATGTTTATAGCAGTATGTGCTATGTTATGTACTATGAAATAGTGGAATGAATATGAATTTATGTTTGGTTAATGAAACAAGTTTAAAATATTAAACTTATACGATAAGGTTTAGAATGTAAGTTAATAAAATATAGATTATGTTTTATTTAACCAGATAATGCCGCCAAGACGTCAAACTAAAAACCAAAGGGCAGAAGAATCTATCACTAATGCTGGAGGACAACAATCAGACCTGATGCAGAATTTCGCAAACATGGTAGCTCAAGCCATGCAGAATGGAATGCGGGCCACGGGGAATCAACTAGACAATCGATTTGCAAACTTCAAGGATTTTAGAGGTACCACTGACCCGATAGAAGCCCAAACTTGGGTTAAGGAAATAGAAAAAGCATTTATAGTCGCTAGGGTAGCTGAGGGGAAAAAGACAGCTTTTGCCACCTATATGTTGAAAGGAGAGGCGAATTTCTGGTGGGAGGCAAATCAAGTTAGGGCAGGAGAAGGAGTGATAGCATGGACTAGGTTTAAGACGCTATTCTTTGAGAACTATTTCTCCTCTAGTGTGCAGGCTAGGATGGAGGTGAAGTTTTTAGAGTTGAAGCAGGAGAACATGATAGTTGCGGAGTATGCTGCAAAGTTCAATGAATTAGCTAGGTTTGCTCCGCATCAAGTTGATACGGAGGCAAGGAAGGCAAGGAGGTTTGAGCTAGGCCTAAAACCCTGGCTCTACAATAAGGTGGCGGTGTTGCAGAACAATATATTTGCCGCACTCTTAGAAAAGGCTATCATAGCTGAAGGGGGAAGTGAGGTCATGAGTCTCTACAATAAGGAGAGAAAGAATAAAGGTGAGGGAGCTGGGAATGTAGAAGTAGGTAGTGGAAGTAGGGGTGAGAAAAGGAAGTGGAACAATGTGGGGAGTGTTCAAGTCAAGCAGGAAGGTGTGAGAAAGCAGGTTGTACAGTGTAAGAATTGTGGGAAGAGTCATTCATGTGAGTGTCTTAAAGGCAAGTTTGTGTGCTACAAGTGTGGGCAGGAGGGACATATCTCTCCTAACTGCCCCAATACTAGGACGAACAATGGGTTTTTTGGTGTGGATCAACGGAACATAAGGTCAAGGATTTTTCGAAAAAGGAGGATGGATATAGGAAGCGTGAATGCGGGGAGAGGCAATGGATCACTGGCGATAACGGGACCAACTTCGACAAAACCTACCACAAGAGTTTTCAATATGACAGTTCAGGATACCGTAGCAGCCGGGGATGGAACTTCAGGTAGTCTTCGAATAAATTTTATTTTCTTATATATGATGTTATTTTATTTTTATTATAAAGAAATTTTGAAGAAGAAATTTGAGTTCTATTAGAAATCAAATTTCCGTATGATCAGATATACAAGTTTATGATGAATAGTTAAAGATCAGTTCGATCGAATCTGATCGAGATCTACTTGAAATGACTGTTTATGCTATTTTCCCTACTATCTATAAGTTTTGAAGCGGTGATTCCGGGGACGGAATCCTTATAAGGGAGGGTGGATGTAATACCCCAGTATTTTCAAAATAATTAAATAATAAATTTTGCATTTTTTTTATATAAAGGTGGGATTATGTGCAAAGAAAAGTATAGGTATTTATGTGACAAATAAAACTTATTTATTATATGAATAATTATAAATAAATTCTTTTAAGAATTATTGATCATTATAGGTTATATTCTTATTATAAATTAATTTTGTAATAAAAATATTTATTATTTATTTTCCATGAAAATATGATTAATATATATATGATATGATTATAAGGATTATTATGATATGTATTTTTATTATAGTTAAGTTAATTATTTTAACTTAATTAATAATGGTTTATATTAAGGTTATGTCGGATATGGATTCAAAACCCTAATCCTGGACTTTGAATAAGGAATGAGAATATTAATGTAATATTAATTATATTTCAGTAATATAAACATGCTTGATATGTGTGTAATGTTAATGTGTGGAACAGTTTTAGTAAAGCGGTGCAAACCCTAGCGTTACTGATAAACTATAGTACATAAGTCAATTACGACTGTAAAAATTATTAAGTTATGTGTTACGTAATTAATAACAATTATTATTATATTTAACGTTAATTAGGTAAACCCTAATTAATATTTAGAAACTCGAATTACTAAATTAGAACCCTAATTGCTAAATTGTAAACCCTAATTATTAATTTAGCAAGGTTAATGATAATTCGTATATTATAATGTCTAATTTACAAATCCTAGGTAATTAGTAAACCTAATTTAATTAGGGAACCCTAATTCACATTTATAGAAACTAAGATTTCCATTTTAGCCCTAATCTCAAAATCCTAGAACTTGGACTTTTGGAACTCTAGGGTTAAACCCTAATGGGTGAGATGAAATGTCAACCTTGTCACTAAAAGGAAAAACTAATTGACCAAAATGCCCTTTTTAATATTTTATTAAGGTGGAGTGTAGATCTAGACCTAGTAGGGAGTTGGTGACCAACTCTAGCTAGCCACGTGGTCTAGAAGTAAGCTTTAATCATTCAATCTCAACCATCTTGCATCACAAGTACACTAGATTCAAGTATTATATATAGATTGAGAGAGAGAAGAGAGAAATGTTACTAGTTTGCTCATATTTTTACACCAACACTCAACCAAGACTCTCTCAACTCAAAACCTCCGAAAATACCTTGCTAGACCAGTCCCTAATAAAGCCCTACTAACACTTGTAGCAGATCAGAAGCTTAGATTCAAGAATTAGTCAAGAAAGGTAAAACCGTAAAACCTAAAATTTGATTTTTGATTTCATGTTAGATGTTATGTTTAAATGTTTAAAGTTATGTTAGAAGGTGCCATTTAGTGATCTGGGTTGTTATAACTCAGATCCATAATACTTAGATGCTCGAAATTGATGATTTTAGAAATCTGGAAAAGTTAGAAATGGTGGTCTGATATTGAATGTCAGTGTCTCTAGATTCTTGTCTGGACATTGTTTTTGTTGTTTAAATGTTTGAACATGTAGTATGCTGTAAGGACTTTAATCTAGACTTGAAATCATGCTTAGATCATGTCCAGAATGAAAGTTATTCTTGGTCAAACTCAGTTGACCGAGCATGACCAAGAGTTTCTGGCCAACCTAGAAAATCAAAATCAGTCTCTGACAAGAAGTTCGTGGTCTTAGATCTTGTACGTGTTTGATGGTTTGCTTGTGTTATTGTATTTAGATTATACTATTGTATGTGTATTATGGATTCATGCTTTTATAATACTTAGTTAACAAACAGAATGAAAGTAATTAAGGGTCAAACTAGGCCAGTCGTTCACGGTTATAGTTTCTACAAAACCCAGAAACCGTAAGAACATGTTTTCTGACAATGGTTGACCGAATGATATCTTATGGATCTGATGTAGTTAAGTCAATTTGTTGATTGATATATGTACTCGGACATGTGGACTACGACCCTGAACCATTATAAAACATTAAAAATGACCAGAACCTATATAGATTTAAGCCTCAAAATGGACCCTTGTCGATCGGTTTCGGAAAACCCGTAAAGCTCGACAATGATTTGTCAAGGCGAGATCTTCATTCTGTGATGTGTTATGACCTAGGTTATGATTGATAATGTTAGTCTTATATACCTACTGCACAACCAATGTTTAAACGAGCCTAGAAACACAATGAATTAAGAGTTATGAATCACAAAGTAGGACTATAAAAAGCGAGGCTGTCGGTGTTCTTGAGCTCAAGAACACCAACAATGACAGACAAAGGTCGCTATAGCCTATAAATTACGGTTCCTATTATTTTAATTTCTAATATTTGGAAAATGATTTAAAAATAGAAATAAATTCTAAAAATCATTTAAAAATAATAAATAAATCCAAAAATTATAAAATCAGTTTTGAAAATTATTTTAAGTCAAAAAATTTAACTTTTAATAATTTGACATATTTTCCATAAATATTAGTAATTATTTGAATATTATTTATTTAATAAATTCATTAAATAAATTAAATAAAAATGATTTTATTATATTAAAAATCATTTTAAATGATAATAAGGTATTTAGTAATATTTTAAGTTATAAATGTAACTTTCAATATTTTAAAGTAAATTTCATTAAGTATTTAATATTAATGATATTAGATTTATTTAATAATTATATTAAATAAATAGATTAAAAATGCTTTTATTGATTTAAAAATCATTTTAAAAGGATATAAATGGTTTAAAAATATTTTAAGTGATTATAAATGACTTTTAATATTTTAGTGAATAATACCTTAATATTTTAATATTAATGGTAATTGTTTAAAAATGATTTTAAATGTTTTAAAATTATTTAAGGGTAATGTTAATTCTTTAAAATATTTTGAGTTATTATAAATAACTTTGATATTTTGGCCATGGTTGCATTAATGTTTTAATATTATTTAAATATTAATGATAATGGAATTATATAATATTTAAATCATTTAATAATGATTCTTGAGTTTGAAAAATTAAGATAAATTATAATAATTATTTAGAAATTATTATAAGTCATTTAAAAATAATATGACTGGTATTTAAAATATCTAGGATAATATTGAACTGCATGATAGAGTTTTAAACTCGATAATTACCCGATAAAGCCGTCGGTACACCGAAATGCTACCGAAATTGATCCGAAACTATATAGTTTGACTGTGTAAGTATTTGTTTATGTCTTAATGAGTAATATAATTATGAGACAATCTGATTAGGATATGCGTTGACTGTAAATAATAGTACTATATGTTATGATATGTTATTCTAATTTATAGAATAATCTTATGAATGATAGGTCATTGAATTAAGGATAAGACTAAGTTGTGTAAGCGGCAGACCATGCAAGTATCCGAACCCTACTTTACATTGTGCAAGTATCCTAAACTCTTGTTTTACTTTATTCAACAGATATCGTAAGCAAGTATCTTAACCTTTGCATTTTCTTTATGCAATGGACATGAGTAAGAAAGTTTCAGAATTATATTATTATTGTACTAGAATATTAGCCCTATTATTATATATGTTATATCCGATCATTGATTATCAACATGGTACTATATCGTAATTCAGATATATATATATTTTGTTCGTTAATTTCTAAATATGGTTATTCAAGTGTCTCCACTTAGATAACAATTGTATTTAATCAATGTTGATATATATATATATATATATATATATATATATATATATATATATATATATATATATATATATATATATATATATACCTACATATATGATACCAATATGTATATGATAATAAAGAGTCGCCTAAGCTATTTGACCGCTTAGACATACAGATTTAGAAATATCGTTGAATATGATAAAACCTTTTTGTATCGAATCAAATTGTTTTAATTTGGATTCCAGACTAAGTATGAACATCCCGATCAAGAGAAAACTTTTATGCGCTTAAGGCGGACAGAGTGAACGATAATATCGTTCTTGTATGTAGTATTGATCAATACAGGGCATAACGGGCTGATCACCCTCCCGTGCCCGTAAGTTATGACGGTTTGCGGATGAAGTTTTGCTAAACCTATTCGAAAATTGAGAACAATGTTCATAGTATGTCACCTTAACCATATTTATAGTCAGTACGTAGTTTCAAAAATTTGATAGAGAGTTGTTATGTTATTATTATCGGTGCAGATTACTTCACAACCATCGATTTGTTGTAGAAGGGTGGTACAAAGAAAACATTTAATCCTTTCAGCTATTATTTATAATTGTTATTACTTGCTGGGCACTCAAATGCTCATCCTTGCTCAAATGAAATGTTTTCAGTTAAGTATGACCAACAGAGGGCTCTGCCAGGAACAAGGGGAAAGGAAAGCTATCAGAATAAGTTTGTGCTATCTTATGTAATAGCTAGACTTAAATAAGATGATGTTATTTATTATCTATCATGTGATGAAATGTTTTAAGGTCGCGTAACTGGGATTTAGAAAACTTTGATATGTAAATTAAGTTTGATATTTATGACATTATTATTATTATTCCGCTCAAAGAAATGGTATTGTGAAGCACTGAATTTGGGTTTCAAGTACCTGAATTTGGGGGCGTCACAGGTTGGTATCAGAGCTTTAGGGTTAGAAACCGTAGGTGGGAGTAGACCTTAGGCTATAACCTTAGAGCAAAGGAAAACGTTGAAGGTAAAAATAACTCATATAGAGTTTAAAGGAGATGAATTGAATAAATTCATCGTCAAACAAAAATAAAAGATAACTTATATAAAACTTTGACTTGCTGTGTGTATATATTATATGCTAATCAGTATAATTTATGTGTAGATGTCAGGAGAAAAAGGATTAGGATACCCTATGATCGTAAAGAAGGAGCCAATAGCTGAACTAGAGGCTCACGTTGAAGATAACCTTGATGAGGTGATCATTTTAGAGAATATAGTATCGGACCCAGAAATGGTGGAACTGACAGATAGTGATTCGGACACCAAAGTTGGAGCTGATCAAGCATCCACCAAAGTGCAGAATCTGAGGAACAAGGTTTCTTCTCTGGAAAAGTTGTGGGAAATAGAAAAGCTACTAAATAGCCAATTACGAAAAGCATTAATCAAAACGATAGAAGAACAAGATAAGCTTAAGATCTAAATTAATCAGATGGGAGCCAAGAACAACATATCGTGTGCAGCTCCGAGCAAGAAGGGGAAAAGAAAGCTAGAACACCACAACGTAGGAAAAACCGATAAGAAGAAAGGGAAAAAGATATGTTACATTTGCGATTATGAGGGACATACCACTCTGTATTGTCCCGACTATAAACCAGGTGCATGTTTTAATTGTAGAATGGAAGGTCATCGAGCGAAAGGTTGTCCAGGATCAGGAAAAAGTGTAGTAAATAAGTAGTATAAGTACTATTTGAATATGTGTATTCTATGATATGTATGTTTGTGTAATATTTCTAACTTTTGTATAAGGTGTAGCAGCGATTCCTGACTTTTGTGGTCACAAAGGGGTATCAGATGTTTAAAGCAGTATGTGCCATGTTATGTACTATGAAATAGTGGAATGAATATGAATTTATGTTTGGTTAATGAAACAAGTTTAAAATATTAAACTTATATGATAAGGTTTAGAATGTAAGTTAATGAAATATATATCGTGTTTTATTTAACCAGATAATGCCGCCAAGATGTCAAACTCGGAACCAAAGGGCAGAAGAATCTATTAACAATACTGGAGGACAACAACCAGACCTAATGCAGAATTTCGAACATGGTAGCTCAAGCCATGCAGAATGGAATGCCGACCACGGGGAATCCACCAGACAATCGGTTTGCAAACTTCAAGGATTTTTAGGCCGTAAGACCGCCCGAATTTAGAGGTACCACTGACCCGATAGAAGCCCAAACTTGGGTTAAGGAAATAGAAAAAGCGTTTGTAGTCGCTAGGGTAGCTGAGGGGCAAAAGACAACTTTTTGCCACCTATATGATGAAAGGAGAGGCGAATTTCTGGTGGGAGGCAAATCAAGTTAGGGCAGGAGAAGGAGTGATAGCATGGACTAGGTTTAAGACGCTGTTCTTTGAGAACTATTTCTCGTCCAGTGTGCAGGCTAGGATGGAGGTGAAGTTTTTAGAGTTGAAGCAGGAGAACATGATAGTTGCGGAGTATGCTGCAAAGTTCAATGAATTAGCTAGGTTTGCTCCGCATCAAGTTGATACGGAGGCAAGGAAGGCAAGGAGGTTTGAGCTAGGCCTAAAACCCTGGCTCTACAATAAGGTGGCGGTGTTGCAGAACAATATATTTGCCGCACTCTTAGAAAAGGCTATCATAGCTGAAGGGGGAAGTGAGGTCATGAGTCTCTACAATAAGGAGAGAAAGAATAAAGGTGAGGGAGCTGGGAATGTAGAAGTAGGTAGTGGAAGTAGGGGTGAGAAAAGGAAGTGGAACAATGTGGGGAGTGTTCAAGTCAAGCAGGAAGGTTTGAGAAAGCAGGTTGTGTAGTGTAAGAATTGTGGGAAGAGTCATTCAGGTGAGTGTCTTAAAGGCAAGTTTGTGTGCTACAAGTGTGGGCAGGAGGGACATATCTCTCCTAACTGCCCCAATCCTAGGACGAACAATGGGTTTTTTCTGTGTGGATCAACGAAACATAAGGTCAAGGATTGTCCGAAGAGGAGGACGGATACAGGAAGCATGAATGCGGGGAGAGGCAACGAAACACTGGCGATAACGGGACCAACTTCGACAAAACCAACCGAAAGAGTCTTCAACATGACGGTTCAGGATACCGTAGCAGCCGGGGATGGAACTTCAGGTAGTCTTCGAATAAATTTTATTTTCTTATATATGATGTTATTTTATTTTTGTTATAAAGAAATTTTGAAGGAGAAATTTGAGTTCTGTTAGAAATCAAATTTCCGTATGATCAGATAGACAAGTTTATGATGAATAGTTAAAGATCAGTTCGATCGAATCTGATCGAGATCTACTTGAAATGACTGTTTATGCTATTTTTCCTTGTATTTATAAGTTTTGAAGCGGTGATTCCGGGGACGGAATCCTTATAAGGGAGGGTGGATGTAATACCCCAGTATTTTCAAAATAATTAAATAATAAATTTTGCATTTAATTTTTTTTATATAAAGGTGGGATTATATGCAAAGAAAAGTATAGGTATTTATGTGACAAATAAAACTTATTTATTATATGAATAATTATAAATAAATTCTTTTAAGAATTATTGATCATTATAGGTTATATTCTTATTATAAATTAATTTTGTAATAAAAATATTTATTATTTATTTTGCATGAAAATATGATTATTATATATATGATATGATTATAAGGATTATCATGATATGTATTTTTATTATAGTTAAGTTAATTATTTTAACTTAATTAATAATGGTTTATATGAAGGTTATGTGGGATATGGATTCAAAACCCTAATTACGGACTTTGAATAGGGAATGAGAATATTAATGTAATATTAATTATATTTTAGTAATATAAACATGCTTGATATGTGTGTAATGTTACTTTGTGTGGAATAGATTTTAGTAAAATAAGGTGCAAACCCTAAATTCTTGATAAACTATAGTACATAAGTCAATTACATTTGTAAAAATTATTAAGTTATGTGTTATGTAATTAATAACAATTATTATTATATTTAACGTTAATTAGGTAAACCCTAATTAATATTTAGAAATCCTAATTACTAAATTAGAACCCTAATTGCTAAATTGTAAACCCTAATTATTAATTTAGTAAGGTTAATGGTAATTAGTATATTATAAAGTCTAATTTACAAATCCTAGGTAATTAGTAAACCTAATTTAATAAGGGAACCGTAATTCACATTTTTAGAAACTAAGATTTCCATTTTAGCCATAATATCAAAATCCTAGAACTTGGACTTTTGGAACTCTAGGGTTAAACCCTAATGGGTGAGATGAAATGTCAACCTTGCCACTAAAAGTAAAAACCAATTGACCAAAATGTCCTTTTTAATATTTTATTAAGGTGGAGTGTAGATCTAGACCTAGTAAGGAGTTGGTGACCAACTCTAGCTAGCCATGTGGTCTAGAAGTAAGCTTTAATCATTCAATCTCAGCCATCTTGCATCACAAGTACACTACATTCAAATATTATATATAGATTGAGAGAGAGAAATGTTACTAGTTTGCTCATATTTTTACACCAACACCCAACCAAGACTCTCTCAACTCAAAACCTCCAAAAATACCTTGCTAGACCAGTCCCTAATTAAACCCCACTAACACTTGTAGCAGATCAGAAGCTCAGATTCAAGAATTAGTTAAGAAAGGTAAAACCCTAAAACCCAAAATTTGATTTTTGATTTCATGTTAGATGTTATGTTTAGATGTTTAAAGTTATATTAGAAGGTGCCATTTGGTGATCTGGGTTGTTATAACTCAGGTCCATAACACTTAGATGCTCGAAATTGATGATTTTAGAAATCTGGAAAAGTTAGAAATGGTGGTCTGACAATGAATGTCAGTGTCTCTAGATTCTTGTATGGATATTGTTTTTGTTGTTTAAATGTTTGAACATGTAGTATGCTGTAAGGACTTTAATCTAGACTTGAAATCATGCTTAGATCATGTCCAGAATGAAAGTTATTCTTGGTCAAACTCAGTTGACCGAGCATGACCAAGAGTTTCTGAGCAACCTAGAAACTCAAAATCAGTCTCTGACAAGAAGTTCGTGGTCTTAGATCTTGTACGTGTTTGATGGTTTGCTTGTGTTATTGTATTTAGATTATACTATTGTATGTGTACTTTGGATTCATGCTCTTATAATACTTAGTTAACAAACAGAATGAAAGTAATTAAGGGTCAAACTAGGCCAGTCGTTCACGGTTATAGTTTCTACAAAACCCAGAAACCGTAAGAACATGTTTTCTGACAATGGTTGACTGAATGATATCTTATGGATCTGATGTAGTTAAGTCAATTTGTTGATTGATATATGTACTCGGACATGTGGACTACGACCCTGAACCATTATAAAATATTAAAAATGACCAGAACCTATATAGATTTAAGCCTCAAAATGGACCCTTGAAGCTGACTGGGTTTCTGGAAAACCCAAAAAGCTCTAACAATGATTTGTCAAGGCCAGATCTTCATTCTGTGACATGTTATGACTTAGGTTATGATTGATAATGTTAGTGTTACATACCTACTGCACAACCAATGTTTAAACGAGCCCAGAAACACAATGAATTCAGAGTTATGAACGGTCAAAGTAGGACCTTGCTAAGCCGGCTGTCAGTGTTCTTGAGCTCAAGAACACCAACAGCGACAGACAGTGTCGCTATAGCCTATAGTGACGGTTCCTATTATTTTTAATTTATAATTTCTTGAAAATGATTTAAAAATAGAAATAAATTCTAAAAATCATTTAAAAATAGTAAATAAATTCTGAAAATTATAAAATCAATTTTGAAAATTATTTTAAGTTATAAAATTTAACTTCTAATAATTTGGCATATTTTTCATAAATATTAGTAATTATTTGAATATTATTTATTTAATAAATTCATTAAATAAATTAAATAAAATATTTTTATTATATTAAAAATCATTTTAAATGATAATAAGGTATTTAGTAATATTTTAATTTATAAAATGTAACTTTCAATATTTTAAAGTAATTTTCATTAAGTATTTAATATTAATGATATTAGATTTATTTAATAATTATATTAAATAAATAGATTAAAAATGCTTTTATTGATTTAAAATCATTTAAAAAGGATATAAATGGTTTAAAAATATTTTAAGTGATTATAAACGACTTTTAATATTTTAGTGAATAATACCTTAATATTTTAATATTAATGGTAATTGTTTAAAAATGATTTTAAATGTTTTAAATTTATTTAAGGGTAATATTAATACTTTAAAATATTTTGAGTTATTATAAATAACTTTGATATTCTGGCCATGGTTGCATTAATATTTTAATATTATTTAAATATTAATGATAATGGAATTATATAATATTTAAATCATTTAATAAAGATTTTAGAGTTTGAAAAATCAAGATAAATTATAATAATTATTTAGAAATTATTATAAGTCATTTAAAAATAATATGATTGGTATTTAAAATATCTAGGATAATAGTGAACTGCATGATAGAGTTTTAAACTCGATAATTACCCGATAAAGCCGTTGGCACATCGAAATGCTACCGAAATTGATCCGAAACTATATAGTTTGACTGTGTAAGTATTTATTTTTGTCTTAATGACTAATATAATTATGAGACAATGTGATTAGGATATGTGTTGACTGTAAATAACAGTACTATGTGTTATGATATGTTATTCTAATTAATAGAACAATCTTATGAATGATAGGTCGTTGAATTAAGGATAGAACTAAGTATCCTAAACCCTACTTTACATTGTGCAAGTATCCTAAACTCTTGTTTTACTTTATTCAATGGATATTGTAAGCCAGTAGCTTTACCTTTGCATTTTCTTTATGCAATGGACATGAGTAAGAAAGTTTCAGAATTATATTATTATTGTACTAGAATATTAACCCTATTGTTATATATGTTATATCCGATCATTGATTATCAACATGGTACTATATCGCAATTCAGATATATATATTTTGTTCGTTAATTTCTAAATATGGTTCTTCAAGTGTCCCCACTTGGATAACCATTGTATTTAATCACATGTTGATATATATATATATATATATATATATATATATATATATATATATATATATATATATATATATATATATATACCTATTGATACCAAGATATGTATACGATAATAAAGAGTCGCCTAAGCTATTTGACCAGCTAGACACAAATTTAGAAATATCGTTGACTATGATAAAACCTTTTTGTATCCAATCAAATTGTTTTGATTTGGATTCCAGACTAAGTATGAACATCCCGATCAAGAGAAAACTTTTATGCTCCCAAGGCGGACAGAGTGAATGATGATATTGTTCTTGCATGTAGTATTGATCAATATAGGGCATAACGGGCTGATCACCCCCGTGTCCGTAAGTTATGACGGTTTGGGGATGAAGTTCTGCTAAACCTATTCAAAAATTGAGAACAATATTCATAGTATGTCACCTTAACCCTATTTATAGTCAGTACGTAGTTTCAAAAAATTGATAGAGAGTTGTTATGTATTATTATCGGTTTAGATTACTTCTCAACCATCGATTTGTTGTAGAAGGGTAGTACAAAGAAAATATTTAATCCTTTCAGCTAATATTTATAATTGTTATTACTTGCTGGGCACTCAAATGCTCATCCTTGCTCACATTAAATATTTTTAGTTAATTATGACCAACCAGAGGTGTAACACCCCAGTCCCATATCGAAAGATAGGGGGAAAATTTGTCTGCATATAAGGAAATAAGTTACTACCAATAGTACCTTCAAGTCACGACCTTTTGGGAGCCTGTGGCGGGCTAAGATAACCCAAGAAGATACTATTAGGCTAGTAGTTTGAGGCCTTATTTAGATGGATTTGATTCGATTCAGAATTGGGATTTGACTCGAGATTTATTCCGGACTCGGGATTTGACCCGAGTTGTTTCATATGGTATCGTGAGACACTCTCGAAAGCTCTGCCTGCAATTGATCGGCCAGGTTGCCGGAGGTGGGGACATGAAGGTGGTGGTATTATCCCACAATGGAGACATGGAGGTACGCGGAGGGGGGACATGAAGGCGTAGATTATCCCACAATGGATAGAGAGCAAAGATCTTTGGGCCGTGTGGATCGGTTACGACGGGGGCGTCGAGAAATTTAAGTGGGGGAGTTTGTAACACCCTAGTCCCACATCGAAAGATAGGGGGAAATTTTTTTTGCATATAAGGAAATAAGTTACTACCAATAGTACCTTCAAGTCATGACCTTTTGGGAGCCTGTGGTGGGCTAAGATAACTCAAGAAGATACTATTGGGCTAGTAGTTTGAGGCCTTATTTTGATGGATTTGATTCAATTCGGACTTAGGATTTGACCCGAGATTTGTTCCGGACTCCAGATTTGACCCGAGTTGTTTCAAGAGGGCTCTGCCAGGAACAAGGGGAAAGAAAAGCTGTCAGAATAAGTTTGTGTTATCTTATGTAATAGCTAGACTTAAATAAGATGATGTTATTTATTATCTATCATGTAATGAAATGTTTTAAGGTCACGTAACTGAGATTTAGAAAACTCTGATATGTAAATTAAGTTTGATATTTATGACATTATTATTATTATTCCGCTCAAAGAAATGGTACCGTGAAGCACTGAATTTGGGTTTCAAGTACCAGAATTTGGGGGCGTCATAGTGCATGCACTTTGATACGACGGGACCCGTAGAGCCCCGGGGCACCGGACAATCCTGAGGTAGACCATGAGCTCATGCAGTTAGACTCATGGGCTCCCCCCTCTATAAATAGAGGGCTTGGGGTGACCATTTTAAGGAGAGAAAAGGCGAGGAAGCCCTGTCCATTTTACTCTGTACACACTTTAAACTGAGTGCTTTCTTTTTTCGAACACTTGTGAACTCGTGTTTTGCTACATACTGAAATTTAACCAATGGAAATCGAGTATTCATTCATCAAAAGCTATCTGAAGTCTTCTTGGCAGCCCACTTTAAGACATATCAAAATTTTAAGCTTTTTCTCACTTCCATCCACATATATCTATTCACGTTGAGAGTCGTGTTGTGTGTGTATGCCCAGATCATCGATCCATGGCTTTTATTGCTTATATATATATATATATATATATATATATATATATATATATATCTTCTTCAAACTATATTTGATTGAGCCTGAATTTATATCCTATATGCTTACTACTTATATATATATATATATATATATAGTTACTGAACTCTGTTCGATTGAGCCCTGGGTGTGATATCTGATGCGTTTATAGATTATATATATAGACATTCCAGTCAGGCCTGGAGATCACTTCGTGGCCATTTACCGCTTATATATATTTACATTTCAGTCTGGCCTGGAGTTCACTTCGTGGCCTTTTACTGCTTTTATATATGTATATATATATATATATATATATATATATTTACATTTCACGTCTTGCCTGGAGTTTACTTCGTGGCAGTTGATTGTTCATATATCATCTGAGAGTGGGGACACATTTCCTCCAAGATGGAATGAAGTTGTAGCAGTTATATCCTCAGGAGGAGATTTGGCTACCACACCACTTACGATTCAACCAATTCAAGTCAAAGGTGTTGAAGACCCTTTGAAAGTGGCTGCACCAAAGCTAATCATATTTCTGTTCAGGCCATAGTATCCTGTTGTCAGCTTCCAAAAAGTGCCATGGAACTATGGAGAGGCTGAATAATCTACATCAAATACAACTGTTGTATTGTCGAAAGAATATCCATTGTATCTTTCTCAACGGGTGATGAAGCCTATCATCAGATTTAAGGGGAAAGTGCCCAGGGAGAAGATTGAAGAATTCCTCTTCAAGATGGGACATAATGATGCCAAGGTGGTTCAAAGCTTGAAAGAATCTCCATAATAGATTTCTATTTTGAACTTGGTGTTCTCATCAGAAGATCACCTGAAGGTCTTACTGAAAGTATTAGAAGAAGCCCACTTGCCAAAGACAGTGGATGTGGAAAAATTCCATCATCTAGTTGATCACATCTTCAATAGCAATATGATATCCTTCACCGATGATGACATACCTGCCGAAGGGATGGGTCATTGCAAGCCATTGCACATAGCTGTCATGTCTTCCGGATCTGTGGTCAGAGGAGTGATAATAGATGGAGGATCATCCCTAAACATCTTCCCCTATGCCACATTGGAAAAAATGAACATCAATCTCAACAGGATTCAAAGAAACCATACAATCATCAAAGCCTTTGATGGATCTCAGCGAAATGCTTTTGGAGAGATTGAATTGCCTGTGGAAATTAGTCCACATACATTCTACATATCCTTCTAAGTGTTTAAGATCACTATAGGATACAACCTACTTTTGGGAAGACCGTGGATTCATATGGCAGGAGCCATCCCGTCCACTCTTCATCATCAGCTCAAGTACATCATTAACAGTCATCTGGTCACTATCAATGCTGAGCCAGAATGTCCTGTTCAAAGTGATATACCCCTTATCAGTTTCAATATAGAAGTTGAGCCTACCAACTTCCAGGCCCTTGAAGTGAGCAACACTTACTATCAACCCATTGGGGCTCCACCTCTGAAACCTAGAGTTTCTGCCAAGGTAATATCGATAAGTTAAGAGATGATATCCTTAGATTTTTAACCTGGACATAGGTTAAGAAATGATCACCAGGGAATCAAATGCCCAATTCAAGTTCCCAGCCAGACATGGACAACTAGATTAGGATACTCTTTTGGGTCCAGTCACATGAATCCTCACAAGCATAAACCGATTTCTTCATCTACAAGGCAGTTGCCCACGCCTACAGATGATAATCCTTTATGACCTTTATTAAAAGTTCATGCCTCTGTGGTAGCTATGCTATTTCCTAAGCCGATACCAGTTAAAGGAAAGGAAGTTCTGATTCTAGACCCGGAGGTGGAAGAAAGGAATCAAAGGCGCAAACAAGAGATAAATAGACATTTATCAAACATGCATTTCCTGGTCCATACGGAGGGTATGAACATAAACATCCCAGATGATGACTGTCCGGAAATCATGGTCATCATTCAAGAGAAGGAGGACGACAATAGCCTCTTCATTACACCTGTCCACCAGGACTTGACCCTTGGCAATTGGAGAAGTACTCCTTGTATTTGCCGACAAGGGTAAAAAGGGTAGAAACTCCCTCTGCCCTGTAGATAACAATAACTGCTTACTTTTGCTGTACAGTATTAGAAGTTGTTTTGTCATTTCATGCTAACACTTTGTATGATTGAACAGTTTCATATATTAAGTAAAAACGTTTTTTTTTCAGGACTCTAAAGTTAGATGTGCCTAAACTTGCTGATGAGGTGCTTATTCTCCACGAGGACTGTAACTTTGATGTAGAGTTGGACTCAGACTTGATGGAAATACAAGAGGACTATGAGATATCTCAGGAGATCAAAGAATGGGTTGAAGACAAATCCAAGCCAAATCTTGATCAAACCACCTCTTTCAATCTCGGAATCTTAGAAAGCCCTAAGCTAATCCAGATTGGTACAGACCTCACTCCAAACCAAAGGAATGCATGGTTACACTATTAACCTAATTCCAGGATTGGTTTGCATGGTCTCATGAAGACATGGTGGGTTTGTCCACTGACATTGTCATTCATCGCCTCCCCATCAAAGAGGGATTTAAGCCAGTCAAGCAGAAACTCAGGCGATTAAAACTTGAGTGGAGTTTAAAAGTTAAAGAAGAAATTGTGTAACAATTTCAAGCTGGCATCATCATGGTGTCAACATACCCTGAGTGGCAATCCAACATAGTCCCCGTGCCTAAACCTGGACGAAAGATGCGAGTTTGCCTGAAGTACAGGGATCTAAACAAAGCTTGTCTCAAAGATAGCTTCCCATGCCATTCATCCACATACTCATTGACAATATAACTCAGTATGACATGTACTCATTTCCTGATTGCTTTGCGGGGTACCATCAAATCATGGTTGCTGAAGAGAATCGTTAGAAAACTGCATTCATCACTCCTTGGGAAACCTTTTGCTACAGACGGTTGTCATTCGGTCTCATCAATGCCTGAGCTAACTACCAGCGAGCCATGATGGCTCTCTTTCGTGATCTAATGCACAAAGAGATAGAAGTTTATGTGGACGACAATATTGTCAAATCCCGAAGGGAGGAAGACCACTTAGATCATCTCAAAAAGCTCTTCAACAGGTTGTTTAAGTACAACTTGAAGCTGAACCCGGCCAAATGCGCCTTTGGTGTTAAATCAGGCAAATTTCTAGGATTCCTAGTGAGCCACAAAGCGATTGAGCTAGATCCTACAAAAATTCAGGCCATCACGGAAATGCCCATACCCCAGACAGAGAGGGAAATATGTGAATTTTTGGGAAGAATCAACTTCATCAGCCGATTCATTTCCCAACTCACAGCAACTTGTGAGCCTATCTTCAAGTTGTTAAGGAAGAACTCCACCATGAAATGGAATGATGAGTGTCAGAAAGCCTTCCTTCTCATCAAATAACAACTAGTCAAAGCTCCTGTTATGGTACCTCCCAAGGATGGTGTTCCCCTATTTATGTACATGTCAATCAACGAGAATGCCACGGGAAACATACTGGGACAGAAAGATGATAGAGGCCAATAAAGATCTATCTATCACCTCAGCAAAAGATTCAGCAGTAGTGAACACACGTACACTCTGATTAAGAAAAGTTGTTATGCTTTAGCATGGGCTTCGATGAGATTACATCATTATCTCTATGGTCACACAACCCATATCATATCCCGCGTGGATCATCTCAAGTATGTGTTCAGCAAACCCATGTTGAATTTTTGACTGTCCAAATGGCAGTTGATCCTACAACAATTTGACATCATTTACATGACTCAAAAGTTTATCGAAGGTCAAGGAATTGCAGATCAACTGGCCTCCACACCTTTAGGGGATTTCAAACCCTTGGAAACATACTTCCCCGATGAAGGGGTAACGACAGTTCAGCAACACCATCAGGATGATACACACCAACCATGGAAGATGTATTTTGATGGAGTTGTGAACATGGAAGGTTCTGGAGCTGGAGCAGATCTAGTATCCATTACGGGGGAGAAGTATCCCGTTTCCGTCAAATTGCAGTTTTCCAGCACCAATAACACAACTGAGTATGAAGGTTGTATCACGGGGTTAAAACTTGCCCAATCCATGGGCATCAGACGGTTAACTATCTTTGGAGATTCCAAATTGGTAATCAAAAAAAACCACAGGGATCTATCACACCAAAGAACTACATTTGCTGTCTTACCATCGGCAGGTTATCCAGATGGCTTCGGAGTTTGAAGAAATAACCTTCCTCCACATTCCTCGAAATAAGAATGACTTTGCGGATGCACTAACAACTTTGGCCTCCTTGATCAATATACTTGATAAGGAAGACATGCCAAAAATCGCATTTTCCCGACAAAAGGCACCAACTTATGGTAACTACATTGGAGAAGTATCAGATGAGCTGCCTCCCATCCAACACCCTTGGTATCAACATATCAAGGAGTATCTACGAGATGGATCTACACCCGCTAAGGCAAGTCAAGATGAAAGAAAGCGGATTCATCGAATGACTATAAAATTTTACCTGAGAGGAGACACACTCTATAAAAGAGATGCATGATTAGGTCTTCTCAGATGTCTAGACAAAGACCAAGCTCAGAGGCTCATGGATGAAATTCATGGTGGAGTATGCGACCCACACATGAGCGGCCTTCTACTTATCAAGAAAATCCCAAGAACATGACATTATTGGCTTTCTCTTAAGGCTGACTGTGATGATCACGTCAAGAGATGTTACCAATGCCAAATTCATGGGAATGCTATCCACGCCTCTCCAAGGGAGCTCCAGAATATGAGTTCAGCATGGCCCTTCTCAATGTGGGGAATGGACGTGATCAGGCCCATCGATCCCAAAGCCAATAATGGTAATTGGTTTATCTTCACCATGATCGACTACTTCACCAAGTGGGTAGAAGCAACCTCTTCCCCCAAGGTTACTAAAGAAGTTATCATTGGTTTCATTAGAAACAATGTCATTTGTCAATATAGACAACCAGAGGTGATTGTGTCAGAAAATGCTAAAAACCTCAACAACCAAATGATGGAGGAGTTATGCAGTAAATTCTATATCAAACAGATCAACTTCGTCATCTATCGTCCAAAGTAGAATGGTGCTGTTGAAGCGGCGAATAAGAGTATCAAAAAGATCATGCAAAAGATGTCCGCCAATCACAAATAATGGCCTGACTTGTTGCCTCTGACTCTATTAGCCTAGAGAACGTCAATGAGCACTTCCACTGGGGCAACCCCCTACTCATTAGTCTATGGAATGGAAGCAGTGCTCCCCATAGAGGAAGAAATGAAATCCCTCAGAGTGTTGATAGATGCTCATCTGGATGAAGACCAATGGTTACAAGATCGGTACCACTAATTGTCTTTAATAGATGAAAGGCGGGCCGCAACCATCTTCCATGGTCAGTTATACCAACAGAGGTCGCTAGATCCTACAATAAAAAAGTCCAGCTACGATAGTTCAGAGAACATGACTTGGTCTTGAAAAAGGTTCTTGACAACCAAGATCAATCCAAAGGAAAATTCGCTCCAAACTGGGAAGCCCGTTTGTTGTAAAGGAGGTATTTACAGGAGGAGCTCTTAGGTTACAAGAAATGGATGATGATGAATTTATAAAACTCATCAACTCGGACACCATGAAACGGTACTATGTCTGAAGTTTCCAACAAACCATCATCTTGGTTTTGGATCACCAGATCCCTAGTCAATTTAGGTTTTCAAAACCTTTCTCACTACATACAATCCTCACAACTTCAGTTCATCCCACCAGGGATAAAATCTTCACCACTTCAGTTTTTCCCACTCGGGATCAAACATTTCACACCTTCAGTTTGTCCTATTCGAGATTAAACATTTCACACCTTCAGTTTCTCCCACTCGGGATAAACATTTCACACCTTCAGTTTGTCCCACTAGGGATAAAACTTTTCACATCTGCAGTCTGTCCTATACATGGGGAGAACTACACAGACCTGATCTCCCCAATACACGGGAGTACGTAGACATCCATTTTTATGGTCCGATCTCACCACAAAAAAAAAAAAAAACATCTCTACACCTTTTTTACCACTTACAACTTTGAACCTTTTGACGCTAGGTTCGAACTATGAAGACCTGATCTCCCCTCATCAATGGGAGTACGTAGGCAACCATTCATGGTTCGTTCTCATTCCCTACCAAAACATAAAAGCTTGTCAATGGTACTGGGATAATCCTTCAAATCACACATCATCGGCTTAGATCAAAGGGATGGAACTACCTGGTCTCCCCATGCCAATGGGAGAACCAGTGAGCATCTATGTTGCGGTTAAGTCCTCAAAGAGAAACACTAATCTATAAGAGATGGAACTACCTGGGCTCCCTAATACAAAGGAGTACCGGCGACTATCTGTGGGGCGGTCAACCTCAGAGAGGAAAGCCACACTCCTCTCTATAACCACATACAGAAACCAGTCCCAAGACAATAAAGGGTAGGGAATACACACAGATCGATGATCCATTCTGAAAGATCCTGAGACATCTCAATGTCCATCCATCAAGGGGGAGTTCAGAATACATCAAGATCACAAGCCCTGGAGAAACATGCAAATATCAAGCAAGTAACAATGCATAACTAAAAGGGAAGTGAATAAAAATATATTTCCCTACCATATATAATACTGTTTGATATATACAATATGTACTGTACATGACAAAAATGGCTAAGCTAATCTGTGCAAAAAATCCAAGCCCATCTACAAATCAGTGTATATGCACGCTATTAAATCCAACATGGCATCCCCCTCAGAAGAAGGGGTAACTCTGTGAGCTCCTACCCTATGGTATCAACGCGAGACAAGAGATCCATAACCATCTACATGGTGACACTATGCTCATCAATGAATGTGCTCATCTTTACAATGATCTCAGCAGTATGAGACCTCAATGCAGTACAATCTGTAATAGCGGCATCTTAGGCAGATATAATACCATCCCGCTCAGTTGCAACTGCATCTCTTGATGATCTAGCCTCGTCCCGCTCAGAAACAACGGTATCTTTATGAGCTAAAACATCATCTCTCTCAACTAGAGCGACATCTCTCCCAGAAAGAGCTGTCAACATCAAAGCCCTAGCCTGATCCCTCTCAAATGTGATCAGATGCAAACTCTACTCTAAATACTCTGCAGAATGCAGGGTCACAGTGGCAGTAATATTGGGAGAATCAATCAGAGTTGTTGTTAACCCAACAAATAGCTCATCATCTATGGGAGAATCAATGTTCTCCATGGGCTACCCACTGTCAGAATCAACACCCGGTTCTGTGGATACAACCTCCGCCGATGTAATCTCTGTCTCTAGCCATACAGAATACTCTACAGAATAACCTGGATGGCTAGTAGTAAAATCTGCCCTCTCACGCTGGGCCCAATATGCATAAACCATGGACAGATCCTCTGCTGACAAAAATCGAGAGCACAAACGCTGACCCAATGCTCCCTCAAAGGGATGAACATCCTGAAACTGGTCAAACTGTGCCATCACAACCAGTGGATGATAAGTGGCCATACCCCTCAAACCAGACAGGGGAAGATAATCTATGCCAGATACATGAGTAATGAAGCTGTAGGGAGAACAAAGCCCTGAACATGGCAGAATGTCAAATAGATCCTCGATCCATGCCAAGAAAACTGACCAAGAAGCAACGTCTGTACACTTCGCCGGCTGAAAGGAGTAAGACATGGCTATCTCATGGGAAAAGTAATACCCATGGCATCAGAATGTGCCAATCGATCTCAGGTGTGACATAAACCACACATATAACAAGATCAAGCTGCATGTGAATACCCTTGCAGGATGGGTATGGCAATACGTGGCCGAACTCAATGTCTCTACCACAATCATCGGTATAATGATATGTCCCTCTCGGAGAGCCCGCACTGCCATAACCACACCGAAGTCTAAATGATCCATGTACATTGGCATGTACAGATAAGCCACTACACACATCAAGAATACGTCTACTCTGGAAACACGCCAATCATCCTCCGACGTGGTGAAATCCCCGGAGTGTTGTATATAACTGTCCAAGGAGCCAAATCTGTCAATCAAAAAATGCATGGACACTAAATGCCCGGAGGAGATCTCATCCTGGGCCACTCTATGCCTCAAACCAGTGAGGGTCATAAACCGCTTGCTCATGTCTCCTACATGACTATCTGAGCGTAAGGCACATCCCAAAAACCAAACCTATCGACGCCATACTCCTCTAAGGTAGAGTCAATTCTTGGGTCTTAAATCAAAACACCGCCTTATCCTGGTACTCCGGTGCTCCAAAGATGCCCTCTATAAAACCCAATGGAACCTGGAACATGATCAGGAAGGTCACAGATTGCCGCTATTGATCGATTTCACAATCAATGAATACGTGCAAGTATACACGGTCAACAAGTAATAAAGTGACAGTAGAGTATCATTCCCACGAGGAATTATTTAATAAAATTCACCAAGTACTAGTTCTTAACCAAACTAATTTTATTTAAACAGCTACAATTTATGATTTTTAAAATTAAGCAAACTAAATTAACTGAATTACTTTATAAATGAATTCAAATAAATAAAGGTTAAGACTACAATATCCCCAATTATGAACTGTAAACCAATTATCCAATTAACCCAATTATTACGCCACCTGAATTGTTAACAGGAATTCTAGTTGTTAAAAGCCATTCCTAAGTGAACAGATAACTTTTATTCAATTCAATTAATCCTGCGATATTCCTATGCAAAATAATTAAATTAAAACCATTAAATTCCAATTCCCAAGTTGTTACATGCAGTGAACATATATTGTTATTTAATTCATGACCCTAATTATTCATCTCATGCAAATAATTAAGCATACATGTTATCATGTCCAGTTCCATCCCTAGATTTCATCTTTAGAATCCTTCTAGAGTAACACGGTAATTACTGGCCAAATAATTAATCAAAAACGCACAAGATATAATAAACAATTCTCCTTGACATAAATAATTGGAATAAATTAGACAATTAATTCATAGACATAAAAGGTTCAATTTGTAGTCTTAATAAATGAAATTTAGTTCATTGTCATTGAATTAAAATCAAGAATCCACAACTGAATAAACATTAAAAGATAAAAGTAAGAGAAGAGAAGAGAATAGAATCTGTTGTCAGTAGTCTTGAGACTCCTCTCCCGCTCTTGCTTTGAATCTTCAATGATCCTCAAGTAGCTTCAATCTCCAACAATCCAATATAAACTAGGATTTATGTTCTAATCTAATGGAGTATTTTATCTAAGCTATTCTATGTAATCCCCCTTATTTTATGCCTCACATCATGTATTTATAGGTTACAAGTCCAATTTTTAGCTTCGGAACAAACCCAATCTAATTTGGAGTCAAACAAGTGTTAAAATTTACCCCAAAATGCATCCAAGCTTGACCAGGCACTTCCCAGTAGCCTAAGCTACTGCTCACTTGTTGCACTGCGCCTCCTAGCGCCCGGCCACCGGGATAGATAAACTTGAAATGGGCGCCCTACTACCGCCTCTTTTTTGGAATTTTTTTGCTCTGACATCCTTTGGAAAAATGGTCATAGAGTCTTCGTCCAAACTCCGACTATGATGATTCAAGATGTTCCGGAAAGAGGAGACGTAGATCTACAACTTTCATTCTTTAAGTTTGTCGAAATAAGGTCAGGAGATATGTTAAAATTGGCCCTGAAGTGACTTCTATGTAAATGGCAAGCCGAAAATTTGAATCTAGCAACCCCAAACGTCGATCCAAGTAACTTTTGTCCTAATTCCTACGAAACAACATAGAACATGCATGAATAGACACAAACACTTAAAAAATATTCTAAAAGACTTGAGAACAACAATAAATTAAGCCCGGATGTATCCAATTCATGGGTATATTATCCATTCATCAAATACCCCCAGACTTAAATCGTTGCTTGTCCTCAAGCAAAAAAAACATAATGCAACAAGAAAAACTAAATAAACCATGCAAATGCACATATAACTATCTACATGTTTATAATTCCAGCAATTAAACCGAATACAGTATACTCATCAAGCCTCAGAAAAAATCACAATAACATGCTAGTACATCATATCAAGACAGATTAATAATTTCCCAACAATCATCAAATCTAAACCTGCTATTACTGAAATCGTGTGTGTGTGCTCAACAAACATGCTAACTGATGAAAATCAAAATGCAAAACATAATAGATTTCTTAGAAGGCATCATACAGTGTAAACTCGAGAAATCCACAAATAAACTAGATTCGGCTAAAATCAAATAATTACCAAAGTCCAAGGGTCAAAATGGAATACTCATGCTTTATTTTTATTTTTATTTTTATTTTTTGACGGGGGCTTTTTGCACTTTTTCCCGTTTTATTTATTTTTGAAATTCAGATAAGGCACACTTAGAAGGGGGGGGGGGGGTTGAATAAGTGTGGGAGCTAACTATGACCAATTTTTAAACTTTGAATTCAAACAATTGAATATAGCCTACTATATTTAAGAATTCAGATTGCTTAATGAATGTAGTTCACCGAATTGAATTTTTGTTTAAGAAAATATCTTAGTGAATTTATAAGTCAAATAGAATACTTGGTGTTAATCCAATATCTCAAGATGAAGCAAATGTTTATATTTTAATTATTAAGAAAATTAACTATCTTGAGAAATACTAAAGTAAAACAAGCAATAAAATAACACCAAGATTTTTTACGTGGTTCAGCTATTATCCTCTATAATAATAGCCTAGTCCACGTCCAATACCAAATAGTATTGGAGACTCACTTTTATTTCTTTAAATATCCCTTGTTGCAAAACATACTCTATCAAATTGAATTATAATAATTCACTTGAGCACACTTGGTTCTTGTGCACCAATGCACCCTTTAAGCACCTAAGCCTCCTTGAACCTGTTTTGTAAATAAACCTTAATCCACCTGGATTAAAATCTTTAAGACAACACTTTGTCTAAAAATATAAGATTACAATTATAGAGGTCTAATGATCAAAGCAAATAAGCAATTTAACAATGCAAGGCCCAACTAATGAATGCAATGATCAAGTAGTAAAAGTAAGAGATATCACCAATATGAAGCTCACAAAAATAGCTGAGAATAATATGAATATAATTTGCACAACAGCTGGAAATTTTGCACTGAAAATAATGAAGTTGCTTTTCAAGTATATGAGTGCAATAATTTATTCAAGTGTTGTATTAAGCACTGATATCTCAGTTCTCTTTTTATAGCCCAATTCATTACCGTTGAACATTAAGTCCCGTTACAAAAATTATTTACGTTGCCAACAAATTATCTTAACGTTTTCAATAGTATTTCTGTTGAATGAAATCAAGTATATCTCCAGATGTCAACAACAAAGATTAGTTAGACTTTTTCTTGCAAAGAGATAAGTCTCTATTTCATTCTGTTCTTGTATTAACCATCCATAAGAAATAAATTGAATGTTAGTTCCGTAATTAATGGCAACAAGTAATATCCCAGGATAATCAATACTATCAATTTCCAAGACATGTGAAGCTTTTAAACTTCTAATCACCAAGACTCAAACCGTCACATATATCATACTTCTTTTCCAATAAAATATATAACCAATCCTTAAATAAAGGAAAGAAGATAACCATACTTAAATGAAGATAATCATTTTCTTGCCGCCACCAGCTAAAACTCCTTTTGAGTTTTTAACAAAACTTGTGTACATGTATCTAGAATTTATCAGGACTTCTTATGTAACACATGGCAACCAAACAATTATACCAGATAACATAATTTATCATCTTTTATTTTACGCATGCATATAATAAATACTAACCAACTAAGATAAATCAATTAGCATAAAATCTCAGGCATGCATAAAATATTTAATCACATTTTAATGCACAAATAAAATGTCCTAGAGCCTTGTATCGAAAAATCAAATATTTGCAATGACCTTACATAAACTTCTAAGAACTCAAATCTTTCAATAATGATCTTTCATCAACTTCCTGAAATTTCACAATAGACAAATTAGTCTATAATATTAAGTCATCATCAAAACAAAAAAGTTAGAATATTAACAAACCAACAATTTTTTCCCCATGACTATGCAATGTCTCATTCTATTAGGCTAACAGTGCTACCCCTTAGCGAGCTTTCGACCAACGACTCCCAGACCATAAAGACCTTAGGGCGCTAGGTGTAGAGACACTCCCTCGGGCTTACTTGCTTAAGTAACAAAGGCCCCGACACAAAACTAGCCACGATTTTTCTCTTTGTTTTTTTAAAGCTTATATACTCAAAATATTTCCCCAAACTTAAATTCATGTCTAACTTTAGCCATCACTGCCTATTCTTGTTAATCTTTCATTCAACTGGCATTATCCTTTAGAAATCCATTATATATCCATTTAGACTTAATCAGCCAACATGGTCGTTTCTTAACATGTGTTATCCTGATAATATCAGTTTCAAGCAGATAAAGATTTAAATCAAGACAAGAAATCACATCAAAGGCTTAATAATCAGTACTAACTTGTTTATGCAATTCCAGTCTCATCATTAAATATACTTAACTATCTAACAGGTGGAATCACACGATAAAACTATAACAATCTAAAAAATTTTCATAACCTAAATGCCACAATCTACTATGAACATGCAATCCTAAAATACAAATAAAACTATAATACTACATGAACACATACTAATGCAACACATATATGAATATGCAATTAACTACCATGTATTATATGCACACTAAATGCAAAAACACAATGCTAACACGTAAAAATAACGAACTATAATGCAAATAACTAACTATATGCAATACGACACTAAAATTCCCCAAACTTAAACTAGACATTGTCCTCAATGCCTAAAATAGAAAAAATTAAACCGAGGACTTCCCTGAAAATATAGAAATCTTCCTCCTTATCCGCTAAGTTTAGAGAATAGGCTAAGCACATGGAACAAATTGGGCACCACACTTGAATTTGACTTGAATAACCTGTAAACTATGATAGAAACAATTTTATTAAATTCTAATTAAATGTAAATTCAAAACTACTAATATAAAACCTAATAAAAACTAAAAATAAAAATTAAACTTGGGTTGCCTCCCAATAAACGCTTGTTTTATAGTCTCAGCCTGACTTCTTCAATTCTCTATCCAATTCCCCTACGAAAATTGATGAACCCTCCATCCATCAGTAACAATGTCTCTTTTGGGAGGTTCCCATTAGTAATGACCCTTGAATGAAAGTCACCTAGCATGCTCTTTGTAGATATGTTCCCCATTAAGAACGTCCAAAAACTAGGTGTTTTCTCCATTATGTCGATGATCAGATTAGGGCATTGAAGCTTAATAAACACAAATGGATCTTCCTCTATCTTCTCCTTTTCATCCTACCATGACTCCACAACTGTACTAGCTCTTATGTCACAAAGAGCTTTGCCGACGACATGACTGCCAATTGGGCATGGTTTTGCAAAACTGTCCAGATTCTTGAACTTTGGTGGAGGAGGCACATGGGATACTAATGAAATCGGCTCATCTTCGTTGAATCTTACAGTTAACTCTTCGTCGATCTCCTTTTCTTGGTTCCTAATTTTTCTTCTCTTTCAACATCTTGTGGCTCATCTAGTTGCAGATTTTGTTCGGGCTCTCCATCAGTCTCGGAGTCCATGTAATAGGGCCAAGTGTATTGAGGACAAATGTTCGAGGCATTGATTAGTTGTTCCATTTGGTTCGCAAAATTTTGACTCGATATCTCTTGATTAATCCTCCTCTCCTCACTTAAAGCTATGAACTTGGACAAAATTTCCTCCAAATTTGAATGTTCCTCTTGTTGTAGTGGAGGTGGACACGAGAAATCCGGTGGGTATATTGGACTTGGAGCATAAAATTGATCTTGATGAGTATGGCTCCATGAAAAATCTAGGTGAGACCCCCAATCCTGATGATAGTTGTTGGGATAGAAATAATTTTTGGGATAATCACCACCATACTGTACCAGCTCGAAACTGATGGCGCATTGATGACTCATATGATTTCCAGCACAACAATCACAAGTCATCGCCACACTTTGACGACGTTGTGTTGCAAAAGCGTCTAATCTCCTCGAAAGTGTCTCAACTTGTGTTGATAATGCAGAAAGTACTGTCGCGAGTCCATCAATCTCCGCTCCCCTTGGTTAATTCATTCTCATATACGACCATTGATAATTAAATTCCGCCATGGTACCTGAAAAGAAAGAAAAAAAATAGAAAGAGAATTAAAGAAAATAATAATAAAAAACTATTAAATTAAAACTAATTTGATAAAAATTAATATTGGCAAAATTATTAAACTAATTTCCCAGCAACAACGCCAAAAACTTGTTGATCGATTTCATAATCAATGAATATGTGCAAGTATACACGGTCGACAAGTAATAAAGTGAAAGTAGAGTATCGTTTCCATGAGGAATTATTTAATAAAATTCACCAAGTACTAGTTCTTAACCAAACTAATTTTTTTAAACAGCTGCAATTTATGATTTTTAAAATTAAGCAAACTAAATTAACTAATTAAACTGAATTACTTTATAAATGAATTCAAATAAATAAAGGTTAAGACTACAATATCCGCAATTATGAACTATAAACCAATTATCCAATTAACTCAATTATTACGCCACCTGAATTGTTAACAGGAATTCTAGTTGTTAAAAGCCCTTTTTCCAAGTGAACAGATAACTTTTATTCAATTTAATTAATCCTGCGATATTCCTATGCAAAATAATTAAATTAAAACCATTAAATTCCAATTCCCAAGTTGTTACATGCAGTGAACAGATATTCCTATTCAATTGACGACCCTAATTATCCATCTCATGCAAATAATTAAGCATACATTTTATCATGTCCAGTTCCAACCCTAGATTTCATCTCCCGAATCCTTCTAGAGTAACACGGTAATTACTGACCAAATAATTAATCAAAAACACACAAGACATAATAAACAATTCACCTTGACATAAATAATTGGAATAAATTAGACAATTAATTCATAGACATAAAAGGTTCAATTTGTAGTCTTAATAAAAGAAATTTAGTTCATTGTCATTAAATTAAAATCAAGAATCCATTATTGAATAAACATTAAAAGATAAAAGTAAGAGAAGAGAAGAGAATATAATCTATTGTCAGTAGTCTTGAGACTCCTCTTCCGCTCTTGCTTTGAATCTTCAATGATCCTCAAGTTACTTTAATCTCCAACAATCCAATATAAACTAGGGTTTATGTTCTAATCTAATGGAGTATTTTATCTAAGCTAATCTATGTAATCCCCCTTATTCTATGCCTCACATCATGTATTTATAGGTTACTAGTCCAATTTTTAGCTTTGGAACAAACCCAATCCAATTTGGAGTCAAAAAAGTGTTAAAATTCACCCCAAAACGCGTCCAAGCTTGACCAGGCCCTTCCCCAGTGCCCCAACGCTGTTCACGGCGCTGCAACATTGCCTCCTAGAGCCTTGGCGCTAGGAATAGGCTTGACATGGGTGCCCCCGCGTTGGCCTCTTTTCTGGAAATTTTCTACTCTGACGTCCTTTGGGAAAATGGCCATAGCGTATTCGTTTGAACTCTTATTGAGATGATTCAAGATGTTTCGGAAAGAGGAGACGTAGATCTACAACTTTCATTCTTTAAGTGTTTCGAAATAAGGTTTGGGGAAATGTTGAAATTAGACCTGAAGTGACTGCTATGTAAATGGCAAGCCAAAAATGCGAATCTGGCAACCCCAAACGTCGATCCAAGTAACTTTTGTCCCAATTCCTATGAAACAACATAAAACATGCAAGAATAGACACATACACTTAAAAACTATTCTAAAAGACTTGAGAACAACAATAAATTAAGCCCAGATGTGTCCAATTCATGGGTATATTACCCATTCATCAGCCGCAATAGGTGATCTACGATCACCCGATCTTGGGGTAACAAACTATCATACCACGATCTTAAACAAGAGGCCAGCAACATTGTTGGGGGTATGATCAATGCGGCTAACTATCGATGAAGACATCTGTAGGGCCGTTTTATAAGACCATCCAGGGGTCAATGCTGAACATCTTTGGACATACACATGCATAACATAATACATGAATGATAAACAATAGATGGAAATATGATGCAGGGAATGGAAAATAGTATATATACATTCCTCAGTACATCATCATCTAATAAACCATCTCTATATACTGCTGGAAAATACAAGGAAATGGGGAACAATTGCCCAACAACTAACAGAGGCCTATCAAAAGATATAACGAGAATGGGGCACATCCGCCTAGTATCTAACAGAGGCCTATCAAAAGATATGGCGAGAAAATACATTAGAAGAAGTCAATAGTGTTGATGTCTATATCATCCAACCTATCCACCTGATGTAACTCCTCCTAAGTCATAGTATCTTTGCTAAGAGGGATATCAGGCCTATACAATGGAGGATCTACACCGGAAAAATCATCTGAATATGGGCCACCTGAAGGGCTAGTCCCTAAGCTAGAAGGATCAAAAGAATCCGCCTCAGAAAGGTCTCTGCCCAAATGCCAGATGAAAAAAATGTGCTCGGTCCAACTGTTGGGTCAAGCTATCAATCTGCATCAAATGAGTAGGCTCTTAGATGTAGGCAATCTAATTCGCCATCATGACGGAGCCAGGAACCATATCCCCCATAAAATGTGTGGCGCAGGTCTGAGCTCCGATGGTACGAGGAGACCACCAACGGTAGAATGCCTCCTGAGTGAACGGTCCCTCGGACAAATCAAAGCCATCAACTCCCACCAACGAGATATCTATGATCGGCGGCTGCGACACATTCCAATAACGCCTGGTAGGAGGATAGATCGGTATATGGATCTCTCATGTGATGCTTCTGATAACACGTTCTCCTAAATAGAGCTCCCATCCTCCATCTGTGAAGAGTGGAATCCGACGGGTGGACATCACATGCTCAACACCAGTCAGGAAACCACCCTTAAAGCCAACTGTCAAGAGGTCCTCAGAGTAAGGAACCCATGTAATGACATCAGTTGTCAATAACTCCAGTTGTAAGCGAGAATGGGTGAAACCCTTAGCTACAAGAACCTCCACCAGCATGGAGTGATGCTATCGTCGTCCCCATGGATAGGTGTCTAAACCTAACAGACTAATGGGACGTAGACATGGAAGCCTCTAATAGGCTAAAAACTGCCAATATAAGATAAAACATCTGCGGTCAGTCAACACTCTTAACCCGTACAAGGGAAATCAAAAGAGAAATACTCACTAGCAGAAATGGGTAAAATCCTAGCCAAGCCTCTGTCAAGCCCTACGAGCACATGCGTATTCCCTTGAGGAAATAGGCAAAGGTATATGAGCCCCCAATCATACTCTCCAATACGGTCCACCTCATGTGTGGCACTAACTAAAGCGAACAACACTGTGGAAGAGTTATCCGCTAGGAAGCAACCCCGGATGATGACTAGGAACAATCGCTGAAGAATGCGATCCCTGACTCTCCTATCATCGGACAATGGCTCACTCAACACCCCACTCGTGGCGTCTATACTCAAAGGACTAACATGGACTGTCCTACCTTTAAGCGCCTCAGCCTGAAACCCTAACAAGGATCTTACAGCAGTAGGGGAAATGTCAGCCACACAAGGCACTGACGCCCCTCCAAACTCCATACCGGTGATAAATCGCCAATCCATCGGCGTCATCATCACCACCACATAATCCAGCAAATGGAGAGACGGAGTCTGGTAAAACCATCGCTTAGACAATGCCCTAAGGTAACCCCAGGGACAATGGCGGGGGAGGATGGAAAAGAATGCCTCAAAACCCCAAACATGCACAATCTTTCGGTACTCTGGGTGAAGAGTCTAGTACAGAGAGTGTATACTGAAATAGTTCCCTTAAGGGAGATCAAACACAACTTTTACCTCGTTCGCATGCAAATAGATTGAGAGGTGGTGACTCAAATCATCCAGCAGTTCTAGATTTGTCACAATTATGGCTAGAAACTCCATGCGGGGAATAGAAGCAGTAGGAGCGGGAGCCGTAACCGGTACATCCTCCTCCTCATCCTCAACATCTGGTACCTCAACCCAGATAGGACGAATCACTGACTTCGTCAACCGACGAGGCTGTCGGGCTGGACGAGGCCAAGGCACATCACAAGCTCTCCTCCTCACACCTGAAGAGGTCCTAAGAGAGCTACTCGGCTGGTTTGGATCCATATATCTAGACAAAAGTCTCCAATCACCTCAGAAAGGGTGTGGTAAATTCTAACCTGGAGCTTTTTAAATGCAATTTATGTAACGACCGAGAAAAATTAGATTATTTGTTAAATAATTTTATTTGAATAAATAATGAATAAAATTATAATGTGTTATTTATAACGAGTAAGCAATATGAAGGTTATTCTTATAACCTAAAAGTGGAATAAAGTCATAGTATTCTGGCTACGTGATAGAATTAAGGTGTTTGAATTTCCAAGATGAAAATAAAAGCTTTTCGAGAAATTCTCCAGAAAACACTATTCATCCATTTCTGCTCGGGAATTATTTTTGAACTTCCGTGAAATACGTAATGATAAGGAAGGATGGATTATGTAATAATAATTCAGTTATGACAAACGCAATTTTTTGCATGCATACTAAGTTTGAGAATGTTAAGGAAAGTAAAAATTTGAATAAATGATGATTGTATAATAAGAAAGTATTATACGAGGCAATGAATACGAGTATGATATAAGGTATTGCACTAGTATATACGAAAGATGACATAATGTATATGATGAATGATTATACGAACTAGTATACGCGAAGAATACGAGGGTTATACGTTAAAAGCTTAAGCCAATTTTAATGGACTAATAGGATTTGTGTATGAATTGGGCAAGCCCAAGTGAAATCTTGTTAAGGCCCAAAGATAAGTAATGAAAGCTCAACGTTAGGCCCAAAGTTAATTAAACTTAAGCCCAAACCAAGAACCGGACCCGTGGATCGAACCAATGGGTCACCGGGTGAGAAAAACCCATGGGGCAACCCATGTGGCCCCCCATGATGAGTCATGGCCGGCCACCTTGATGGCCAAGCAAATGATAGGATTTTTGGTGGGCAAGTAATGAATAGTAAGGAGGTGGAATAGTAAGGAGGTGGGCTTTTTGACCAAATTGCCTTTACTTTGTAAATCCTATAAATAAGAAGCTTGTTGGATCATTTGTGCCTTGTTAATTTCCACCAACATCTTAGAGCTAAATATATTGAGAGAAAAGTGAGAAGTGTCTTGCTAATCTAAGAAGAAAAGAAGAAGAATCAAGTTAAGAACAACAAAGGTAAAGAATCTCTAGACCATTATTCTTCATCTCTTCAATTGTAGCTTGATAGAGAAGTGAATATTGGTGGAGCATGTATCATAAGGAGTAACAAGGATGGCTATTAGTGGACTTAAACCTTAATAAACCATGTTACACGTAGAATCATAATCATAGAATTATGAACTAATGAAGGACACATGAAGAATTGACATTTGTTGTTGATGGACAATTTTAAAACTATTGTGTATAGGATTAGATGAAATATGATTGGTTAGGATGATAGAATGATGGAATGAATCCATTTTTAATGGTGTAAAAATCTAAAGTAATGAAGTTATGACGAAATTTATGAGATTAAACGATAATCGTCGAAATCGTGAAATTCTCGAAATGAAAGTCAAAAGTCGCCTTTTAACCCAGAAACCTAATTTTTTGATGACGTATAGTATAACTTTGCATTTGAGAGTTGCGAACTAAAGAATGGTCGAATTCTTACTTAAAAAGAAGAAACGAGCTATGAACGTTCATGAACGTTTAACGAACGTGTAATAAAGAACTTAAAAGGTGAATTTCGTGTTAACAGATTTGAAAATGTAAGATGTCATAATGAAATCATAGTACACAAGATATGTGAGATACCAACTTTTGAATGAGCCAATTCTGACTTATAACGAGTAAGTTATGAGCACAGAAAAGATTAGAGTGGAAAAAAACTTAGAAATCTCTCTGAGGCAGGGCCAGCGCCGCCCAAGCTTCTAAGGTTGGTGCCGAAGTGCCAAGACGAACCCCAACCCACTATTAAGTCACGCCGCAGTGCGACACATAGTAAAGAGAATGGCGCCATAGGGCCAAGACCCGCACTTACATTGCTAACTTGCGCCATGACATGAGACTTATATAGGAAAGGCTGGCCATGAACGCAAAACACTAGGAAAAAATATTAAGGAATAACATTAAATGTAAAGAAAATTTAAGTTGATTGAAGGTGAATTATGACCTTAATTAACTTAGAGTAACATCATTAAGGATGATTATAACCTTAAGTTTAACGAGTAAAGATTGACAAAAGATTACTTGAATATAAACACAACTTAATACAATAACCCATAATGAACGTTAACCAATCTAATGAATGATTAGATTGAGAAGAAGGGGAAGATAGATTAATGACCATATTTGATTGTATATAACATAATGTGGTATGTTATGTAATTATGTATTGTAGAATCCTTAAAGATACATTAGAGAAGTGAATTAACTATAGAGGACACTGAAGGCAAGTGTTCTAAACCCTTGTCTATGTTCCTTTTTGGACAAGCTTTATAATTCATGTATCTTACGCATGAATTGATGTATAACGAAGTCGAAGCCAATTCCTTCGGCTAGGCTTAATGTGTTTTGTAGATTTCCTTATAATTTATCAAAATCATATCAATGTTGCTATCATATGCCAACTATTTTGGTAAGGATTTCAAAGAAAGACTGAGTATGAATGAACAAATGTTTTGTCATCAATTGTCAGGCACGTGAGGTTACCAAAACTTAAACGTAGATACGTTTAAAGAAGTAGTGTTGTACAACATAGAGTACTATAGGCAGATCACCTAGACGTGCTCGTAAGAAATGTCGGACTTACGGACTTGGTGTCAGGTTGTCCTTTTCAAAGAAAGAATGAAATGCTCAAGGTCTTGGACCAAAATCGACGTTTAACGTATGTTGTGCATTATTAAACATTTTTATGAAAAGAGAAGTGCTATTTTAAAATTATCTGTAGTACTTCATAACTATTGATTCAGTTATAGAAGATATATGATTCATATGATTCAAACCTATTGCTCAAATGAAATTATAATACTTGCTGAGCTAGTTATGCTCACCCTTGCTTGAACCATATGAATGTAACTAAGACCGAACAGACCGAAGGATCCAGTAAGGATAAAGGAAAGGCTAAGGCAGACAAGTAGTTTTCTTGTAATAACATAATATGAATTTTGTATTTATTTGATACTATGACAAAAAATACATGTAATGGTTACAAAGAACCTGAGAAGGGAAATATTAATTTGTAATATATAGAAGACATATTCACTCTTTTAAGGTATTTCAATGGAATGTATGTGTGAACTGTAGCACCGTGTAACACCATTTGTCGGGTTGGAAGATACCCGGATTTGGGGGCGTCACAGGTTGGTATCAGATCTGTAGTTTATAAAACTTAAGGGGGAAAAGAACCTTAAGCCATAACCTTAAGAAGAGTTAAAGAAGTAAAAGATGAAGTTAACCTTAAAAATGCATTAAATGGGATATGTGTTTTTACTATTCTAATGATGTGTACTAATCAAGATAATTTATTTTGTTATAGATGTCAGGAGATAACGTGATGTATAGGGATATAAATGTGGTTAGTGAGGAGTCTGTAAACCAAGTAGAGATTTTACCGACACCTATAGCTGAATTGCCAGAGGTGGTGGTGGTTGAGTCAGAAGACTCATAGAATTTAGGATTTACATCCTTATTCGATGGTATTTCAGAGGAGGAGGTGGAGGTGGTATCATTTAACACGGTAGCACGTGCAGAAGAGATGACTCTAGGGGAGTCAATGAAGGCGCTATTTATGACGACGTTGAATAGAAATATCCAGTTGGGGAAAGAGGTGAGAGAATTAAAGGAGGAGATCCGTGATATCTTGGTAAATAAGAAGGACATGGAGACGTTATGGGAAGAAGAGCATGATGAGAAGATGTTAGGGAAGGACAAGGTCCACGAGCTAAAACATGAGGCCTTTGAGCTTAGACATGAGCTAAAGGCTAAAAAGCAGAAGATTAGAAGAATGTCCTATATACATAGGAGTTCTTATGAGGATTATCAGTGACAAATGGCTGAATATCCTGTGGATGCAGGGCAGACTCGGTATACTATCAGTCGAGATGTGATAGCCAGTCTTGCCAATGCAGATTACGAGAATTCCATTAGGCAAATGTTATCTAGTTAGTAGCTAGAGTAGAGTAAGATATGTAAATTAGGTTGTATCTATGTAGTGACGTAAAAATAAATAATCCTCTTTTGTATATCAAAGGGTAGTCTTTTTTAAATCCCAATTTTTGGAAAGTAATTGCGGGAAAGAAATGTAATTAGCCAAGGCTGTGTAATAATGAACTATATAGTATTATACTACAAGGAAGAAGCATATCAATATATAAGCCTTTGATTGACCATGTTTTGCAATGAGTTATTTTTTAAAAATGAATAATAACTAATTAACAAAAAGAAAATAATAATGAAGTGTTATTCATTTTAATAGAAAGATGCCGCCAAGAAGAAGACAACGAAATCAAGAAGAAAATGTGAATCAACAGGAAGGGGGGCCAGTTAATCCGATGCAGGAGTTTGTTAACTTACTAACAACAGTTTTAATCGAAATGGGGCGAATATACCTGTAAATCCTGCGGTAGTACGGGCTACTACGTTTAAGGATTTTAAGAGTGTAGGCCCGCCGGAGTTCAAAGGAACTACAGACCCTAAAGAAACCCAAACTTGGATAATAAAGATTGAGTCAGCATTTATTATTGCAAATATCGAAGAGGGGCAGAAGGTTTCTTTTGCTACCTATATGATGAAGGGAAATGCTAATTTCTGGTGGGAGGCAAACCAGGCTAGGGTTGGAGTGGAGAACATAACGTGGACACGATTCAAGGAGATTTTCTTCAAGAGCTACTTTCCCACGAGTATGCAGGGTAGGATGGAGATGAGGTTTCTAGAGTTGAAACAAGGGGAAATGACAGTTCCCCAATATGCTGCCAAATTCAATGAACTGGCGAGGTTTGCTCCACATCAGGTGGATACAGAGGTGAGGATGGTGAGGAGATTCGAGCAGGGCTTGAAATCCTGGCTTTATAGTCGGATATCAGTGTTTCAGAGTAATTCTTTTGGAACCATTCTGAAGAAGGCTATAATTGTCGAGGGTGGTTGTGACACCCCCAAAATAGGTATACATTACCCATCTTGAGTCGCCAAATACATGGTACAAAATTCAAATACAACTTAATAATACAACTGTCGTGTAAAATACGACAAAACATAAACTGAGAGTTTAATATGAATATTGTCTTCTAGATAGTATTCAAACGCAAATGGAGTCCTCAATACATTTATTATCACACTATTTCATAGAATAGTGCGGACTACTAATACAAACATCTGGACCATCACTCCATTCCCCGACTAGTCCCGACAACTTTCTCATTTCCTAAAGAGAATAATGAAAGCAAAAGGGTGAGCTTAACTAGCCCAGTAAGAAATATTATGACTAAGATAATGCAGAATAATTTATCGTTAGCCTTCAATAGTGTTAAACTGATAAAATATAACAAACATCAAGTTTAACTGCAGCGGAACAAGTAATCCATTAGAAGAGTCAAGTAAAGCATGATATCTACTATCTTCTATGACTTAAAAAGGTGTTTTCATCACTTTTATCGCTGAGACTCAACTTAATAAATAATCCACATCATCGAATCACCCCTGCACTACGGCCAATGATATTCTTTAGTATCACAACCACAAATTATCCATGCACTACGGGCCAAGGATATTCGTGTATTCATCAATGGTCATGATCATGCCAACAACTATCCATCAATGCACTACGGGCCAAGGAGGACTTTTACCACATCATTTGTAACATTACGGTCGTGATTATACCGAATAATCCATGGTCGTAATCATACCAAGTCTATCTATACACTACAACCAAAGATGACTTTCATAAAAATATAAGCATGAGGATGATGACAATGATATAAGAATTCAATTAAAAGAAATCAAAAAATAAATTTTAAAGGTTTATATTTTAATTTATCCAGAATTAAATAATGTTCAAATTGTCAACAAGATACTGTTTTGTGGAGTAAAATTCAAGAATAATATTGTATCAAAAATGATTTGGACCGAAAAAAAATCAATTTTTGTCATGAATAGTACCCCGGGTGAATATTAACCGAGTGAATAGTACCCCGTGAATAGTAACTTCGAGAATAGTAACCCCGTAAATAGTACCCCGGCATCAAAAAGTTAAAACTTATCAAGAATGCTCAGAATAATATTTCCATGAAAAGATACTGGATGAAGCGCAAATATAAAGGTTATTCTACTAATTTCATGGAGTATGTAAGACCCCAACTTTTATGAATAAAGAATAATTTTCTCGAATTATATTTTTGAATATTATGGTGTTGATTTGATATAATGTTATAGTTGTGGGTAATATTTATAAATTTTTCAAAGTACGCAAGTTGTTATAAAATATTCGTTTGGTCGGGGAATATTCTTTTTGTCGGGAAATATTCGTATGACGACACAATCATTGGTGGACCCCATAACAGAATTATTGTCGGAGTTAGAAAACGACAAAGTTATCTTTTAATAAAAATAACGGCGGAAGTTTTACCGTTAACTGTTGAAATACCCGGTAATAAAGGTACAGTATTACGCGTGGTTGCATAGTAGCATATGGTATTGATTATTGATGCTTACGTGAGAAGTCACTTAGTTATACTCAATTATTGCTACAGTAATTACTGCATCATATCTCTTATATTATTGATTCAATTATTGTCACAGTATCATCTGTATAATATGTTATATTATTAAAAATAATTGAGACGACAAGTTATAATATTAATGATTAATAATTGTTGAAAGATTAAATATGTGTTGATTAAAAATAAAATGATTTGTGGTAATATTTATTCAATCCTTGATGTATATAAAGAGTCTATTATGAGACATTTGTGGAAAGTTTGGTTATTCTATGGGGGCCCATATGTCATCATCTAAGAGTCTCTTTCGCCAATAGTAATTACTTTTACCAGACGTCAAACCACTTACCGTTTCATATTACAGGCGTCAAACCAATTGTTGTTTCACATTATAGGCGTCGAACCAATTGTCGTTTCACATTACAGGCGTCAAACAACTTTTCTTTTTACATCACCAGTCATCAAGCCGCTTGCCTTTTCACATTGCAAGTGCTAAGCTAAAAATCTTCTATAAATAGAGGCCTAGTTCTTCATTATTTTCACTTAATTCATTCAAGCTATAGAGAGAAAGTATAGATAGAGAATAAGAGAGAAAGAAGAAGAGTATTCTGTTACTACACTAATGCAGTATTCAATCTCCTACTAAAGTAAGGGGTGTTATTTCTTTTGTATTCATGAAGAGAACTTCTGTAATTCTATTCTTTATTATAATGTTGGAATAACCGTCTATACGAAGTACTGCATACATGATGAAATTCTTCCATTATTCCATTCTTTATTATTCTATTGGAACATCCTGTCTGTGCTTTACGCATGACCTGGTTCCATTATTTATCATTATGTTGGAACATCTTGTCTGTGCTTTACGCATGACCTGGTTCTATTATTTATTATTCTGTTGGAATAACCTGTCTGTGCGGTCTATCGCATGCTTGGTGAATTCTTTTGTTATTCCATTCGTTATTATACTCAGTTGGTTAAAACTTTGACTTCTATACTCCATGAAATTAGTGGAATATCCTTGATATTTGCGCTTCATCCATATCTTTTCATGGAAATATTCTTACGAGCATTCTTGAATTTTACACCACAAAGCGAAGATCATGTTGACAATTTAGGCGATATTGGTTCTGGATAAATTAATTCTTGAACTTGTTTTATTGAATTCTTATATCATTGTCATCATCCTCATGTTTATATTTTGTTGAAAGTCATCTGTGGCCTGTAGTGCATAGATGGACTTGGTATGATTATGACCAGGGATCATTCGGTATAATCATGACCGTAATGTTACAAATGATGTGGTTAAAATCCTCATTGGCCCGTAGTGCATTGATGGACAGTTGTTGGCATGATCATGACAATTGATGAAAACACGAATTTCCTTAGCCCGTAGTGCATGGATAATTTGTGGTTGTGATACTAAGGAATATCCTTGGCTGTAGTGCAGGGATGATATGAATTATTTATTAAGCTGAGTCTCAACGATTAAAGTATTAAAAAACCTTTTAAATCATAGAAGATATTAGATTTTATTCTCTACTTGACTCTTCTAATGGATTGCTTGTTCCGCTGCAGTTAAACTTGATGTTTGTTATATTGTATCAGTTTAACATTGTTGAAGGTGAACGATAATTTATTCTGCATTATCTTAGTCATAATATTTCTTCTTTGGGCTAGTTGAGCTCACCCTTTTGCTTTCATTGTTCTCTTCGGAGAAAAGAGAACGTGGCGAGGACTAGTCGGAGTGCAGAGTGACGGTCCGGATGATAGCATTAGTAGTCCTCACTATTCTATGAAATAGTGATAATAAATGTATTGAGGACTTATTTTGAATTTGAATCATCGCCTGCAGAAGACAATATTTGTATTAAAACTCACGACTTATCTTTGTATATTTAAGATTGTATTTGTATTACATGCCCATGTATTTTGGCGACTCAAAATAGGTGATGTATACCTATTTTGGGGGTGTCACATTTAATGGTATCAAAGCTTAGGGATATGATCCCTGGCTAAGATGTGAGACTAGAACTAAGAGGGGAGAGACGGGGAATTCCTTCGCTAGTATGACCTACCTAAGTTTATGTGGTATTTAATTGGTCGGTCAGAATATAGGGATAATATGTTACATGTCAATTAACCTTTGTTTTGTGGCAGTATCTGAAAATAACATCCGAGAATGTTGAGAATAGCAATGGAGCATAGGAAACCGTTGACTCACCACATATCAATAATCAGGATAATGTGCATCAGGAACGCGACAATCCTCATGCAAACAACAACACTGACCAAATGATGAATGATCAAATGTTCAGAGGCTTTATGAAATTCATGCAACAACAGGCGAGAGTGCCTCCTGTCCAAAATGTAGGTGGAAACACTGGAAACTCTCGGACGGTCACCGCTAAATAGTTCAAGGAGCTGGGACCACCGAATTTTATTGGAGAGCCAAAACCACTTAAGGAAGAAGCATTGATAAAGCAGATCACCAAGATATTTGATGTCTTGGGATGCTCCGAGGAGCAAAAGGTTCCCTTTGTTGCCTTTATGTTGCAAGGAGAGGCAAATTATTGGTGGGAATCGGTAAAACATACTCAACCTGCTGCACTGAAGATGTCTTGGGAGAAGTTCCAAGAACTATTCAACAACAAGTACTTTCCCGAAAGTATTCGTCACATAAAAGAGGTAGAATTCATCAAGTTGGAGCAAAATAATATGATCGTGTCGCAGTATGAAGCCAAGTTTGCTGAGTTGTCCCGGTTTGCGTCCCACTTGGTGGATAACAAAGAGAGAATGACGCGGATGTTTTTAAGAGGTTTGAAGTCGGAGATACGTCAACATCTTATTTCTCATAAACTGTGTTTGTATTCAGATGTTGTAAATAGGGCTCAGTTAGTGGAGCGTGATAACGAGTCAACACAACCAAAAGAGAGCAGCCGGTAAAATGATAATACCAGCAAGAGCAGTCATCGAAGCGGTGACAACAAGCATGGAGGAAATCAACAGTCCAGAAGTGGTAACCACTTCGGTGGTAATCAGGGCCAAAATAATAAGAATGGACATTTCAAGAAGAGGAGATTCAACAATAATAGAAAGACGTCAACACCAGCACCCGTTGTTAAGGAAGGAGAACGACCACCTATCATATGCTTCAAATACAGAGGGGAGGGACACATCAGTCCAAACTGCGCGATGCCATCCAAAGCATGTTATAATTGTTGAAGAGAAGGTCACTTAGCCAGATTTTATCGTTCACCGAAGACAAGTTCAGCCAGGATGGAGGCACCAAAGGCCGTCCCAGAAAAGTCAAAGCCGGTAGTGCAAAGGAGAGCGTTTGTTGTGACCTCCTAGAAAGCAAGGAACCCGAATGAGGTCATCACGGGTAAGCTTATCATAAACTCTAGCGAAGTATATACTTTATTTGATACCGGTTCTACCCATTCTTTTATTTCTCCTACTTACGCTCAACGATTAAATTTGACTCCGGAGAAATTAGACTTTGACTTATTTGTGGAAACTCCGTTGGGAGAAACTTTCATTACATCCACTATTTATAAGTCTTGTTTGGTTCAAATCGGTACCCTCACATTACCTATCGATCTTATTTCATTGAAAATACTTGCATTTGATGTGATTCTAGGGATTTATTGGTTAAGTACTCATCATGCTAAAATTGATTGTTTTCCTAAGGTTGTTAGCTTTCATATTCCTAACCAACCTATTATGCGAATTCAAGTGACCAAACCATTAAAATCAATCACGGTCATCTCAAGCCATAAAGCTATTCGTTTATTGAAAAACGGATGTCAAGCTTTCTTAGCTCATGTCACGGATCTAAACAAAAATACGTCAATTTTGAATGATATTTCTATTGTTAATAAATTCCCTAACGTATTCCCTGAAGAACTTCTTGGCCTACCCCCAGAGCGTGAAATTGAATTTTGTATCGACCTTGAACCCGGTACAAAACCCATTTCCAAAGCCCCATATCGAATGACTCCTATTGAACTTCAGGAGTTAAAGACCCAATTGCAAGAATTGTTAGACATTGGTTTCATTCTCCCTAATACGTCTCCTTTGGGTGCTCCTATTCTATTCGTGAAGAAGAAAGATTGGAGTATGCGACTTTGTATTGATTATCGGGAGTTGAATCATGTCACCATCAAAAATAGGTACCCATTGCCACGTATTGATGACCTGTTTGACCAGTTGCAAGGAGGCAAATTCTTTTCAAAAATTGATCTTCGTTCTGGATATCACCAATTGAAGATTAGAACTGATGACATTCCAAAGATGGCTTTCAGAACTCGATACGGGCATTATGAATTCCTAGTCATGTCCTTTGGATTGACTAATGCTCCTGCTGCCTTCATGGATATGATGAACCGAGTATTCAAGGAATATTTGGATCACTTTGTGGTCGTCTTAATTGATGACATCCTTATTTATTCCAAAAGCCGTGAATATCATGAGCAACACTTGAGGCTGACACTCCAAAAGCTTTGTGAATACAAGCTTTATGCCAAGTTAAAGAAATGTGAGTTCTGGCTTGAGGAAGTAGCATTCCTGGGGCACGTAGTATCAAGTCATGGAATATCTATTAACCCGACAAAGATTGAATCAATTCAAAGCTGGGAGCAACCTAAATTAGTGACCGAAGTACGTAGCTTTCTCAGCTTAGCTGGTTATTATCGGAGATTTGTGGAAGGATTTTCTCGAATAGCTACTCCATTAACTCAGCTGACTCGGAAAGATACAAAGTTCAGTTGGAGCGAAGAATGTGAGAAGAGTTTTCAAGAACTCAAGAGGAGACTCATTTCAAAGACTTTATTACGACAATACCATCTGGCTCGGAGGGATTTGTCATCTATAGTGATGCTTCGGGCAAAAGGTTGGGATGTGTTCTCATGCAACATGGTAAAGTTATAGCCTATTCCTCAAGACAACTCAAAAAATATGAGAGGAATTATCCTACTCATGACCTAGAGTTAGCAGCTGTTGTCTTCCCACTTAAAATTTGGAGGCATTACTTGTATTGGGAGAAGGTGGAGATCTTTACGGATCATAAAAGCCTCAAATATTTCTTCACTCAAAAGGAACTCAATATGCGATAACCACGTTGGCTTAAACTATTGAAAGATTATGATCATACCATTCAATACCATCATGGAAAAATGAACGTGGTAGCTGACGCATTGAGTAGAAGACCATATGCAAGTACGAGTGCGATATTGTCAACACAAAGGCCCATTTTGTGTGACTTGCAAAGGATGGAGATAGAGTTAAAGACTCCAGGGACCCATGTGATGATGGAAAATATACGAGTAGAACCGACTTTAATTGATAAAGTTAAAGCTGCTCAAGCTACATACCTGGAGCTGATGCGTATGAGGAAGAAAGTGCAAGAAGGTGCTATGTCAGAAGCAAGAATCGATGAAGAAGGAATACTTCGAGTTAACTCCAGACTTTGTGTTCCTAACGACCCTGATTTAAAGTATAAAATCATGATGGAGGCGCACAACATACCGTTTGCAATCCATCTTGGGAGTACCAAAATGTATCATGATATTCATCATACATTTTGGTGGAGCAATATGAAGAGAGAGATAGTGCTGTTTATCTCAAGGTGTCTAACTTGTCAACGAGTTAAAGCGGAGCATCAAGTACCAAAAGGTCCATTGCAACCACTTGAAATTCCAGAATGGAAGTGGGAGCACATTACCATGGATTTCATTACCGGTCTTCCTAAGGTTTCTCAAGGTATAGATGCGATTTGGGTCATTGTTGATAGATTGATCAAGTCTGCTCATTTCTTACTGATACGAGAAACTTATACACTTGAACGTCTTGCTCATATTTACATAAATGAGATTGTAAGACTGCATGGTATGCCAGTATCCATAGTTTCTGATCGAGACCCAAGATTTACTTCACGATTTTGGGTTAGTTTGCAAAAAGCTATGGGCACGGATTTACTATTTAGCTCGGCATATCATCCTCAGACGGACGGACAGTCGGAGAGGACTACTCAAACTCTTGAGGATCTATTAAGACTCCGTGTCCTTGATTTCAAGGGAAGTTGGGACAAGTTCTTACCATTGGTGGAGTTTTCCTATAACAACAGTTATCAAACAAGTATTGGCATGGCTACGTTCGAAGCGTTATATGGAAGAAAGTGTCGTTCTCCAGTATGCTGGGATGAGGTGGGTGAAGCAACGTTGTTGGGACCGGAGTTGGTTCGTATGACTACGGAAAAGATTCAAACGATCCGACAACGTATAAAAACCTCACAAGATCGGTAAAAGAGTTATGCTGATCTTCATCGAAAGGACGTGGAATTCGATATAGGAGATCATGTGTTGTTACGTGTGGTTCCATGGAAAGGAGTTACAAGATTTGGAAAGAGAGGAAAGCTCAATCCTCGATTCATTGGCCCATTTGAAATCCTTGACCGAGTAGGAACTGTAGCCTATAGACTCGCTTTACCGCCAAGTATGTCTCATGTCCATAACATTTTTCACATATCCATGTCACGTTAATATGTGGAGGACCCGAACCACATTATTGAGTTAGAACCGGACGAAATAGCGAAAGATTTAATGTATGAAGAGGTTCCTATTCAAATCTTGGATAAGAAGGAACATATTCTACGCTCCAAGGTTATACCTCAAGTCAAAGTTTTGTGGAGAAACCACGATGTTGAGGAAATGACTTGGGAGTTAGAATCTGAAATGAAATCAAGGTATTCTTACCTCTTCGACATACCAGGTATGTAACCTTATTTCGAGGACGGAATTTTATAAGAAGGGGAGGTTGTAAGACCCCAACTTTTATGAATAAAGAATAATTTTATCGAATTATATTTTTGAATATTATGGTGTTGATTTGATATAATGTTATAGTTGTGGGTAATATTTATAAATTTTGCAAAGTATGTAAGTTGTTATAAAATATTCGTTTAGTCGAGGAATATTCTTTTTGTCGGGGAATATTCATATGATGACACAATCATTGGTGGATCCCATAACAGAATTATTGTCGGAGTTAGAAAACGACAAAATTATCTTTTAATAAAAATAACGGCGGAAGTTTTACCGTTAACTGTTGAAATACCCAGTAATAAAGGTACAGTATTACTCGTGGTTGCATAGTAGCACACAATATTGATTATTGATGCTTACGTGAGAAGTCACTGAGTTATACGCAATTATTACTCTGATAATTCTTTGCATCATATCTCTTATATTAATGATTCAATTATTGTCACAAGATTATCATCATATAATATGTTATATTATTAAATCAATAATTGAGATGACAAGTTATAATATTAATGATTAATAATTGTTGAAAGATTAAATATGTGTTGATTAAAAATAAAATGATTTGTGGTAATATTTATTCAATCCTTGATGTATATAAAGAGTCTATTATGAGACGTTTGTGGTAAGTTTGGTTATTTTATGGGGGGCCCATATGTCATCATCTAAGAGTCTCTTCGTCAATAATAATTACCTTCGTCAATAGTAATTACCTTCATCAATAGTAATTACCTTCGTCAATAGTAATTACCTTCATGAATAGTAATTACCTTCATCAATAGTAATTACCTTCGTCAATAGTAACTACCTTTACTAGACGTCAAATAACTTACCGTTTCATATTACAGGCGTCGATCCAATTGTCGTTTCACATTACAGGCGTCAAACCACTTTTCTTTTCACATCACCAGTCGTCAAACCACTTGCCTTTTCACATTTCAAGTGCTAAGCTAGAAATCTTCTATAAATAGAGGCCTAGTGCTTCATTATTTTTCACGAATTCATTCAAGCTATAGAGAGAGAAAGTATAGAGAGAATAAGAGAGAAAGAAGAAGAGTATTCTTTTACTACACTACAACAGTATTCAATCTACTACTAATGTAAGGGGTGTTATTCTTTCTTATTCATGAAGAGAACTGTTGTTATTCCATTGCTTATTATTCTGTTGGAATAACTTGTATACGTGGTTTACCCTATACTTGGTGACATTCTTCTATTATTACATTGGAACATCACATGCATTTGTTTTACAGGACTGGTTAAAATCTTTATTATTCTGTTAGAACATCCACAGCTTGGTGCAAATTTTTGCACGACTGGTTCGATTATTATTATTACGTTGGAATAACTTTGTCTGCTCTTAATCTTGCATGCATGGTGATTTCATTTGTTATTCCATTCTTTATTATACTCAGTTGGTTAAAGTTTTAACTTCTATACTCCATGAAATTAGTAGAATATCCTTTGATATTTGCGCTTCATCCAGTATCTTTTCATGGAAATATTCTTCTGATCATTCTTGAATTTTACTCTACAAAGCAGTATCATATTGACAATTTGGACATTATTAGTTCCTGGATAAATTAATTCTTGAACTTGTTTTATTGAATTCTTATATCATTGTCATCATCCTCATGTTTATATTATGTTGAAAGTCATCTATGGCCTATAGTGCATATATGGACTTGGTATGATTATGACCAGGGATCATTCAGTATAATCATGACCGTAATGTTACAAATGATGTGGTAAAAATCCTCATTGGCCCGTAGTGCATTGATGGACAGTTGTTGGCATGATCATGACCATTGATGAAAACACGAATATCCTTGGTCCGTAGTGCATGGATAATTTGTGGGTGTGATACTAACGAATATCCTTGGCCGTAGTGCAGGGATGATGTGGATTATTTATTAAGCTGAGTCTCAGCGATAAAAGTATTAAAAAACCTTTTAAATCATAGAAGATAGTAGATTTTATTCTCTACTTGACTCTTCTAATGGATTGCTTGTTCCACTGCAGTTAAACTTGATGTTTGTTATATTGTATCAGTTTAACACTGTTGAAGGCTAACGATAATTTATTCTGCATTATCTTAGTCATAATATTTCTTACTGGGCTAGTTGAGCTCACCCTTGTGCTTTCATTGTTCTCTTCAGGAAATTATGGACTTGGTATGATTATGACCAGGGATTATTCGGTGTAATCATGACCATAATGTTACAAATGATGTGGTAAAAGTTATTATTGGCTCGTAGTGCATTGATGGACAGTTGTTGGCATGATCATGACCATTAATGAATACATGAATGTCCTTGGCTATAGTGCATGTATAATTTGTGGTCGTGATACTAAAGAATATCCTTGGCCGTAGTGCATGGGTGATTCGATGATGTGGATTATGTATTAAGCTGAGTCCTAGCGATAAAAGTCATGAAAAACCTTTTAAATCATAAAAGATAGTAGATTTTATTCTCTACTTGACTCTTTTAATGGATTGCTTGTTCCGCTTCTGATTAAACTTGATGTTGTTATATTTTATTAGTTTAACACTTGTTGAAGGCTAACGATAATTTATTATGCATTATCTTAAATCATAATATTTCTTCTTGGGCTAGTTGAGCTCACCCTTTCTTTCACCTTTGTTCTCTTGAGAAATGAGAACATAACGAGGATTAGTCGGGAACGGAGTGACGGTCCGAAGGATAGCATTAGTAGTTCTCACTATTCTCGTGAAATAGTGTGTTAATAATTGTAATGAGGACTCCTTTTGAGTTTGTATAATCTCTAGTAGACAATAATTGTATTCTAACTCACAGTTATGTTTTATCGTATTGTACACGACAGTTGTATTAGTAAGTTGTATTTGAATTTTGTACCATGTATCTGACGACCCAAGATGGGTAATGTATACCCAATTTTGGGGGCGTCACATTAGATGTCTATAAAGACATTATAAAGGATAATAAGATAAAGTAAGGTCTCAGAATAAATTTGACCATGAGATTGAGTATTGATTTTATTTATTATCAATCTCACATATAGTGTAGGTTGTGTAAGGACGCGAAGTATTAGTGTGTTTGTGGTAAGTTTGGTTATTCTATGGGGGCCCATATGTCATCATCTAAGAGTCTCTTTCGCAAATAGTAATTACTTTTACCAGACGTCAAACCACTTACCGTTTCATATTACAGGCGTTGAACCAATTGTTGTTTAACATTATAGGCGTCGAACCAATTGTCGTTTCACATTACAGGCGTCCAACCACTTGGTGTTTTACATTACAAGCGTCAAACCACTTGGTGTTTCACATTACAGGTGTCAAACCACTTTTCTTTACACATCACCAGTCGTCAAGCCGCTTGCCTTTTCACATTGCAAGTGCTAAGCTAGAAATCTTCTATAAATAAAGGCCTAGTTCTTCATTATTTTTCACGCATGACCTGGTTCCATTATTTATCATTATGTTGGAACATCTTGTCTGTGCTTTACGCATGACCTGGTTCTATTATTTATTATTCTGTTGGAATAACCTGTCTGTGCGGTCTATCGCATGCTTGGTGAATTCTTTTGTTATTCCATTCGTTATTATACTCAGTTGGTTAAAACTTTGACTTCTATACTCCATGAAATTAGTGGAATATCCTTGATATTTGCGCTTCATCCAGTATCTTTTCATGGAAATATTCTTCTGAGCATTCTTGAATTTTACACCACAAAGCAGTATCATGTTGACAATTTGGACGATATTGGTTCCTGGATAAATTAATTCTTGAACTTGTTTTATTGAATTCTTATATCATTGTCATCATCCTTATGTTTATATTTTGTTGAAAGTCATCTGTGGCCTGTAGTGCATATATGGACTTGGTATGTTTATGACCAGGGATCATTCGGTATAATCATGACCGTAATGTTACAAATGATGTGGTAAAAATCCTCATTGGCCCGTAGTGCATTGATGGACAGTTGTTGGCATGATCATAACCATTGATGAAAACACGAATATCCTTGGTCCGTAGTGCATGGATAAATTATGGGTGTGATACTAACGAATATCCTTGGCCGTAGTGTAGGGATGATGTGGATTATTTATTAAGCTGAGTCTCAGCGATTAAAGTATTGAAAACCTTTTAAATCATAGAAGATAGTAGATTTTATTCTCTACTTGACTCTTCTAATGGATTGCTTGTTCCATCGCAGTTAAACTTGATGTTTGTTATATTGTATCAGTTTAACACTGTTGAAGGCTAACGATAATTTATTCTGCATTATCTTAGTCATAATATTTCTTACCGGGCTAGTTGAGCTCACCCTTTTGCTTTCATTGTTCTCTTGAGAAATGAGAGAGAACGTAGCGAGGACTAGTCGAGGTACAGAGTGACGGTCCGATGATAGCATTAATAGTCCTCACTATTCTATGAAATAGTGTGATAATAAATGTATTGAGGACTTATTTTGGGTTTGAATAATCGCCTGAAGACAATATTTGTATTAAAACTCACGACTTATCTTTGTATATTTAAGATTGTATTTGTATTCTGTACCATGTATTTGGCGACTCAGAATAGGTGATGTATACCTATTTTGGGGGCGTAACAGAGTATATAAGCCAAAAATTTAACCAAATGAGTATAGAATTCAAAATCTGAAATGAAATAATATTACTTACATACTACAGAGTATGGAAGAAAATATTATTTCAAGCGAATATTGAACAAAAATAACATCCCTTACCTTAAACAGAAGAGTATTTCAACTGGTATAGCGGGGATATTCTTGAAGAAAACTTTCACTGTTTTCTACGCTCAAAGCTTCTCAAAACTCTAAAGAAATACGCTCAATATTATAGAAGAAGAATTCTCTGATTCTGGTGTGATTTTCAATTCTAACTAAGCATCCTATTTATAGGAGAATGGAATGATACTATTTAGAAACGGACTGCACAGTAATTTCAAAAAAAAAATCACGGGCGTCTTTCGATTTATTTTTATAAAAATTTTGATTTTACTATGCAAACACTATGCAGGCACTATGCATAATAAAATACAATATATTCTATTTTTCATAAAAAAAACTTATTATATATATATATATATATATATACGTTAAATCTCCCGTGAACTCCCCCTCCAAATTCAAATTTTCAAAGTCACATGTGGGCCCCACCTTTATTATAAAAAAAATACTGAAAAATTTTCTACCGATTATTTTGAAAAATGGTTAATTGGGGGTCCAACAAATACTTCATAAAAATCTTCCCAATATTTTTAACAATGTTTATTCATATTATTATAACTCGCAATATTAATAACCAGATCGTTCCCAGGAAAGAGAGAGCTTTCCAATAAGGATTTCTCCCTATTGGCGCGCAATTAGGTGACCAAACCTCTCCTCGACTGAACTTTCTAGACATTGTTAATTATGCAAATAATAGTATGAATAACTTGTTATCTCAATTATTGATTTAATAATATATAAAATATCACAATAATTGAATCAAATAACGTGAGATATTATCGCAAAGAATTCTTTGAGCAATAATTGAATAAAAGCGAGTGACTTCTCACGTAAGCATCAATAATCAATAGGTATTGCTACTATGAAATCACGCAGACATTCTTGTACTTTTAACACCGGTATTTCAACAGATTAACGGTAAAACTTCCGTCGTTATTTTCATAAAAAGATATCTTTGTCGTTTTCTCATTCAATAATAATTACTAACGTGGGGGGTCCACTCAATGATTGTCTTGTCAGTCGTTAATATTCCCCACCAATCGAATATAATATAACAACTTGCGTACTTTGCAAAATTTATAATTATTACCCATAACTTTAATATTATAACAAATCAATACCATAATTATTCAAAATGATATTTATAGAAAATTCATCTTTATTCATAAAAGTTGGGGTCTTACAGTGGTAATGAGGCTTTAAGTCAATACCATAGAGATAAGAAGAATAAGAATAAGGTAGATGGGGAAGTGAAAACAGAGGGAGCCAGCGGGAGTAGCAACGGGCAAAATAGGGAGACTTTTAACTCTGGGAATACCGAGGTAAAGCAAGGAGATCTTAAGAAGAGGATGGAGGCATGCAAGAATTGTGGGAAGACTCATTCAGGAGTCTGTCTCAAGGGAAAAGCGGTGTGTTACAACTGTGGACATGAAGGGAACATTTTGCCTAACTGTCTGAGTTCGAAGAAGAATTATGGATGCTTTGTATGTGAATCAACTGATCACATGGCGAAGAATTGCCCGAAGAAGGGGATGGATGGTAACAAGGGCACTAATAGTGGTAAGTTAGCTATTAGTGGTCCAGCTCAGACGAGTAGGCCGATGGCCTGCACCTTTAACATGATGGTTTAAGATGCAGTTGCATCAGGGGATGTTGTAAGTATTATCCCAATCAACTATAAAAATGCTTATGTGTTGTTTGATTTGGGTGCTACTTGTTCTTTCATAGCATGTGATTTTGCTAGACGATTAGGATTATTTCATGAAAGATTGCCTATACCTTTAAATATTAAGGTAACAAATGAAGAAATAATTCATGTTGAAAATATTCATAGGCATTGTTGTGTAGAAATACGAGGTTGTAAATTATCAGTAGATTTGATACCGATAAAGTTGGGAGAATTCGATGTAATTCTTGGGATGGATTGGTTGTTCAACCATGGTGCAATTATTGATTGTCAAAAGAAATGTGTAAACATTAGAATGTTGAGACAACCTCATGTAGTGTTTTACGGGAATAAATCGCCAGGACGTTCGTGCTGTCTTACCATGACACAAACTAGGAAATTATCGAGGAAGGGATGTGTATGTTATTTGTGTCATGTTGTTGATACCCAGAGAGTGGGAGCAACGATGGAACAAATAACTATAGTCAAAGAATTCGTGGATATATTTCCAAGCGAATTACCGGGTCTTCCACCGGATAGGGAGATCAAATTTGTAATAGATATTGTGCTAGGAGCGACACTAGTTTCAAGGGCACCATATCGTATGACGCCAGTAGAGATGAAGGAGTTGATGGGTTAACTACAAGAACTGTTGGATAGAAAATACATTCAACCCAGTGTTTCACCATGGGGAGCACCGATACTGTTTGTGAAAAAGAAGAATGGATCGTTGAGACTTTGTATCGACTACCGAGAGTTGAACAAGTTAACGATAAAGAATAAATACCCATTGCCCAGGATCGATGATATCTTTGATCGATTGAAAGGGGAAAAGTATTTTTCTAATATAGATTTGCGAACATGGTATCATCAGTTAAAAGTTAGGAAGGAGGATGTACCTAAGATGACATTCAGAACTTATTATGGCCATTACGAGTTTTTGGTAATGTCATTTGGGTTGACAAATGCACCAGCTGCATTTATGGATATGATGAACAGAGTGTTCAAACAATATTTGGACAAGTTCATCGTAGTGTTTATCGATGATATTTTAGTCTATTCTAAGACGCCATAAGATCATGCTAAACACCTAAGATTAGTGTTGGAGACACTAAGGAAGGAGAAGTTATACGCGAAATTCACTAAGTGTGAATTTTGGCTATAAAGGGTACAGTTTTTTGGTCACGTTATTGACAAAGATAGAATTTCAGTGGACCCAATGAAGGTGGAAGCAGTGATTAATTATGAACAACCGAGAATACTGACTGAGGTACGGAGTTTCCTAGGGTTAGCGGGATACTATCAAAGATTTATCCAAGATTTTTCTAAGATAGCTACTCCGTTGACTAATTTGACAAGGAAGACAGTGAAATACGTGTGGACTGAGAAGTGTGAAGGCAGTTTTCAAGAACTGAAGAAAAGGTTGAGTGAAGCACCTGTATTATCATTACCCGATGATATAGTGAATTTTGTAGTTTATAGTGATTGTAAGACCCCAACTTTTATGAATAAAGATGAATTTGCTATAAATATCATTTTTGAATATTATGGAATGAATTTGATATAATGTTATAGTTGTGGGTAATATTTATAAATTTTGCAAAGTACGCAAGTTGTTATATAATATTCGATTGGTCAGGGAATATTCTTTTTAACAGGGAATATTTGTACAACGGCACAATCATTGGTGGACCCCACAACAAAATTATTAGTTTGATTGAGAAAAATGACAAAAATACTTCATGAAAATAACTGGCGGAAGTTTTACTGTTAACTGTTGAAACACCGGTGTTAAAAAATACGATGTCTACGCGTATTACAAGATGCTACACGATATTGATTATTGATACTTATGTGATAAGTCACTCAGTTTTGTTTTATTGGTATTATTAATGTAATAAAACAGAAAAGCTTTTTATATAAAATAGAATAATTTTATAAAGTTATTTGTTTAATTAGGCTAATAGTAAAACCTTTTATATAAAAATAGAATACTTTTATAAAGTTATCTGCTTTATTAGACAATAATTAGAATATATTATATTTTATTATGCATAGTATTTGCATAGTGCTGCATAGTGTTTGCATAGTAAAATCTTTTATAAAGTTATTCTAGTTTATTAGATTATAAATAGAATATATTATATTTTATTTAAAAGATTTTGCTTTAAATATGAACCGTCGATTAAAGTAAATCAATCTGGACCGTTCACGAGTTAGTTACTATGCAGTCCATTTTTCTATAAATAGAAGCTCATTCCTTCATTATTTCTTACGAATTCACTGAAACTCTAGGGAGAGAAATTATAAAGAAGCTAGAGAAAAGTATTCTGCTTCTTCTCTACTCTTATATTCGCTTTCTTTTACTGATGAGGGATATTATTTGTTGTACTCGTTAGGGTATTCCTTCTTTCTTATTGGTGAAATTCTTTTGTTATTCCATTCTTTATTATTACATTGGAATAACTTTTGTATACACGGGATACCCTATACTTGGTGAAATTCTTCCATTATTCCATTATTTATTATTACATTGGAACATCACATGCATGCGTTTCTGGGACTGGTTCTATTCTTTATTATTACATTGGAATATCTTATCTCATGGGTTTCTGTGGGACTGGTTCCGATCTTTATTATTACATTGGAATATCCTGCTTGTGTGTTTTACGTCGGGACTGGTTCCATTCTTTATTATTACATTTGAATATCTTGTACATGCATTTTACGTCGGACTGGTTCTCATTATTTATTATTACATTGGAATAACTTTTGCTGTCTTGATCTATCGCATGCCTGGTGATTTCTTTTGTTATTCCATTCTTTATTATACTAAGTTGGTTAAAACTTTGACTTCTATACTCCATGAAATTAGTGGAATATCCTTGATATTTGCGCTTCATCCAATATCTTTTCATGGAAATATTCTTCTGAGCATTCTTGAATTTTACTCTACAAAGAAGTATTATGTTGACAATTTGGACGTTATTAGTTCCTGGATGAATTAATTCTTGAACTTGTTTTATTGAATTCTTATATCATTGTCATCATCCTCATGTTTATATTATGTTGAAAGTCATCTGTGGCCTGTAGTGCGTAGATGGACTTGGTATGATTATGACCAAGGATTATTCGGTGTAATCATGACCGTAATGTTACAAATGATGTGGAAAAAGTCCTCATTGACCCGTAGTGCATTGATGGACAGTTGTGGGCATGATCATGATCATTGATGAATACACGAATATCCTTGGCTGTGGTGCATGGATAATTTGTGGTTGTGATACTAATGAATATCCTTGGCCGTAGTGCAGGGATGATATGGATTATTTATTAATCGAGTCTCAAATGATAAAAGTCATGAAAAACCTTTTAAATCATAGAAGATAGTAGATTTTATTCTCTACTTGACTCTTAAATGGATTGCTTGTTCATTAGCAGCTTAAACTTGATGTTTGTTATATTTTATCGGTTTAACACTTTGTTGAAGGCTAATGATAATTTATTCTCGCATTATCTTAGTCATAATATTTCTTCTTTGGGCTAGTTGAGCTCACCCTTTCTTTCACTTGTTCTCTTCGAGAAATGAGAATATTGCTGGGATGAGTCGGGGAACGGAGTGATGGACCAGATGATAGTATTAGTAGTCCTCACTATTCTATTAAATAGTGTGACAATAAATGTTATGAGGACTTATTCTGAGAGTGGATATTGTCTAGAAGACAGTATTTGTATTAAAACTCACAGCTCACTTGTTGTATATTATAGATTGTATTTGTATTCTGTACTATGTATTTGGCGACTCAGAATAGGTGATGTATACCTATTTTAGGGGCGTCATAGTGATGCTTCGCATAGAGGACTTGATTGCATGCTTATGCAGCATAAGAAGGTCATTGCGTACGCATCACGACAGTTAAAAGATTATGAGAAAGTTTATCCTACTCATGATCTAAAACTGGCAGTGGTGGTATTTGCCTTAAAGATTTGGAGGCATTATTTATATGAAGAGAAATGTGAGATATACACGGACCATAAGAATCTAAAATATATCTTCACACAAAAAGATTTAAATATGAGACAAAGAAGATGGGTGGAGTTGATAAAGGATTACGACTGCGATATCCTGTATCACCTAGGAAAAGCCAATATAGTGGTCGACGCCTTAAGTAGGAAGGGTCGGGAAAAGTTGTCTATGTTAACAACTCAAACTAAGTTAATAACAGAGATGGCTAGAATGGAGTTAGAGGTGTAGTTACCGAGTGAGTCGGGTCAGAAATTATTTACAACGGAGATTCAATCTACCATTGTAGAGAGAGTCAAAGAGGTACAACTCAGAAATTATGAGTGTGACCAGATGAAGAAGCGGCTAACAGATGAAAAAGAGTTAAAGTGTAGTCTTGATAATGAGGGATTATTAAGATTTGAAGGAAAAATTTGGGTTCCAAATGAAATGGAGTTAAAGGAGGAAGTATTACAAGAGGCTCATAGTTCGAGGTACTCGATTTACCCTGGTAGTACTAAGATGTATCAAGACCATCGACAGAGTTTTTGGTTGCCAAACATGAAGAGAGAGATAGCAGAATATGTAAGTAGGTGCTTAACTTGTCAAAAAGTTAAGGCCGAACATCAACGACCAAGCGACTTGTTACAGTCATTGGAGATTCCAGAATGGAAGTGGGAGCATATCACGATGGACTTTGTGGTGGGACTTCTAACTATATAGAAAGGGTATGACGCTATTTGGGTAATAGTGAACCGTTTGACAAAGTCGGATCACTTTTTGCCAAGAAGAGTTAAGTTTAACTTAGATCAGTTAGCTAAAATTTATGTTAAGGAAATTATTTCCAGACATGGGGTACCAGTTTTGATAGTGTCAGATCGTGATCCATGATTCACATCAAACTTTTGGACAAGTCTACAAGAAAAGATGAGAACGCAATTGAAGTTAAGTATAACTTATCATCCACAAACAGATGGGTAGAGTGAAAGAACAATCCAAACGTTAGAAGATATATTGAGATCTTGCGTTATGGATTTCAAAGGTAGTTGGGATGATCATTTACTGTTAGTAGAGTTTGCGTATAACAACAGTTATCATGCAAGCATAAGCATGCCGCCTTATGAAGCTTTATATGGAAGGAAGTGCAGAACACCATTGTGTTGGGATGAAGTAGGAGAACACCGAATGCTAGGACCTGAATTGGTGCAACAAACTATGGATATAATTAAGTTGATACGAATACGTCTGGTAGCAGGTCAAGACAGACAGAAAAAGTATGCAAATTCGCATCGAATGAACAGAGATTTTGAAGTAGGCTTGTATGTATTTCTAAAGGTATCTTCATGGAAAGGAAAGATACGCTTTGGGAAGAAGGGAAAGTTAAGTCCAAGGTTTATAGGACCCTTTAAGATATTAAAGGGTAGGAGATGTAGCTTACATGGTAGCATTTCCTCCAGACTTAAAACGAATACACAATGTGTTTCATATATTTGTGTTACATCTTTATAAGCTAGATTTTAAGCACGTAATAGAATATGAGCCTATTCATATTGAGAAAGACTTGACGTATGAAGAAATGCCTATTTAAATCGTTGATAGAAAAGAGCAAGTTCTGAGGAATAAAGTTATACCTTCAGTGAAGGTTGTGTGGAGAAACCCTGATAGCAAAGAAGCAACGTGGGAACTTGAAGAAAAGATTAAGAAGAATTACCATCAGTTATTTGATTAATTTATGGTGAGATTCTGGGGACAGAATCCTTTTAAGGGGGAGATAATGCAACGACCGAGAAAAATCGGATTATTTGTAAAATAATTTTATTTGAATAAATAATGAATAAAATTATAATATGTGTTATTTATAACGAGTAAGCAATATGAAGGTTATTCTATATCCTAAAAGTGGAATAAAGTCGTAATATTTTGGCTACATAATAGAATTAAGGTGTTTGAATTTCCAAGACGAAAATAAAAACTTTCTGAGAAATTCTCCGAAAAAACACTATTCATTCATTTCTGCTTGGGAATTATTTTTAAACTTCCGGGAAATACGTAATGATAGAATGATAAGGTAGGATGGATTATGTAATAATAATTCAGTTATGAAAAACACAGTTTTTCGCCTGCGTACTAAGTTTGAGAATGTTAAGGAAAGTAAAGATTTGAATAAATGATGATCGTATAATAAGAAAGTATTATACGAGGCAATGAATACGAGTATGATAAGAGGTATTGTACTAGTATATACGAAAGATGACATAACATATATGATGAATGATTATACAAACTAGTATACACGAAGAATATGAGGGTTATACGTTAAAAGCTTAAGCCAATTGTAATGGGCTAATAGGATTTGTGTATGAATTGGGCAAGCCCAAGTGAAATCTTGTTAAGGCCCAAAGATAAGTAATGCAATCCCAATGTTAGGCCCAAAGTTAATTAAACTTAAGCCCGAACCAAGAACCGGACCCGTGGATCGAAACAATGGGTAACCAGGTGAGAAAAACCCATGGGGCAACCCATGTGGGCCCCCCACGATGAGTCATAGCCGGCCACCTTGATGGACAAGCAAAGGATATGATTTTTGGTGTCAAGTAATGAATAGTTAAAAGGTGGAATAGTAAAGGGGTGGGGTTTTTGACCAAATTGCCCTCACTTTGTAAATCCTATAAATAAGAAGCTTGTTGGATCATTTGTGCCTTGTTAATTTCCACCAACATCTTAAAGCTAAATATATTAAGAGAAAAGTGAGAACTGTCTTGCTAATCCAAGAAGAAAAGAAGAAGAATCAAGTTAAGAACAACAAAGGTAAAGAATCTCTAGACCATTATTCTTCATCTCTTCAATTGTAGCTTGTAAGAGAAGTGAATATTGATGGAGCATGTATCATATGGAGTAACAAGGATGGCTATTAGTGGACTTAAACCGTAATAAACCATGTTACAAGTAGAATCATAATCATATAATTATGAACTAATGAAGAACACATGAAGAATTATCATTTGTTGTTGATGGAAAAGTTTAAAACCATCATGTATAGGATTAGATGAAGTATGATTGGTTAGGATGATAGAATTATGGAATGAATCCATTTTTAACGGTGTAAAAATCTCAAGTAACGAAGTTATGGCAAAATTTACGAGATTAAACGATAATCGTCGAAATCGTGAAATTCTCGAAATGAAAGTCAAAATTCGTCGTTTAACTCGAAAACTTTAGTTTTCAATGGCGTATAGTATAACTTTGCATTTGAGAGTTACGGACTCAAGAATGGTCGAATTCCAACTTAAAATGAAGAAATGAGCTATGAACATTCACGAACGTTTAACGAACGCGTAATAAAGAACTTAAAAGGTGAATTTCGAGTTAACGGATTCAAAAATATAAGATGTCTTAATGAAATCGTAGTACACATGATATGTGAGATAACGAATTTTGAACGAGCCAATTCTGACTTATAACGAGTAAGTTATGAGCCCAAAAAAGGATTATAATGGAAAAAAACTTAGAAATCTCTGTGAGGCAGGGCCGGCACCGCAGCGCCGCCCAAGCTTCTAAGGTTGGCGCCGCAACACCAAGATGAACCCTAAACCACTGTTTAGTCACGACACAACGTGACACATAGTAAAGAGAATGGCGCCGCAACGCTAAGACCCAGACCCGGACACTGCTAACTCGCGTCGTAGCGCGAGACTTATATAGGAAGTTGGCACCGCAGTGTCATCACTAGGAAAAAGATAGTAAGGAATAACAATGAATGTAAAGAAAATGTAAGTTGATTGAAGGTGAATTATGACCTTAATTAACTTAGAGTAACATCATTAAGGATGATTATAACCTTAAGTTTAACGATTAAAGATTGACAAAAGATTACTTGAATGTAAACACAACTTAATACAATAACCTGTAACGAACGTTAACCAATCTAATGAATGATTAGATTGAGGGGAAGATAGATTAATGACCATATTTGATTGTATATAACCTAATGTGGTATATTATGTAATTATGTATTATAGAATCCTTAAAGATACAAAAGAGAAGTGAATTAACTGTTGAAGACACTGAAGGCAAATGTTCTAAACCCTTGTCTATGTTCCTTTTTGGACAATCTTTATAATTCATGTATCTTACGCATGAATTGATGTATAACGGAGTCGAAGCCAATTCCTTCGGCTATACTTAATGTGTTTTGTAGATTTCCTTATAATCTATCAAAATCATATCAATATTGCTATGTTATGCCAACTGTTTTGGTAAGGATTTCAAAGAAAGACTGAGTATGAATAAACAAATGTTTTATCGTCAATTAACAGGCACGCGAGGTTGCCAAAACTTAAATGTAGATAAATTTAAAGAAGTAGTGTTGTACAACATAGAGTACTATAGGCTAATCACCTAGACGTGCTCGTTAGAAATGTTAGACTTACGGACTTGGTGCCGGGTTGTCCTTTTCAAAGAAAGAATGAAGTGCTCAAGGTCTTGGACCAAAATCAATGTTTAACGTATGTTGTGTATTGTTAAGCATTTTTAAGAAAAGGTAAGTGCTATTTTGAATTATCTGTAGTACTTCATAACATTTGATTCAGTTATAGAAGATATATGATTCAAACCTATTGCTCAAATGAAATTGTAATACTTGCTGAGCTAGGAATGTTCACCCTTGCTTGAACCATATGAATGCAGCTAAGACCGAATAGACCGAATGATCCGGTAAGGATAAAGGAAAGGCTAAGGCAGACAAGTAGTTGTCTTGTAATAGCATAGTATGAATTTTGTATTTATTTGATATTATGACAAAGAATACATGTAATGGTTACAAAGAACCTAGGATGGGAAATATTAATTTGTAATATATAGAAGACATATTTACTCTTTTGAGGTATTTCAATGGAATATATGTGTGAATTATAGCACCGTGTAGCACCATCTGTCGGGTTGGAAGATACCCGGAATTGGGGACGTCACATTTTATGTCTATATGCATGCATGCATGCATTACATTAACGTACACCTAAAGTAGCGTTAAAATGCATGTCTATTCAATGGCTATACTAATTGAAAAATTTTGCCCGCGTCTCCTTTGTAAAAAGGACTATCCATATGCACGTAGGCATGACTAGGTGGCCATTTAGTAGCACACCAATCCACAGTCATAAATATCCTATATGCATAAAAATAACAAAGTCATAATCTATAAGGGTAGTCTAATTACCAGTATTACTTTGCTTTACAACCATTGCTTATTTGTCCTTAAATAGGATAAGAAATAGTAGAAAAAGGTGCCAATTTGACTGCTTCAAAAGTCAAATTTTTTTACATCAATATGTTCAGCATGGTTAAATAATAACATTTACTATGTTAAATATTTTTTATCAAGTTATGAGCATGCATAATTGATAAGTGGGTTTTATACCAATGAATCGGCGTCTAATTCAAGCTTAAACGGTGTTAATTCTTTGTGTTTATGTTTTGTTTTTACTTGTTTAGTGTTATTTTGTGTTTAGGTGTGGTGGAATGGCAATTGGACTTAAAGGGTGGAATTTTTGCGAAATTTGGCAAGTTTGGAGCTAAAAGTGGACAACTAACAGAAGGGTAGTCAGTCGGGGAGGGATATTTACTATACAAAACCCCCACGGGGAGGGGGGGGGGTGCAAGTAAGTTAATAGATGACATGCCAGCCGGGGAGGGCTAACTACAAGGCAAAACCCCCTCCGGGGCGAGGGTACGGAGAAGTACAGTGTCCTGTTTTTTGTGGAATGCTGCAGCAACGTAAAGAATAGTCATTGGCTCAGATTTGAACTCATATTGGCGAGGAATTAGAGTTAGAATACATGTCTTAGTCATATTATTAACACAAAAAACAAGATTGAAGATGATAAAAGAAAATTAACAACATAAAGGACAGATTTCTGAGAAAGAGCATTTGGAGGAAGACTTTGAAGGAGATTTCACAACAATTGCAAATTAAGGCTAGAGAGAAGGGTGGTTCTGGATTTATTCTTCTTCTTTAGTTTTATATTTGTAATTGGGATGATGTTTACTTTATTTAATTCAATTTTTATTTCATTAACGATGAACTAAATTCTTTATTATGCTTATAACAGATCTTTAGGTTGAACGATGATTATGTAATCTTTGATTTTGTTGATCGATTTCACAATCAATATATGTGTGCAAGTATACACGGACAACAAGTAATAAAATGATAAGTAAAGTATCGTTCCCATGAGGAATTATTTAATAAAATCACCAAGTATTAGTTCTTAACCAAACTAATTTTATTTAAACAATCAATTTAGGGTTTTGAATTAAATTATTTGATTAAACTAATTCTAATTACCACTAGTTAAAATTCAGATTATGGAGATTTAAGATCACAACTTCACTTATTGCTTCACTAATATTAAAACACTTCTTATTAATTATGCTCACTATTCTGGATTGGTAATCAGGAACTTATTAGTATTTATAACCACCTTTCGATGCATCACAAACATATTAATCCAAATCCACAGTTGATAGAATTGAATCAAACACCCTAATCAACTAATTTACTATATTCCTATGTGAATTACAATTAAAAATAATTTAAAGTACAGGTTCCCTATCAGATTACATGCGGCGTAAAGGTATATCCCTATCCTAAACACAAATCATGAATTCCAACACCATGCAGAAAACACAATCACATGTTATTTTGATCAGATCTAAATCTTTAGTTCATCTCCCGAATTCATATAAATTATCATGGTAATTGTTAGCTAGACAATTAAATAATTATACGCAATCATAATAGACAAAGCATAGAATCGATCACAGTAATTAAAAGAGAAACATACTAAAATAAGCTACGCAATAAGATCCGTTGCATCTTAAACAAGAATTTTAGTTCATTGTTATTGAATTAAAATCAAGAATCCACAACTGAATAGACATTAAAAGACAAGAATAGAAGTAAAGTAAAGAATGGAATCTGTTGTCTACAAATCTGATGCTCCCCTCTTACTCCTGCTCTTGATCTTCAATGATCTCCAAGTTGCTTTAATCTCTAAAAATCCAATATAAACTACGGTTTATGTTCTAATCTAATGGATTGTTTTATCTCGTATAATCTATCTAATCTCCCCTTATTCTATGCCTCGCATCATGTATTTATAGGATACAAGTCCAATTTTTAGCTTAGGAGCAAACCTAATCCAATTTGGAGTAAAAAAAAGTATCAAAATTCATCCCAAAATGGATCCCACTTGACCGAACTTCGAGCCCAAGCCTCAGTAGCTTGCTCACGGTCTTTGGAACACCGCCCCTAGCACCCTAACGATGGAAATAAGCTAGGAATGGGCGCCCCGACGTTGACCTCTTTTTTGAATATTTTCTACTTTGACGTCCTTCGGGAAAATGACCATAACTTCTTCGTCTGAACTTCAATTTCGATGATTCAAGATTTTCCGGAAAGAGGAGACGTAGATATACAACTTTCGTTGTTTACGTGTTTCAAAATAAGGTCAGGAGCAATGTTGAAATAGGACCTGAAGTGGCTACTGTGTAAATGGCAAGCCGAAAATGCGAATCTAGCAACCCCAAACGTCGATCCAAGTAACTTTTGTCCCAATTCATACAAAACAACGTAAAACATGTATGAATAGACACAAACACTTAAAAACATCCAAAAGATTAAGCTCAAATGCACTCAATTCATGGGTATAAAACTCACTCATCAAATACCCCCAAACTTAAACATTTGCTTGTAGTCAAGCAAAAACACAATTTAGAAAAATTCATCCTCTAGAAATGATCCACCCAAACAATGAATCAATATAAATTCGCACAATGGCCTCAAAGGTTACAACAAATAATAACTCGCTGAAAAATTCAAAACAATGTCATGTCTAAAATTTCATCAACTTTCATTAGCTTCATATCTACTCATGATCCTTTAAGTGCGTGTGTGCATCCATATGTTCAAACTAGTCATGATTTAGCTAAAATCTACCAACACTCATAAAAGATTTTTCAAACAACTCTCAAAACTTCTTATCACATCAATCACCGCTAAAATAAACAGAGCATAAATTTTTTCTCTTGAGGATCAACCGGATATTCAAACGTTTAACCACATATGAACCCTTCCCAAGTATTTCAAACATATATATTTTCTTTTCTCTATTTAGTGGGTACGTTTCACGCTCCATCTCACTTTCCAATTTTAATTGAACGAGTGCGTTATACGCTTCATCTCGTTTTCCACTTTTCATTGAACGAGTGCATTTTACGCTCCATCTCGACCCACCACATGCTTTAATTATTCAACTCGGGAAGGTTCAAATATTTGTTTTTCCAAAAATACCCCAAGATTTCCCCCAAACTTATGTGAGTTCTTAATTTTCACTTCGAATGATGCTCAAATAAGATTTCTCAAGTTGTAATGGTATCTTTCATAAGCATTTAGCCAAAAAATGTCAATCCCCACTGGCTAAACAAATGGATGTGTAAAATTTTTCAAAAATTTCGCAAGTAATGTGAAAACCAACTAATGAGTTAAAATATAGACTAAGCCTGCTCATTAATTCTCAAAGAGTTAACAATACCACCCACCCATTTATCATTGGCCAAAATCAAATTCCATCAAAACATTTCCCAAGTAAATACTAAACATGATAAATACCCCCAAACTTAAAACAGACATTGTCCTCAATGGCTAAGATAGGAAAAATTAAAAGAGAGGACTTCCTCGACATATAGCAATTTATCTCCTTGTCTGCGAAGTCTGAAGAATAGGCTAGGCACATTCGATCGGGCACCACACTTGAGTTGGACTTAACTAACCTGTGAACACAAAAGAAACAAGCTTATTAAATCCAAAAAAAAATTAAAAAAATCTATCAACTAATATGTAACCTAATAAAAACTAAAACTAAAAATTAAACTTGGGTTACCTCCTAATAATCGCTTGTTTTATAGTCTCAGCCTGACTTCTTCAATTCTCTATCCAATTCCCCTACGAAAATTAAGGAACCCTCCATCCATCAGAAGCAATGTCTCTTTTGGGAGGTTCCCATTAGTAATGGCCATTAAATCTAAGTCACCTAGCATGATCTTTTCAGATACGATCCCTATTAAGTATGGCAAACCACTAGGTGCTTTCCCCATTATGTTTGTGATAAAATTGTGGCATGGAAGCTTGTCAAACACAACAGGGTCTTCTTCTATCTTTCCTTTGTCATCCCACCATGGCTCTAAAGTTGTCCTAGCTCTCATATCACATATAGCCTTGCCTATGACATGACTACCAATTGGACACAGTCTTGAAAAACTGCCCGGATCCTTAAACTTTGGTGGAGAAGGTACATGGGACACCATTAAAATCGGCTCAGCTTCGGTGGTACTCAAAGTTAGATCTTCGCCAATCTCCTTTTCTTGGTCCCCAAGTGTGTCCTCTCTTTCAACATCTATATCATTTGGCACATCCGGTTGCAGATTTGGTTCGGGCTCATCATCAGTCTCAGAATCCATGTCATAGGGCCAAGTGTATTGAGGACAAATGTTCGAGGCATTGAATAGGTGTTCCACAAAATTTTGACACGATGTTTCTTGACTAATCCTCCTCTCCTCACTTGAAGCTATGAACTTGGACATAATTTCCTCCAAATTTAGATTTTCTTTCTGTTGTAGTGGAGGTGAACACGAGAACTCTGGTGAGTATGTTGAATTTAGATAATAAAATTGATCTTGATACGTATAGCTCCATGAAAAATCTGGGTGATACCCCCAATCTTGATAATTATTGTTGGGATAGACGTAATTGTTGGGGTAATCACCACCATACGGTACCGGCTCGAAACTGGTGGTGCATCAATGAGTCAGATGATTTCCAGCATCATAATCACAAGTAACCACCACGCTTTGACGACGTTGTTCTGCAAAAGTGTCCAACCTCCTCGAAAGTGTCTCAATCTGTGTTGACAATGCAAAAAGTGTCGCGAGTCCATCCATCTCCGCTCCCCTTGGCTGAGTCATTCTTGTATATGGCCATTGATAATTAAATTCTGCCATGGTACCTGAAAAGAAAGAAAAATAATAGAAAGAGATTTAAATAAAAATAAAAAAATAAAATAAGAAACGTTTAAATTAAAACTAATTTGATTAAAATTAATATGGCAAAATTATTAAATTAATTCCCTGAGAACGGTGCCAAAAACTTGTTGATCGATTTCACAACCAGTATATATGTGCAAGTATACACGGTCAACAAGTAATAAGATGATAAGTAAAGTATCGTTCTCATGAGAAATTATTTAATAAAATCACCAAGTATTAGTTCTTAACCAAACTAATTTTATTTAAACAATCAATTTAGGGTTTTGAATTAAATTATTTAATTAAACTAATTCAAATTACAACTAGTTAAAAATCAGATTATGGAGATTAAAGATCACAACTTCATTTATTTCTTCACTTATATTAAAATACTTCTTATTAATTATGCTCACTATTCTGGATTGTTAATCAGGAACTTATTAGTATTTATAACCTCCTTTTGTGACATCCCAATTTTTAGAAATTATAAATGAGAATTTTATAAATAAAAGTATTATTTATGAGATATGTTGGGTGTGAGTATGTGTATGTCATATATTGTAGAATATGTGAATTGATGTGAAGAGAATGTTATATATTAATTTTAATATATATAAATATTTAATTGAATTATTTATTGAGTTAAATAAATAAATTTTGTTTTGATTATAGAGTAATGTAATTAAGTGTAGCATTAATTAAATGAATATTTAGTATTTAATTTAATTAATATAATAATTTTATGTTATAGTTCTAATTTAACTGAGATAATTAAATTAGATGAGTTATGTGATGATTGTTACACAAAATTATAATTAACAAGTAAATATAATTATGTGACAATTTGATGAGATTGATTGATGTTAAGCTATTGATTAATTAAAATAATGAGTATTTCCCAAACACGGTCTTAGGCTTTTCAAGTTCAAATTGGTGTAACCTATGTATTAACTAGTAATTAGTATATCTAATAATTACTAGGAGTTACATATAATATATATTACTAATATTGTATATTATATGTATATACTACAAGTTAGTATGTTAGTTTTAGAAAAACAAACCAAAGAAAGAAGAAGAGAGTTAGAGAGAGTTGTAGGAGAAGAAGAAGAGGAAGAAAAAGAAGAAGAAGGGAAAGCTTTGAGAAGACAAAACAAGCCCCATCATCATCATCATCTTCATCTCTCTCTTAAATTCATACTAATAAAGTTATAATCTAGAAGAAGGTAACTTCTAAACTCTTATTGAATCCTTGATTTTTTTTTTGGGTAGATTTTAGGGTAGTAGATCATGCTTAATCTGTTTGTATTGGTTTAATCTTGGATTATAAAGAATCAAAAAAGAGGATTCAAGAAAGAAAATGAAATGGAAAGAAAATTTGAAGAACAAAATTCGTAGGTTTTTAGTAATTGTGGACATATCTTGTGAAATTCATACCTCTTTGGGTATAATGAGTTAGAAAGTGAGCCTTATATAAAATCGAAGATATGGAAGTAAGCTATATTCTGAAAGTGGAATCACATGAAATATCTTTGTATATTTCTTGCAATGTCTGTTTTAGTAAGGCTGGTGCGAAGGGAAAATAATCTGTCCAGAAAATCAAAACTGTTACGGTTTCTGACTTTGAAAAATTCATATAAATTCGTGTGTTTTGAATATGAAGAAACTTAAAACTGTAACGTTGTAGATATGGCAGTTTACTAGCTAGACTCGCGTGATTGAGCCATTTTATGGACCGGATCATGTCCCAAATAAATTGTTTAGTAAGGATGTCCAGAAAATGAAAATTTCTAGACTAGTTGATGAATTACAGAATCTTGTTTAGATGGATAAGGGTCTAACTTTAAGGCTTAGATGAGGTTGTAGTACACTGAGTAAGGGTTAATTCTATATAAGAAGGAACAAAAACGGACATGTAACGAATGAGTTACGTTAAAAACGAAAACAACGTTTTGTTAAAGAAATTGTGAAGATGAGTTTTATAATTACATTTGAATTAAGATTTTGGGTGATGATATATTTTGATGATTAAAATATGTTTTGACATATGTAATGAGTATAGATATGTGTTATCATATTCTATGCATAATTAACCATTTAAGATCAAGAGTTGAGATAAGTTAATGTGTATTACACATAACGTGCTCGATAAAATGCCTAAGAGTAATAGTGTTTTCTAAACTTTGGTATACAAAGTGTCTAACTAATGGCTAATATTGGATATCTAAGTATGAAAAGATGATAATACAAGAATAAAAATGGAAAGAAATCGAAAAGGGTAATTTTTGATTTATGAAGGAAAATTAAACATGTAAACAATGTGTTGAATATGCATTTTGAAACCAAAGTGGTATAATAAAATGGTGTGATATACGCATTTAAACTACAAGTGTGATAGTCTAGCATGTGTGGTGATGAAAATAAAAAAAAAAAACCGAGTTGCATATAAAATAGTTAGATGTCTATAAAGACATTATAAAGGATAATAAGATAAAGTAAGGTCTTAGAATAAATTTGACCATGAGATTGAGTATTGATTTTATTTATTATCAATCTAACATACAGTGTAGGTTGTGCAAGGACACGAAGTATTAGCGTGTTGGTAAAACGCCGGTAAAGGCAAGTCTTTAAGTTCCTTTTTGCTATGTGAACTTGATGATGATCTGCTTTAAAATTTTAGTGTATGATGTATTATATATGTCAAAAGTATGAAATGTGAAAGTCAATCTATGACTATGATGATTGAACTATGAATGTTAATTGAGTAAGGAACTCAATCTTTATAGTTGTTATGTGAACTATAACATGTATGCTATGTTTGTTTATGATTATTCTTGTATGTTGAGCATGTTATTATGTACTTTACGTGATGCATGAAAAATGTTAAATTTTTTTTGAAATTTATCAAGAGCTCATTCTTGCAAATAACCATTTTGCGCATTCAAGAATTGAAGGTAACGCTATGTGCTACTTGATTGTTATGGATCAAAAGTGATATATGAAGATTTAATATCCTAGCTAAATTGTTATTCTTGTGAACCATGTCTAATGTTTCGAATAATGTATTAATGTTGAATTGTAATATTGTTTTACAAATATAAACTATTGTAGTATTAAAATGATTCTGAGATATTTAGATGTAAAGGTTAATGGTTTTGGGAACGAGGATAGTTTGTAATAGAAAATTTTAATTATTCCGCAAATTTCAATGGTTGTATTATCGTTTAATGATGTAAAATTAGAGGTTGAATGTATTATTAATGACTGAAGTCGATAATTAAATTGTATGAATTTTGGGGTCGTTACAGTTGGTATCAAAGCTGATAGGTTAGAAACATTAGGTAAGAGTACCTTAGGCTATAACCTTAGAGAAGAGAGGTGAAAATAAGGAACGAATAAGCTTAAATAGAGTTTGAACAATAAGGGATTAAAACTTGCGTGAAAGGATTCAAAGAAGAATCTCACAGAGTTATAAGGAATATGAATGTGGGGTTACCCAACTCCAATAATAAGGATGTAAGGTGATAATAAATAGACAATGTCTATAAAAAGAGAATGATAAAGAAGTTAAGAATATAGAGTTATATCTAAGTGGTGCAATTGTACTCTTTCGTAGTTGATGTATGGTATCTGGGCTAAATGATTCCTTCATAGAGAGGAGGTATATACGAACTAACAACTTGGAACCTAGTTTATTGGTTGTTTATGGGAAACCACTCAGCGTACCATATTGAAACTGGTAGAGACGCGATGTGTACCAAGTATAGAAAGTGGATACGTATGATGAAAGTGAAGAACTTGAATGAAATGTTGAGCAATGTAAATGAAGTCAGAAATTCTTAAAGGAATAATTGTTATATAAACAAGAAGATTCAAAGAAGAATCTTGAAGAGATATAAAGATAAGAAATGGGAGTTGCCTAACTCCAAAAGCCAAGATAACGAATACTGTCGTAAATGATGAAAAAGGGAAAGAAAGAGGATCGTAAAACAAAACGATCACGAGTTAACAAAAGAATTTTAAGAGAGATGATTATAGAATAAGATCACGACGTGGTCTGTTTAAGTTATAAAAGAAAGATGGTCTATAATGTTTGAATAATTATAGCTTAATGCTATGAAGATGGAGTACTATGAAATAGTACGAGATAACTCACGAGGAGTTATAGATGATGTGATCTGAGGAATTCAGATCGAGCAAAAAAACAAGTTAAGAATAAGATAGAGTTAGGTGTGATTTCAATTGAGGACTCATGTGATGGCTGAGTTGTACAAATCTTTGTATGGGCGAGGGTTTTGTGCTTGCACTCAGTTTATCATATTGATAATCATTGGAATGTTGGTGTCGCGCTATCTATGTATATGTGGCGAAAAGGTGATTCTTTTCTCATGTGTATGTTTGATAGTTAGAAACTATTAAGATTAGACAGATATTATTAGGATTAGGCACGGTTCTTAAAACTAATGCATATGGTAAGTTCGTGACTCATAATAATATGGTATGTTTTGAACCCCTCCGAATGGACGCCTATGGTCTGACTAGGATAAGTTCTTAAACTCATTTTATTGTGGTAAGTCCTGAACTTCCAATGTGCGGTAAGTTTGATGAACTGGGGTATAATTAAGTTATAAATGGAGTATTGAGGATGATAGGAATAGATAGACCTTTTAAGTAATGGATCATTACAGAAGGTGGAGTTGATGGTGGAAGCATAGGTATTCTAAATCTACTAGCTATGCTAGACTTTCGAAATTTATTGACTTCGTGCTGATGTTTACAGTTCTATTTTCTTGAAAAACATTGGATCAAATGATGGAACCAATGAGTTTTAACAACAATCTTCATTATTCGTATGTCTATGCTAATTGCTTGACTAGACAAAAATGATTTGCAATATATCAAAATGTATTTTATATCATTAATGCATCATGTAACCTGGTGCAAAGATGATAAAAACGATGGAGTCATCAATGTAGTATTGCCTAGTGTTGGATGTAATCTAAGGATCGTCAGCCCACTATGGTATGATGTAGTATGATAAAATCACCAAATGACGGAATCCTCAACGGAATATAAATACAGTGCGGTATCATGACGTCATAAAAAGATTTTTGAGATTTCTTTGAGATATGAGAATACATATGTATGTATGTATATGTATATTTTGGTTGATGTCCGAATGATTGTAGAGGTCTATGCTATTTGATTCAGCTAGACAAATATTGAAAGACGTTCATGAAATTCAAGAGTTTCTTGAGAAGTTATGCAAAACCAAATTATTTTGGTGCGGATTCAGATGTTGAAAAGCTGAGATGAACAACCCTATTATTGGGGGTTGCACTGAATGTTTGTATACAATACATGTACACTAGGTTGATCACCTAGAGTACTTGCTGAAGGTGTTTTCAGTCTTTGTGATTGATAAACATTCTGCCAAAGAGGGTTTAAAGTGTGAAGAACCGGGGGTGAAGCACTATTAAACCTAGAGAATAGAGTTCATGGTCTTGTAACCCTCAGCATGATTTGGAATCTTTTAAATTCCTGAATTATTCATACTACTTCCCAATTATTGAACAATTGTGGAGGATTCTTGTTATTCTGCAAGATAGAAGTGAAAAAGTAAAGTATTCCTTAGAAAGAAGTAAGTCGTAGAATACGACACTGAATGATGAATGTGTTGAATAAGTGAGAAAATAAATTTTGAAGTGACAAGGATGTGAGTTATCAAAGAATAATGTGAAACTTTTAATAGAAAAGTTTAATAATTGTAGAATGATGTTTGTGGAAAGAAAGTGGTTATAGAAACCAATGAAGGAATGAAGTAGTGACGTAAAAATCTACTTTGATAGATTGAATGAATAAATATTAATAAATAAAAAAAAATTTGAGGACGAAATTCTTAGAAGAAGGAGTGAATGTAATGTCCCAAGAGTTTGATCATATAATATATGATAAAGATCCATAGAGAAAGATAATGAACGGGTCAAAGAATATGTAATACTCAAATATAATTGAGTCTAAGTAAATATTATGAAATAAAACTTATAAGAATTTATTATCAAGAATGGTGAGAGTAGAAAATATAAAACCTATATTAAGCTAATGTGTTTAAGTTATTCAATGAATAGATTTGAGGAAAACCTGAGTAAGGTAGGGTTTCAGTGATTTCGAGGACGGAATCTTATAAGGAGGGAAGGATGTGACATCCCAGATTTTTCGAAATTATAAATGAGAATTTTATAAATAAAAGTATTATTTATGAGATATGTTGGGTGTGAGTATGTGTATATCATATATTGTAGAATATGTGAATTGATGTGAAGAGAATGTTATATATTAATTTAATATATATAAATATTTAATTGAATTATTTATTGAGTTAAATAAATAAATTTTGTTTTGATTATAGAGTAATGTAATTAAGTGTAGTGGCATTAATTAAATGAATATTTAGTATTTAATTTAATTAATATAATAATTTTATGTTATAGTTCTAATTTAATTGAGATAATTAAATTAGATGAGTTATGTGATGATTGTTACACAAAATTATAATTAACAAGTAAATATAATTATGTGACAATTTGATGAGAGTTAGAGAGAGTTGTAGGAGAAGAAGAAGAGGAAGAAAAAGAAGAGGAAGAAAAAGCTTTGAGAAGACAAAACAAGCCCCATCATCATCATCATCATCATCTTCATATCTCTCTTAAATTCATACTAATAAAGTTATAATCTAAATTTCTTGTTTTAATTATATTTTTATGTTCTTCATAATGTAGATAATTGTTATGTAGAAGTTGTATTGAGAAATTGAGAGAGATAGAGAGAAATAGAGGAATTGAGATGAGCTAGAAGAAGAAGAAGAAAAAAAGCTAGAAGAAGGTAACTTCTAAACTCTTATTTAATCCTTGATTTTTTTGGGTTAGATTTATGTTCTAGGGTAGTAGATTATGCTTAATCTGTTTGTATTGGTTTAATCTTGGATTATCAAGAATCAAACAAGAGGATTCAAGAAAGAAAATAAAATGGAAAGAAAATTTGAAGAACAAAATTCGTAGGTTTTTAGTAATTGTGGACATATCTTGTGAAATTCATACCTCTTTGGGTATAATGAGTTAGAAAGTGAGCCTTATATCAAATCGAAGATATGGAAGTAAGATCTATTCTGAAAGTGGAATCACATGAAAACTCTTTGTATATTTCTTGTAATGTCTGCTTTAGTAAGGTCAAAAAGAAGGAAAATAATCATCCGGAAAATCAAAATCGTTACGGTCTCGACTTTGAAAAATTCATATAAATTAAATGTGTTTTGAATCAAGAAACTTAAAACCGCATTTGTTGTAGATATGGAAGTTTACTAGCTAGACACACGTGATTGAGCCATTTTATGGACCGGATCATGTCCAAAATAAATTGTTTAGTAAGGATGTCCGGAAAATGAAAATTTCTAGACTAGTTGATGAATTACGAATCTGGTTTAGATGGATAAGGTCCACTTTAAGGCCTAGATGAGGTTGTAGTACCTTTGAGTAAGGGTTAATTCTATATAAGAAGGAACAAAAAGCGGACATGTAATCGAACGAGTTACGTTAAAAAAACGAAAACAACATTTTGTTAAAGAAATTATGAAGATGAGTTTTATAATTACATTTGAATTAAGATTTTGGGTGATGATATATTTTGATGATTAAAATATGTTTTGACATATGTAATGAGTATAGATATGTGTTATCATATTCTATGCATAATTAACCATTTAAGATCAAGAGTTAAGATAAGTTAATGTGTGCACATAACGTGCTCGATAAAATGCCTAAGAGTAATAGTGTTTTCTAAACTTTGGTATACAAAGTGTCTAACTAATGGCTAATATTGGATATCTAAGTATGAAAAGATGATAATACAAGAATAATAATGGAAAGAAATCAAAAAGGGTAATTTTTGATTTATGAAGGAAAATTAAACATGTAAACAATGTGTTGAATATGCATTTTTGAAACCAAAGTGGTATAATAAAATGGTGTGATATACACACATTAAACTACAAGTGTGATAGTCTAGCATTTGTGGTAATGAAAATGAAAAATAAAACCGAGTTGCATATAAAATAGTTAGATGTAAGACCCCAACTTTTATAAATAAAGATGAATTTTTTATAAATATTAGTTTTTAATATTATGGAGTAAATTTGATATAATGTTATAGTTGTGGGTAATATTTATAAATTTTGCAAAGTAAGCAAGTTGTTATAAAATATTCGCTTTGGTCGGGAATATTCTTTTTGTCGGGGAATATTAAATGCGATCAAGACAATCATTAGTGGACCCCATAATGGAATTATTGTCGGATTGAGAAAACGACAAAAATACTTTATGAAAATAACGACGGAGGTGTTACCATTAAAACTGTTGAACTACCCGATAGTAAAAGTACAGTAATACGCGTGGTTAAATAGTAGCACACGGTATTGATTATTGATGCTTATGTGAGAAGTCACTCAGCTATACTCAATTATTACTTTCGATGGCTAGCCGCATCATCATATCTCTTATATTATTGATTCAATTATTGTCACAAAGATCATCTCATATAATATGTTATATTATTAAATTAATAATTGAGAGGACAAGTTATAAATGATTAATAATTGTTGAAAGATTAAATATGTGTTGATTAAAAATAAAATGATTTGTGGTAATATTTATTCAATACTTGATGTATATAAAGAGTCTATTATGAGACGTTTGTGGTAAGTTTGGTTATTTTATGGGGGGGCCCATATGTCATCATCTAAGAGTCTCTTCGTCAATAGTTATTACCTTCTTCAATAGTAATTACCTTCGTCAATAATAATTACCTTCGTGAATAGTAATTACCTTCATCAATAGTAATTACCTTTGTCAATAGTAACTACCTTTACCAGACGTCAAACCACTTGCCGTTTCATATTACAAGCGTCGAACTAATTGTCGTTTCACATTACAGGCGTCAAACCACTTTTCTTTTCACATCACCAGTCGTCAAGCCACTTGCCTTTTCATATTTCAAGTGCTAAGCTAGAAATCTTCTATAAATAAAGGCCTAGTGCTTCATTATTTTTCACGAAATCTTTCAAGCTATAGAGAGAGAAAGTATAGAGAGAATAAGAGAGAAAGAAGAAGAGTATTCTGTTAATGCACTACTATAGGATTCAATCTACTACTAATGTAAGGGGTGTTATTCTTTCTTATTCGTGAAGAGAACTGTTGTTATTCCATTGCTTATTATTCTGTTGGAATAACCTGTATATGCGGTTTACCCTATACTTGGTGACATTCTTCTATTATTCTGTTGGAACATCATGTCTGTGTGTTTTACACCAGACCTGGTTCCGTCTTTATTATTCTGTTGGAACATCTTGTCGGTGCAAATTTTGCCTGACCTGGTTCCGTTATTATTAATCTATTGGAATAACTTGTCTATGCGAAGTACCGCATGCATGGTGATTTCTTTTGTTATTCCATTCTTTATTATACTCAGTTGGTTAATGTTTTGACTTCTATACTCCATGAAATTAGTAGAATATCCTTTGATATTTGCGCTTCATGCAGTATCTTTTCATGGAAATATTCTTCTGATCATTCTTGAATTTTACTCTACAAAGCAGTATCATGTTGACAATTTGGACATTATTAGTTGCTGGATAAATTAATTCTTGAACTTGTTTTATTGAATTCTTATATCATTGTCATCATCCTCATGTTTATATTATGTTGAAAGTCATCTGTGGCCTGTAGTGCATAGATAGACTTGGTATAATTATGACCAAGGATTATTCGGTGTAATCATGACCGTAATGTTACAAATGATGTGGTAAAAGTTATCATTGGCCCGTAGTGCATTGATGGACAGTTGTTGGCGTGATCATGACCATTAATGAATATACGAATGTCCTTGGCTGTAGTGCATGGATAATTTGTGGTTGTGATACTAAAGAATATCCTTGGCCGTAGTGCATGGGTGATTCGATGATGTGGATTATTTATTAAGCTGAGTCGCAGCGATGAAAGTCATGAAAAACCTTTTAAATCATAAAAGATAGTAGATTTTATTCTCTACTCGACTCTTTTAATGGATTGCTTGTTCCGCTGCAGTTAATCTTGATGTTGTTATGTTTTATCAGTTTAACACTATTGAAGGCTAACGATAATTTATTCTGCATTATCTTAGTCATAATATTTCTTACTGGGCTAGTTGAGTTCACCCTTTCTTTCACTGTTCTCTTCAGGAAATGAGAATATAACACGGACTAGTCGGGGAACGGAGTGACGGTCCAGAGGATAGCATTAGTAGTCATCACTATTCTGTGAAATAGTGTGTTAATAATTGTAATGAGGACTCCTTTTGAGTTTGTATAATTTCTAGTAGACAATAATTGTATTCAAACTCACAGTTATGTTTTGTCGTATTGTACACGACAGTTGTATTAGTAAGTTGTATTCAAATTTTGTACCATGTATCTGACGACCCAAGATGGGTGATGTATACCTAATTTTGGGGGCATCACAGTTGATATCAAAGCTTAGGGATATGATCCCTGTCTAAGATGTGAGAATAGTACTAGGAGGGGAGAGACGGGGAATTCCTTCGCTAGTATGACCTACCTAAGTTTATGTGGTATTTAATTGGTCGGTCAGAATTTAGGGATAATATGTTACATGTCAATTAACCTTTGTTTTGTGGCAGTATCTAAAAATGACATCCGAGAATGTTGAGAATAGAAATGGAGCACAGGCGACCGTTGATTCACCACATATCAATAATCAGTATAATGTGCATCAAGAAAGCGACAATCCTCATGCAAACAACAACACTAACCAAATGATGAATGATCAAATGTTCAGGGGCTTTATGCAATTCATGCAACAACAGGCGGGAGCGGCTCCTGTCCAAAATGTAGGTGGAAACACTGGAAACTCTCGGCCGGTCACCGCTAAACAGTTGAAGGAGCTGGGACCACCAGAGTTTAAGGGAGAGCCAAAACCACTTATGGCGGAAGCATGGATAAAGCATATCACCAAGATATTTGATGTCTTGGGATGCTCCGAGGAGCAAAAGGTTCCCTTTGCCACCTTTATGTTGCGCGGAGAGGCAGATTACTGGTGGGAATCGGTGAAACATACTCAACCTGTCGTACTGAAGATGTCTTGGGAGAAGTTCCAAGAGCTGTTCAACGACAAATACTTTCCCGAAAGTATTCGTCATATGAAGGAGGTGGAGTTTATCAAGTTGGAATAAAACAATATGACCATGTCGCAATCTGAGGCTAAATTTGCGGAGTTATCCGGTTTAATATCCCACTTGGTGGATAATGAAGAGAATATGACACGGATGTTTTAAGAGGTTTGAAGCGGGAGATCGTCAACATCTTATTTCTCATAAAGCGTGTTTATATTCGGATGTTGTAAATAGGGCTCAGTTAGTAGAGCGCGATAACGAGTCAACGCAACTAAAAGAGAGCAGCCGAAAAAATGATAATACCAGCGAGAGTAGTCATCGAAGCGGTGACAACAAGCGTGGAGGGAATCAATAGGCCAGAAATGGTAACCACTTCGGTGGTAATCAGGGCCAAAACAATAAGAATGGACATTTTAAGAAGATGAGATTCAACAATGATGGAAAGACGCGTCGGCACCGCACACCTCCTTAAGGAGAACGACCACCTATCATATGTTTCAAATGCGGAGGGGAGGGGCACATCAGTCCAAACTGCGCGATGCCGTCCAAAACATGTTATAATTGTGGAAGAGAAGGTCACTTAGCCCAATTTTGTCGTTCACCGAAGACAAATTCCGCTAGGATGGAGGCACCAAAGGCTGTCCCAGAAAAGTCAAAACCAGTAGTGCAAGGGAGAGTGTTTGTTGTGACCTCCCAAAAAGCAAGGAACCCGAATGAGGTCATCACGGGTAAGCTTATCATAAAATCTAACGAAATCTATACTTTATTTGATACCCGTTCTACCCATTCTTTTATTTTTCCTACTTGCACTCATCGATTAAATTTGACTCCGGAGAAATTAGACTTTGACTTATTTGTGGAAACTCCATTGGGAGAAACCTTCATTACATCCACTATTTATAAGTCTTGTTTGATTCAAATCGGTACCCTCACATTACTTGTAGATCTTATTTCATTGAAAATACTTGCATTTGACGTGATTCTAGGGATTGATTGGTTAACTACTCATCATGCAAAAATTGATTGTTTCTGTAAGGTTGTTAGCTTTCATATTCCTAATTAACCTATTATGTGAATTCAAGCGACCAAACCATTAAAATCAATCACGATCATCTCAAGCCATAAATCTATTCGTTTATTGAAAAATGGATGTCAAGCTTTCTTAGCTCATGTCACAGATTTAAACAAAAATACGTCAGTTTGAACAATATTTCTATTATTAATAAATTTCCTGACGTATTCCCCGAAGAACTTCCTGGCCTACCCCCTGAGCGTGAAATTGAATTTTTTATCGACCTTGAACCCGGTACAAAACCCATTTCCAAAGCCCCATATCGAATGGCTCCTATTGAACTTCAAGATTAAAGACCCAACTGCAGGAATTGTTAGACATTGGCTTTATTCGTCCTAGTACTTCTCCTTGGGGTACTCCTGTTCTATTCGTGAAGAAGAAAGATGGGAGTATACGACTTTGTATTGATTATCGGGAGTTGAATCATGTCACCATCAAAAATAGGTATCCATTGCCACGTATTGATGACCTGTTTGACCAGTTGCAAGGAGCCAAATTCTTTTCAAAGATTGATCTTCGTTTCAGATATCACCAATTAAAGATTAGAACTGATGACATTCCAAAGACGACTTTCAGAACTCGGTACGGGCATTATGAATTCCTAGTCATGTCCTTTGGATTGACTAATGCTCTTGTTGCCTTCATAGATATGATGAACCGAGTATTCAAGGAATATTTGGATCACTTTGTGGTCGTCTTTATTGGTGATATCCTTATTTATTCCAAAAGCCGTGAAGATCATGAGAAACACTTGAGGTTGACACTCCAAAAGCTTCGTGAATACAAGATTTATGCCAAGTTGAAGAAATGCGAATTCTAGCTTGAGGAAGTAGCATTCCTTGGGCACGTAGTATCAAGTCATGGAATATCTGTTGACCCAGCAAAGATTGAAGCAATTCAAAGATGGGAGCAACCTAAATCAGTGACCGAAGTACGTAGCTTTCTCGGTTTAGCTGGTTATTATCGGAGATTCGTGGAAGGATTTTCTCGAATCGCTACTCCATTGACTCAGCTGACTTGGAAAGATACAAAGTTCAGTTGGAGCGAAGAATGTGAGAAGAGTTTTCAAGAACTCAAGAGGAGACTCATTTCGGCACCTGTTCTGATAATACCATCTGGCTCGGAGGGATTTGTCATCTCTGATGATGCTTCTAGGCAAAGGGTTGGGATGTGTTCTCATGCAACATGGAAAAGTCATAGCCTATGCCTCAAGATAACTCAAAGAATATGAGAGGAATTATCCAACTCATGATCTAGAGTTGGCGGTATTGTTGTCTTCGCACTAAAGATTTGGAGGCATTACTTATGCAGGGGAGAAGGTGGAGATCTTTACGGATCATAAAAGCCTCAAATATTTCTTTACTCAAAAGGAACTCAACATGCGACAACGATGTTGGCTTGAATCTATGAAAGATTATGATCATACCATCCAATACCGCCACCTGAAAAGCGAGCGTGGTAGGCGACACATTGAGTAGAAGATCATATGCAAAATCTGAGTGCGATATTGTCAACGCAAAGGCCCATTTTGTTTGACTTGCAAAGGATGGAGATAGAGTTAAAGACTCCAGGGACCCATGTGATGATGGCGAATATACGAGTAGAACCGACTTTAATCGATAAAGTTAAAGCTGCTCAAGTTACAGACCTAGAGCTGACGTGTATGAGGAAGAAAGTGCAAGAAGGTGCTATACCGGAAGCAAGAATCGATGAAGAAGGAATACTTTGAGTCAACTCCAGACTTTGTGTTCATAACGACCCTGATTTAAAGTATAAAATCATGATGGAGGCGCACAACACACCGTTTGCAATCCATCCCGGGAGTACCAAAATGTATCATGATATTCGTCATACATTTTGGTGGAGCAATATGAAGAGAGAGATAGAGTTGTTTATCTCAAGGTGTCTAACTTGTCAACGAGTTAAAGCGGAGCATCAAGTACCAAAAAGGTCCATTAAAACCACTTGAAATTCCAGAATGGAAGTGGGAGCACATTACCATGGATTTCGTTACCGGTCTTCCTAAGGTTTCTCAAGGCATAGATGCGATTTGGGTCATTGTTGATAGATTGACCAAGTATGCTCATTTCTTACCGATAACGAGAAACTTATACACTTAAACGTCTTGCTCGTATGTACATAAATGAGATTGTAAGACTGCATTGTATGCCGGTATCCATAGTTTCTGATCGAGACCCAAGATTCACTTCACGATTTTGGGTTAGTTTGCAAAAAGCTATGGGCACATACTTACGATTTAGCTCGGCATATCATCCTCAGACGGACGAACAGTTGGAGAGGACTATTCAAACTCTTGAAGATCTATTAAGACTCTGTGTCCTTGATTTCAAGGGAAGTTGGGACAAGTTCTTACCATTGGTGGAGTTTTCCTACAACAACAGTTATCAAGCAAGTATTGGCATGGCTCCATTCGAAGCGTTGTATGGAAGAAAGTGTCGTTCTCCAGTATGCTGGGATGAGGTGGGTGAAGCAACGTTGTTGGGACCGGAGTTGGTACGTATGAGTAAGGAAAAGATTCAAACGATCCGACAACGTATAAAAACCTCACAAGATCGACAAAAGAGTTATGTTGATCTTCATCGAAAGGACGTGGAATTCGATATAGGAGATCATGTGTTGTTGCGTGTTGCTCCATGGAAAAGAGTTACGAGATTTGGAAAGAGAGGAAAACTCAATCCTCGATTCATCGGCCCATTTTTAATCCTCGATCGAGTAGGAACTGTGGCCTATAGACTCGCTTTACCGCCAAGTATGTCTCGTGTTCATAACGTTTTTCACATATCCATGTTACGTAAATATGTGAAAGACCCGAACCACATTATTGAGTTAGAACCGGAGGAAATAGCGGAATATTTGGCGTATGAAGAGGTTCCTGTTCAAATCTTGGATAAGAAGGATCATATTCTATGCTCCAAGGTTATACCTCAAGTCAAAGTTTTGTGGAGAAACCACGATGTTGAGGAAATGACTTGGGAGTTAGAATCTGAAATGAAATCAAGGTATCCTTACCTCTTCGACATACCAGGTACATACCCTAATTTCGAGGGCAAAATTTCATAAGAAGGGGAGGTTGAAAGACCCCAACTTTTATAAATAAAGATGAATTTTCTATAAATATTATTTTTTAATATTATGGAGTAAATTTGATATAATGTTATAGTTGTGGGTAATATTTATAAATTTTGCAAAGTAAGCAAGTTGTTATAAAATATTCGTTTGGTGGGAAATATTCTTTTTGTCGGGAATATTCGCATGCGGCCAAGCACAATCATTAGTGGACCCCATGGCGGAATTATTGTCGGATTGAGAAAACGACAAAAATATTTTATGAAAATAACGGTGAGGTGTTACCGTTAAAGCTGTTGAACTACCCAGTAGTAAAAGTACGATGAATATGCGTGGTTGCATAGTAGCTGCGGTATTGATTATTGATGCTTACGTGAAAGTCACTCACTATACTCAATTATTACTTTCACGATAATTCTTGCATCATATCTCTTATATTATTGATTCAATTATTGTCATAGTATCATCTCAGATAATATGTTATATTATTAAATCAATAATTGAGACGACAAGTTATAAATGATTAATAATTGTTGAAAGATTAAATATGTGTTGGTTAAAAATAAAATGATTTGTGGTAATATTTATTCAATCCTTGATGTATATAAAGAGTCTATTATGAGACGTTTGTGGTAAGTTTGGTTATTTTATGGGGGGGCCCATATGTCATCATCTAAGAGTCTCTTCGTCAATAGTAATTACCTTCGTCAATAGTAGATACTTTCGTCAATAGTAATTACCTTCGTCAATAATAATTACCTTCGTGAATAGTAATTACCTTCATCAATAGTAATTACCTTTGTCAATAGTAACTACCTTTACCAGACGTCAAACCACTTGCCGTTTCATATTACAGGTGTCGAACCAATTGTCGTTTCACATTACAGGCGTCAAACCACTTTTCTTTTCACATCACCAGTTGTCAAGCCACTTGCCTTTTCATATTTCAAGTGCTAAGCTAGAAATCTTCTATAAATAGAGGCCTAATGCTTCATTATTTTTCACGAATTCATTCAAGCTATAGAGAGAGAAAGTATAAAGAGAATAAGAGAGAAAGAAGAACAGTATTCTGTTACTACACTACTATAGTATTCAATCTACTACTAATGTAAGGGGTGTTATTCTTTCTTATTCATGAAGAGAACTGTTGTTATTCCATTGCTTATTATTCTGTTAGAATAACCTGTATACGCGGTTTACCCTATACTTGGTGACATTCTTCTATTATTCTCATTGGAACATCCTCGCCTTGTGTGTTTTACACCTTGACACAGTTCCGTCTTTATTATTATGTTGGAACATCCTGCGTTGCAAATTTTTGCCTCGACACGGTTTCGTTATTATTATCTTGTTGAATAACTTTGTCTATCACGAAGTACCGCATGCATGGTGATTTATTTTGTTATTCCATTCTTTATTATACTCGGTTGGTTAAAGTTTTAACTTCTATACTCCATGAAATTAGTAGAATATCTTTCTTTGCTATTTTGCGCTTCATCCAAAGATCTTTTCATGGAAATATTCTTCCGATCATTCTTGAATTTTACTCTACAAAGATATCATGTTGACAATTTGGACATTATTAGTTCTGGATAAATTAATTCTTGAACTGGTTTTATTGAATTCTTATATCATTGTCATCATCCTCATGTTTATATTATGTTGAAAGTCATCTCGTGGACCTGTAGTGCATAGATGGACTTGGTATGATTATGACCGAGGATTATTCGGTGTAATCATGGTAGTAATGTTACAAATGATGTGGTAAAAGTTATCAACGGCCCGTAGTGCATTGATGAGCAGGTTGTTGGCATGATCATGACCATTAATGAATACACGAATGTCCTTGGGCAGTAGTGCATGGATAATTTGTGGTCGTGATACTAAAGAATATCCTTGGCCGTAGTGCAGGGGTGATCCGATGATGTGGATTATTTATTAAGCTGACTCCCAGCGATAAAAGTCATGAAAAACCTTTTAAATCATAAAAGATAGTAGATTTTATTCTCTACTTGATTCTTTTAATGGATTGCTTGTTCCGCTGCAGTTAAACTTGATTTTGATATATTTTATCAGTTTAACACTGTTGAACGCTAACGATAATTTATTCTGCATTATCTTAGTCATAATATTTCTTACTGGGCTAGTTGAGCTCACCCTTTCTTTCACTTTTTCTCTTGAAATGAGAACATAGCGAGGGACTAGTCGGGGAACGGAGTGACGGTCCGAAGGATAGCATTAGTAGTCCTCACTATTACGTGAAATAGTGTGTTAATAATTGTAATGAGGACTCCTTTTGAGTTTGTACAATCTCTAGTAGACAATAATTGTATTCAAACTCACAGTTATGTTTTGTCGTATTGTACACGACAGTTGTATTAGTTAGTTGTATTTGAATTTTGTACCATGTATCTAACGACCCAAGATGGGTGATGTATACCCAATTTTGGGGGCGTCACATTAGATGTCTATAAAGACATTATAAAGGATAATAAGATAAAGTAAGGTCTTAGAATAAATTTGACCATGAGATTGAGTATTGATTTTATTTATTATCAATCTCACATACAAAGAATAGGTTGTGCAAGGATATTAAAGTATTAAGCGTCTTGGTAAGACGCCGATAAAAGGCAAGTCTTTCAGTTCCTTTTTGCTATGTGAACTTGATGATGATCTCGCTTAAAATTTTAGTGTATGATGTATTATATATGTCAAAAGTATGAAATGTGAAAGTCAATCTATGACTATGATGATTGAACTATGAATGTTGATTGAGTAAGGAACTCAATCTTTATAGTTGTTATGTGAACTATAACATGTATGCTATGTTTGTTTATGATTATTCTTGTATGTAGCATGTTATTATGTGCTACGTGATGCATGAAAATCGTTAAATTTTCTTTGAAATGTCGAGCTCATTCTTACAAATAACCATTTTTGCAGATTCAAGAATTGAAGGTAACGCTATGTGCTACTTGATTGTTATGGATCAAAAGTGATATATGAAGATTTAATATCCTAGCTAAATTGTTATTCTTGTAAACCATGTCTAATGTTTCGAATAATGTATTAATGTTAAATTATAATATTGTTTTGCGAATGTAAACTATTATAGTATTAAAATGATTCTAAGATATTTAGATGTAAATGTTATAGGTTTTGGGAACGAGGATAGTTTGTAATAGAAAATTTTAATTATTCTGCAAATTTCAATGGTTGTATTATCGTTTAATGATGTAAAATTAGAAGTTGAATGTATTATTAACGACCGAAGTCGAGAATTAAATTGTATGAATTTTGGGGTCGTTACACCTTTTGATGCATCACAAACATATTAATCCAAATCCACAGTTGATAAAATTGAATCAAATACCCTAATCAACTAATTCACTATATTCCTATGTGAATTACAATTAAAAAGGATTTAAAGTACAGGTTCCCTATCAGATTACATGCGACGTAAAGGTATATCCCTATCCTAAACACAAATCATGAATTCCAACACCATGCAGAAAACACAATCACATGCTATTATGATCAGATCTAAATCTATAGTTCATCTCTCGAATTCATATAAATTATCATGGTAATGGTTAGCTAGGCAATTAAACAATTATACGCAATCATAATAGACAAACCATATAATCGATCACAGTAATTAACAGAGAAACATACAAAAATAAGCTACGCAATAAGATCTGTTGCAATCTTAAACAATAAATTTAGTTCACTGTTATTGAATTAAAATCAAGAATCTACAATTGAATAGACATTAAAAGACAAGAATAGAAGTAAAGTAAAGAATGGAATCTTCTGTCTGCAAATCTGATGCTCCCCTCTTGCTCCTGCTCTTGATCTTCAATGATATCTAAGTTGCTTTAATCTCCAACAATCCAATATAAACTAGGATTTATGTTATAATCTAATGGATTGTTTTATCTAGTTTATAATCTATCTAATCTCCCATTATTCTATGCCTCACATCATGTATTTATAGGTTATAAGTCCAATATTTAGCTTAGGAGCAAACCCAATCAAATTTAGAGTAAAACAAGTATCAAAATTCATCCCAAAACGCGTCCTAGCTTGACCAGGCCCAAGCCCAATGCCCCAGAGCTGCTCATGGTGCTGGAACTTTGCCCCCTAGCGTCTCGGTGCTGGAAATAGGCTAGGAATGGGCTCCCCGACGCTGGCCTCTTTTCTGAAAAATTTTCTACTCTGACGTCCTTTGGGAAAATAGCCATTACTTCTTCGTCCAAACTTTGATTTTGATGATTCAAGTTGTTCCGGAAAGAGGAGACGTAGATCTACAACTTTAGTTTTTTGTGTGTTTTGAAAGAAGGTCCGGAGCAATGTTGAAATTGGCCCTGCAGTGGCTGCTGTGTAAATGGTAAGCCAAAAATGCGAATCTAGCAAACCCAAATGTCGATCCAAGTAACTTTTATCTCAATTCCTACAAAACAATGTAAAACATGCATGAATAGACACAAACACTTTAAAATATCCAAAAGATTAAGCTCAAACACACTCAATTCATGGGTATAAAACTCCCTCACCAAGTACCCCCAAACTTAAACATTTGCTTGTCGTCAAGCAAAAACACAATTTAGAAAAATTCATCATCTAACAATGATCCACCCAAACAATGAATCAATATGAATTCGTACAATGGCCTCAAAGGTTACAACAAATAATAACCCACAGAAAATTTCAAAACAATGTCATGTCTAAAATTTCACCAACTTTCATTAGCTTCATATCTACTCATGATCTTTTAAGTGCGTGTGTGCATCCATATGTTCAAACTAGTCATGATTTAGCTAAGATCAACCACACTCATAAAAGATTTTTAAAACACCTTTCAAAACTTCTTATCACATCTATCACAGCTAAAATAGACAAAGCACAATTTTTTTTCTTGAGGATCAACCGGATATTCAAACTTTTAACCACATATGAACTCTTCCCAAGTATTTCAAACATACATTTTTTCTTTTCTCTATTTAGTGAGTGCGTTTTACGCTCCATCTCGTCCCACCACATGCTTTAATTATTCAACTCGGGAAGGTTCTAATATTTATTTTTCAAAAATACGCCAAGATTTCCCCCAAACTTATGTGAGTGCCTAATTTTCACTTCGAATGATGCTCAAATAAGATTTCTCAAGTTGTAATGGTATCTTTCATAAGAATTTAGCCAAAAAATGTCAATCCCAACAGGCGAAACAAAAGGATGTGTAAATTTTTTTTAAAAATTTCGCAAGTAATGTGAAAACCAACTAATGAGTTAAAATATAGACTAAGCAAGCTCATTAATTCTCCAAGAGTTAACAGTACCAACCACCCACTTATCATTGGCCAAAATTAAATTCCATCAAAACATTGCCCAAGTAAATACTAAACATGATAAATACCCCCAAACTTAAAATAGACATTGTCCTCAATGGCTAAGATAGGAAAAATTAAAAGAGAGGACTTCCTTGACATATAGCAATTAATCTCCTTGTCTGTGAAGTCTGAAGAATAGGTTAGGCACATTGGAATAAATCGGGCACCACACTTGAGTTGGACTTAACTAACATGTGAACACAAATGAATCAAGCTTATTAAATCCTAAAAAAATATGAAAAAAATCTATCAACTAATATGTAACCTAATAAAAACTAAAAATAAAAATTAAACTTGGGTTGCCTCCCAATAAGCGCTTGTTTTATAGTTTCAGCTTGACTTCTTCAATTCTCTATCCAATTCCCCTACGAAAATTGAGGAACCCTCAATCCATCAGAAGCAATGTCTCTTTTGGGAGGTTCCCATTAGTAATGGCCATTAAATCTAAGTCACCTAACATGATCTTTTCAGATACGATCCCTTTTAAGTACGACAAACCACTAGTTACTTTCGCCAATATGTTTGTGATTAATTTATGGCATGGAAGCTTGTCAAACACAACATGGTCTTCTTCTATCTTCCCTTTCTCATCCCACCATGGCTCTAAAGTTGTCCTAGCTCTCATATCACATATAGCCTAGCCTTTGACATGACAACTAATTGGACACGGTCTAGAAAAATTGCCCGGATCCTTGAACTTTGGTGGAGAAGATACATGGGACACCATCAAAATTAGCTCATCTTTAGTGGTACTCAAAGTTAGATCTTCGCCGATCTCCTTTTCTTGGTCCCCAAGTGTCTCCTCTCTTTTAACATCTATATCATTTGGCACATCCGGTTGCAGATTTGGTTCGGGCTCATCATCAGTCTCGAAATCCATGTCATAGGGCCAAGTGTATTGAGGACAAATGTTTGAGGCATTGAATATGTGTTCCGCAAAAATTTGACACGATGTTTCTTGACTAATCCTCCTCTCCTCACTTTAAGATATGAACTTGGACAAAATTTCCTCCAAATTTAGATTTTCTTCCTATTGTAGTGGTGGTGAACACGAGAACTCTGGTGAGTATGTTGAATTTGGAACATAAAATTGATCTTAATACGTATAGCTCCATGAAAAATCCGGGTGATACCCCCAATCTTGATAATAGTTGTTGGGATAGACGTAATTATTGGGGTAATCACCACAATACGGTACTGGCTCGAAACTGGTGGTGCATTGATGACTCAGATGATTTCCAGCACCATAATCACAAGTAACAGCCACACTTTGATGACGTTGTACTGCAAAAGCGTCCAACCTCCTCGAAAGTGTCTCAATCTGTGCTGACAATGCAGAAAGTGTCGCTAGTCCATCAATCTCCGCTCCCCTTGGCTGAGTCATTCTAGTATACCGCCATTGATAATTAAATTCCGCAATGGTACCTGAAAATAAAGAAAAATAATATAAAGAGATTTAAATAAAAAATTAAATAAATAAGAATCGTTTAAATTAAAACTAATTTGATTAAATTTAATATTGGCAAAATTATTAAATTAATTCCCTGGGAACGGTGCCAAAAACTTGTTGATCGATTTCATAATCAATATATGCGTGCAAGTATACACGGTCAACAAGTAATAAAATGATAAGTAAAGTATCGTTTCCACGAGGAATTATTTAATAAAATCACCAAGTATTAGTTCATAACCAAACTAATTTTATTTAAACAATCAATTTAGGGTTTTGAATTAAATTATTTAATTAAACTAATTCAAATTACCACTAGTTAAAAATCATATTATGGAGATTTAAGATTACAATTTCACTTATTGCTTCAATTATATTAAAATACTTCTTATTAATTATGCTCACTATCCTGGAAATCAGGAACTTATTAATATTTATAACCACTGTGAGAGCCCCAAATCCGGGTCCCAAATCACCGCGGATCTGGTACAATCATTCTATCACTATTGCGAAAGATATAAACATAAATTGTTTATACAATAAACTTTACACAATATTCCCCAAGGTCGAGTAACCTTAACCTATACACAATTCATAAATTATCTAACATATAATGATATTATCATAAATAACTGTTACAATTAAGCTGCACATAAAATCCCAAGCTGAACTTGGCTTATCATTTCCTATATCCGAACGTATTCGCCTTGTTTGCAATAATTATCATGATATAACAAGGGTGAGAAATAAGTTTGCCCAACAAGTTTAAGTTCAATAAATTAAGGATATATCATGATTGAAAGAATTGAACAATAAGCTGGTTAAAGTTCTACAATATAATTGTGAACTAGCATGAACAAATTTTACATAGCTGCACGAACATTGAACATGGACATATATATATATATATATATATATATATATATATATATATATATATATATCTGGACCGAATGGTAATGAAGGTGATCAGCCTTTCATACATGATGAATACATGTAATATGCACAGAGTGCGATTTAATAATTCTTAGACATGACAATCAGAAATGATTAACCACAAGTATAATTGAATAATACAACTCGAGGTCGAGTTAAGAAAGACTTGCCTGTTCCGTTGATTATCGTTACACAATTTAATAAGCTTTGTCTGAAGACCTAATATATAAATAATATTTATTGCTAAATTAGAATAATGTCATCACAATATTTAAAATAACATAAACACATTATCACATAACCCTATCAATTTATAACACACATAAAACCTATCCTCAAATCAAACTTTGACAGTCTGAGTCGAGTTCGGTACAATTCTAACATCCCGATGGTCTAGTCGGATAATTATTGAGTTTAAGTTCAATTAAACTCTGCCTAAACACTTAACAATTATCTTAGCTAATTATATTATCAGTCAAAATAATTTTCCAAGTCTCATAATAATTTTTACATAATAATTATCATTTATCATGAATTTTCAATCATTAATATCATATTTATATGATTTTAATACCACATAATTCCTTTATCATTAATATTTATTTAATACTAAATATTAATGAAATGCATGTCATAATATTATAATATGTTTATAATATATCAAAGTATTTTTAATACCTTAAAATCATATTTATATGATTTTTAAACCTTTAAATCCACTATTCGATAATTGCTATTAATATTAAAATATTAATATTTTCATGAAAAAATATCAAAAATATATTTTATAACTTAAAATATTTTATAATACTTAAATCATTTTTATATGATTTTTAAATCATTAATTGATTTTCCATATTTTTTAATTCATTTATTAAATAAATTAATTACCATTAATATTAATTAATTAATGAAATTCCTCACAAAATATAAAAAGTCACTAAAAATAACTTAAAATATTTTCTTATACCATAATATAATTTTTCATGATTTTTATGTATTAAAATCATTATTTAATATTATAATTAAATAAATTAAATACCATTATTATTTTAAAAATATTAAATATTTATGAAATATATTCAGAATAATTAAAAACTAATTTTCAGACTTTAAAATAATTTTTAGGAATTTATTTTGTAATTTTAATAATTAAAAACCATTTTTATCTATTTAATAAATAAAATAATTATTTTTTAATTAAATTGTCGCTAAAGGGCCCTATAGCGACGAAACTGTCGCTATAGGTGTTCTTGAGTTGTTCTTGAGACTGCTTAGAAACCCATGTCAGTCGCTAAGGTACCTAGTGTGACCGGTTTTAAATTAGTGTTCTTGTCGATTTCTGGGCAATTTATGGTGTTAGGATTGTAGTACTGATGTAATACTACAACCACAAACTAATTTCATGGCCATACAACAACATATAAGCAAGATCTTAGCCTCCAAAATACTTGTCAGAGGCTGTTCTTAAAATTCTGGGTTTTCCAGAATCGAGGTACCTACTTTGAGCCCTTAAATCTTAGCTTTCTTGACTCGGTTTGTGTGATCTAGAGGTTCATACATGTGGTGGAGAATTCAGGCTACAAGTCTATATCATCAGAGCATAAAAACAACATCACATATGACATATAATGGCTGGTCAAACCTTGTCAGGACGTCTGTTCTTCACGATTTCTGGGTTTTCCAGATTTCATTCCAGGTTGGTGGTCAACTCACGTTTGACCTTAATTATCTTCGATTCTATATACTTTCTGGGTGATCTAAAAGCTTGATGTTGAAGTCCTTATACCAGACTACAAGTGGATTACACAAACATGGCCAAATCACTTGTCAGAAGCAAGATCCAAGGCCTTGAAAAGCTTGTCAGACTCAAACTGGGTTTCTGAGTTTTCTAGAAACTGTTTGGTCATGGTCAGTCAATGCAGTTTGACTGCTTATAACTTTCAATCCACACATGATTTGTGCTTGATTCAAGTTCCAGATTCAAGACCTTATAACATACAACAAGTACAAACCTTTAAAACACTAAAAACATTAACAAAGACAGATCTAGGAGACTTGACATTTGACTGTCAGATACCATTTACAAAATTTTCCAGATTTATGAAATCTTTAATTTCGAGCACTTTGATATTATGGATCTGGGATCTAACAACCCAGATCACTAAATGACATCTTATTACACAACTTTAAACAACCCATTACAACATATAACATGATATCATAATATTTCTAAAATTTTAGGGTTTATACCTTTCTAGCTTTGATTCATGATTTCTGTCCATGGATCCTGTTATTGGAAAGCTAATACATGATATTGGCTTAGTTTATCACTCCTTCTCACTCTAAGTTCTGAATTTTTAGAGAGAGAATGGATTTGGCAAGTATGCTAAGTAAAGTTAGATTTTCTTTACTTTAAATCTTTTATCTCTTTGATCCATTGAATCTAGTTGCTAGGTGGCATTGTATTGGTTGATCTTGGAAGATATTAGACACATGGTATATCTTAAGTTGGTCAACAACCAAATATCTTGGCAAGATTTGCAAGCAACATAATAAATAATGCACAAAGGGTACTTTAGTCATTTGATTTCTAATTTAATGGCATACTTGTCAATTGTCCAAACCCTTAGGGTTTAGGGTTTAACCATTTAGGTTTTAAAAATAAATTCTAGGATTTCCAAATTAGATTTCCAAAAATAAATAAATTAATATTTCTATATTATAATTAGAATTCTCTAATTATATTAAAATTTACTAATCATAATTCAAGCTTGCTAATTAGGATTATTAATTCCTAATAAAAATTAAAATTACCTAATTACCAATTAGGGTTTCAAATGTACAAATTAAGCTTTCTAATAATTAGGGTTTTCCCAAAATGGGCATTAGGGTTTATAACCCAAGAATTATGGTTTTCTAAATATTTAATTAGGTCTATACCTAATTATATTTATAATTCCAAATACTTAAATCCTTAAATTAAGCCTTTGAATTCTCAAATTAAAGTTTCATATTCCGAATTAGGGTTTCTTATAAACCGTATGTAAGACCCCGAATTTTATGAAATGAAAGTATTCAATTTTTTTATAATTATTATTTTATTTCGTAAATGGTTAAATTGATAAAAGTTTAAAGTTAAGGGTGATATGTGAATTTTTTTTCAAAGTAAGCAAGTTGTTATAAAATATTCGTTGTGTCGGGGAATATTCGATTGGTCGGGGGATATTCGTACGACGGTACAATCATTGGTGGACCCCACAACAGAAGTATTGTCATATTAAGAAAACCACAAAATTATCTTTTTATAAAAATAACGGTGAAAGTGTTACCGTTAAAACTGTTGAACTACTCGGTAGTAAAAGTACAGTAATACGCGTGGTTGAATAGTAGCACACGGTATTGATTATTGATGCTTACGTGTGAAGTCACTCAGTTATACTCAATTATTGCTACAGTAATTGTTACATCATATATCTCATATTATTGATTTAATTATTGTTACAGTATCATCTGCATAATATGATATATTATTAAATCAATAATTGAGACGACAAAGTTATTCATATTATTATTTACAATATTGACAATGTCTAGAAGTTACATCGAGGAGAGGTTTAGTCACCTAATTGCGCACTTTGATAAGGAGAAATCCTTATCAAAAGCCCCTCTTTCACAGGAACGACTTCGGTTGTTAAATATTATGAATTATAATATTAATGATGAATAAGTTCGTGTTGATTAAAGATGAATTTTATAGTTCCATTGTGTTGGAATTATTTGTATTAGTGGAAATCGACATTTGTTTCGATAATAATTAATGTCTGGAGGTTATATTGTCCAATCAGGTATTCGGGGCACTTTTCATGTCGGAGTACTATTCATGAGTTACTATTCACGAGTTACTATTCACGGGGTAATATTCACTCGTAAAATATATTTCTTTTTCGGTCCAAATCATTTTTGGGTACAATATTATTCCATGAGGAGATGTGTTAATTTTTCAGACCGTTGGTTGAAGATATAATAGTAAATCAATATGGACTGCTGATGGAAAGTTATAATAGTAAATCAATATGAATCGCTGGTTTAAAGTTTTAAAAGTAAATCAGTATGGACCGTTGCTTTAAGTTTTAATAGTAAACCAATATGGATCGTCCGTTTAAAAGTAAATCAATCTGGACCGTTCATGAATTAGTTACTATTCAGTCCATTCTCCTATAAATAGAAGCTCATTTCTTCATTATTTCTTACGAATTCATTGAAACTCTAGAGAGAGAACTATAGAGAGAAAGAAGAAAAGTATTCTCGCTACTTCACTACTCCAATATCCAGCTTTTCTAAGGTAAGAGATATTATTTGTTGTACTCGTAAGGGATATTATTTCTTTCAGATTCATGAAGAGAACTTCATTATTCCATTCTTTATTATTATGTTGGAATAACTTTGTTTATCTGAGTCACCGCATACATGGTGAAATTCTTCATTATTCCCTTCTTTATTATTCTCATTGGAATAACCTATCATGCGATCTATCGCATGCACGGTGAATTCTGTTGTTATTCCATTCTTATTATTCTGTTGGAATAACTTTTTTTATCTGAAGTACCGCATATATGGTGGTGAAATTCTTCTAATATTCTCATTCTTTATTATTCGCCGAATATCCTCGTCTCGTGAGTTTACGCCTTTGACCTGGTTCCATTATTTATTATTACGTTTAATATCACATGTATGTACGTTTTACGCCGCATACATGGTTCCATTATTTATTATTCGTCGTCCGAAATATCATGTATGCATGCGTTTATGCCGGACTGGTTCCATTATTTATTATTTTGTTGAGAATAACTTTTACATGCATGCGATTCTATCGCATGCATGGTGAATTCTTTTGTTATTCCAATCTTTATTATTCTGTTGGAATAACCTGTCTATATGGATTATCACATGCATAGTGAATGATCCTTTGTATTCATTCCTTATTAAATTGTGGAAATGATCTGTTTATGTGGATTATGATGAAAGTCATAATAAAAGCATTGGACTGATGAAAATCATGGGTATATGTAGTATTAGTAAGTTTTATGATGAGTTATGTTGGTTATTATGTGAAAACATGAAAGTTTCTTAGAAATCACAAAGGGTTGAAAATTAGATTTTGGTGAAAATGAAACATAAAATTCAATTGACCATATCTCTTATTATATTTCGAATTTTGGAGTGTGGTTAAGTTCTAGACTTAGATCTATGAGTTTTCTAATGTATCCAAGTGGAATCATTGGAAAAGGTATTGTAGATTTTCGTGTGGACTGATTTTAGTAAAGGAGTCAAAAACTGCAAATTACCAAAAGACTACTGCCCAGAGGTTTAAAAGGGCATTTTCGGCTACTTAGCTTGTGAAATAAATTCCGGCCTTTTGGGACTTGAAAATATATGGTATAAAGTACCTCCTGTCCAAAAATGAGCTCATTCCGACTTAAAATGAACAAGTTATGACTATTTCAATATTTACGTTTTTCCGACGAAAAACGCTATAACCGGAGTTCTATAACTCCGATGACCATGAAATTTAAACTGGAAGCTCACATTAACATGTGTAAGATCCTGCCAAGATTTGGGAATTTCTGGAGTTAAACTTGAGGTAGCTAATTTCTTAAGGAATTAATTAGAAATTGAATTTTGAAAATACTTAAGGGAGTTGAAAAATTATAAAAAAAATACTTGTTGTGTATGAAATATATGTATATATGTTTGGGCAAAGGATAGAAAAATAACAAGTTGATTTGGTAATTTTTCATGAAAATGGTTTAGTTACGAACATATGAGTTAAATATGTTATGTAAAGTAACAAGATTGGAAAATAGGTTTTTATGGCTTGGAAATCCTATATAGGGTATATACAGATTTTTGATAAGGAATTTGATCATTGGTGATGAAATCTTATGAGTATGGCATTTTTGAATGATTAAATGCATTTTTTGTTAAAGTATAAACAATTGAAATAAATTGTTTATAAGTTTAAGAAGTGATTAAAATATTATTATAATGTTAATAATATTAGATTATGAGTTTATTAAGTGATTGATAATATTTGGATAAATTTAAAGTCTTTAATATTTATTCTTGTTTTCGTTTGATTAATGTTTATATCATTGTCATCATTCTCATGCTTATATTGTGATGAAAGTCATATGTGGCTTACGTGCATGGATGGACTAGGTATGATTACGACCAAGAATTATTCGGTATAATCATGACCATAATGTGATGAATGATGTGGTAAAAGTCCTCATTGGTCTGTAGTGCATTGATGGACAGTTGTTGGTATGATTATAACCAGGGATTATTCGGTATAATCATGACCATTGTTGAAAACACGAATATCCTTGGCCTGTAGTGCATGGATAATTCGTGATCATAATACTAAGGAATATCATTGGCTGTAGTGCAGGGATGATTCGATGATGTGAATTATTAATGAGCTGAGTCTCAGCGATAAAAGATTGATTATACACTTTTAATTCGTAAAAAGATAGTAGATATCATGTTCTACTTGACTCTTTTAAAATACTGTTGTATGTCTTTGGCCTGTAGTGCAAAGATGAATTGTTAATGAATATATTGGCCGTAGTGCAAAGATGAATTTAATAGTATGATTATGAGCAGGAATTGTGATTTGGTATAACCATGATTTTTGATGTTTCAGGTGAAGATAGGTGATGAATATTATCTTCGTCCTTGGTGCGAAGAGGAATTTAAAGTCACAATTATGATTATGAGTTATTCATATGACTGTGAACAAGAATTGTTGATTGATGTTACAGGGATAAAACATTATTGGTGGACTTTTAACATAGAGAAGATAATAGACCTGATGGTCTATTTGACTCTTCTAATTGATTGCTCGTTCCGCTGCAAATATGGTTGAAAAGTTTTATCATATACCATATGTTCTAAATCTCAGATTTATTATTGATGAAAGCTATTGATAATTTAATTATCTTTAGTCATGATATTCTTTATTGGGCTAGTTGTGTTCACCCTTTTGCTTCACAATTCCTTTCAGGTAATAAAAGTGTAACTGGGTCGAGCGGGGTATTAAGAGGATTAGAACGACGGTCTATAGCTGTTGAGGTTCTCCCTAAATAGTATGAAAATAATTTTATTGAGAACTTTAGATAAGTGTGTCGTATTGTATGTCATTTGATATTTAATTTTGGTGAATCGAATAGGGTGAGGTGAACCCAACTTTGGAAGGGTGTTTTGTCACTATCATACAAGATGTCTAATGACATACATCCTCATGTTATCATAAGACAGGGTTGTGCACATCCACTTGCTGTGTATATCTACGAGCACTACCTATATGATCTTGGAGTTTATTTGAAATATAATTTTCACTTGGAGACAACGGAGATAATTATATGTCAAGAGAATACTCACCATTGGAAAGAAGATGATAGTAATCTTCTTGTTTTTCTTTGGGGACTTTTGGGTCAACCAAGGATAATTCTGTGGACATATGATATCTATCATAACCTAGACGCATGGCCTCCCATGTACGAAGGTTTCCTTGAGTATTTTCCAGAGATTTTAATTTCTAAAACAATTATTGACTGTACTTTTATGTAAAGTACCATTGTAAGGTTGTGGTCGAGGCACCATGAGAGTTTCATACATTTGTATTAAAACTCACAGCTTATCTGTTGTCGTACTCTACACGACAGTTCAACAGTTGTATAAATGAAGTTTGTATTTGATTTTTATAGTGTGATATCTGGCGACTCAAGATGGGTGATGTATATCTATTTTGGGGGCGTCACACTGTAAGAATTTTATATCTGAACATTGACGTTCTTAATTTAATATTAGGGTTTGCCACTTATATAGGTTATCCGGTCAACCCTTGACCCTTAACAACATACTATACACATATAATACCATATACACAGAACATATTCACTTATATACTTAATCTTGAATAATTTTCCAGAATAATTTTTAAATCCACAAAATTCCTTCTCGAAAATCTCAAACCTATTCACTTATTTTCTGTCTAGGTTTATTATTTAACCTTAATTCAATATTTTAAGATTTTATAAATATTCAAATTCTCGGGTTGTCACATTCACCTTTTCTTCTAAAAATTTAGTCCCCGAAATTTACCTTACACCATGCACCATACACCATTCATACACAGCATCGCATGCTACCCAATACATTCCTCACAAGAGTTAAAATTTTGAAATTGTGCTGAGGAGTTATATAGACTATTGTTTGTCATTTTCGCAAAGGTTTTATGGAAATTCATCCGCAAACCATCATAACTTACAAACATAGTGGGTAATTAGCCCAGTATGCCTTGTACTTATAAAGTACTGCTGCTCTGATCTGTTTCTCGTATCCACTTTGGGCGCATAATTTTTTTTTTCTTACCTCAGTCTTTATCGGATTCCGCACCAAAATAATTTGGTTCGGGAAATTTTTCAAAGAACGCTTAGAATTTTCTTAAACGTTGGTCTAGCCGAATCAAATAGCTTAGACTCATATCAATAATCAACTTCAATCGAAATACGAATGTGTGTAGCCAAAACCCCGTTGGCAAATTAAAATTTTGAAATTAGTTTGAAAATGACGTAATGATGTCGTACTGTATTAACAGCCCATTTGAGGATGCCGTCATCGAGTGACTTTGTCATAACACATCATACAATAGTGGAATAACGATGTTAGATCAAATTCAACACTAAGTATTCCTGCATTTACAACTCCATCAACTATTTATCATCTCGGCACCAGGTTTCATGGTACATAAGTGATAAATAAAAATATATTTGATATTTCAAATCAATATCGTCTAGCTGAAAAAAGTAGCATAGACTATACTTTAAACCGTTCAAAAATCATTACAAATTTGTTTTATTACCTCGACAGGTAACGATGTGTCGGTGGCCAGAAGTCCACTCATACACAATGGTCACCCGAAGTGGAGAATAAAAATTTATTTTCAAAAGCACATAGTGCGTATTTAACTTGATGTCAAAAATTGCGAGTCTAATGTAGCTAGAAGATTTGGAAAACGTAAGTCTCCAGTAATAATAATTGATTAATAATCTATCTATTCATATTATCCTTAATACACATAACTATTCACAGTTCGTCAAACCACACTCATGAGTTCGAGAACTTTCCACAATCATATGAGTTTAAGAACTTGTCCTAGTCAGACCTTTGGCGTCCATTCGTTGAGAGGTTCATAAACATTTCATATAATCATGAGTCACGAACATACCATAAGTATGAGTTTTAAGAACTCGTACTTAACCTTATATTCTCTACCTATACCCTATCTATCTGATATACACATGAGAAAGGAATCACCCTCTTAACATGCATATAGCAAATAGCGCGACACATACATCCTCATAATTATCCTAACTCCTTTCTCTATACGAATTTCATTTAATCCGTATTCATAATCCTTTCCTGAATCTGTACCAATTCATTGTACAACTGACACACAATATTCTTGCCATAAACTTTTCAATCATTTGCTTAATTCTTTTCCCTGCTATCACCTTATCAGATCAAGAGGTGATCTTATCGTATATATTACGATTCATTTCTATGTCTTGATCATTTTGTTTTATGATCTCCTATCACTGTACTTTTAGTCTTTTAGACTCTATCTATTCATCACTACTATTCACTTTTATTATTAGAGTTAGGGAACTCTATATCTTTATAACTCACCGAGATTCATCTTTGAATCTTACCGACCCACTAACTCTATGTGAGTTAGATCTTACCCTATTCACTGCGATTATTAGTCTCAGGTATTCCTACCTAAGGTTCATAACCAACAGCTTTGATACCAACTGTGAGAGCCCCAAATTCGGGTCCCAAATCACCGCGGATCTGGTACAATCATTCTATCATTATTGCGGAAGATATAAACATAAATTATTTATACAATAAATTTTACACAATATTCCCCAAGGTCTAGTAACCTTAACCTATACATAATTCATAAATTATCTAACATATAATGATATTATCATACATAAATGTTACAATTAAGATGCACATAAAATCCCAAGCTGAACTTGGCTTATCCTTTCCTATATCCGAACGTATTCGCCTTATCTGCAATGTTTATCATGATATAACAAGGGTGAGCAATAAGTTTGCCCAACAAGTTTAAGTTTAATAAATTAAGGATATATCATGATTGAAAGAATTGAACAATAAGCTGGCTAAAGTTCTACAATAAAATTGTGAACTAGCATGAACAAATTTTACATAGCTGAACGAACATTGAACATGAACACACACACACACACACACACACACACACACACACACATATATATATATATATATATACGGGTAAGGATCAAGAGCATTCTCCTTAAATAACATTCCTCCTTAAATAGCATTCTTTTATTAAAACTACGTCGTTTTGGAGGGACGTGATGGCATTTTTGTAAATACAATGTCACCGCGTATTTACAAAAGTGCCACCCGTCCCTCCAAAATGACGTAGTGTTAATAAAAGAATGTTATTTAAGGAGGAATGCTATTTAAGGAGAATGCTCTTGATCCTAACCGTATGTATATGTATGTATATATATATATATATACTTGGACCGAATGGTAATGAAGGTGATATGCCTTTCATACCTGATGAATACATGTAATATGCACAAAGTGCGATTTAATAATTCTTAGACATGTCAATCAGAAATGATTAACCACAAGTATAATTGAATAATACAACTCGAGGTCGAGTTAAGAAAGACTTGCATGGTCTGTTGATTATCGTTACTGTAGACGCTCAAAATTTTCTGTACTGCTGTCACTAACATTGCAGAAGGACATATTCGTCTTTTAAGAGGGAACCCTGAAATTCAATCCATATCCATACCAGATACTACCGAAAGTTCAGCATCAACCCCGAAACACACACTGGGAGTAACAATTCCAACCTCGGAAATAACCCCGAGGCGTGCAGATCCAATACCGGAACACACACCGGAATATACCGATTAATCTCGGAGATAACCCCGAGGTATCCAGTCTCAGTCCCAATTAGGGGAATAGCCACCAACCTTGGTGATAACCCCAAGGAATGCAATTCCGGCGATAACCCCGGAAATGCTTGTTTCAAATGCAACCAACTTCAATCTCGACGCCCAAAACGAGATACTCTTTACCAACCCGGATATAACACCGGGAGGACATGCACACCTCAAAGATGACACTGAGGACCTTCAACAAATGCAGCAGTCCAATCTCAGCGAAGCCTTGAGCAACGTCTGCTTTATCAGCCCAAACCGGTGATAACACTGGTAAGGGGCAACATCGTCATCTCGCCAACGCGATGCCACGTCATGTCGTCTCAACATTTCATCACATTTCTAAACAAATGACGTCCCACAAGAATCAAGGATAACCAATCCCGAGTGACTATTGTGCGGCGGATAGAATTTGAAGCTTGAAGACCGGAGGGAATCGTCACATCTTCAATGACTTTGTGAAAACTCTAATCCTATGCCATTGTACAACTCTCGACAAAGGCGGTTCGAAATAGGTCCTTTATACCTCAATCGGATGCCCGGATTGCACTTACTACGAGACGACCCGACCCGAGAAACCCGAGCCCACCCGGGTTACCTCTGGTACACCTGCGACTCAGCCGCAGGTGCATTTGCGGCTCCACCCTCTATAAATAGAGGGCTTGGGGTGGCCATTTTGCAAGAGAAAACGGCGAGGAAGCCCCTCGCCTAATTTGCTCTCAACTCTCACCCCATACAAAGGTACTTTCTCATTTTAAACACATGTGAGCTCATATATAGCTACTTTTGTACCTACAAAAGCCAGTGTTTACCCACTTTAAAGATATAGAAGTCTTCTTTAGCAGTCAACTGTAAGCCTTATCACACACTTTAAAGCCCTTCTCTTCATCTTTGCACACACCTTCTTCACGTTGAGAGTCGTATTACGTGCATTTTCCCTTGACTTCTCGGTCCGTGGTTTTATTTCAGTTTATATATATATATATATATATATTATATATATATATATTTATATTTATATTTATTGACTAACATTATCGAGTTATGTCTCGATTGAGCCTAGACTTGATGCGGAGGCGTTTATTTGCTTATATAATATATATATATATATATATATATATATATATATATATATATATATATATATATGAATAGTGTGTGTCAAACATTATTCGATGAGCCTAGACTTGATTCGAGCATTTATCGCTTTAATATATATATATATACAATTATATATATTATACGTGTGTCGAACTACATTCGATGAGCCTGATTTTTACATCCTGAGCGCTTACTTGCTTATATATATATATATATATATATATATATATATATATGAACTGTTGTCGAACTCTATTCGATGAGCTTTAATTTTACATCCTGAGCGTTTACTTGCTTTTTATATATATATATATATATATATATATATATATATATATATGAACTATTGTCGAACTCATTACGATGAGCCTCGATTTTACATCCTATATGCGTTTATTTCTTATATATATATATATATATATATATATATATATATATATATTTTTAGTCCCACATGGAGTTCCCTTTGTGGTGGTTGATTGCTTTTACTACTTTCTTTACGTTTAAATCTCGCTGAGTTCACTTAATGGCGCTTGATTGCTTTGTATGCGACTTTATTTACATTTTGTCCTACTTTGAGTTTCCTCTATGGTGGTTGATAGCTTTACGACTTTATTTACGTTTTGTTCCACAGAGTTTCCTCCGTAGCGGTTGATAGCTTTTACAACTTTATTTACATTTCGATCCCTCATGGAGGAGCTTTGATTGGTGATCATGCAGTATATATATATATATATATATATATATATATATATATATATATATATATATATATATATATGTATATATATATACAACTTTTTATATATATACCTTCTATCGCTTTCATACAAATTTATGATTATCATATGCTTTAGGAATCATGTGATCACAGATTCACTTTTATTGGATCTAGATTCGATTCCGTGATGGATATTTTCAGCTGTAAGCAGCTTGTAAATTATTCTACGTTGTCCAAATTTCCTCAGATGGTTCTCATACCCACGAGGAAGTCGGCATTATTTTATACATTATTTTCATACGGATGCCTCGCATCTGTAAAATAAAATCAATCAAGCCGAACACTTAATAAAATGAGAGTATAAAAGGTCTCAACTACTATTGAGCATCAGGGTTTGAAAAACCTCGTTTATAAAACATCACTGCCATATCTTTCTAAAACTGAATTTTTTACATAAATTCAAACCCTGTGTATATAGGTGCGAACGAGGCCTCGCACTACTTCCAAATAAACAACACATTGACCCACACACACACATATTCAGATAATAGTTTCTTGAAAAGAGGCGGTCACCGTGGTAACACGGATGTCGGGGGTGCCTAACACCTTCCCTCCACATAACCAAGTCCCCGGACCCTAATGAATCTCGGTTTCACCGACCCGTTTAGTAGTGTCACATCACTGGGTCAATGTGCAAACCTTTTCTCGGTTGTGTTGGTACAACTATTTAAAAAACCAATTGGCGACTCTTAACAGTCCATCGTCGACATTATACATGTCGGACCTTTTTCACTTGTTTTTTCAAACAAATCTCACCTAAAATGAGAACACCAAAGAACAAATAACGGAAAGGGACATCTAAAAATCCCGACGTCGACAGTTACGCAATTTAATAAGCTTTGTCTGAAGACCTAATATATAAATAATATTTATTGCTAAGTTAGAATAAAATCGTCACAATATTTAAAATAACCTAAACACACTAACACATAACCCTATCAATCTATAACACACATAGAACCTATCTCAAGTCAAACTTTGACAATCTGAGTCGAGTTCGGTACAATTCTAACATCTCGACGGTCTAGTCAGATAATTATCGAGTTTAAGTTCAATTAAACTCTGCCTAAACACTTAACAATTATCTTAGCTAATTATATTATCAGTCAAAATAATTTTCCAAGTCTCATAATAATTTTTACATAACAATTATCATTTATCATGAATTTTCAATCATTAATATCGTATTTATATGATTTAAATACCACATAATTCATTTATCATTAATATTTATTTAATACTAAATATTAATGAAATACATGTCATAATATTATAATATATTTATAATATATCAAAGTATTCTTAATACCTCAAAATCATCTTTATATGATTTTTAAACCTTTAAATCCACTATCCGATAAATTGCTATTAATATTAAAATATTAATATTTTTATGACAAAATATCAAAAGTTATATTTTATATTTTATAATACTTAAATAATTTTTATATGATTTTAAATCATTAATTCTATTTTTCCATAATTTATTTAATTCATTTATTAAATAAATTAATTACCATTAATATTAATTAATTAATGAAATTCCTCACAAAATATTAAATGTCACTAAAAATAACTTAAAATATTTTCTTATACCATAATATAATTTTCATGATTTTTCATGTATTAAAATCATTTTATATAATTTATTTAATATTATAATTAAATAAATTAAATACCATTATTATTTTAAAAATATTAAATATTTATGAAATATATTCAGAATAATTAAAAACTAATTTTCAGACTTTAAAATAATTTTTTAGGAATTTATTTTGTAATTTTAATAATTAAAAACCTTTTTTATTTATTTAATAAATAAAATAATTATTTTTCTAATTAAACTGTTGTTAAAGGGCCCTATAGCGACGAAACTGTCTCTATAGGTGTTCTTGAGTTGTTCTTGAGCCTGTTTAGAAACCCATGTCAGTCGCTAAGGTACCTAGTTTGACCGGTTTTAAATTAGTGTTCTTGTTGATTTCTGGGCAATTTATGGTGTTAGGATTGTAGTACTGATGTAATACTACAACCACAAACTAATTTCATGGCCATACAACAACATATAAGCAAGATCTTGGCCTCCAAAATACTTGTCAGAGGCTGTTCTTAAAATTCAGGGTTTTCCAGAATCGAGGTACCTACTTTGAGCCCTTAAATCTTAGCTTTCTAGACTCGGTTTGTGTGATCTAGTGGTTCATACACGTGGTAGAGAATTCAGGCTACAAGTCTATATCATCAGAGCATAAAAACAACATCACATATGACAGATAATGGCTGGTCAAACCTTGTCAGGATGTCTTTTCTTCCTGATTTTTGGGTTTTCCAGATTTTGTTCCAGGCTGGTGGTCAACTCACGTTTGACCTTAATTATCTTCGATTCTATATACTTTCTGGGTGATCTAAAAGCTTGATGTTGTAGTCCTTATACCAGACTACAAGTGGATTACAAAAAAATGGCCAAATCACTTGTCAGAAGCAAGATCTGAGGCCTTGAAAAGCTTGTCAGACTCAAACTAGGTTTCTGAGTTTTCCAGAAACTGTTTGGTCATGGTCAGTCAACGCAGTTTGACTGCTTATAACTTTCAATCCACACATGATCTGGGCTTGATTCAAGTACAAACCTTTAAAACACTAAAAACATTAACAAAGACAGATCTAGGAGACCTGACATTTGACTGTCAGATACCATTTACAAAATTTTCCAGATTTAAGAATTCTTTATTTTTGAGCACTTTGATGTTATGGATCTGGGATCTAACAACCCAGATCACTAAATGACATCTTATTACACAACTTTAAACAACCAATTACAACATATAACATGAGATCATAATATTTCTAAAATTTTAGGGTTTATACCTTTCTAGCTTTGATTCATGATTTCTGTCCTTGGATCCTGTTCTTGGAAAGTTAATACATGATATTGGCTTAGTTTATCACTCCCTCTCACTCTAAGTTCCAAATTTTTATAGAGAGAATGGCTTTGGCAAGTATGCTAAGTAAAGTTAGATTTTCTTTACTTTAAATCTTTTATCTCTTTGATCCATTGAATATAGTTGCTAGGTGGCATTGTATTGGCTGATCTTAGAAGATATTAGACACATGACATATCTTAAGTTGGTCAACAACCCAATATCTTGGCAAGATTTGCAAGCAACATAATAAATAATGCACAAAGGGTACTTTAGTTATTTGATTTTTAATTTTAATGGCATACTTGTCAATTGTCCAAACTGTTAGGGTTTAGGGTTTAACCCTTCATGAAGGGTTAAAGTTAAGAGTGATATGTGAAATTTTTTCAAAATAAGCAAGTTGATATAAAATATTCGTTGTGCTGGGGAATATTCTTTTTGTCGGTAAATATTCGTACGATGGCACCATCATTGGTGGACCCCACAACGGAATAGCTGTCGGAGTTAGAAAATGACATAAATATCTTTTTATAAAAATAACGGGGAAAGTTTTACCGTTAAACTGTTGAACTACCCGGTAGTAAAAGAACAGTAATACACGTGGTTGCATAGTAGCACACGGTATTGATTATTGATGCTTATATGAGAAGTTACTCAGTTATGTTGGGAGAGTGCATATTTTGATTTGATGTTTAAATATAAATGCTCGTGATTATATGTAAAGTCCTTAGAGAAATACGTGTACATGGACTTAGTGATAGATCAAATTTGTTAGGTTGATCTACATCTTAAAGTGAAATAGATAGATTGTAGTGTATCAAGCTGACCAAGATTACAGAAGCCAAGGCAGAATCGTAGAGCATCGAGGATCGTAGTGTGCCTACCTTGAAGGACCTCTTTAGAAATCGTAGAGTGGTCCCAACGTTTTCCGAGCCAACTCAAATATCGTAGTGTACTCTCGGAAACGTAGAGCTTGCAATCCGAAGCAAGTAAAGATTGTAGTGTGCAAGTCTCTTAAGAGAAATCGCAGTGCTCTTGTTGGATATCATCAGACCAAGCACCAAGGTGACAAGACACCACGATTTGAATCATAGAGTATCATCTGCAATATGTTAGAAGCATCAAGCCCTACCTTTTGTTAGGAGACAAATTCTAACAAATGTGGAATGGGTTTTAAAGGTTGAAGTCCTCATAAATCCCAACGGTACAAAAGATATCCTTAGTATACAACGAAAGAAACGTATTGAAGAAGATAAGGAAAGGACAATAGGACAGAGGAAAACACCTTTTCAGGTGTTAGGTGAGAAAGCAGACTGCTGTGTTAGTGGGCCAGAATGAAAACCAGAAGGTCTGCAGAAAAGTCTCCATCAAAGTTCAGAAATGTTAAACACATTTAAAGCTTCAACAAAAGGCTTCAACGGATAGATTTCAAGGAACACATATATACAGAAAATGTGCAGATGACAAAAGCAAGCAAGCATTGAACAAAACGCACAAGAACACTCAACGCTCAACTCTACGATCTAAGAAAAAGAGAAAGCTTGCTCACCTTTCTCGAGTTCTTTTCAACAAGTGCTTAACAAAGAATCGAGTAGCAACAATTAAGAACTCAACAACTACCAATCAACTGAAGTAAGAGTTCCAAGTCAGAAGGACTTGAAGAGTTCTAAGTGAACTGTGAAGAGCCAAGTCTGTTGGACTTGAAGAGTTCAAGAGTGAACTAAGAAGTTCCTAGACTGCTGGTCTAAAAGGAATCTGTGTGATTCATAAAGTGTATAAGACATCCTTAGTGGATTTCCTACCCAAGGAGTAGAAGAGTGGACTAGGAGCTTTAAGTGCTCTGAACCACTTAAAATGACTGTGTCAATTACATTCTTGCTATAACTGCCATATTTGTCATAACTGTTATAACTGCCTCACTCTCATTAACTCACTATCTTAAGGGAGATTAAAACAAATATTAATTCTGCTGAGTTTTAATCATTATCAACTAACAAGTTAAATCAAAAAGAATTTTAAAATATCTATTCAACCCCCCTTCTAGATAACTATTGTGCCTCCGGGAACTAACATGTTATACTCAATTATTCCTACATAGTATCTCATGTTATTTGATTCAATTATTGTCACAATATCATCTGCACAATATTTTATATTACTAAATCAATAATTGAGACGACAAAGTTATTCATATTATTATTTACAATATTGACAATGTCTAGAAAATTCTGTCGAATGATCATGTTGTTAAATATTGTGAGTTATAATATTAATGATGAATAATTGTTAATAGATTAAAAATGTGTTTATTAAAGATAAGTGATTTGTGGTAATTATTTATTCAATTTTTGATATAAATAGAGGGGTTTGTTATGCGGTATTTGTTATAAGTTTGGCTTATTATTCCATGAGGAGATGTGCTAATTTTTCAGACCGTTGGTTGAAGATATAATAGTAAATTAATATGGACCGCTGGTGGAAAGTTATAATAGTAAATCAATATGGATCGCTTGTTTAAAGTTTTAATAGTAAATCAGTATGGACCGTTGCTTAAAGTTTTAATAGTAAATCAATATGGACCGTATGTTTAAAAGTGAATTAATTTGGGTCGTTCATGAATTAGTTACTATTCAGTCTTTTTCCTATAAATAGAAGCTCATTCCTTCATTATTTCTTACGAATTCACTGAAACTCTAGAGAAAGAAACTAAAGAGAGAAAGAAGATGTAAGATCCCAACTTTTATGAATAAAGATTATTTTTTCTAGGAATATATTTTTGAATATTATGGTGTGGATTTGATATAATGTTATTGTTGTGGGTAATATTTACAAATTTTACAAAGTAAGCAAGTGGTTATATAATATTCGATTGGTTGGGGAATATTCGTTTTAACAGGGAATATTCATACGAGGACACAATCATTGGTGGACCCCATAACGGAAGTATTGTCGTATTTAGAAAATGACAGAATTATATTTTTATAAAAATAACGGCAAAAATTTTACCGTTAAACTGTTGAACTACCCGGTGGTAAAATAACTGTAATATGTATGGTTGCATAGTAGCACACGGTATTGATTATTGATGTTTACGTGAGAAGTTACTCAGTTATACTCAATTTTTACTACAGTAATTGCTGCATAATATCTCTCATATTATTGATTCAATTATTGTCACAATATCATCTGCATAATATTTATTATTATTAAATCAATAATTGAGACGATAAAGTTATTCATATTATTATTTGCAATATTTACAATGTCTAGATAGTTATGTCAAGGAGAGGTTTGGTCACCTAATTGCGCGCTAATAGGGAGAAATCCTTATCGGAAAGCCCCCTCTTTCCTAGGAATGATCTGGTTGTTAAATATTGTGAGTTATAATATTAATGATGAATAAGTTCGTGTTGATTAAAGATGAAATTGATATTTCCATTGTGTTGGGATTATTAGTGTTAGTGGAAATCGTCATCTATTCCGATAATAATTGATGTCTGGAGGTTATATTGACCAATCGGGAAATTAATCGGATAAATGAGAAATTAATTGCTATTAATTCACATGCTTATAACTGTTTGTTCACATGTCTGTACTATTGATTCACATGCATGTACTATTACGGGAGGTGGTGCAAGATTGATAATACTTGTATGACTAAATTAAAAATGGAGGTATAGATGAAGGTACTATACTGTAATTATTTTTTTCACATGTATAGAACTATTGATTCATATGATGCACTATTAGGGGAGGTGGTGCAAGTTTGATAATACTTGCAAGACTAAATTAAAAATGAAGGAAAAGATGAAGGTATTATACTGTAATATTTCGAGCCCTAAAACGTGCAATTATCGAAACTATGTTTTCCTATAAATAGAAGCTCATTCTTCTTTCATTCTCACCAATTCACTAAGACTCACAAGAGAAATTATAGAGAGAGAAGCTATAGAGAGAGAAGCTTTAAAGAGAAAGTAGAAGAGAAGTTTGCTACCTCACTATTCCAGTATCTAGTATTCTTCTGAGGTAAAGAATATTATTTTTTCAGTATTCATAAGGAATAATATTTTCTTCCATACTCTGTAGTATGTGAGTAATTTTATTTTGTTTCGTATTCCTGATTATACCCTCATTTTGTTAAAGTATTGCTTCTATACTCCGTCAAATTAGTAGAATATCCTTGAAATTTGCGCTTCATCTAGTATCGTTTCACAAGGATATTTTCTGCACATTCTTGTTAAATTTTAAGCTTTTCATGTCGGAGTACTGTCCATGTGTAGTATTCATTTTTACAGTACTATTCACAAAGTACTATTCACAGGGTATTATTAACGGGGTACTATTCACAAAGTACTATTCACGGGTACTATTCACAAAGTACTATTCACGAGTACTATTCACAAAGTACTATTCACGGGGTACTATTCCCGAAGTACTATTCACAGGATACTATTCACCCGGGGAATTATTCATCACAAAAAATTGATTTCTTTACTGTCCAAATCATTTTTGATACAATATTTTCTTGAATTTTACTCCACAAAGCAGTATCATGTTGACAATTTGGGCATTATTGAATTCTGGATAAATTAAATTATAAATATTTAAAAATTTATCCTTTACTTTCTTTTAATTGAATTCTTATATCAGTGTCATCATCTTCATGCTTATATTGTGATAAAAATCATATGTGGCTTATGTGCATAGATGTACTATTGATTGGTATGATTATGACCATAGATTATTCGGTATAATCATGACCGTAATGTTACAAATGACGTGGTAAAAATCCTCATTAGCCTGTAGTGCATTGATGGACAATTGTAGGTATGATTATGACCAGGAATTATTCGGTATAGTCATAACCATTGATGATTACATGAATATTTTTGGCCCGTAGTGCAGGGATGATTCGATGATGTGGTTTATTTATTAAGTTGAGTCTCAGCGATTAAATTGATGATAAACTTTTTAAATCATAGGAGATAGTAGATATCATGCTCTACTTGACTCTTCTAATGGATTGCTTATTCCGCTGTAGTTAAACTTGATGTTTATTATATTTTATCAGTTTAACACTGTTGAAGGCTAACGATAATTTATTCTGCATTATCTTAGTCATAATATTTCTTACTGGGCTAGTTGAGCTCACCATTTGTTTTCATTGTTCTCTTCAGGAAATGAGACTATAGCTGGGACTAGTTGGGGAACGGAGTGAAACAGTGTGATAATAAATGTAATAAGGACTCCATTTGAGTTTGAATACTGTCTAGAAGATAATATTCATATTAAAACTCTTATCTTCTATTTTGTCGTATTTTACACGAAAATTGTATAATTAAGTTGTATTTGGATTTTTTACCATGTATTTGGCGACTCAGAATGGGTGATGTATACCTATTTTGGGGGCATCACAGTTGGTATCAAAACTTAGGGATATGATCTCTGGTTGAGATGTTAGACAAGAACTAGGAGGGGAGAGACGGGGAATTCCTTCGCTAGTATGACCTGCCTAAGTTTATTTGGTTTTTGTTTGGTCGGTCAAAGTATATGGATAATATGTGATATGTCAATTAACCCTTGTTTTTTGGTAGTATTTGCAAATGGCATCCGAAAATGTTGAGATAAGCAATGAAGCACATGAGACCGTTGAGTCACCAACGATCAATACCTAGGATAATGTGCAACAGGAAGACAATAATCCTCGGGTAAACAATAACACCGATCAAATGATGAACGATGAGATGTTTAAAGGCTTTATGCAATTCATGAAACATCAGGCGAGAGCGGCTCCTGTTCAAAATGCAGGTGGAATTATTGGAAACTCTCAGTCTGTCACCGCTAAACAGTTCAAGGAGCTGGGACCACCGGAGTTTATTGGATAGCCAAAACCACTTAAGGTAGAGACATGGATAAAATAGATCACCAAGATATTTGATATCTTGGGATGCTCCAAGGAGAAAAAGGTTCCATTTGCCACCTTCATGTTGCGAGGAGAGGCAGATTACTGGTGAGAATCTGTAAAGCATACTCAACCTGCAGCACTGAAGATGTCTTGGGAGAAATTCCAAGAACTGTTCAACGACAAGTACTTTCCCGAAAGTATTTGTCACATTAAGGAGGTAGAGTTTATCAAGCTGGAGCAAAATAATATGACCGTGTCACAGTACGAAGCTAAGTTTGCCGAGTTGTCCCGGTTTGCATCCCACTTGGTTGATAATGAGGAGAGAATGACGCGGATGTTTCTAAGAGGTTTGAAACCTGAGATACGTCAATACTTAATTTCTCACAAACTGTGTTTGTATTCAGATGTAGTAAATAGGAAGAAGTTATTGGAGCGCGATAATGAGTTAACCTGTGACAGCCCCAAATCCAGGTCCCAAATCACCGCGGATCTGGTACAATCATTCTATAACTATTGTGGAAGATATAAACATAAATTCTTTATATAGTAAACTTTACATACTTTTCCCCCAAGGTCGAGTAACCTTCACTTAACACACAATTCATAACTTATTTGACTTACAATAACATTAATATACAATACTATTACAAATCTAACTGTACAAATATACAAAAGCAAGATCTATCTTTGACCTTTCCTTGTATCTAACGTATTCGTCTTAATCTGCAATGTTTATCATGATATAGCAAGGGTGAGCAATGAATTTGCCTAGCAAGTATAAGTTCATTTAAGGATATATCATGATTGAAAGATTTTGAATAATAAGCTGGCTATAATTGAACAATATAGTTGTGAATTAGCATGAACAAATTTTATGACTGAACAAACATTTAACATGAACAAATATATCTAGACTGAATGGTAATGAAGGTGATCAGCCTTTCATACCTAATGAACACATGCAATACGCACATAGTGCAATTTAATAATTCTTAGACATGGCAATCAGAAATGATTAACCACAAGTATAATTGAATAATACAACTTGAGGTCGAGTTAAGAAAGACTTACCTGAACCGTTAATTACCGTTACGCAATTTATTAAACTTTGTCTGAAGACCTAATATTAATAATATCGATATACAAATTATAATAATATCATCACAGTATTTAAAATAACCTAAACTCATTATCACATAATCCTATCCGTCTATAACACATATACGACCTATCCTCAAGTCAAACTTTTACAGTCTGAATCGAGTTCGGCACAATTCTGACATCCCGACAGTCTATTCGGATAAAATTTCGAGTTTAACATTCTGTTTCTGAGTTTTGAACAGAAAAGAAAAGAATAGAAAACTTAAATTAGAATAGAAAAGAAAAGAATAGAAAACTTGAAGTTTTCCTTTGTGTTGTTTCTGAGTTTTTAATAGAAAAGAAAATTTAAAATTGGGGACATGAGTTGTAATTTAAAATTTATTATATTAAAAGTTGAGGATAATATGGGAATTATAAAAATATTACTTATTCCAATTTCTTTTTCGTCCAAATCAGGCTAATTTTGGACGGAAAACTTTGGCAGGAAAAGTGGTCAAGTTTTCTATCAATTTCTTTTCTTTTTCGTTTATTAAAAAACTCAGAAACATAGGAATTGGAAAAAAAAAACTTAAATTTTCCGTCCATTTCTTTTCTTTTCTGTCCATTTTAAAACTCAGAAACAGAGCGTAAGTTCAATTAAACTCTGTCTAAACACTTAACCATTATTTAAGATAATTTATTAACAGTAAAAATATTTTTCGTAAGCTAGTCATAATTTTCAGATAATTAATATCATTTAAAATGATTTATCAATCATTAATATTGTATTTAAATAAATTAAATATCACTTAATTCCTTTAGCAATAATATTTATTTAATACCAAATATTAATGAAATCCATGTCATAATATTATAATATATTTATAATATATCAAAGTATTTTTAATACCTTAAAATCATATTTATATGATTTTTAAACAATTAAATTCATTATCCGATAATTGCCATTAATAATAAATATTAATGTTTTTCATGACAAAACATCAAAAGTTATATTTTATAACTTAAAATATTTTTATAACACTTAAATCATTTTTATATGATTTATAAATCATTAATTCTATTTTTCCATAATTTATTTAATATATTTAGTAAATAAATTAATTATCATTAATATTGATTAATTAATGAAATATATTTTCTTATACCATAATATAATTTTTCATGATTTTTCATGTATAAAAATCGATTTTAAATAATTTATTTAATATTTTAATTAAATAAATTAAATATCATTATATTCCAAAAATATTAAATATTTATGAAATATACTCAAAATAATTAAAAACTAATTTTTAAACTTTAAAATAATTTGTAGGAATTTATTTTGTATTTTTAATAATTAAAAACTATTTTTATCTATTTATTAATTAAAATAATTAATTTCAGAAATTATGTGTCGCTAAAGGTATCGTAGGAGACAAAACCGTAGCTAATGGTGTTCTTCAGCAAACCTAGAATGTTCATGTCAGACACCAAGGTGCTCACTTTGACCAGTTCTAATCCTATGTTCCAGTTGATTTCTGGACTTGGAATGGTGATAGAGTTGTAGTACTAATGTAATATTACAACCATAAACCAAATTCATGGCCATCCTACATCAAATCAAGAAGATATAGTGCATCAAAGTCTTGTCAGAGACTGTTCTTCATTTTCTGGGTTACCCAGAAATGAAGAACAGCTCAAGGTGTCACTTTTAAACCTTTGTAACTTTGATTCTGGTCATTAATTCTGTGATCTAAAAGATCACACATGAAGTATACATGCCAAGGTACAATTCTATTACATTACATTAACCTAACAACATCACAGCTGAGAGATCAAGGCCGATCAAAAGCTTGTCAGAAATGTGTTCTTGAGAAATCCGGGTTTTCTAGATTTCTTCATACGCTGGTGGTCAACGCTAGTTTGACCATGATTATATTTCATTCTAGTTATGATCTAAGTGATTTAGTGAATTTAATATGTAGCCTACATATCAGACTACAACAACAAAACAACAACTTGGCTAAAATGCTAACACACAACAAGATCTATGGCTTTGAAAAGCTTGTCAGACGAAATCTGCAAATCTGGCTGCCCAGATTCCAGTTGGTCATGGTCAGTCAACCATGTTTGACTGCTTATAACTTGAGATCTAGACAGGGTATGGATGTGATTCCACTTCCAGTCTACTCTCCTCATGATAGAGAACAAATATATAACTTAAAACACAACAAATCATTAACATACATAGATCTATGGGCCCTGACATATGGCTGTCAAACAACCTTTTTAACTTTTTCCAGATTTTTGAAATCTCTATTTTCGAGCACTTTGATGTTATAGATCTGTGTTCTAGCAACCCAGATCACTAAAAGACACCTTTTATTACAACTTTAAACAATAGATCATAACATTAACACTAATCTTGAAGATCCAACAAGTTTAGGGTTTTTTATACCTTTCTAATGCTTGATCTTGAATCTGATCCTAGTGATCTGATCTTAGGATGCTAACACCTGATCATGGCTTATCTTCTCTCTCTCACTTTAAATTTCGGATTTTGGAGAGAGAATGACTAACGAAAAAATGAGGAGTCAAGTGAGCCTTTTTCTCTCTTTTTAATCTATAATAGTATGATGCAATGAATGTTGCCTGATTTTGCTGTTGAGTTGTGAGATATAAGTCGCATGCTAGGCTTAGGGTGGTTCACCAACTCCTTTTAGGGCAAGATCTACAAGAAACATATTAAAGAAATGAAAAAGGGCACAATGGTAATTTAATTTCTATTTTTAATTCTAAAGTTGTCATTTGATCCAACCCTTAGGATTAAAACCTAAGGTTTCCAAAAATCACTTTTCGGATTTCAAGTTTAGGTTTTTAAAAATCGAAAAATTAATATTTCTAAATTATAATTAGGATTCGATAATTATATTAAGATTTTCTAATCATAAATTCAAGCTTGCTATAATTAGGATTATTATTTCTAAATTAAAATTGTTAATTAAACAATTAGGGTCATAATTGTACATTAGGGTTTATAACCCAAGAATTAGGGTTTTAAAAAGAAAATAATCTTTCTAATTTAGAAATTAGGTTTCTTAATTAGATTAGGGTTTCTTAATTACTTATAACTTGAAAATTAGGATTAATGTTTCCTAATTAACATTAAAATTATTAAATTAACAATTAGGTTTTTCATAATTATAAATTAGGGTTTCTAATCCAAAAATTAGGGTTTTCTAAATCAATTAGGGTTATCCCTAATTAGGTTGTCATTAATAACATTTAAACCTTATACTAGCATTTGTATTCCCAAATTAGGGTTTTCAACTTCTGAATTAGTGTTTCAGATTTTCGAAACTGAAATTAGGGTTTCTGACCCTATCGTTAGGGTTTCTTATCAATCGCTAGGGTTTTCTAACCGAACGTTGACGCTCTGAATATAATATTAGGGTTTGCCACTGATATAACTTATTTGGTCAACCCTTGACCCTTAACCACATACTGTACCCATATAATACCATATACACAGAACTTAATCACATATATATACTTAATCCTGAATAATTCACCATAGAAATTTTAAATTCATAAAATTCCTTCTCGGAAATCTCAAATCCATTCACTTATTTTCTGTCTAGGTTTATTATTTAACCTTAATTCAATATTTTAAAATTTTATAAATATTCAAATTCTCGGGTTGTCACATTCACCCCTTCTTCTAAAAATTTCGTCCCCAAAATTTACCTTACACCCTACACCATACACCATTCACCATTCCTTCTCATCATCACATGTTACCCAATACATTCCTTACAAGAGTAACAATTTTGAAATTGTGTTGAGGAGTTATACAGACTATTGTCTGTCATTTTTGCAAAAGTTTTATGGAAGTTAATCCGCAAGCCGTCATAACTTACGGACATAGTGGGTAATTAGCCTGATATTCCATGTACTTATTAAGTACTGCTGATCGAATCTGTTTCTCGTCTCTGCCATAGGCACAAAAAGTTTAAATCAGTCTTATCGGATTCCGCACCCAAATAATTTGGTTCGGGAAAATTTTCAAAGAATGCTTAGAATTTTCATAAATGTTGGTCTAGCCGAATCAAATAGCTTATACTCATATCAATAATCAACTTCAATCGAATTACGAATGTGTGTAGCCAAACGCCGTTGGCAAATTAAAATTTTAAAATAGTTTGAAAATGACGCCATAATGCCGTACTGTATTAACAGCTCGTTTGAGGATGTCGTCATATAGTGACTTTGTCATAACACATCATACAATAGTGGAACAATGATTTTAGATCAAATTCAACACTAAGTATTCCCGCGTTTACAACTCCATCAACTTTTATCATTTCTGCACCAGGTTACATGGTACATAAGTGATAAATAAAAATATTTTGATATTTCAAATCATTATCGTCTAGCTAAAATAAGTAGCATAGACTATTCTTTAAACCGTTCAAAAATTCATTTCAAATTAGTTTTATTACCTCAACAGGTAACGATTGTGTCAGTGGCCCGAATTCCACTCTAACACAATGGTCACCCGAAGTAGAGAATAAAATTTATTTTCAAAAGCACATAGTGCGTATTTAACTTGATGTAAATTTTTTTTCGAAGTCTAGCATAGCTAGGAGTTTTGAAAAACTTATATCTCAACTAATGATCAATCACTTAATCAGTCTATCTGTTCCTATAATCCTCAATATTCCGTTTACACATAGTGTCAGGAATAAGCATATGAATGATATTCCTATTTACATATGATTTGATTATGATATATATATGAATGAATATGCAAGTATGCTTGCATTAAGAAAAGTTGTAAAGTCCTTTGATAGATAATAGAAACATATGTACAAGGACTTAGAATGAATTGATCAAATGTGTTAGGTTAATCCTACATAAGAAAAATAGCTTTGTAAAGTTCTAAAAAAGAAATGATGTACAAGGACTATAAACATAGAAAGATCAAACATGTTAGGTTGATCTTATGATGTAATAGATAGGCTTGTCTGATCGTCGAGCACTGCACCAAAAATCGTAGTCTGCTAGGAGAGTCAACAAAAACTCGAGAGCTATCGAGGCAGAATTGTAGTCTGCAAGATAGTAGATCTCGGAGTTTGTAGACTGCCAAGAAAGACGAGGAAGGATCGTAGTGTGTCGAGGAGAACTTCCTCAGAGCCGTAGTCTGCTGAGGAAGTCATGTTCAGAATCATAGAGACAACCTGCCTACGAGCCGACCAAGCATCTTCTGAAGCCAAGTCAAGAATCGTAGACTACACTCAGAGTCGTAGAGTCTATTGATCATATCAAAGGCAGAGGTCGTAGTCGAGCAAGATCAGATGAAGACAACAAGCACAATGACAGAAATCGTCGAGTGTCAAGATCTGATCTCGAAGTCGTAGTGTCTGCATAGCCAAAGCTAAATCGTAGAGTGCAGAACTAAGACCTCAACATATGTGCTCACAATGCTATGGCAGAATCGTAGAGCAAATACGATTCTCAACAAATGAGCACTCCCAGAAAATCCAAAGGAATGAAGCCTCTAGTTGGCACTGCAAAGATATATCCCACATAAAGGAAACCAGAGAGCACTCAACGAATGGCATGCAAGCTAACAGAAGACCTAAGCACCAACCTAATCAGCATCCAGATTGAGTTGTGAAGCCATTCGAGATGAAGTCGTCCACAAGTTGATCACAAGAAGACTTCAGTAACTGACTAAGGAAAGTTAGCAAGTGCAGTAGCTATCAAGTGGTAAGATGACAACGATCTTAGAAGTAACCAGGATCGTAGTGTTTGCCAAGAAAAGAAAGAACTGATGGAGTGTACACAGAGATACTGGTCAGCTTCTGAAGAACAAGGCTAAAGTGATTAAGCATTGGGTCAGTCCATTGATGATTAGTGAACGGGAGATCACAAGGAGAAAGTGAGCTAGACACGCCACAAATTTGAAGTGTCTTGCTAGTCAGAAGGGACCAGAACAAAGAAGTCAAGCCATTAGCATCTAAGAGCTATCGAGGCAAACAGAAGTGTTGAAGCATTGCATAAGAGAAGGAAGAGGTGTTATATATTGAAGATGAAATCAACACTCCTCAAGATCGTAGTGTTGTCTCTACCAGTCAATAAGACACTACGATCAGGTCCATGAAGACATGCATCAGAATCGTAGAGTTCGAACAGTTAAAGATTGAAGCATTTTCAACGGTTCAATATAAAGACTGATATTCGGACAAGAGCTTATTGAGAGCATCGATGCAAAAGGACAACCTCTGATCGAGAAATCAGGAGGGTGAAATAAAGTCTTCGACCTGTTCGAGGCATAAAAGTGACATCTCTGATAGGGTAAGTGAAACAGTAGACTGCAGTGTCAGAAAGTTATGACATGTCATATCTACAGTCTACACAAAATAACTCGAGATTTGCGAAGCAAATCTAAAAGCTTTCAACGGCTACTTTCCAACGGGAAGATTGGGAAGTGGTATAAATCAACAGAGCTTCAAAGATCAAGAGTTGCTGATGATTGCAATGTTGCAGAATCGTTGAGTGAGTAGAATGCTAATGTTGACTCTACGAGTTCCACCTGAGCTTAAATAGAACAAGTCTCAGTGACAGTGAGACCACGAAGGTGGAAGTGAAGCAGCTTTGAAGAAGGACTTAAATAGACCAAGGCTTCACTCAACAAAGACAAGAATACCACTTGAATTGGCATCTAAGCTAAGAGCCGAGAAGGACGAGAAGATAGCATTCAGAAGATTGACAAAGCATAAGTCAGATTCTAAGAGCCACTCTATGATTCACCATGAACCCAAAGCTGAAGCAGTGTAAGTGTTGAACCATGTCTGCCACAATGTTAAGAAGGGTTCAGGAAATGGTGATGGTGCACAACTGACACTACATGAAGATGAGTAGAACATAAGAAGATCAGCTGCACCAAAGATGATGTAGTCCAGTCTCGAAGCAGAATGCAAAGAGGACCACACAAAGATAATAAGTACAAAAGATGATCAAGCTTAAAGAAATCTTAGCAACTCAGCACCAATAACAAAAACTACAACAACAAGAAGAAGCTAGGGCCTAAGGGGTCCTTGTCCGGAGGGACTAAATGAATTTCCAATCCTGCTGGGCTTGAAGAGTTCCTAGGGAACTAGATAAGTTCCGAGGCTGCTGGTCTTGAAGAGTTCTTAGTGAACTAAAGTCCCAAGGCTGCTGGCCTTGAAGGAATCTTAGTGATTCAGGGTGCTGCCCTTCCTTAGTGGAAATCCTGCTAGTTGAAAGCAGAAGAGTGGATTAGGAGCTTGTATCTCTAAACCACTTAAAATCTCTTGTGTCTTTTACCTTATGTCATTTACATTATGTATATTAACTGCTATAACTGCTATGTATGTTTTAACTGCTTACAACCGAACTAACTCTAAGAACAATGTATGTATGATTATTAACATATCAATAAAGGGGATCTTCTACTTATTCCGTTGTGCTTGAAAAGATTCTTATGTTTGTTATATGCTAAAACATTAGCTATACAATATAAAACAGAAAAGAATTTGAAATTAAAAAGGATCTATTCAACCCCCCCTTCTAGATCTATATTGTGCCTACTAGGAACTAACAATTGGTATCAGAGCAGGTTCTCACGCTATATTCAAAAGCTAATCGCTTTGAGTCTGATTCTAGGCATAAACATTGTTCTAAACTTGGTTTAGTAGTAAGTTACTTATTATATGCAGATGAGATCACACATTGGAAATATTGTGAACAGGTAAATGTGTATATACACCAGAAGCTGATCAGATTGGTCCATGTTCTTGATTGCCATATCAACAAGACCAATCCCTGCCCACAATCAATCTTGTAGTTTGAAGACCAAGCTAGAAAGCTCAAAATACATCAACAGAAAAGAATCAAACATCCTCCAGCCTGAAAAGATGAAAAGGCCATACATGCTAAGAAATTTTTATCCAGAGAAGAAAGAAGAACTTCTCAAATATGAATCTGACCAACCGGTAGCTGGATGTAAACCTTGTGAACTCAAGGATGTCAAAGAACTAAAGATGCTAAGATTTTCTTAGCATGCATCTTCAAAACCACAGCTGATTGATTGAAGGTCAAGAGGAGCAACAAGTTGTCAGGAGCAAATGAGAAATTATGCACATCAATGCCTAACCTCAGTATGTCTAAGTTTAATGACTGTTAAGAAACTGACAGTAGAAAGGTACGATTCCTCACTAATATAATTGCATACATCATGTTACAACTCCTTATGCACTATTACAGCATCCTGTTAAGAAATCATAATCTACCTAAAAAGATGAAGAGAGAAAGTACATTGAGATTGGAAACTCAAAATGCTTACAAACCATCTCTCCATCCTAGTTTTTGGTTGAAGATGACATCTTGAAAGAAATCTGAAATAGGTCATAAGCATGTCAAAGGTTAAATCAATTTTATGTGGAGTAATCTTTGCTGATGGGTTAGTATGTATGTACAAACCTATGTTCTAAGTGTTTGATAACCCACATAGTATGATCAGTTCTACAAGAGTATCTTGATGATTTGTAGAAACTGATCACCTCCATGAATCAATTAGATACACGTAAATCATAGAGTTGATTCTCACTCTGTGAACACTTAAACCTTGTAAACATAACCCAACAAATGATGAAACCATCAAAGAAAAAGGGTGTGTAATTAAAATGATGAATCTTACACACACTCACTTTCATGTATCTCAAAATGTATTATCTAAAACTAGTTACATGCATGAATATGACTGTTGGTGATAAATGTGATGGTTATCCAAATACATGAGGAACATGAGTTTAGAAAACTAACCTAGTAGGACCCATTTAATTATGGGTACCAAATATAGAAATGTATCTAACCTGCAGGTACTTGGTCTATCTGACCACCCTAAGGAATGCTGAAGCAGAAGACTTCGGTCAAGAAGATTCAACCAGCAGAAGGCTTAAGACTGTTCAGAAATGATTCTAATAAAACTCCTATATGTCAAAGCCTGTCCTTGAAGACCTGCTGAGCTAATTCAAATGAAGCTCACTTGGCTACTGAGTTATATGGAAGCAGGCCAATCAACCAAAGATGGAAATGGCCTTATATGCTCAAATATTCAAAGCATGTTATCTGAAGAGAATCCTCAAGAAAGTTCACGACAGAGGATCAACGAGCATCAAACATGAGGAACTCATTACGGGAGCAGAACTCAACGAGCACGTGCTAACAAAGGAGACTACATTCGTAGTACTAACAAATGATCGTAGAATGATCAGTCCTGGAGATATCCATGTCTACAATGAAAACAAATTTATGCATCGGTGGTGATCCAATCGAGAAAAAGAAAGCAGCAAGGATGTCTCCTAACGCACATGAAGAAAGAGAAATCACACCTCACTGAGAAGATAATATGAACATGGGGAAGTAATGATCTGTTAAGAAACAACAGCACTGAGTTATACTATGAAGCTGTGTACCAGCTGTAGAGTCCCAAAACTTTGTGGCTGATGAACCAAATGAAGAACCATAGTCAGTAGGAGCGTCTCAAAACGTACTATTGATAATCTTTCAGCCACCCAACCCAAAATCGGGGAGTGCCTACGATCAAACATCTGATAATAGTGTAAGAACAAGAGGACACCACGATTATAGCAAATGCAATTGCCTAAAGTTAGTAGAGGTCCTCCCCAGCAGTAAAAGATCAAATGAGATATCAGTGCATGTGACGCCCCCAAAATAGGTATACATCACCTATTGTGAGTCGCCAAATACATGGTACATAATACAAATACAATCTTAAATATACAGCATATGCTGTGAGTTTTAATACAAATATTGTCTTCTAGACAGTATTCAAATTCAAAATAAGTCCTTAATACATTTATTATCACACTATTTTATAGAATAGTGAGGACTACTAATACTATCATTTGGACCGTCACTCCGTTCCCCGACTAGTCCCTGCTACGTTCTCTTTTCCTGAAGAGAACAATGAAAGCAAAAGGGTGAGCTCAACTAGCCCAATAAAAAATATTATGACTAAGATAATGCATAATAAATTATCCTTAGCCTTCAATAGTGTTAAACTGATACAATAAAACAAACATCAAGTTTAACTGCAGTGGAACAAGCAATCCATTAAAAGAGTTAAGTAGAGAATAAAATCTACTATCTTCTATGATTTAAAAGGTTTTTCATCATTTTTATCGCTAAGACTCAGCTTAATAAATAATCCATATCATCCCTACACTACGTCTAATGATATTCATTAGTATCACAACCACAAATTATTCATGCACTACGGGCCAGGGATATTCGTGTATTCATCAATGGTCATGATCATGCCAACAAATGTCCATCAATGAACTACGGGCCAATGAGGACTTTTACCACATCATTTGTAACATTACGGTCATGATTATACCAAAAAATCTCTAGTCATAATCATACCAAGTCCATCTATGCACTACAGGCCACATATGACTTTCAACAAAATATAAACATGAGAATGATGACAATGACATAATAATTCAATAAAACAAGTTCAAGAATTAATTTATCACGGAATCAATAACGTCCAAATTGTCAACATGATACTTCTTTGTGGAGTAAAATTCAAGAATGATCAGAAGAATATTTCCATGAAAAGATACTGGATGAAGCGCAAATATCAAGGATATTCCACTAATTTCATGGAGTATAGAAGCCAAAACTTTAACCCACTGAGTATAATAAAGAATGGAATAACAAAAGAAATCACCAGGCATGCGATAGACAGGTTATTCTAACAGAAAAATAAATAACGGAACCAGGTCATGTGTAAATGCACAGACATAATATTCAAATAGAATAATAAATAACGGAACCAGGTCATGCGTAAACGCACAGACATGATGTTCCAACAGAATAATAAAGAATGAAATAACAGAAGAATTTCACCATGTATGCGGTACTTCACATAGATAGGTTATTCTAACATAACAATAAAGAATGGAATAACAGAAGAATTTCACCAAGTATAGGGTAGTCCGCGTATATAGGTTATTCCAACAGAATAATAAAGAATGGAATAACAGAAGTTCTCTTCATGAATACGAAAGAAATAACACCCCTTATCTTAGAAGAAACTGGATATAGGAAAAGAGAGGTAGCAAACTTCTCTTCTTCTTTCTTTCTAAAATTTTCTCTCTCTAGAGTTTCAAAGGAATTAAATAAGAAATAATGAAGGAATGAGCTTCTATTTATAGGAGAATGGAAATGCACTGTGTAAGGATTTTTCTCACGAGCGAAATAATTCATCAACTTACGGACATCATACGCAACATTAATTTTACAAGAATTCAATAAATTCAACTAATAAAACAAAATATAATATATATATATATATATATAACCACATGTTGGTTTGAAAAACTTCTTCTCCCGTGAAAAATTTTCAAGATTCCCCCATTTTTTTTTTCTTCCAACGTGGGTTCCACGTGTCCCTCTCCCACCAACATCTCATAATCACAAGTGGTCCCATTATAAATATACTGAATAACTTTCTACCGATTATTTTAAAAATGGGCATATGGGGGTCCATAAAATAAGCAAAACTTCATAAAAATCACCTTAATAATTTTAACAATATTTATCACATTTATTATAATTAATAATATTAATCGACCAGGTCGTTCCTAGGAAAAAGGGGCCATTTCAATAAGGATTTTTCCCTATTGGCGCGCAATTAGGTGATCAAACCTCTCCTTGACAGAACTTCTAGACATCGTTAATATTGCAAATAATAATATTAATAACTTTGTCATCTCAATTATTGATTTAATAATATATAAAATATTGACAATAATAGAATCAAATAACGTGAGATACTATGCAGCAATTACTGAAGCAATAATTGAACAAAACTGTGTGACTTCTCACGTAAGCATCAATAATCAATACCATGTGCTACTATGCAACCACGCGTATTACTGTACTTTTAACACCAGGTGTTTCAACAGTTAACGGTAAAACTTCCACCGTTATTTTCATAAAGTATTTTTGTCGTTTTCTCAATCCGACAATAATTCCGTTAATAGGGTCCACCAATGATTGTCTTTGTTGTATGAATATTCCTGTTAAAACGAATATTCCCCGACCAATCGAATATTATATAACAACTTGCGTACTTTGCAAAATTTATAAATATTACACACAACTATAACAGTATATCAAATTCATTCCATAATACTCAAAAATGATATTTATAAAAAAAATTCATTTTTATTACTAAAAGTTGGGGTCTTACAGTGTAAACCACTTCTAAAATATTTCATCTGGAAAGTGCCTCAGGGACAAACCTGACCCTTAGATCACTCTAAGAGGTTAGCCCTTCCCGAGCTACCTTGACCCAGAAGGAATGCTAATTAAAGTTCAACTTAAGGACCAATTCAGTCAACGTTTGTAGAGTCGAGGTTGAAGAGACGACCGTAGTGCAACCTCAGCGATCGTAGAAGCAAACTCGACGATCGCAGGCCTACCAGAGGATACCCTAGCTAATGAGGAGCTTGAAAGAACTGGACAATTGCCCAACCACTCATTATCATAAGGAGATAAGTTCGAATGATGGTTGGAAAGACGTCCTGCTGAAGAAGAATGCCCCAAGCCTTCTTAATGTACTTCAGTGATCAAGCTATGCAACATCAAGATGTTAAAACCATACACTACAGCATCTCTCAAGAGTTGATCATAGAATCAACGAGGAAAAACGTTGAGTCCACAGCTGCCTTACAATGATACTCTACGAACCTAAGAGGTCAACGGTTAATCCACATCAATTAAACGTCCACCCTCCCAAAAGAGATATCTAACTGAAAAGGTTATGGGGAGTTACAGGTCATTACTGGGCATCGTGCAACCAATGGTTGGTTGACACATAACTTCTTTCGAAGAGTCAAGGGAAGCTGCCATAAAGACAAATTCAAAATTTGCAAACAGTTATGAAAAATTATCGAGCCTCTCTCCCTCCCATTTTCAAACCCTTGAATCCTCGTCGAAGACTAAATCGAGCAAACCTCCAGAACACAAATCACAATCAGCTATCTCTCATAAGTCTCATTGAAACACATACCCATATACTTTGAACTCTTCAAATAGAAGAATGGTGAGTTATAACAGGAATCCAACTCGACTTCAAAAAGTTCAAAGAATCAGAAACAAAGTTCAAGGATGTACTTGAGCTCGTAAAGAAGGCTGGGTTCTCTGAGTGCTTGAAGGCCGACACTCCAGTCTACACAAAGCTAGTGAAGCAGTTCTACTCAAATGCTTTGATAAATTCTAGGTTTCTGACCACGAAGGTGAAATGGTCAAGTCTAAAAATAAGAGCATCAGACATCAATCAATGCCTAGGGTTTACCAACCAAGGTCTGATAAACCTAGATGAAGTCGACATTGAAGAAGGCAAGAGGCTAATGCGGTATCAAAGAAACCCTAATCTGAAGGAGATGAAGAAAAAAGAGTTTTCGGAAGAATTCGAGTTTCTTGCTGAAATAGTGGGCAAATGTATACTATGCAAGGATAATGCACACGACACGGTGCTTGATAAACCGTTGAAAATCATGTCTGCTATAGTTCTGAAGAAACGAATCAACTTTTGAGTTATCATGTTTGATCAGATCTCCAAATGGGTAGAAAAGGCTGAATTGAAGAAGTCTACAGAAAAACCACTTACAAAAGTGTTTCATGGAAGACTACTGAGTATTGTGATGAAGAAGAAGCTGGGAGGCAAAATCAAGGATGATGAGTGAGAACCTCTGAACGTTCACAAAGTAATGTCTCCACAACTGTTTGTGAATTGGAAGAAAAACCCAAAGGAGAACAGAAGGTTGACAACAACAGTGAGCAGCAGAAAGAACTCTACAAAAAAAAGGAAGGTAAAAGAGGTGGAAAGCTCTGAGTCTGGTGACTCTGTACCAACAGCAACCACACCAGCAAGGAAGATATCCAAGGGCGTAAAGACAGTTGACTCCTTGCCAAGCAGACTCTTCACAAAAGATAAGGATGAAAAGGTCTTAACTGCAGAGACCAGAAAGATGAGAAGTAACAGATTACTTCAAGGGCCATCCAGAAAGAAAGCTAAGGTGGTAAACAAACCAACCTTAGTTCCCAAGAAAGCCCATCTAACGAAGAAGATGACGTAGAGTCAGTCAAGGTTGAGTCCCCACAAACCAAATCTAGCAATGAAGGTGAAGCTGGATTAATGGAAGAAAATGCAGCATCTGCTGATGAAGAAGAATGCACAAGTCATGTGGCTAACTCTCAGAGCATTCACTTTAATGCTGAAGAAAAGCTACAAGATGACCCAACTGCATCTCCAAATGAAAATGCCCCAACAAGTCCAGATTATGGGTCAAATGATGTTATTTTTGAAGAAGAAGAACATGCCCCTTCCAATTCTGAAAGCCCCCATGATGGCTCAAAAGGTGATGAGTCCAAATAAGAAGGGCCTGCCCCTGACAAGGCTGAACCTCATGGAAGTTTCGTCTGATCCAAAGGCCTTAGAGTCTGAAGAGGAAAAAGAGTCTGACTCTCTCATAGCTGAACCTCCAAGAAGAAGGAAGAGCTACAAATTACTTGCTCAATTTTCTTCCAAAAAGAAAAATGATCACTTCAATGCTGTCATTGAATTAAGCGATGATGAGTCTGTATCACCAGAAGAAAGTGCTGAAGATGGGACCAGTGATGAAGAAGATGAATCAGATGAAGATCTTGCTGAAGAAGGTTCTGAAAATGAAATGCAGCAAGAAGGATTCATTGATTGAAATGATCAGAATGTTTTAGGCTCCGAAAGAGAAGAAATGGAGAAAGATTCTAATTCTGCAAATCAGGAATCAGAAGAACCAGTAGACTATCCAGTCCTCTCTCCTGTAAGAATCAGTAGAAGAATAGTGGTAGAAGTTTTTTATGAACCAGAAGAACTCCCACCTAAAAGATGGGTAAGATATGGAAATTAACAGCTCAAGGTTGTAAGGATGACTGCACATGATCTGTTCAAAAATTGTAACAACATGGAGCTAGACTGCATGACTATCCTCTACAATCCTGATGATCTGCTAATGAGATGGTTCTTCCAAAGGATGCCTTGGCTAAAGGCACATTCTAAAAGAGATGTAAGTTACTTCAGCTGGTGCTACTCTCATTTTCCAAGCATGGAGCTGGTGACACAAAACTTCCCAAGGGTGAAGAGTTTTGCTAAAATGATGATCAAAGACCAGCCTCACTACAAGGTCTACAGACATGCTGTGAACCATTATATTCCCTACGATCGTAGAGTGAACTCTGAAGGCAGAAGGAGTATAACCAAGGGGAATCGTATTGTCTGTTCACTTTACCACTGATGGTGTTCAAACCCAAACTAAGAAGCCTCCATCTGCCCAAGCACCATTTCCCGACATTCCTTCATCTTCCAATGGTGATTGGTACTCAACAATTGTTCAGATTCTCAAAGCTTTCGAAAATCTGTCCAAGGATGAAAATCGTAGAGTCCAATCTGATGCTCAATAAGAGGTTGCCCAACCAGATGACCAAATTTCTATGAAGAAGGAGCTGATGAAAAACTCTGATGAACTGATTGAGAAGATATCTCTAATCACTGAAGAGTCAAAGAGGTTGACAACAACAGAAGATAACACAGTTCAAGAGAGACTCCAAGCAACGTTGGTTGATGTATCTCTCAAAATAAAAGAAAGAGATCACATCTATCTAAAGACCATGAATGATCAGAAGGCAGAAGTTCTACGAGCACAGAAGGCAAACGAAGAACAACTCCAAGTCCTCTCTGACAAGATTGACAACATGAATTAGTCTTTCTCAGTGCAACTTGAGCTAAGCCAACAAGAACTCAAGTTCGAAGTTGCTAACTCCTCTTACCTGCTGGAGAAGCTTATGTCCAACATGGAGTAGCTCTCCCAAGTGATTAATGACAAAAAGGGGGAGAAAAGAGGAAGAGAAAGAGGCATTCAAGAAAGGGTAAGTAAGGAAGAAGGAAAGAAATAAAGAAGTCAAATAAGAAAGCACAAGAAGAAGCTGAGTCATCATCTGAGGGGGAGCCAAAAGATGATGATCATATGATCGCAGAGTTTGAGGGGGAGCAAATTAAGAAAGAAGATCATGAGTCTGAAGGGGAGAAAAGCAAAGACAGAAAGTCATCATCCCATGGGGAGAAGGAGCAAGAAGCTTAAACAGATGATTAGCTGATCAACAAACATCCTGGAAACATACACGGAGCCAAAGAGGTACATCTCTAACTAGTTAGGTATATTCTGGATCTAGGATGTAAAATATCAGTGTATTAAATTTCACATCATTATAAATGACATTCATGATTATCTGTTTTAGAAATACAGCTGATCACTGTATATAAGATTCATTCATAACTTGCATATGCACTTATTGTTTTTGTCATAATCAAATAGGGGGAGATTGTCAGGAATTAGCATGTGAATGATATTCCTATTTATATATGATTTGATTATGATATATATATATATATATATATATATATATATATATATGAATGAATATTCAAGTATGCTTGCATTAAGAAAAGCTGTAAAGTCCTTTGATAGATAATAAAAACATATGTACAAGGACTTAGAATGAATTGATCAAATATGTTAGGTTAATCCTATATAAGCAAAATAGCTTTGTAAAGTCCTTAAAAGAAATGATGCACACGGACTATAAACATTGAAAGATCAAGCATGTTAGGTTGATCTTATGATGTAATATATAGGCTTGTCTGATCGTCGAGTACTGCACCAGAAATCGTAGTCTGCCAGAAGAGTCAAGAAAAATTCGAGAGCTATCGAGGCAGAATCGTAGTCTGCAAGATAGTAGATCTCGGAGTTTGTAGACTGCCAGGAGAGACGAGGAAGGATCGTAGTGTGTCGAGGAGAACTTCCTCAGAGCCGTAGTCTGCTGAGGAAGTCATGTTCAGAATCATAGAGACAGCGTACCTACGAGCCGACCAAGCATCTGTCAAAGCTAAGTAAAGAATCATATACACTCAGAGTCATAGAGTCTACTGATTATATCAGAGGCAGAGATTGTAGTCGAGCAAGATCAGATGAAGACAACAAGCACACCGACAGAAATTATAAAGTGTCAAGATCTGATCTCGAAGTCGTAATGTCTGCACAACCAAAGCTGAATCGTAGAGTGCAGAACTAAGACCTCAACAGATGTGCTCACAATGCCAAGGCAGAATCATAGAGCAAATACGATTCTCAACAAATGAGCACTCCCAGAACATCCAAAGGAATGAAGCCTCTGGTTGGAACTGCAAAGATATATCCCACATAAAGGAAACCAGAGAGCACTCAACGAATGGCATTCAAGCTAACAAAAGATCTAGGCACCAACCCAATCAGCATCCAGATTGAGTTATGAAGCCATTCGAGATGAAGTCGTCCACAAGTTGATTAGAAGAAGACTTCAGTAACTGACTAAGGAAAGTCAGCATGTGCAGTAGCTGTTAAGTGGTAAGATGACAACGATATTAGAAGTAACCAGGATCGTAGTGTTTGCCAAACAAAGAAAGAACTGATGGAGTGAACACAAAGATACTGGTCAGCTTCTGAAGAACAAGGCGAAAATAATTAAGCATTGGGTTAGTCCATTGATGATAAGTGAATGGGAGATCACAAGGAGAAAACGAGCTGGACACACCACAAATCTGAAGTGTCTTTCTATTCAGAAGGGACCAGAACAAAGAAGTCAAGCCATTAGCATCTAAGAGCTATCGAGGCAAACAGAAGTGTTGAAGCACTGCATAAGAGAAGGAATATGTGTTGTATATTGAAGATCAAATCAGCACTCCTCAATATCGTAGTGTTGTCTCTACCAGTCAACAAGACGCTACGATCAGGTCCTTAAAGACATGCATCAGAATCATAGAGTTTGAACAGCTGAAGATTGAAACATTGGCAACGGTTTAATCTAAAGACTGATATTCGGACAAAAGCTTATTGAGAGCATCGACGTAAAAGGACAACCTCTGATCGAGAAATCAGAAGAGTGAAATAAAGTCTTCGACCTGCTCGAGGCATAAAAGTGACATCTCTGACAGGGTAGGTGAAAAGTAGACTGTAGTGTCAGAAAGTCATGACATGTCACATCTGCAGTCTGCACCAAATAACTCAAGATCTGCGAAGCAAATCTAAAAGCTTTCAACGGCTACTTTCCAACGGGAAGATTGGGAAGAGGTATAAATCAACAGAGCTTTAAAGATCAAGAGTTTTTGATAATTGAAATGTTACATAATCGTTGAGTTGGTAGAATACTAATGTTGACTCTACGAGTTCCACCCGAGCTTAAATAGAACAAGTCTCAGTGACAGTGAGACCATGAAGGTGGAAGTGAAGCAGCTTTGAAGAAAGACTTAAACAGACCAAAGCTTCACTCAACAAAGACAAGAATGCCACTTGAATTGGCATCTAAGCTAAGAGTCGAGAAGGATGAGAAGATAGCATTCAGAAGAGTGGCAAAGCATAAGGCAGATTCTAAGAGCCACTCTACGATTCACCATGAACCCAAAGATGAAGCAGAGAAAGTGCAGAACCATGTCTGCCACAATGTTAAGAAGGGTTCAGGATATGGTGATGGTGCACATTTGACACTACATGAAGATGAGCAGAACAAAAGAAGATCAGTTGCACCAAAGATGATGTGGTCCAGTCTCGAAGCAGAATACAAAGAGGACCACACCAAGCTGCTAAGTACAAAAGATGATTAAGCTTAAAGACATCTTAGCAGCTCAGCACCAACAACAACAACTACAACAACAACAAGAAGCCAGGGCCTGAGGGGTCCTTGTCCGGAGGGACTAAATGAAGTTCGAGTTCTTTGGGCTTGAAGAGTTCCTAGGAAATAGAAAGTTCCAAGGTCACGGCCTTGAAGAGTTCTTAGTGAATTAAAGTCCCAAGGCTGCTGGCCTTGAAGGAATCTTAGTGATTCAGGGTGTTGCCCTTCTTTAGTGGAAATCCTGCTAGTTGAAAGCAGAAGAGTGGATTAGGAGCTTGTGTCTCTGAACCACTTAAAACATCTTGTGTCTTTTACCTTATGTCATTTATATTATGTATATTAACTGCTATAACTGCTATGTATGTTTTAACTGCTTACAACCGAACTAACTCTAAGAACAATGTATGTATGATTATGAACATATCAATAAAGGGGATCTTTTACTTATTCTGTTGTGCTTGGAAAGATTCTTATGTTTGTTATATGCTAAAACATTAGCTATACAAAATATAAGAGAAAAGAATTTGAAATTAAAAAGGATTTATTCAACCCCCCCCCCCTCTAAATCTATATTGTGCCTACTAGGAACTAACACATAGTTCTACCCAGTTCATCAAACCACACTTATGAGTTCAGGAACTTTCCACAATCATATAAGTTTAAGAACTTGTCCTAGTCAGACCTTTGGCGTCCATTCGCTGAGGGGTTCATAAACATTTCATATAATCATGAAACACGAACGTACCATAAGTATGAGTTTTAAGAACTCGTACTTAACCTGATATTCTCTACTTATAACCTATCTATTTGATATACACATGAGAAATGAATCACCCTCTTAACATGTATATATCAAATAACGTGACACATACATTTCAATGATTATCAGTGTTAGAAACTAAGTGGTTGTTACACCCAGTACAATTCAGCTCCCATACGAAGAATCATATAACTTAGCTGCTGACATGAGTCCTCAATTGAAATCCCCACTTAATTCTAACTCCTTTCTCAATACGAATTTCATTTAATCGGTATTCATAATCCTTTACTGAATTCGTACCCATTCATAGACACACAACAATCTTGCTGTAAACTTTTAAATCATTCACTTGATCCTTCTCTATATTATAACCTTATCAGATCACAGGGTGATCTCATCGTATATATTACGATTCATTTCTACACTATAATCATTTTATTTTATGATCTTCTACCACTGTACTTTTAGTCTTTTAGACTCTTTCTATTCACCATTACTGTTCACTTTTATTATCAGAGTTAGGAAACTCTATATTTTATACCCCACCGAAATTCGACTTTGAATCTTACCGACACACTAACTCTATTTGAGTTAGTACTTATCCTAATCACTGCGGTTATTAGTCTCAGGTATTCCTACCTAAGGTTCATAACCTACATCTTTGATACCAACTGTGACAGCCCCAAATCTGGGTCCTAAATCTTTGATATAAACATAAATTGTTTATACAGTAAACTTTACACACTTTCCCCCAAGGTCGAGTAACCTTCACTTAACACACAATTCATAACTTATTTGACTTACAATAACATTAATATAAAATACTATTACAAATCTAACTGCACGCGTATACAAAAGCTGGATCTGTCTTTTACCTTTCCTTGTATCCGACATATTCGTCTTAATCTGCAATATTTATCATGATATAGCAATGGTGAGCAATGAATTTGGCCAACAAGTATAAGTTCATTTAAGGATATATCATGATTGAAAGAATTTGAATAATAAGCTGGCTATAATTCAACAATATAGTTGTGAATTAGCACAAACAAATTTTCTGACTGAACAAGCATTTAACATGAACAAATATATCTGGACCGAATGGTAATGAAGGTGATCAGCCTTTCATACCTAATGAACACATGCAATACGCACATAGTGCAATTTAATAATTCTTAGACATGGAAATCAGAAATGATTAACCACAAGTATAATTGAATAATACAACTAGAGGTCGAGTTAAGAAAGACGTGCCTGAACCGTTGATTACTGTTACGCAATTTAATAAGCTTTGTCTGAAGACCTAATATTAATAATATCGATATACAAATTAGAATAATATCATCACAGTATTTAACATAACCTAAACACATTATCACATAATCCTATCCGTCTAAAACACACATACGACCTATCATCAAGTCAAACTTTTACAATCTGAGTCGAGTTCGACACAATTCTGACATCCCGACGGTCTAGTCGAATAAAATTTCGAGTTTAAGTTTAATTAAACTCTGTCTAAACACTTAACCATTATCTAAGATAATTTATTAACAGTTAAATATTTTTCGTAAGCTCGTGATAATTTTCAGATAATTAATATCATTTAAAATGATTTTTTAATCAATAATATCGTATTTAAATGAATTAAATATCACTTAATTCCTTTATCATTAATATTTATTTAATACCAAATATTAATGAAATCCATGTCATAATATTATAAAATATTTATAATATATCAAAGTATTTTAATACCTTAAAATCATATATTTATATGATTTTTAAATAACTAAATTCATTATCCGATAATTGCCATTAATAATAAATATTAATGTTTTTCATGACAAAATATCAAAAGTTATATTTTATAACTTCAAATATTTTTATAACACTTAAATCATTTTTATATGATTTATAAATCATTAATTATATTTTTCCATAATTTATTTAATATATTTAGTAAATAAATTAACTAACATTAATATTAATTAATTAATGAAATTCATCACAAAATATTAAAAGTCATTAAAAATAACTTAAAATATTTTCTTATACCATAATATATTTTTTTTATGATTTTTCATGTATAAAATCATTTTTAAATAATTTATTTAATATTATAATGAAATAAATTAAATATCATTTATATTCCAAAAATTTTAAATATTTATGAAATATACTCAAAATAATTAATAACTAATTTTCAGACTTTAAAATAATTTTTTGGAATTTATTTTGTATTTTATTAATTAAAAACCATTTTTATCTATTTATTAATTAAAATAATTAATTTCAGAAATTATCTGTCGCTAAAGGTACCATAGGTGACAAAATCGTCGCTAATGATATTCTTCAGCAAACCCAGAATGTTCATGTTAGACACCAAGGTGCTCACTTTGACCAGTTCTAATACTATGTTCCAGTTGATTTCTAGACTTGTAATGGTGATAGAGTTGTAGTACTAATGTAATACTACAACCATAAACTAAATTCATGGCCATCTTGCATCAAATGAAGAAGATATAGTGCATCAAAGTCTTGTCAGAGATTGTTCTTCATTTTCTGGGTTACCCAAAAATGAAGAAAAGCTCAAGGTGTCACTTTTGAAGCTTTGTAACTTTGATTCTAGTCATTATTTCTGTGATCTAAAAGTTCACACATGAAGTATATACATGACAAGGTACAATTCTATTACATTACATCAACCTAACAACATCACAGCTCAGAGATCAAGGCCGATCAAAAACTTGTCAGAAACGTGTTCTTGAGAAATCTGGGTTTCTAGATTGCTTCATACGCTGGTGGTAAACACTAGTCTGACCGTGATTATATTTCATTCCAGTTATGATCTTAAGTGATTTAGTGACTTTAATATGTAGCCTACATATCAGACTACAACAAGAAAACAACAACTTGGCTAAAATGCTAACACACATCAAGATCTATGACTTTGAAAAGCTTGTCAGACGAAATCTGCAAATCTGGCTGCCCAGATTCCAGTTGGTCATGGTCAGTCAACCATGTTTGACTGCTTATAACTTGAGATCTAGACAGGGTATGGATGTGATTCCACTTCCAGTCTAATCTCCTCATGACAGAGAACAAATATATAATTTAAAACACAACAAATCATTAACATACACAGATTTATGGGCCCTGACATATGGATATTAGACAACCTTTTTAACTTTTTTCAGATTTTTGAAATCACTATTTTCGAGCACTTTGATGTTATAGATCTGTGTTCTAGCAACCCAGATCACTAAAAGACACCTTTTATCACAACTTTAAACAATCACAACAAAAAAATGGGCCTTTAGCAACACTTTTTCGGGCAACTACTTTATAAGTCGTTGCTAAAAGTATATGTTTAGCAACAAAATTTGTCCTTCGTTGCAGATTGTGTCAGGCTTTCACTTTTTGCAGCGAAATTCATAATTCGTTGCTAAATTTTTGGCCACTTGCTTTCCTGTCATCGTGGGCAACGAAAATTTTTTTGTTGCTAAAAATGGGGCTTTAACAACGATTTTTCAGGCAACAACTTTATAAGTCATTGCTAAAAGGGTATGTTTAGTAACGAAACTTGTCCTTCGTTGCAGATTGTGTCAGGCTTTCATTTTTTGCAACGAAATTCATAAGTAGTTGCAAAATTTGGAAACAAAATTCTTTAGAAATTCGTTGCAAAATTTAATAATAAGGATGAGTGTTGGGTCATTGGGATTCCCGAGAGTCTCAACGTCTATAATCCATTCCACATTGTTGTGTTTTATTCTTCAATAAATGGATAAGGCTCGATGCTTCTGATGTAGACAGATGATGCACTACGATCATGATCGTAGTGTCTTATCACATACGTGCTTGATACAGACTGATAGAAGAGAACACTAAGATTTCTCTTAAGCACTAGTAGACTACGATCTTTGCTTGCTTGATTTGAATACTCTACGCTTCCGAGAGCAGACTGAGATTCTTGATTTGGCTCGGCATGCGTTTGGACCACTACAATTCTGGGAGAGGCCCTCTAAAGCAAACAGACTACGATTCTCAATACTCTACGATTCTGCCTTTGTTTTTGCAAATTCTTGGCTGACTCGACAGACTACGATTCTGTTGAAGCCTATCTATTACATCTCAAAATAGATCAACCTAACAACCTTGATCTTTTCTTCTATACATTCATTTACAAAATGATAGACATAAAGCAAAGATCAAACCTAACAAGTTTTGATCTACCACTAAGTCCTTTTACATGTATCCAAGAAGGACTTTACATATAAGCATGTTTATTTACTTTCAACATCAAATTTAAATATGCAATTCCCAACATATTTGATTGAGAAGCCATTTCCTCTGCATTTATTGAAGAATAAAATACAACAATGTGGAATGGATTATAGACGTTGAGACTCTCGGGAATCCCAATGACCCAACACTCATCCTTAGTATATAACAAAGAAACGTATTGAAGAAGCTAAGGATTCGAACTCAAGACCTCTAGTTTAGAATATTGATCCAATGACCACCCGAGCACCTGGGCCTATTTTCTATTATTTTGCAAGGATTATTATTATTATTATTATTATTATTATTATTATTATTATTATTATTATTATTACTACTACTACTACTACTATTATTATTATTATTATTATTATTATACTATCATCATCATCATCATCATTATTATTATTGTTATTGTTATTGTTATTATTATTATTATGATTGTTATTTCTATTATTATTATTATCACGCAATTAGTTATGTACATTTTTGTATGTACATAACAAATCTAAGGAAATGGGATCTGTTTTAATTTGGGCGAAATGATTTGTTCAGTTAGTTATAAATACTAATCCTTGCAGAATAATAGCAATTAGGCACATGTGCTCGGGTGGTCATTGGATTAATATTTCAAACTGGAGGTCTTGGGCTCGAATATGTGTTTTTTGGGATAAAGTTCAATATTTGCCACGTCAGCACGTCCATATATGATATGTACGTATGTGTGAATATATAAATATATATATATACATAGAAACAAGATCAGGTGCGGGAGTCCGCATTTTGTTAAAATGCAGACTTTTTTTTTGTTTTTTTTTAAAACAACTAAAAAAAAGTTTAATATTTTATGGAACCAGAATTGAATTTTTTTTTCATAATACAGTATTTTTTGACGCGATTTGGATACATATAACAAAATAGACTGTACAGACCTATTTTGTTATATGTATCTAAATCACTCCAAAACACTGTATTATGGAAAAATTCCAGTTTCATAAAATATTAAACTTTTTTTAGTTGTTTTAAAAAAAACAAAAATTTGGTCCGCATTTTAAGAACGTCCGGGATCCCGTATATATATATATATATACACACACACACACACACACACATACATACATATTCTTCTATGCATCAACATATTTTTTGGGATAAAGTTCAATATTCACTTTCATCGGCCATAGTCCACATATGATATGTAAGTGTATATATATATATGTGTATATATATATATATATATATATATATATATATATATATATATATATATTCCTAGTTACTTTATATATATTTACTTTAATGTTGAGATTTGTTTAGTATTTTATTTAGTTTGATAAGAAATTTTGAAAAGAATGTGTGTGTGTGTGTGTGTGTATATATATATATATATATATATATATATATATATATATATATATATATGTAAACAAATATTCATATAAATATTTATAAAAAATATTTGTATCTAACTTTAATAAATTTTAGATGAAATATTTATAAATTTATAAAATTTAAAGATAAATTTATATGAATATTTGTTTATAAATATTTATATGACATCAAATCGATTATTCTATCTGTGCTTCCCAATGTTTCCTATTTTTAGATAGTAATGGTATACCCTAGCTATTCCTAGTTCTCCTTTTACCTTTTTTTCCAAATATATTATAAAATTAAATTTTAATACTATCGGTTCTAAGAGAAAACATAAAAGATGAAGAAAAATTTATTATGTTTTATAAACTAAAACATAATAAAGTTATTTAAAATTACTTATAAGTCATTCCTAATAAGTTAGTTTAACCCATATTAATGTAATATCAATTTTATCTCTATTTTATTTAAAGTTTTTTTAAAAAAAATGAATTTATAAAAAAAAAAGTCGTTGAAGTATTTCAAATGACGTTCAGTAGTTTTTTTCGAAATTTGATGTGAGAGCCTTTACTCCCAACGAAAGTCGTTGATGTGACGCCCTCAAAATAGGTTCAATCCATCCAACCTATTCTGAGTCGCAAAATACATGGTACAGAAAACAACTACAACTTTATTACTACAATTGTCGTGCAAAAGACAACAACACATATGTTGTGAGTTTTGATACAAATATATAGCAACTGTGACTTTGGACACCAACTTGGATAGCACGTCACAATGACACCTTACATAAAGGTACAATCAAAAACTGTTTTAGAAATTAAAATCTTTGGGAAGTGCTCAAGGAAACCTTCATACATGGGAGGCCATGCGTCTAGGTTATGATAGATATCATATGTCCACATAATTATCCTTGGTTGACCCAATAGACCCCAAAGAAAAATGAGAAGATTACTATCATGTTCTTTCCAATGGTGAGTCTTCTCTTGACATATAACTATCTCCACTGTCTGCAATTGAAATTTTTATTCCAACCAAACTCCAAGATCATATAGGTAGTGCTCGTAGATAAACTCAGCAAGTGGATGTACACAACCCTGTCTTATGATAACACGAGGTTGTATGTCATTAGACATCTTGTATGATAGTGGCAAAACACCCTTCCAAAGTTGGGTTCACCTCACCCTATTCGGTTCACCAAAATTAAATATCAAACGGCGTATACAATACGACACACTTATCTAAAGTTCTCAATAAAATTATTTCCATACAATTTAGGGAGAACCTCAACAGCTATAGACCACCGTTCTATTCCCCTGTTATTCCCGCTCGAATTCCTAAGAACACTCTTATTACACGAAAAGGAATTGTGAAACAAAAGGGTGAGCACAACTAGCTCAGTAAAGAATATCATGACTAAAGATAATTAAATTATCAATAGCCTTCGTTAGTAATAAATCAGAGATTTAGAACATATGGTAGATGATAAAACTTTTCAACCATAGGTACAGCGGAACGAGCAATCCATTAGAAGAGTCAAAAAGACCATAAAGTCTATTATCTTCTCCATGTTAAAAGTCCACCAACAATGTTTTATCCCTGTAACAACAATCAATAGTTCTGGTCCACAATCATATGAATAACATAATCATAATTGTGGTTCTAAATTCCTCTTCTCATCTAAGACGAAGATAATTTTCATCACATGTCTTTACCTGAAATATCAAAGATCATGGTTATACCAAATCATATTTCTTGTTCATAATCATATTAATAAATTCATCTTTGCACTACGGGCCAAAGATATTCATCACTAGTTCATCTTTGCACTACTGGCCAAAGATATTCAACAACATGTCATCTTTGTATTACAGGACAAAGATATTCAACAACAGATCATCTTTGCACTACATGCCAAAGATATTCAACAACAGATCATCTTTGCTCTATATGCCAAAGATATTCAACAACAAATCATCTTTGCACTACAGGCCAAATATATTAATCTCTCAAAGAAATATATAATCATTTCAGAATTTATATAAACAATAATTATAACCATGTTGATCAATTCACCTTTGCACTTAAGCTAAAGATATTCAATTATAAATTCAATGGTCATTATCATACTAGTCAACAATTCAACTTTGCACTACTGGCCAAAGAGAACCCAAAGTCACGATCATAACAATAATCTACCCGTCTTTACACTCAAGTCAAAGAGAAGTTTTATCACCAGGATTATAAAAATGTTATATATGATAATAAAAACAATATGATCAACAACTGCATTTAATTTCAAGAGTAAGATTCATAAATCAACGATAATTTGGTCAGAAAAAGAAATCAATTTTGTCGTGAATAGTGCCCATAAATAGTAACTCATGAATAGTAACTCGTGAATAGTAATTTGTATTAATACATAGTACCATATACGTAAATAATGTCATATACGTAAATAGTGCCTTATACATAAATAGTGTTGTATACGTGAATAGTTCCGTATACGTAAATAGTAACCCCAACACAAAAAGGTAGAAATTCCACAATAAAATCCATACCAATATTTCGGTATAATGATATTAAAAGAATAACATCATTATGAAGAAAATAACATCCCTTACTATCCCTTACTATAATAATGACAATATCCCTTACCTCAAAAGAGTAGTACTTCTGACTGGAATATCGAATATGACGCTGAAGAAAACTTGCACTGAATAACAACTCACAAAGTATCTAAATACTCACAAAATATGCTCAATAATATAGATAGAGAAAGAGAGAAAACTTATTTCTGGTGTGATTTTCAATTCTAACTCAGCACTCTATTTATAGGAAAATATTAGAACGCCAAAGCAGTCTTGACCTACAACCTGATGACTTTACCTGCTACTATTCCCACCCACCACTTCTGAAATAAAATTTGAGCACATTTCTTCACCAACCAAAGGTGGGGCCCACTCATTCTAGAAATTTCCACGAAAAATCATTTATAAACATAATTTCTGGATCAGTCACCTCTTAAAATTCATAATAAATCATACGTTAATTGTTAACGGTTCAAAATTTGTGGACATGCACTCAACTTATATATGTATAACATATCCAAAAATAACAACGATCCAATGGTCGGATTAAAAGTTATAACTCACGCAATATATCTCAAGAACACTGATTTTTCAAATTATGAGTCCTTCGCATCAGTTTAATTCAAATAGTCATCACGAACAATCCACAATGAATTTTTGGGTGATTCCAATTTCTGCGGTTAGCTTACTTCCAGGGCTTTCGTTTGATATGGCTCATTTCTTAACTCATTATACACAAAGAGTTATGGATTTTACAAAATCAAGTAATAAACTGATTTTTCTAAAAATCACATATTTTGTTCCTCTTTTCGATAAAATACTAATAAAATACCTCAGCATTAATTCCTTCATTTATATCCATATAAAAATATAAATTTCCTTATCATATAAATCAATAATTAATTATTCACAAATAATATTACAGAATCACAATAATGACAACCAAAGTAGCTCCTCGAGAAAGAGGGCTTTTCCGATAAGGATTTTTCCTCATCTTGGCCGCACAATTAGGTGACCAAACCTCTCCTTGACAGAAATTTCTAGACATTGCCAATAATGTTATCTAATAATATTATTCAAATAATATGAATTATTGATCTGATAATGAGAAATACTGTGCAGTGACAATTATTGAAACAATAATAATATAAAATATCAACGCAGCAATTATTGAACCAATAAAATAAAATATTTAAACAGTAATTATTGTAACAAATATTGAGTAGTGACTTCTTACGTAAGAATCAATAATTTCAAAAATACTGTGCAATACCATGTGCTACTGTGCAACCACGCGTATTACTATATTTTAACCACTGGTATTCCAACAATGTTAACGGTAACAACTACGACGTTATTTATAAAAACTCAAACTTGTCGTTTTTTCATCCGATAGTTATTCTATTATGGGACCCACAAATGGTTGTGCCGTCGTATAAATATTCCACGACAACAAGAATATTCTACGACAAAACGAATATTCCCCGACAAAAATGAATATTTTATAACAACTTGTTTATTTTGCAAACTTTGCTCATTTCACTCATAACTTTAAACTTTTATCAATTTAACTATTTACTAAATAGAAAAAATTGAATACTTTTATTTCATAAAATTCGGGGTCTTACAGTTGAAGTATTTATTTTTTTTAAATATTCGTTTAAAAATAAAATCTTTTTAAAAAAATTAAAGCGTTTTAAAAAAAAATAATGTTTTTTTATTTATAAAAATTGTTCTTAAATTAATTAATTTGATTAAGAGAATAGCCTATTCCAAGAAAATTTGAACAAAATGGATATAATTGAGAAAGTTGAATATAATTTAGGAAATTCTAGGAAAATACTCCAGATCCAACCTTTCCCCATTCTTTCTCTTAATACTGAGCAAAAAACGGGTATAAACGAATTACCGAACCGAAATAATTTAACCAAATATTTTTGATAATATTAGGGTTTGCCACTGATATAACTTATCTGGTCAACCTTTGACCCTTAATTATATACTGTACACATATACTACCATATACACAGAACTTAATCACATATATACTTAATCCTTAATAATTCACCACAGAAATTTTAAATTCATAAAATTCCTTCTCGGAAATCTCAAATCAATTCACTTATTTTTTGTCTAGGTTTATTATTTAAACTTAAGTCAATATTTTAAAAATTTATAAATATTCAAATTCTCGGGTTGTCACATAACCCAACCAAGAGAGAGTAGCCGACAAATCGATAATACCAGTGGTAGCAGTCATCGAAGCGGTGACAACAAACGTGGAGGGAATCAACATGCCAGAAATGTTAACCACTTCGGTGGTAATCCTGGCCAAGATAATAGAAGTGAAAATTTCAAGAAGAGGAAATTCAATAATGATGGAAAGACGTTAACACCAGCACCTGTTGTTAAGGAAGGAGAATGACTGTCGGTTGTATGTTACAAATGCGGAGGGGAGGGACACATTAGTCCAAACTATACGCAACAGTCCAAGGCATGTTACAATTGTGGAAGAAAAGGTCACCTAGCCCGATTTTGTCGTGCACCGAAGTCAAGTCTAGTTGGGATGGAAGCATCAAAGGCCGTCCCAGACGATCTTGATCGGTTAACTACTCATCATGCTAAAATTAATTATTTTCGTAAGGTTGTTAGCTTTCATATTCCTAACCAACCTATTATGCTAATTCAAGCAACCAAACCACTAAAGTCAATCACTGTCATATCAAGCCATAAAGCTATTCGTTTACTGAAAAACAGATGTCAAGCTTTCTTTAGCCCATGTCACGGATTTAAACAAAAATACGTCAGATTTGAATGATATTTCTATTGTTAATAAATTTCCTGATGTATTCCCTGAAGAACTTTCTAGCCTACCCCCAGAGTGTGAAATTGAATTTTTTATCGATATTGAACCCGGTACAAAACCCATTTCCAAAGCCCCATATCGAATGACTCCTATTGAACTTCAGGAGTTAAAACCCCAACTACAAGAATTGTTAGACATCGGTTTCATTCGTCCTAGTACATATCCTTGGGGTGCTCTTATTCTATTCGTGAAGAAGAAAGATGGAAGTATGCAACTTTGTATTGATTATCGGGAGTTAAATCATGTCACCATAAAAAATAGGTACCCGCTACCTCATATTGATGATCTGTTTGACCAGTTGCAAGGTGCCAAATTCTTTTCAAAGATAGATCTTCATTTCGGATATCATCAATTAAAGATTAAAACTGATGAAATGCCAAAGACTGCTTTCAGAACTCGGTACGGGCATTACGAATTCCTAGTCATGTCTTTTGGATTGACTAATGCTCCTGCTGCCTTCATGGATATGATGAACTTAGTATTCAAGAAATATTTTGATCACTTTGTGGTCATCTTTATTAATGACATCCTCATTTACTCCAAAAGCCGTGAAGATCATGATCAACACTTGAGGCTGATACTCCAAAAGCTTCGTTAAAACAAGTTATATGCCAAATTAAAGAAATGCGAGTTCTGGTTTGAGAAAGTAGCATTCCTTGGGAACGTGATATAAAATCACGGAATATCTGTTGACCCAACAAATATTGAAGCAATTCAAAGATGGGAGCAACCTACGTCAGTGACCGAAGTACATAGCTTTTTAGGCTTAGCTAGTTACTATCGGAGGTTCGTGGAAGGATTTTCTCGAATCGCTACTCCATTAACTCAGCTGACTTGAAAAGATACAAAATTCGGTTGGAGCGACGATTGTGAGAAGAGTTTTCAAGAACTCAAGAGGAGAATCATTTCAGCACCTGTTTTGACAATACCAGCTGGTTCGGAGGGATTTGTCATATACAGTGATGCTTCAGGAAAAGGTTTAGGGTGTTTTCTCATGCAACATGGGAAAGTCATAGCCTATGCCTCACGACAACTCAAAGAATATGAGAGGAATTATCCTACTCATGATCTAGAGTTAGCATTTGCTATTCTGCTTAAGATTTGGAGGCATTACCTGTATGGAGAGAAGGTCGAGATCTATACGGATCATAAAAGCCTCAAATATTTCTTTACTCAAAAGGAACTCAACATGCGACAACGACGATGGCTTGAGCTATTGAAAGATTACGATCATATAATTCAATAACATCCTGGAAAAACGAATGTAGTAGCTGACGCATTGAGTAGAAGATCATATGCGGGCATGAGTGCGATATTGTCAACGCAAAAGCCCATTTGTATGACTTACAAAGGATGGAGATAGAGTTAAAGACTCCAGGGACCCATGTGATGATGACGAATATACGAGTAGAATCGAATTTAATCAATAAAGTTAAAGCTGCTCAAGCTATAGACCTGAGGCTGATGCGTATGAGGAAGAAAGTGCAAGAAGGTGCTATTCCGAAAGCAAGAATCGATGAAGAAGGAATACTTCGAGTCAACTCCAGACTTTATGTTCCTAACGATTCTGACTTGAAGTATAAAATTATGATGGAGGCGCACAACACACCGTTTGCAATCCATCCTGGGAGTACCAAAATATCATTAATACATAAGCATCAATATCATTGATTGGGATAATACCTGACACCACATCATTTGATTGCACAACATCTTGCATACCATGTTGAAGGTTACCGTTGTTGGTTTGTTTGATCTGCTTGGTCCAAAGAATGGCCCATGTACCTCCACTACTACCTCCCTTACTTCCTGCTGTCTCTCCAGCCTTCTTCTTAGGGCATTCACGAGAAAAGTGATCCTTGGACCTGCACGTGAAGCAAATGTTCTTCTTAGGTTGAATGCAATTTGGGGCGATGTGACCCTCCTAGCCACAGTTGAAGCATACTCGTTTCCCCATCAAGCACACACCCTTGTGAAACTTCCCGCATGTAGCACATGCTTTGAACTTCTTGTTTTGCTGGTTACCCTGCTGACTTCCAGCACTCCCATTTCCAGTCCATTTCCTCTTCGAACTATTGTTGTCGTTTCCACTACTACCACCACCGTTCTTAATTTTCACTTCATTCTTCTTCTTCTTCTGTTCTTGATTGAACTTTGTTACTGCCTCGCCTCCACCTTTAGTGAGAATTGCCTTCTCCATTACCGCTGCAAATGTCTTCAGCTAGAACAGAGAGCCCTACTGTACAACCAGGGCTTTAGCTTCAGTCCTTGTTTAAACCTATTTGCCTTGCGTTCGTCTGTGCTGACTTGATATGGCGCAAACCTTGCTAACTCGTTGAATTTCACGGCATACTTAGACACCGTCATCGTTCCCTGCTTCAGTTCCAAAAACTACACTTCTAGCTGACTCTTCGAACTCTCTGGGAAATTGGTCTCGAAGAATATTTCCTTAAACCTATCCCAGGTCATAATCCCTTGACCTCCTCGAGTTTTATTGGACTGCCACCAATAACTAGCCTCTCCTTTCAATATGAATGTTGTAAAAGCAGTCTTCTGATCCTCCCCTACTCTCGCAACATCGAATACCTTCTTTATTTCCATGATCCACGTCTGTGCCTCCAATGGATTCATGGACCCACGGAATTCAGGTGGTCCAACCGCCTTGAAATCCTTAAACGTTGTACCTTAATTTTTAGGTTGATTCTGCAACGCTCCTGTTAGTAACGTTACTAGCTGTTGAACGGGGTTAGAATCAACATTGTCGTTATTGGTTCCTTCAGTGGTTCTCTGTCGTGGTGGTTGACGTCTTGGAGGCATTTTCTGTTAAAAATACACCTATTAGATTATTACTCAACTCTTTTAAGTAATTCTACTTAACTTACATCTCATAAAAGAATTTATCACATAACACTTTGAATAAAATAAAATAATAACTTTTATTCATTCATAATCTTATTGAAAACATCCTAATAATAGCATCACTGCTATCTACATTACTTTCCTGAACTACAAAAGTTTCGTTACAACATCATCATCATATCCCATAGGTTACATAACACTTGGGATTTACAAATTATTTAACATTTTATTAATCGTATAACAACTACGATGTTCTACTAAGATACTGCTTAGCCTTACTACGTTCTTCCTCCATAATTCAGAATATTTTTCTGCGATCTAATATGAATGATGGCAGCGTCTCAAATTGAATCGGATAACCCATGACCCGATCTTAAGCTCGATTAATCACGATGTTGAATACACTTTTCATCTCTTCCATCTTCATTCTCTTTGCTTGTGCATCTTTTACTGCTATCCTGGCTCATTGAAAAGCTTCCTCATATGCGTCTTCGGCTCTTGCCCTCTTACTAGCTTCTTCCTTCATCTTGTTCTTCAGTTCTGCGATCTCCTCGATCAGTTGTTTTTTCTCTCCTTCAATCTGAACCAGTTTATCTTAAACATTGTTCAAACGTTCATCTCATTCCTGGATCTCATCATCCTTTTGTGCCATCGATGTTTGTTGCTCAGCTACTATCTCTTGCAACTCCTCGACGGTATCCTGAAGTTCCACGTTGCGGTCGTAGACTTCATCGTACATACGAACAACTATCGAGTTCAGTGGGTTCTCTTCCTCCTCATCCTCGTCATCCTCATTTGACCGTGACAACTCAACGGGATCCTCCTCATCCGTTTCCACATCATCATCCTCATCTTCAACCACTGTGATCAACAAGGCTAACTCCCGTGGCAGTAGTTGTTCTCAAACCACCTGAATGTCACGAGACTCCTCCTCTCTAGGCATTTGAGGTCCTTCCTCCCTAGCCTGACTGGATTCTCCGACATTAATCATCCTGACAAAAAAAAATTTAAGTATTAATTATTAATCATTACTACCTGACACTAACGAGCACATAAGTTATAATCACATAAACACATAAGTATTTTATTACTTCTTCCTTAAAAAACTCGATAAGAGTTTATCACCACTATCTTTTCAAAGGTTACTTCCTAAGGCTTTTCCCCCACCTAAGGTTCATAACCTAAAGCTTTGATACCAACTTGTGACATCCCCAAATCCCGGTACTTCATTACCACAAGATTTGGCGTTCACTTAATCAAAATATTCATATCTAACTACCCAATCATAATAAAATTGAATAATAAACCTTCCCTTAAGGGATTACATTAATAAAATCTCCCAGGTTATCTAACCTTTACATACAATCATTCAAATGAGGAAAATAAATAAACTTCATTACAATCATTCAAATTTAAGTCTGATAATAGAATATCAAAATTACAAGTCTTCAGTACTTGCTCATCTTTCCCTTTCCCTTACTGGTGCTAGGTACGTCGACCTTCTCAACATTAGTTGTAATATTTATATAAGCAAGAGTGAGCAAACAAGGCTCACTTGAAATGAAATTGAATAAAACTTTACATTAACTGCCAAATAATAGGCTCAATAGAACTAAACAATATGTTCTATTAACATTCTGAATTATACAACTGAGTGTCTAATGAACACGAACCATGTCCACAGTTATAAGTACTCTTTCAACTTAAACTTTAACAGTTATAAGACTATAAGGACTCCACGTACTTAGGGGGATCAGCCCTTCGTTCAATGTATTGTGCACAAACATTTCAACGCTAAGCGTAAACTCCTAATAATAGGGTTGTTCATCTCAGTATTTAGATTATAAGTCCGCACCAAAGTAAGTTTGGTTTGTATACATTTTAAGGTAATTTGGAATTCAACGAACATCAACTAAGGATTAGTTGAATAAAAGGTAATCACATTATGCTATGGAATAAATCATAAGTGAATTAACATTGTATATTAAAGTTATGCTTTAGGAATAGTCTAAGAGCATAAATATTGAATAACTATAACATAAATTGCATGAAAAATATTAAGCCAATGTTATTTAAAATTGAATATTAAGCATGCATAACGAATAACAATTTGAACAATAAAAACTATTCAACATCAGTATATCAGATTATATAAACTTGCATGCTAATTAACAAGTTAAAGACAAGAATAACTTGCTCAACATCAAAATAAGGTTTAGAAAACTTGCATCATCATTAACAAACTAGATACAAGAGCTTGCGAAATTATAATTTAAATAGGACAAGTAAGCTTGCACAATAATAAATAAACTAACTCAACGAAAGTGTAGAGTTAGAAAACTTGTTCAAAAAGAGTTTAGATACTTGCATAATTATTATAAAAGTAGAGTTAGAGAACTAGCTCAATGTAAAAAGACAAGTTTAGAAACTTGCCTCAAACGTAAGCTATAATATTAAAACTCACGTTCACCTACACATAATATTAGAACCACAATATTTATTAGATATACTAACATTCACGTATCAAAATAACACTCTTTTCTAATTAGACTTGCTATTTCAATACAAGTCTTATTTCACTTCATAAATATCAGAATTTCCAAGTGTTAACCTTCACAACACTTATTTACTAATCCTCATGTTCAATAAACAAAAACATAACACGTTCGTAACTTACTAATCATTTTTACAACTTTGAATTTATCAATTACATATCACGGTTCTGTTTTAACCTTCTTACTACATGTTTGACACATTAACATAACCTTAGACTAAGTTATAAGGGTATCCAAGGGTTTACTACTGATGGCGAAGCCATTATTACAGATCGTAGGGTATGGCAGCCTACGCCCATACACATGTTTGGAACTTCTAAGCAATTCTTGCTGCTTTTAGCCTTATATTACACCAAGCGATTCTTGTTGATCTGCGCTTGAAAAACCGAAATAACTATGAACAATAGTCGTTTTTATCCCAACTAAGACGAATTTTACCCACAAAGCAGTGAAATTAACACATACAATTGGTATAAAACTATTACTAACATGTTTGCTAACATATTCAAACAATTAGAACAATTTAACAACAACTCAAACTAGTTTAATTTCTCAAATTCCATATTTTCATATGAAAACTCCATTCTTGACATCTTTTACAAAAATCATCGATGTGATTACAATTCTACACCGAATCACTTCGTTCAAACTATGTTCTCTTCGTTTCTTAACGAACTAGCATAATCAAAACTCAATTTAAAGTTTAACATACAAACTGACCACTAAAATTGGTACTTTCACAAGCCATATGAGAAATACAAACACTGTCATACTTTTCTTCCTGTTTAAACTGTTATTCACATACAAATTCTTATCTAAACATAACCTCTAGCATCATAAATACGTATAATCACAATTACGATATATATATATATATATATATATATATATATATATATATATATATATATATATATATATAACACCAATTCAACAATTTGATTTCACGTAACATAAAACAATCTTGCCGTGAAACACATATATATGTATATAAATATATTATTGAGGTTATATAAAAATACCTTCAATTAGCTTGGTAATCCTCTTTGTTAAACACTGAAATTGTTCTTCTCTTCTCAAGCTCTCTCTCTCTCAAATTCTCTCCCAACTCTTTGAATGTTCTTAGGCTTAGTAAAACTAGAATGCGTATAACTCAAACTGATAACCAAGCTAAACTGATAAGCCAATAATAATACGTACATAATTATAATATCAGTTACAAAGATATAACGTATAAGTTATAATTAGATTTTATTTATTATTTAATTTAATTTATTTATATTATTATAATTCAAAATTTAAAAATCCAAAAGCCATAATGCTCCGTTAGGCAAAACTCTTTAAAAATTAAAGACTTAATATATTTAAGCCTTGTTTGGCAAAACTACATTAAACTTCTTTAATTATTTTAGTAAACAATTTAGTTTATAATTTATAATCACATAGTATTTATTTGGATTTCAATATCCAACATTAACCAAATAAATTAATTACACATACTATATTTTAAATAAATATTCCACTTAAACAATTATCACAAAAATATAATTTCTTTATAATTTTATTTAATAACTTAACACAATCGATTTAAATTATTAAATTCAACAACAATATAACCTCTCATGTTATATTACAACTCTCTAAATTACAAATTAATTTAATTTAGAATATTATCTAATAAATTTAATTCGTAAATGTTAACTAATAATAACCACATCAATAAAATATTTATTTCATCAATTTTAACAATAAACACATAAAATAAATATTTATATAATTCAATAAATATTTAATATTACAATTTGAAATTCCGGATTGTTACATCATTCCCTCCTTACAAGGATTCTGTCCCCAGAATCATAACTCAAACAATCAAATCGTCACATTCTTCCCTTCTTCTTAAAAGAATCATCCCCGAGAATCGAAGACAAAGATTAAACAAATAACTCAGGACAATTTTTCATCATTTCAGCTTCGAGTTCCCATGTTGCCTCTTCGACATTGTGGTTTCTCCATAACACCTTCACAGAAGGTATCACTTTATTTCTGAGCACTTGTTCTTTCCTGTCGACTATCTGAATAGGAATCTCTTCATAAAACAAATCTTTACTGAACTGTAATGGTTCATATTCGATCACATGTTTGTAATCGGGTTTATACGGTCGTAACACCGAAACGTGAAAAACATTATGAACGTTTTCCAACTCTGGAGGTAGAGCTTCCTCATACGCCACTTCTCCAACTCTTCGCATCACTTCGAAGGGTCCAATAAACCTCGGGCTTAGCTTTTCCTTTTTATCGAAACAAATTTTCCCCTTCCAAAGAGAAACTTTTAGGAATACATAATTTCCTACGTCGAATGCACGATCTTGTCTGTGTTGATTAGCATACTTTTTCTATCTATCTTGGGCTGCTACCAATCTTGTCCTGATGAGTTTGACAACCTCAGTAGTTTGTTGTACCAGTTCTGGTCCTAACAGTTGGCGTTCACCGACTTCATCCCAGCACAGTGGAGTTCTGCACTTTCTGTCGTATAATGCCTCGTAAGGCGGCATGCCGATGCTCGCGTGGTAACTGTTGTTGTAGGCAAATTACACCATCGGTAAATGTTCTTCCCATCTCCCTTTGAAATCCATGATGCATGCTCTCAGCATATCTTCCAACGTTTGGATTGTTCGTTCGCTTTGGCCTTCTGTTTGTGGATGGTATGCCGTGCTCATTCGCAACTGTGTTCCCATACACTCTTGTAGTCTCTTCCAGAAATTTGATGTGAATCGCGAATCTCTATCTGACACAATTGATACTGGCACTCCATGTCTTGAGACAATCTCTTTAACGTACAACCTTGCCAACTGATCAAGATTGAACCTAATCTTTATTGGCAAAAAGTGTGCTGATTTCGTTAATCTATCCACCACCACCCAAATTGCATCGTACCCTTTCGGAGTTGTTGGAAGACCTACCACAAAGTCCATTGTGATATGCTCCCACTTCCATTCCGGTATTTCCAATGGTCGAAGTAATCCGCTTGGTCTTTGATGCTCGGCCTTCACTCTCTGACATGTCAAGCATCTTACAACGCATTCTGCAACGTCTCTTTTCATATTTGGGCACCAAAAATGTTGCCGCAAATCTTGATATATTTTTGTACTTCCCAGATAAATCGAATATCTTGAGCTATGAGCTTCTGTTAAGATTTCGTCTTTAATCTTCGGTACTGCTGGAACCCAAATTCTTCCCTCGAACCTCAGTAAACCTGTGGTATCGATCTTGTATTTTGCATCACTACACTCAACTACTTTCTCTTTGATCGTTTCACATTCTTCATCTTGTAGTTAACCATTCTTCACTTTTTCCACCAAAGTTGGACTAGCTTCTATCTGGTATAATTTTTCGTCGGTTTCTTTTGGAAATTTGATTTCCAACTCTAGCCTTGCCATTGCTGAAATAAGCTCTTCCTAGTTGGTTAACAACATCAACTTTTCCCGACCTTTTCTGCTTAAAGCATCTACAACCACATTCGCTTTTCCTGGATGATAAAAGATCTCACAATCATAATCTTTTATCAATTCCATCCATCTTCTTTGACGCATGTTCAGGTCCTTCTGTGTGAAAATATAGTTCAGACTTTTATGGTATGTGTAGATCTCACATTTTTCTCCATAGAGATAGTGTCTCCATATATTTAGAGCAAATACTACTGCAACCAACTCTAAATCATGAGTCAGATACCATTTCTCATAGTCCTTCAGCTGTCTTGATGCATATAAAATAACCTTGTCGTTCTGCATAAGAACAGAACCCAATCCTTTATGTGAGGCATCACTATACACTGCACAATTTCCTGTATTATCTGGTAATGTCAACACAGGTGCCACACTTAATTTCTTCTTCAAATCCTGAAAACTCTCTTCACATTTCTCCGTCCAAACAAATTTTACAGCTTTCCTTGTCAAATTTGTTAGTGGAGTGGCTATCTTGGAATAATCTTGAATAAATCTTCTATAATAACCGATCAGTCCCAAGAAACTCCTCACCTCCGACGGTGTTCTTGGTTGTTCCCAATTGATTACAGCTTCCACTTTTGATGGATCCATTGGAATCCCATCTTTGTCAATCATGTGCCCAATAAATTGTACACGATCTAGCCAAAATTCGCACTTAGAGAATTTTGCGTACAACTTTTCTTTTCTTAGGGTTTCCAACGTCAAACGTAAGTGTTCCATGTGTTCTTCTTGAGTTTTGGAATACACCAGAATGTCGTCGATAAATACCACTACAAACTTGTCTAAGAATGGTTTAAACACCCTGTTCATCAAATCCATGAATGCAGCAGGGGCATTGGTCAGACCAAAAGAAATCACCAAAAACTCGAAATGTCCATACCGAGTTCTGAATGACGTTCTAGGTATATCCTCTTTTCTTACCTTTAATTGGTGATACCTACTTCTCAAATCTATTTTCGAGAAGTATTTAGCACCCTTAAATTGATCAAACAAGTCATCTATTCTTGGCAACAAATATTTATTTTTAATAGTGACTTTGTTCAATTCCCTATAATAAATGCAAAGACGCATCTACCCATCCTTCTTTTTCACAAATAACATCGGTGCTCCCCATGGTGATACACTTGGTTGAATATACTTTTTATCTAACAGTTCTTGCAATTGTACCATCAGTTCCTTCATCTCTACCGGAGCCATTCTGTACAGGGCCTTTGATATCGGTGTTGTTCCTGGCGCTAAGTCACTCATGAACTCAATCTCTCTGTTAGGCAGAAGTCCTAAAAAATCCTCCGGAAACACATCTACAAATTCCTTAACCACTGGTATCTCTTCCAATTTCAAACCCTTCTTTTGAGTATCGACTATGTAAGCTAAATAACCCACACAAACTTGACTCAACAACTTCTTAGCCTGCATAATCGTCAGACATTTCATTTTTCTAGGTGATTTGCTACCATAGAAAACTACCTTTGATGGAGTCATAAGGTTTACACTTTTATTTTGGCAATCAATTACCGCTCCATAATTGAACAGCCAATCCATTTGAAAAATGACTTCAAACTCTCCAAGTCTAATCGGAATTAAATCTACCATCAGGATATTCCCCTTAATATTCACCCTATAGTTCATATATACGAACCTAACAGGAATTACTTCCTTATTCGTAATTTCTATGTTTAAAGGGAAATTCTATTCTTCACTAGGTATTTCTAACTTCTTAGCAAATTCATCAGATATAAACGAGCAAGTAGCACCCGAATCAAATAATACATAAGTATCAATATCATTGATTGGGATAATACTTGACACCACATCCTTTGATTGCACATCATCTTGCACAATCATGTTGAAGCTTCCGGCTGTGGGTTTGTTTGATGCCATTGGTCCATCAATGGCTCATGTACCTCTACTGCTACCTCCCTTGCTTCTTGCTGTCTCTCCAGCCTTCTTCTTAGGGTATTCACGAGCAAAGTGATCCTTGGACCCGTACGTGAAGCAAACGTTCTTCTTAGTTTAAGTGCAATTTGGGGCGATGTGACCCTCCTAGCCACAGTTGAAGCATACTCGTTTCGCCATCAAGCACACACCCTTGTGAAACTTCCTGCATGTAGCTGATAAGTGGATTTTATATACACGAATCACTATTCATTTCAAGTTTAAATTCTTAGTTATCTTCGTGTTTTGTGTTCGTTTTTACTTGTTTCATGTTATTTTATGTGTAGGGTGGTCATGGATGCAATTGGTGAGGATAGGCAGTTTTTTTGGAGCAAAAGTGGAAAAAAGTGGAAGTAAGAAAATCTTGAAGTCAGTAGCCTAGCCTGCTGGGGCGGGCTTGTTTATGCTTGTACCCCGTCGTATGAGTCCCGCTTTCAAATTGTCCTATTTGGTTTTGACTTACATAGAGCTCTCGGTTTGTGGGATTGGAATGATGCGTTTGGACTCTAATAAAAGAAGAATTCGGCCGAAATGCAGGAGAGCTTGCTATTACGTGGAAAAACAACAATCTTACAACACACAAGGCAAGAATTCAAGAGCGATTTCAAGGATTGAAGAGCGAACGTTGGAGGAGTAATTTTCAGAGATTATCACGACGGTTGTGAATCAAGGCTACGTGAAGGGGTTTTCTTTATTCTTCTTCTCTTTAGTCTTATTTGTAATTGGGATGATGTTTAAACAAAGTATTCAGTTTTTAATTCATTCGTTATGAACTAATTTACTTATTAGACTTGTGATGGATCTTTGGGCGAAACGATGATTCTATAACTTTGATTTCCAATTCAATAAAATATTTTCAGTTTATCTATGTTAATTTCAGCGTAAATTTATGAATTGCCTGATCAACAGTTCTTTGTGGATTTGATAGGAATCGAGAGAGGAGATTGAATCTAGACCTAGTTAATATAGCATGTGTCATGAATTTTGTCGATAGCAGATTTGTGATTATTATTAAGGTAGAGATACGCTTGACATCACATGTAATCGTATAGAGAGCTTAAACTTAAAACTTCTTTGATTGCAGTTCACATAGATATATAGTGAGTTGGTCAATTTAGGTGTTTAACGGATTTCTATCTTAATTGTGGATTGATGTTAATATGGTATTAGTGCATCGAGAGGTGGCTCTTACTACGTTCGTGTTCTTGATTAATAAAAACTGAATATTGAATGGAGTTGGAATAAAGGTTGGAAAATCGGAGGAAGCTCAGGGGTGAAATCATAAGTCTAATTCTCCATTAATTGTTTGAAATTCTGGATTTCGTTATTGGTGACTATTTTGTGATAGTTTATTTCTTTATTAATTTAGTTTTTTTTATATATAAATTAAAACCATTGAATTGATTAGTTTAATAAAATTAGGGTTAATACAAAATTGATAATTGTGAAGTTAAGATTCTTGATATTTTGTCCTCGTGGGAACGATACTTATTCACTGCTATATTACTAGTTGACCACGTGCACTTGCGTGTTTTTTTAAGCGTATTGATTTTACCCAACAAGTTTTTGGCGCCGTTGTCGGAGACAATTTAGCTGAGATTTTAATATTTGTTTTTACAATATCAGTTTAATTAGTCCAGTTTTACTTAAACATTTTTATTTTGTTTTCTCTATTTCAAGTTTTCGACATTGGTTTATGCAAACACGATCTAAACATCCAGACTTGCTTCCTTTTGAGGACGACATTGACATACGATTTCAAAAGTTGAGTAAGTGGATTGAGGAAATGAGCAACGAATTCGAAAATTCTGATAAGGAAGAAACGATGGCTGCCGAAGACCAGAAAGCGTTGAGGGAGTTTGCCACACCTAGGGTGACTGATCTGCAGTCGAGCATTACTTGTCCTGCAATTGCTGCGAACACTTTTGAGATAAAGCCTGGGACCATTCAGATGATGCAGAACTCATGTCAGTTTGGGGGAATGGCAAACGACGATCCGAATGAGCAATTAATCAGTTTTTTGGAAATGTGCGACACGTTCAAGTACAATGGGGTGTCGGATGAGGCAGTGAGACTTCACTTGTTCCCATTCACTTTACGGGACAAGGCGAAGAGTTGGTTACATTCTTTACCACCGGGTTCGATCACTACGTGGGAGGATTTGGCTCAAAAATTTCTTTCTAAATTTTTCCCACCAGCGAAGACTGCCAAAATGAGGAATGACATCACAATGTTTGAGCAGCAGAATGGGGAGTCACTATATGAGGCATGGGAGAGATACAAGGAATTACTCAGAAAGTGCCCACATCATGGATTTCCCAAGTGGTTACAAATGAACACCTTCTATAATGAGCTACATAGAAATGTCAGAACTAGTATTGATGCGGCATCAGGCGGTGCATTCATGTCTAAGAGTTACGAGGAAGCCTACAATTTGATAGAAACAATGTCAGCAAATAACTACTAGTGGCCCACAGCAAGAATGACACAGGCAAAGGCGGCTGGGGTCTTGGAATTAGATGGAGTAACAGCTATACAAGCACAGCTTTCTGTATTATCTATGAAGTTTGATACGATCAATGAGAGGGTAAATACGATGGCAGGGGCTCAAGTTCAACAAAGTTCAACAGGTTATGGTAGTATGTGAATTATGTGCGGGTGATCATCCGACAGAGCAGTGTGCAATAAATCCAGCATCCGTTTAGTTCATAGGCAACTACAATAGAATTCCGCAAAATACTTACCAAAACACCTACAACTAGGGGAATAGGAACCACCCAAACCTTTCATGGAGCAATAATCAGCAAACTCAAGCTCCACGACCATCATATCCCCCTGGTTTTCATATTCATCCACAACAGATTTAAAAGCAGGACAGGAAATCCGATGGGGAGGAATCGTGGGCAAGGTACATGACTAGCAACGATTTGGCTATGAAGAATCAAGCAATTGCTATAAAAAACATAGAGAATCAAATAGGCCAAATTGTATTGGCATTGAATAATAGACCACAAGGAACATTACCTAGCGACACCGAAAGAAATTCGAAGGGTAATCATGAGCAATGTCAAGCAGTTATGTTGAGAAGTGGAAAACACCTCGGTGGGAATAGTGCAGAAAATTCAGCAACACCAGAGGAAAAAGTTGATGACAGTAATGCAATGGAGGGTAACAAAAATGAGGAACAAAGTTAAACAGCGAGCCAATTGTTTATCCTCCACCGCCATTTCAGCAGAGGGTCCAAAAACAAAAATCAGATAAGCAGTTCGCAAAGTTTTTAGACGTGTTCAAGAAACTCCAGATTAACATCCCATTCGCAGAGGCCCTAGAACAAATGCCGAGTTATGCGAAGTTTATGAAGGGAATTCTGTCGAGGAAGAAGAAATGGGAAGACTTCGAAACAGTGGCACTAACAGAGGAGTGTAGTGCAGTGTTACAAAAAAAGCTTCCACCAAAACTCAAAGACCCGGGGAGCTTTACTATCCCATGCACAATCGGGAAGATATCGTTTAACAAGTGCTTATGTGATTTGGGGGTGAGTATAAACCTGATGCCATTATTAGTATATTCAGAATTGGGTTTGCCCGCGCCAAAGCCTACGAATATTTCATTGCAGTTGGCGGATAGGTCAGTCACATATCCGAGGGGCATTGTAGAGGACATTTTGGTAAAAGTGGATAAGTTTATATTCCCTGCGGACTTTATCATACTGGATTTCGATGAAGATAAGAACATCCCGATCATCCTAGGGAGAACTTTCTTGGCCACAGGAAGGACACTCGTAGACGTGAAAAAAGGAGAACTTACAATGAGGGACCAAGATCAAGAAATAAAATTCAATGTGTTCAAGGCCATGAAATATCCTACGGACGAGGAAGAATGTTATCGAATGGATTTAATTGAGCAAATTACCAGCGAAGATATTAACAAAAGTTTGATCAATGATCCGTTAGAAACAACCTTATTGGGGGATGAAGAAAAAGATGACCCGGAATTTGTGGACTTACTACAGATGTTAGACTCGATGCCGAGAGTTAGCCGATTCAGAGCACCGGTTGAACCTCTGCACACCGAGAAGACAGTTGCAGAAAAATTAAAACCATCATTGGAGGAGCCACCGACATTGGAACTTAAGCCACTCCCTAAACATCTCAGGTATGCGTATTTAGGAGATTTAAATTCTTTACCTTTAATTATTTCTGCTGCACTTAACGAATTGCAGGAAGAAAAGTTGCTGAGGGTGCTTAGGGATCACAAATTAGCAATTGGATGGACGATTGCAGATATAAAAGGCATTAGCCCATCATTTTGCATGCACAAGATTCTGATGGAGGATGATGCAAGTCCATCGGTGGAGCATTAACGTCGGCTTAACCCAATCATGAAGGAAGTGGTCAAGAAGGAAATTCTGAAATTATTAGATGTCGGGGTCATATATCCAATTTCTGACAGTAAATGGGTAAGTCCGATTCATTGTGTGCCTAAGAAATGGGGAATGACGGTAATTCAGAATGAGGATAACGAGTTAATTCCAACTAGTACAGTGACAGGTTGGAGGGTGTGCATCGATTATAGGAGATTGAATAAGGCAACCCGAAAGGATCATTTCCCGCTACCTTTTATCGATCAAATGTTAGACAGGTTAGCAGGACATGAGTTTTACTGCTTATTGGATGGATATTCGGGATATAATCAGATTGCTATCGCTCCTGAGGATCAAGAAAAGACAACATTCACTTGCCCTTACGGCACCTTTGCATTCAGGAGAATGTCATTCGGACTGTGCAATGCACCTGCAACTTTCCAACGGTGTATGATGGCTATTTTTTCGGATATGGTGGAGAAGAACGTTGAAGTCTTCATGGACGATTTCTCGATTTATGGGGACAATTTTGACACTTGCTTAGCGAATCTGGTCATGGTATTACAGCGATGTAAGGATACAAACCTCATACTGAATTGGGAAAAATGCCACTCCATGGTTGAAGAGGGCATAATTTTGGGACATAAGGTGTCGGCTCAAGGATTGGAGGTGGACAAGGCAAAGTTGGACACGATCGAGAAACTACCTCCACCGGGCTCAGTTAAGGGCATTAGAAGTTTTCTGGGGCATGCTGGGTTCTACAGGAGGTTCATAAAAGACTTCTCTAAGATTGCAAAACCTCTATGTAGTCTTTTAGAGAAGGATGCCACTTTCAGCTTTACTGTGGAATGTAAGTTCGCGTTTGACCTATTGAAGAATAAATTAACTACAGCCCCCGTGATAGTCGCACCGGACTGGAAAACGCCATTTGAACTTATGTGTGATGTGAGCAACTCTGCGGTCGGGGCTGTTTTGGGCCAAAGACGAGACAAGGTGTTTTACGCCATATACTATGCAAGAAAAACACTCACAGAGACTTAAATGAACTACACTACTACGGAAAAGGAATTGCTTGCAGTTGTATACACGTTCGACAAATTCTGGGCATACTTGATCGGGACTAAGGTAATAGTCTACACGGACCATTCGGCGATTCAGTACTTAATAGCAAAAAAGATGTTAAGCCACGCCTTATCCGATGGATTCTCCTACTTCAAGAGTTTGATTTAGAAATTAAAGATAGAAAGGGGACAGAGAATCAAGTTGTCGATCATATATCAAGGCTGGAAAATCCAGAGAAAAAGGATGAAGATAGATGCGGGATCAACGAGACATTCCCGGATGAGTAGTTATTTGGGTTGAATGTAGAATTTCCGTGGTATGCAGACTTAGCGAATTATGTGGTAAGCAAGATGCTTCCCCCGGATCTTACACGCCAACAGAAAAAGAAGTTTCTTCACGACGTCAATTGGTACATGTGGGATTAGCCGTATCTGTTTAAACAATGCGTCGATAAGATGATTCGACGATGTATCCCATACAGTGAAGTCCACAACATATTACAAGAATGCCACTCATCCAAGATCACGGTGGACATTATGGGAGTGAGATGCACACGCAAAAAGTGCTTCAATCTGGGTTTTATTGGCATACAGTGTTCAAAGACTCCCACCAATTTGTGAAAACATGTGATAGATGCCAAAGGGTGGGAAACATATCGAAACAAAATGAGATGCCCCTACAAAAAATTCTTGAAGTGGAAATCTTTGATGTATGGGGCATCAATTTCATGGGACCATTCCCGTCGTCTTTGAGCAATCAGTATATTCTGCTCGCGGTGGATTACGTCTCGAAATGGGTTGAAGCTGCAGCGTTACCATCTAATGATGCCAAGGTGGTCCTCAAGTTTCTACAAAAAAACATTTTCACGAGGTTTAGAACGCCAAGAGCAATAATTAGTGTTGAAGGCAGTCACTTCTGCAATAAGTCGTTTACAGCTCTTTTGGCTAAGTATGGGGTAAACCACAAGGTGGCTACAGTGTATCACCCTCAAACTAATGGGCAGGCGGAGGTTTCGAACAGAGAAGTTAAGAAAATTCTAGAGAAAGTCGTAAATCCGAGTCGAAAAAATTGGTCACTTCAATTGGACGACGCATTATGGGCGTACCGGACTGCATACAAAATGCCAATCGGGATGTCACCTTATCAACTCTTGTACGGAAAGGCATGTCATTTACCGGTGGAGCTACAGCACATGGCCTATTGGGCAATACAAAAATTGAATTTTGATCAAGCCGCGGTAGGAGAAAAGAGGCTACTTCAACTAAATGAGCTTAACGAATTCCAACTCCAAGCCTACGAGAACGCCAAGCTATACAAAGAAAAGGTAAAAAGATGGCACGACCAGAAAATTGTGCAACGAACATTCGAGCCGGGCTAATCAGTCCTCTTGTTTAACTCACGACTGCAATTATTTCCAGGAAAGCTTAAGTCGAGATGGTCGGGACCATTTACTATAAAACGAGTATTTCCTCATGGCGCCGTTGAACTCTACAGATGCAATCCGTTAGAAACGTTCTAGGTCAATGGTCAACGGATAAAGCATTACTTGGGTGGCGAGTCGAACTGGGACGTCGACAACATTACCCTCGCTGATACACAGTAAAACAGGGAGTAGTCAGGCTGAACGACTTAAAATCAAGCGCTAATTGGGAGGCAACCCAATTTTTCTTTATTTTTTCATAGTTCATGTTTAATTTGCTAGGATATAGTTTATGAAGCAGTAGTTAGGACTTGTCAATTATAAGTTTTACTAAAAATCTCTGAAAAGTACTAAAAATCTCATTGAAACTCCAAGTTGTCAATAATCTAATGTATTGCATGTTTTTGGTTTCAGGAGAGGTCCAACTTGAGTCAGAGCACCAACGACTACGAAATGGAGGAAAATCAGAAAATTTGCATCTCCATAATTTTTGGCCAAAATATTTTAACAATGGGCATGCCCGCCGGGGCGGGGCTCATAAATCCTGGGCAGATACGCCTATTTTAAAACGCACGCCCCTTCCTTCTCTCCCTCATACATACACCTGGTGCTATCTCAGCTTTCTTTCCTAAACCCACGTCTGACATCAAACCCTCATTCCCCACTACTACCACTACCTAAACCCATAACACCCACATCCTACCCCATAAATTCCATCACTTTCACCATTTCCTCTCTCCCACATCCCTCCTATATAAACCCTATCTCATACTTCCCATATTCAACACCATTAAATTTGAATTCTTTAAGAAATTGGGATACCCACACTTGAGAGTAGGTTGCTATAGTGTCAAGTTTTCATCTTTTCTCAACTCCATAGAACCAACCTAAGTTTGGGGGATCCGAACGAGCTGTGCACGCCAAGTGTTTGACAGATTGACTGGACCAAGTTTTCGGGAGAGGAAGTGGTTACTAGCAAGAGTTCACTGCTGAAACTCAATGGCATCTCAATCAACACCCAAACGCCAACGGGGGGCGAGTTCAAGCGCTGCTCCACCGCCAACCACCTATGACCGCCGAAAATTTGTGAGTGCCACCACCGCCGACCGTTATGAGTACATGCAATCTAAGGCACTTACGCCAGAGCGTGGTTTGGCCCCCGAGGGGAACGATGGGGGACGATGTCCCAAATTCACCAAAAGGGGTGGATCAAATTAACTGAACATCCAGCACCCGTCGTGGTTAATATTGTCAAGGAATTCTATGCAAACGCCGAAGACAAAGCTCCTTTCAAAGCATTTGTGCGGGGTCGAATGGTCCCGTTCAGTGACGATTCAATCAATGCTTACTATCAGTTCCGGGTGCCACGCCATTGTCAGTATGTCCAAATGAGGGATTTTGACCCAGATTATGAGGAGGTTATTAAAAATTTGACAAAGCCGGGCACATCTTGGACCAAAGGTAGGAAGGGAGGAATAGTGTTCAATAGCAAGGACTTAAGCCGGTATAGAAAGATATGGTACGCATTTTTATGTGCAAAATTGCTTCCATCCTAACACACTTCGGGCGTCACCAAAGAGAAGGAGTTACTGTTATACACCATTGTGCAAGATTTCATTATCAACGTCGGGGCCATCATCAGTTTCTCCATCCGCCGGTGCTTACGTGGAAATTTTTTGGGCGGTTTACCGCACCCTTCACTTATATGTGCGTTGTGCCGCAACGTCGGGGTGCGTTATTCTGATGATGAGCTAACTCAACCGCCGCTTGCTTTGGTTGATTTACGAATGATTACGCGGTATACAGTGTTGGGTGGAGGAGAGTCACATCCATGGGGTTTGGGTTTTATTTTTCCATCGGCGTCGGAAGACGAAGTCGATGCCGAAGATACCTCGAAGGATGAGGATGAAACAATGGGAGATCAAGGAACCGAGCAGGTTCCGCAGATTGAGGCATTTTCTAGTACTCAGTTCCTTGAGTTCCAAAATCAAATGAATGCGATATAATAGGGCGTAATCGCCGAAATCTTGGCGATTGGCGATGCGCCAAGATCACATGTTTGATGCCATGAATGCATCTTTCGCCTCATTCAACACAACGCTTCAAAGTTTCATCCCGGCGGCTCAATTTCCATATCAACAACCCGGTCCTTTACCTCGATTTCCTCCTAGTGATTCCGATGAGGAAGAGCACCAACCACTGCCCCAGACTTAAATGATTCCAGGGAAGTCCTATTGCACTTTATTGTTATCCAATGAGGGCATTGTCTTATTTAAGTTTGGGGGAGTAATTTGTTTAGTTGCATACATGCATTTTTAACTTTTTGTTGTCATATCTAGTTTTGTATTATAGAATAGGTTTTTGCATAGTAGTTAGGATTTTGCATTGTTTTCATTTATCTATATATATATATATATATATATATATATATATATATAAATTAGTTAAATAGTGTGTTTGCATATGTCCAACGGTGTCGCATTTTTCATGTTATTTTTGTGGGCCAATGATGAGATTGTGAACAAGTTAACCAATATAGTATGGATTATTAGAACTATGATATAATTTCTGTTATGAATCGATTCTTGGACTTGTTTGAAACTGTTATAAAAGGGGTAGCACTAATAACATCTTTGTTGACCGGTTAGTTCAAATTGATACATAAAAAGTTTCTAAAGGATAATGCTAGGGTGAACTAGAAAATGACAAGGATAGGCAGTGAAGGCTTAACTTAGGCACAAACCGAAGTTTGGGGGAATACATGTGGGATATAAAAAAATAAGAAAACATGTTGAGTCTTGTGGTGGGTTGAGGAGAAACACTCCCCATAAACATAAGCGTGAGATGGAGCGTAAAACACACTCACTGTCCAAAAAAAAAAGAAAAAAGAAGAAAAGGGAAGTAATCATGGGAAAAGAGCAAAAAGCCCCCATGTAAAAAAAGAAAAAAAAGAGAAGGAAGAAAAGAAAGTATAAGTATCATACATGTACCCTTGAATTTTGTTGAGTTTAATTTTAGTTGAATCGTGCCTATCTTTGAGATTTTTGAGTTTGCACTGTATGATTCCTTCTAAGAAGTTGTTTATGTATTGAATTTGGGTCCTTATCAGTTATCTTAGATGTTGTTCACACACGCACGCTATACTAGTAATAGTTGTTCAAGATTTGAGAATTAATACGTAATTATGGATTGGTTTTGATAATTTTTTTTGTTAAGTTGCTTATTTTCTCTGAGGCCTATGGGATAAGTCAGTTTATGCGATGTTGTTGGATTTTTAGGCATTTAGATTGTTATTGCATTTTTTGCATTGGATAGCATGTAGTTTGTTTTGTGCTCGAGGACTAGCACGGTTTAAGTTTGGGGGAATTTGATAAGTGGATTTTATATACACGAATCGCTATTCATTTCAAGTTTAAATTCGTAGTTATCTTCGTGTTTTGTGTTTGTGTTTACTTGTTTCATGTTATTTTATGTGTAGGGTTGTCATGGATGCAATTAGTGAGGATAGGCGGTTTTTTTGGAGCAAAAGTGGAAAAAAGTGGAAGTAAGAAAATCTTGAAGTCAAGAGTAGCCTACCAAGCAAGGCCCCATTTTCTCGCAATGTCTCTGTTTGGTTTTGACTTCTGTTAGAGCTCGGTTTGTGGGATTGGGATGATGAGTTTGGACTCTAATAAAAGAAGAATTCGGCCAGAAGAGAGGGTAGCTTGCTATTAGACTTATGATGGATCTTTGGGCGAAACGATGATTCTATAACTTTGATTTCCAATTCAATAAGATATTTTTAGTTTATCTATGTTAATTTGAGGGTAAATTTATGAATTGCCTGATCAACAGTTCTTTGTGGATTTGATAGGAATCGAGAGAGGAGATTCGAATCTAGACCTAGTTAATATAGCATGTGTTATGAATTTTGTCGATAGCAGATTTGTGATTATTGTTAAGGTAGAGATACACTTGACATCACATGTAATCGTATAGAGAGCTTAAACTTAAAACTTCTTTGATTGCAGTTCACATAGAGATATAGTGAGTTGGTTAATTTAGGTGTTTAACGGATTTCTATCTTAATTGTGGATTGATGTTAATATGGTATTAGTGCATCGAGAGGTGGCTCTTACTATGTTCGTGTTCTTGATTAATAAACTGGAATATTGAATGGAGTTGGAATAAAGGTTGGAAAATCAGAGGGAAGCTCAGGGTGAAATCATAAGTCTAATTCTCCATTAATTGTTTGAAATTCTGGATTTCGTTATTGGTGACTATTTTGTGATAGTTTATTTCTTTATTAATTTAGTTTTTTTAATATATAATTTAAAACCATTGAATTGATTAGTTTAATAAAATTAGGGTTAATACAAAATTGATAATTGTGAAGTTAAGATTCTTGATATTTTGTCCTCGTGGGAACGATACTTATTCACTACTATATTACTTGTTGACCACGTGCACTTGCGTGTTTTTTTAAGCTTATTGATTTTACCCAACAGTAGCACATGCTTCGAACTTCTTATTTTGCTGGTTACCTTGCTGACTTCCAGCACTCACATTTCCAGTCCATTTCCTCTTCAGACTATTATTGTCGTTTCCACTACTACAACCATCGTTCTTAATTTCCACTTTATTCTTCTTCTTCTTTTGTTCTTGATTGAACTTTGTTACCGCCTCGCCTCCACCTTCAGCTAGAATTTCCTTCTCCATTACCGCTGCAAATGTCTTCAGCTGGAACAGAGAGACCCTACTATAAAACCAGGGCTTCAGTCCCTGTTCAAACCTCTTCGTCTTGCGTTCGTCTGGGCTGACTTGATATGATGCAAACCTCACCAACTCGTTGAATTTCACGGAATACTCAGACACCATCACCGTTCCATGCTTTAATTCCAAAAACTGCACTTCTAGCTGACTCTTCAAACTCTCTGGGAAATAGGTCTCGAAGAATATTTCCTTAAACCTATCCTAGGTCATAATCCCTTGACCTCCTCGAGTTTTATTTGCCTGCCACCAATAACTAGCCTCTGCTTTCAACATGAATGTTGCAAAAGCAGTCTTCTGATCCTCTCCTACTCTTGCAAAATCGAATACATTCTCTATTTCCATGATCCACGTATGTGCCTCCACGGGATTTATGGACCCACGTAATTCTGGTGGTCCAACCGCCTTAAAATCCTTAAACGTTGTACCTTGATTTTTAGGTTGATTATGCAACTCTTATGTTAGTAATGTTATTAGCTGTTGAACGAGGTTAACATCAACATTGTCGCTATTGGTTCTTTCAGTGGTTCTCTGTCGTGGTAGTTGACGTCTTGGAGGCATTTTCTATTAAAAATACACTCATTAGATTAGTACTCAACTCTTTTAAGTAATTTCTACTTAACTTACATCTCATAAAAGAATTTATCACATAACATTTTGAATAAAATAAAATAATAACTTTTATTCATTCATAATCTTGTTGAAAACACCCTAATAATAGCATCACTGCTATCTACATTACTTTCCTGAACTACAAAAGTTTCAGGACAACATCATCATCATATCCCATAGGTTACATAACACTTGGGATTTACAAATCATTTAACATTTTATTAATCGCATAACAACTACGATGGTCTACTAAGATATTTCTTAGCCTTACTAAGTTCTTCCTCCATAATCCGGAACATTTTTCTGCGATCTAATATGAATGATGGTAATGTCTCGAACTGAATCAGATAACCCATGACCCGATCTTGAGCTTGATTAATCACGGTGTTGAATACACTATTCATCTCTTTCATCTTCATTCTCTTTGTTTGTGCGTCTTTTATTACTATCCCGGCTCGTTGAAAAGCTTCCTCATATGCGTCTTCGGCTCTTGCCCTCTTAGTAGCTTCTTCCTTCAACTTGTTCTTCAGTTCTGCGATCTCCTCGATCAGTTGTTTTTTTCTCTCCTTCAGTCTGTACCAGCTTATCTTAAACATTGTTCAAACATTCTTCTCGATCCTGGATCTCATCGTCCTTCTGTGCCATCGATGTCTGTTGCTCAGCTACTATCTCTTGCAACTCCTGGATGGTATCTTGAAGTTCCACGTTGCGGTCGTAGACTTCATCGTACATACGAGCAACTATCGAGTTCAGTGGATTCTCTTCCTCCTCGTCCTCGTCATCCTCATTTGACTGTGGCAGCTCAACGGGATCCTCCCCATCCGTTTCCACATCATCATCCTCATCTTCAACCACTTTGACCAATGGGGCTAACTCCCGTGGCAGTAGTTGTTCCCTAACCACCTGAATATCATGAGACTCCTCTCTAGGCATCTGACATCCTTCCTCCATAGCCTAACTGGATTCTCTGACATTAGTCATCCTGACAACAAAAATTTTAAGTTTTAAATATTAATCATTACTACCTGACACTCACGAGCACATAAGTTATAATCACATAAGCACATAAGTATTTTATTACTTCTTCCTTAAAACTTGATAAGAGTTATCACCACTATATTTTCAAAGGTTACTTCCTAAGGCTTTTCCCCCACCTAAGGTTCTTAACCTAAAGCTTTGATACCAACTTGTGACACCCCAAAATCCCGATACTTCATTACCACAAGATTTGGCGTTCACTTAATCAAAACATTCATATCTAACTACCCAATCATAATAAAATTGAATAATAAACCTTCCCTTAAGGGATTACATTAATAAAATATCCCAGGTTATCTAACCTTTATATACAATCATTCAAATGAGGAAAATAAATAAACTTCATTACAATCATTCAAATTAAAGTCTGATAATAGAATATCAAAATTACAAGTCTTCAAGATTGTTCATCTTTCCTTTCCTTTCCTCATCGTGCTGCTAGGTAAATCGACCTTCTCAACTTTAGCTGTAATATTTATATAAGCAAGAGTGAGCAAACAAGGCTCACTTGAAATGAAATTGAATAAAACTTTACATTAATTGCCAAATAATAGGCTCAATAGAACTGAACAATATGTTCTATTAATATTCTGAATTATACAACTGAGGGTCTAATGAACACGAACCATGTCCACAGTTATAAGTACTATTTCAACTTAAACTTTAACAGTCGTAAGGCTATAAGGACTCCACGTACTTAGGGGGATCATCCCTTCGTACAATGTTTTGTGCATAAACATTTCAGCGCTAAGAGTAAACTCCTAATAATAGGGTTGTTCATCTCAGTATTTAGATTACAAGTCCGCACCAAAGTAAGTTTGGTTTGTATACATTTCAAGGTAATTTGGAATTCAACGAACATCATCTAAGGATTAGTTGAATAAAAGGTAATCACAGTATGCTATGGAATAAATCATAAGTGAATTAACATTGTATGTTAAAGTTATGCTTTAGGAATAATCTAAGAACATAAATATTGAATAACTATAACATACCTTGCTTGAACAATATTAAGTCAATGTTATTTAAAATTGAATATTAAGCATGCATAATGAATAGCAATTTGAACAATAAAAACTATTTAACATCAGTATATCAGATTATATAAACTTGCATGTTAATTAACAAGTTAAAGACAAGAATAATTGCTCAACATCAAAATAAGGTTTAGAAAACTTGCATCATCATGAACAAACTTTGATACAAGAGCTTGCGAAATTATAATTGAAATAGGACAAGTAAGCTTGCACAATAATAAACAAACTAACTCAACGCAAGTATAGAGTTAGAAAAATTATTCAAAAAGAGTTTAGATACTTGCATAATTATTATAAAAATAGAGTTATAGAACTTGCTCAATGTAAAAAGACAAGTTTAGAAACTTGCCTCAAACATGACTATAATATTAAAACTCACATTCAACTACACATAGTATTAGAACCACAATATCTATTAGATATACTAACATTCATGTATCAAAATAACACTCTTTTCTAGTTAAACTTGCTATTTCAATACAAGTCTTATGTCACTTCATAAATATCAGAATTTCTAAGTGTTAACCTTCACAACACTTATTTACTAATCCTCGTGTTCAATAAACCACAACATAACGTTTTCGTAACTTCCTAATCATTTTTATAACTTTGAATTTATCAATTACATATCACGATTCTATTTTAACCTTCTTATTACATGTTTGACACATTAACATAACCTTTGACTAAGTTATAAGGGTATCCAAGGGCTCGCTTTCACGATGGCGAAGTCAACATCACAGATCGGGTATGGCATGGCATGCCATACACATGTGCTTGGAACCTAAGCATTGCGTATGTTTTAGCCTTGGCACTGGAGAAAAGCTACGCTAGTCTTGCAGACGAGAAACCGTAAATAGCCATGAACAATAGCCGTTTTTAACCCAACTAACACGAATTTTACCCACAACACAATGTAATTAACACATACAATTGGTATAAAATTATTACAAACATGTTTGCTAACATATTCAACCAATTAGAACAATTTAACAACAACTCAAACTAGTTTAATTTCTCAAATTCAAAATTTTTATATGAAAACTTCATTTTTGACATCTTTTACAAAAATCATCACTGTGATTCCAATTCTACACCTAATCACTTCGTTCAAACTATGTTTTCTTCATTTCTTAACCAACTAGCATAATCAAAACTCAATTTACAGTTTAACATACAAATTGACCACTAAAGTTTGTACTTTCACAAGCCATATGAGAAATACAAACACTGTCATACTTTTCTTCGTTTTTAAATTGTAATTCACATACAAATTCTTATCTAAACATAACCTCTAGCATCATAAACACATATAATCACAATTACCAGTTATATATATCACCAATTCAACAATTTGATTTCACAGAACATAAAATTTTTTTGCCGTGAAACACATATACATGTATATATACATATATTATTGAGGTTATATAAAAATACCTTCAATTAGCCTGGTAATCCTCTTTGTTAAACACTAAAATTGTTATTCTCTTCTCAAGCTCTCTCTCTCTCTCTCAAATTCTCTCCCAACTCTCTGAATGTTCTTAGGCTTAGCAAAACTAGAATGCATATAACTAGAACTGATAACCAAGCCAAACAGATAAGCCAATAATAACATGTACATAATTATAATATATGTTACAAAGATATAACGTATACGTTATAATTAGATTTTAATTATTATTTAATTTATTATATTTATATTATTATAATTCAAATTTTTAAAATCCAAATGCCATAAGACTTTGTTTAGCAAAATTCTTTAAAAATTAAAGACTTAATATATGTAAGTCTTGTTTGACAAAACTACATTAAACTTCTTTAATTATTTTAATAAACCATTTAGTTTATAATTTATAATCACATAGTATTTATTTGGATCTCCATATCCAACATTAACCAAATAAATTAATTACACATACTATATTTTAAATAAATATTCCACTTAAACAATTATCACAAAATTATAATTTCTTTATAATTTTATTTAATATCTTAACACACCAATTTAAATTATAAAATTCAACAACAATATAACCTCTTATGTTATATTACAAATCTCTAAATTACAAATTAATTTAATTTAGAATATTATCTAATAAATTTAATTCGTAAATATTTATTAATAACAACCACATCAATAAAATATTTATTTCTACAATAAACACATAAAATAAATATTTATATAATTCAATAAATATTTAATATTACAATTTGAAATTCTAGATTGTTACAATTATGACTAGGGATTATTCGGTATAATCATGACCGTAATGTTACAAATGATGTAGTAAAAATTCTCATTGGCCTGTAGTGCATTGATGGACAGTTGTTGGTATGATCATGACCATTGATGATTATGTGAATATCCTTGGCCCGTACTACAGGGATGATTCGATGATGTGGTTTATTTATTAAGCTAAGTCTCAGCGATAAAGTTGATGAAACACTTTTGAAATCATAGAAGATAATAGATATCATGCTCTACTTAATTGAGTCTTTTAATGGATTACTTGTTCCGCTGCAGTTAAACTTGATTACTTCTAATTCAGTCCGTGTATTTGTTGTATTTGTAAGGGGTATTATTTCTTTCATATTCATGAAGAGAGTTATTTTCTTTCAATACTCGTAAGGGTTTTTATTCCATTATTTATTATTCTGTTGGAATAACCTGTCTACGCGGACTACCACTTGCATGGTAAAATCTTTTGTTATTCCATTCTTTACTATTATGTGGGAATAACCAGTCTACGCGGACTACCGCATGCATGGTGAAATCTTTTGTTATTCCATTCTTTATTATTCTATAGGAATAAACTGTCTACATGGACTACCGTATGCTTGGTGAATAACCCTTCGTATTCAATTGTTATTAAATTGTTGAAATGACCTGTCTACGCGGACTACCGCATGACAGGTGAAAATCCATTTGCAGTTTCGTATATTATTTCTTTTCATATTCTTAAATCTAAACTTACTATGGTAAGTATTGCTTCTATAATTCCTGAAATTAGTGGATTATCCTTGAGTTTTGCGCTTCATCCAGTATCATTTCATTGGAATATTGATCTGAACTTTCTTATTAAATATCAATATTTTCACCCGGGGTACTATTCATGGGTTACTATTCACTCGAATATTATTCACCTGAGGATTCGGGGTACGTTTCATACCGAGTTACTATTCACTCGGGTATTAATCACTCGGGTATTCGAGGCATTTTTCATGCAGGGTGTACTATTCCAGAAGTACTATTCATGACAAAAATTGATTTCTTTTCAGTCCAAGATTATTTTTGATACATGAATATTATTCTTGAATTTTACTCCACAAAGCAGTATCATGTTGACAATTTGGATATTTTTAAGCTCTGGATAAATATAAAGTCTTTAATATTTATCCTTAATCTCGTTTGATTGAATTCTTATATTTGACATCATCCTCATGCTTATATTGTGATAAAAGTCATCTGTAGCTTACGTGCGTAGATTGACTATTGATTGGTGTGATTATGACCATGGATTATTCGGTATAATCAATACCATAATGTTACAAATGATGTGGTAAAAGTCCTCATTGGCCCGTAGTGCATTGATGGACAGTTGTTGGTATGATCATAACCATTGATGATTACATGAATATCCTTGGCCCGTACTGCAGGGATGATTCGATGATGTGGTTTATTTATTAAGCTGAGTCTCAGCGATAAAGTTGATGAAACACTTTTTAAATCATAGAAGATAGTAGATATCATGCTCTACTTAATTGAGTCTTCTAATGGATTACTTGTTCCGCTGCAGTTAAACTTGATGTTTATTGTATTTTATACGCTTAACACTGTTGAAGGCTAACGATAATTTATTCTGCATTATCTTAGTCATAATATTTTTTACTGGGCTAGTTGAGCTCACCCTTTTGCTTTCATTATTCTCTTCAGGAAATGAGAACTTAGCCAGGACTAGTCGGGGAACAAAGTGACGGTCCGAGATGGTGGCTATAGTAGTCCTCACTATTTTAAGAAATAGTGTGATAAAAAATGTAATGAGGACTTCATTTGAGTTTGAATACTGTCTATGAGACAATATTCATGTAAAAACTCTAAGCTACGTTGTTGTCGTATTATATAAAGGAAGTTTGTATTTGATTTATGTACCATGTATTTGGTGACTCAGAATGGGTGATGTATACCTATTTTAGGGGCGTCACACACTGACTTTGACTTTTCTGGGACAACTTTTGGAGTCACCATCCCCGTTGGACTTGGTTTTGCTAGAAGACAATCTCTAGCTATATGACTTTCCTTTCCACAATTATAACACACCTTGGATTGTTGTGGGCAGTTTGGGCTGATATGTCCCTCTTTCCCGCATTTGTAACATACGACTGATGATCGATCTCCTCCCCTAGAAACAGTTGATGTTGGTGCTGATGCCTTTATGTTATCATTGTTGTACCTTCTCTTTTTGAAATCTCCCCCCGACTCACTTCTTCTATTATCATGGCCACGATTACCACCAGAGTGGTTACCGCTTTTGTCCGAATGCTTTCCTCCCCGCTGGTTGTCATTGCTCCGATGACTGCTGTCACCGGTATGACCCTGATTGTGGTCCCTCGGTTGAACATACTCATTATCTCGCTCTAATAATTGAGCCCTGTTTACAACATCTGAATATAAAGAAAATTTATGAGAGATAAGATATTGTCGAATTCGTTCCTCAGAAACATCTGCGTCATTCGTTCCTCATTCTCTACTAAATGAGGTGAAAACTTGGATAACTCTGTGAACTTAGCCTCGTACTGAGACATAGTCATGTTATTTTGTTCTAGTCTTATAAACTCTACCTCCTTCATATGACGAATACTTTCAGGAAAGTACTTGTCATTGAATAATTTCTTAAACGTTTCCCGAGACATGTTGAGTGCGGCAGGATGGGTACGCTTCACAGACTCCCACCAGTAGTCTGCCTCACCACGGAACATAAAGGTGGCGAATGGAACCTTATGTTCCTCCGTGCATCCCAAGACATCAAATATCTTGGTAAATTGTTTAACCCACATTTCCGCCTTGATCGGATCTGGCTTTCCCACAAATTCTAGTGGTCCCAACTCTTTGAACTGCTTGGTTGTGACAAGTCGCGCGTTGCTATCATTTCCACCCATATTTTGTACACGAGTCTCCCTCGTCTGATTCTGCATGAACTGTAAAAAGCTTCTAAACATCCCATCGATCATCATTTGTTCGGTAGTGTTGTTTACAAGAGGAGTATTGCCTTCCTTTTGCACGTTCTCCTGGTTGGTAATTAAAGGTGTCTCCACGGTCTCATACACTCCATTGTTAACGTTCTCAACTACCATTCTCAAATACTGCAACAAAACAAGGGTTAATTAAAAAAAATGACATACCACATAATACTCCTATATTATGACCGACCAATTAAATATCAAATAAGCATAGGTAGGACACACTAGAAAAGGATTTACTCATCTATCCCTTCCTAGTTCTATTCCCCGATCTCCGTAAGAGGCCATATCCCTAAGCTCTGATACCAACTGTGACGCCCCCAAAAAAGGTATACATCACCCATTTTGAGTCACCAAATACATGGTACAAAAACAAATACAACTTCATAAATACAATTGTCGTGCAAAATACGACAACACATATACTGTGAGTTTAAATACAAATATTGTCTAATAGACAGTATTCAAACTCAAAAGGAGTCCTCATTACAATTATTATCAAACTATTTTATAAAATAGTGAGGACTACTAAAACAACTATCTTGAATCATCACTCCATACCCCGGCCTGTTCCTGCTAAATTCTCACATCCTGAGAAGAAAAATGGAACAGAAAGGAAAAGGGTGAGCTCAACTAGCCCAGTAAAGAATATTATGACTGAGATAATATACAACAAATTATCAATAGTATTCAACAGGGAAAAATCTGATAGAATATAATAGACAACAAGTTTTAGATCAACAACTGCAGCGGAAACAACAATCCATTAGAATAGTCAAGTAGAAAATGAATTATAATATCTTCTATGATTTAAAAGTCTATCATCAATATTTTATCCATGTAACATCAATCAATATACATCTTGAATCAAATATTCATTTTTGCACTACATGCCAAAGATATTCATTTGTATCACCAGTTGGTCATGTTTATCTCAACACCTGTTCATATTTGCACTACGTATTCATCAGTTAATCATTCATCTTTGCACTACAGATAAAAGATATTCAGCAATATCATCATTTAGGACTGAGGATGATGAAAATTATTTTAAAGAAACGAGTCCAGTGCGATCAAAGGACAAAGATTAGGGATTCGTACTTTTAGATAATCCAAGTTCAAAAATACTTCATAATAAACCATAGTGGAGTACAATTCAAAAATGAAGATCAAAACATGTATACAATCAAAGATAGTAACCATAAGCGACATCTTTGACAAAGAAGAGAAAATTTCATTTTTCTGTGAATAATGTCGTATTCGTGAATAGTGTCGTATACGTGAATAGTGCCGTATACGTGAATAGTAACCCCGACACAAAAATGTAGAAATTCCACAAGAAAAATCATATTTTATGAATATTACTCGTGATTACTGCCGTATACATGAATAGTGTCGTATACGTGAATAGTAACCTCAACACGAAAAGGTAAAAATTTCATAATAAAATTCATACCAATATTTCGGCATAATGATATTGAAAGAAAAACATCATTTATGAAGAACATAACATCCATTACCTTAAAAGAACAGTACTTCTGACTGGAATATCGAATGTAATGCTGAAGAAAACTTGCACTGAATAGCAACTCTCAAAGTATCTAACTACTAACAAAAATACGCTCGATAATATAGAGAGAAAAAACTTATGTTTCTAATGTGATTTTCAATTATAACCTAAGCACCTATTTATAGGAAAATGCTAGAATGCCAAAGGAGACTAAATTAATAAAATATTATATTATTTTTATACGCACATTTATTTGATCAAATCAAGCACTCCAATTTTGAACCAAAAATTCAGCACATTTTTCCACCAAAAACAAAAGTGGATCCCACCCATGTTTTTATAAAGAAAACATTTATTTCTGAAACTTCAATAATTCAAATAAATAGCCCTTTTATCAGAAAAATTCAAATATCATGTCTATTCTATAAGAAATTTAATTCTCTTCAACTTTGTAGATTTAAGTTTTTTCAAATTCCAAACGAAAAATGACCGAAATCCACATACGGATGATTTTTAATACATCCATTCCGATAAAATACTGATAAAACACCTCAGTATTAATTCCTTCATTTATATCCACACAAAATAAATATTTCCATATCCATCATTTATATCCACATAAAATAAATATTTCCTTATCATATAAATCAAAAATTAATTATTCATAAATAATATTACAGAATCACAATTATGACAACCAGGTTGTTCTCAGGAAAGAGGGGGCTTTCCGATAAGGATTTCTCCTTATTGGCGCGCAATTAGGTGACCAAACCTCTTTCCTAGACAGAACTTCCTTTGACATTGCCAATAATGCTATCTAACAATATTTTTCAAATAATATGAATTATTTATCTGATAATGGAGATATTGTGCAATGGCAATTATTGAAACAACAATAATATAAAATATCAACATAGCAATTATTGAATCAATAAAATAAAATATTAAATAATAATTACTTTAACAATTATGGAGTAGTGCCTTCTTACGTAAGAATCAATAATTCAAAAATCTTTGTGAAATACTGGTAATACTACTATGCAACCACGCATATTACTCAGATTTTAATCACCGAAAGTATTACAACCGTGTTAATTTGAATAACTACGTGATTATTTATAAAAACTCAAACTTGTCGTTTTCTTCATCTGACCGTTTTTCGTTATGGGACCCACAAATGGTTGCGACGTCATTCAAATATTCTCCGACAACAAGAATATTCCACGACCAAACGAATATTCCCCGACAACAATGAATATTTTATAACCACTTGCTTATTTTGCAAAATTTGCACATTTCACCCATAACCAAAGCATTATATAAAATTAATACCTTATTATTCACAATAAATAGAGGAAATTCATTTTTATTTATAAAAGGTTGGGGTCTAACAACCTTCCCTCCTTATGAGATTTTGTCATTGAAATTGACGTACGTACCTGGTGTTTCGAAAAGGCGAGGATACCTCTTTTTCATTTATGATTCTAAATCCTAGGTCATTTCCTCAATAACATGGTTCCTCCACAAAACTTTGACTTGAGGTATAACCTTTGTGCGTAGGACATGCTCTTTCCTATCCAAGATCTTGACAAGTACCTCCTCATACATTAAATCTTCGGCTATCTCGTCTAGTTCTAACTCAATAATGTGGCTCGGGTCTTTCACATATTTACGAAGCATAGATATGTGAAAAATATTATGAACACGAGACATGCTTGGAGGTAATGCGAGTTTATAGGTCACATTTCCTATTCGGTCAAGAATTTCAAATGGACCAACAAATCTTGGATTGAGCTTTCCTTTCTTCCCAAATCTTGTAACTCCCTTCCATGGAGCAATACGTAACAATACACGATCCCCAATATTAAATTCCATGTCCTTTCGATGAAGATCCACATAACTCTTTTGTCGATCCTGTGCAGTTCTGATACACCTCGATTGGATGCCCAGATTGAAGTTCTAAAAGTTTGCACATTACATACGTGCATGTACTTTTAGACGACGGGACCCACGGAGTTCTGGGCACCTCATACGCCAGCAGTGCATCTGCATGAATGTCGCAGAGTGCATCTGCTACCACCACAATGCATTGTGTGGTCGCCAGCAGTTACCTCTACCCCCCTCTATAAATAGAGGACTTGGGGTGGCCATTTTTCATAAAAAAAAGCGAGGAAGCCCTGTCCAATTTGCTCTGTACACACTAAAAATTGAGTCCTTTCTCATTTCAAACACTTGTGAGCTTATATTTGGATACTTTTTATCGGTGGGAACCGAGTTTTCATCTATTTAAAGTTATTGAAGTCTTCTTTGGCAGTCCACTGTAAGCCTTCTTACATCATTTAAAGCCTTTTCCACACTTCTTGCACACATTGTTATTCACGTTGATAGTCGTGTTGTGTGCGTATGCCCTAGCTTTGGTCCGTGGCTTTTTATTTCTTTTATGTATATATATTTATATATATATACAAACATTATCGAGTTATGCCTCGATTGAGCCTTGATTTACATCCGAAGCGTTTATTACTTTCTTTTATATATACATATATATAAACTGTTGTCGAACTCTGTTCGATGAGCCTGGATTTATATTCGAGAAATTTAATGCTTATATATATATATATATATATATATATATATATATATATATATATATATACAAATACTTATATATATTATTACCTTCAAACTCTACTTGATTGAGCATGGATATAACATCAAAAGCGTTCTATAGCTTATATATATATATATATATATATATATATATATATATATATATATACATTTCATCAGGGCTGGAGTTCACTTCATTGGCCTTTTCTTTGCTTTATTTATATTTCATCCCTCCTGAAATTTACTTCTTGGCGGTTGATTGGTTTTTACTGCTTTATTTACATTTTCTTCAATCCCCTATGGAGGTGCTTCGTGGTGGTTGATTGTCTGTATATATATGTAGCTTATATATATATATATATATATATATATATAATTATTTACAGCTTTCATATAAACTGCATCATCATGTGAGCCTAGGAATCATGTGATTACAGATTCAGTCTCCTGAATCTAGATTCGATTCCCGTGGTGGACATTTTTGGCTGTACACGGCTTGTAAATTATTTACAGTGTTTGAATTTCCTTAGATGACTCTCATGCCCACAAGGATTTCAGCACTGCTTTTTATCTTATTTTCTCGAAGATGCTTCGCATCTCGAAAATAAAAGCAATCAAGCCGAACACATAATAAAATAGAAGTATCAAAGGCCTCAATTACTATTAAGCATAAGAGTTTGAAAAACCTATTTTACAAAATGTCACTGCTTTATCTTGTTAAAACTGAACTTTTATACAAAATTTAAACTCTTTGTATATAGGTGCAAACGAGACATACCACTACTTCCAGATAATTTCACATTGACCCCCACACACGTGCATTCATATAACAGTTTAAATTAAAAAGTGGTGGTCACCGTGGTAACACAGATGTCGGGGGTGCCTAACACCTTACCTCTGCATAATCAAGCACCCAGACCCTAATAAATCTCGGTTTCATACCGATCTCCAAATATTAGAATAATATCATCATAGTATAATATTATTATATATAATCATAGAATAACCTAAACACATAACACATAACCCTGTCAGTCTATAACTGTTAGGTTTGTAATATTCATGAATGCAATCAAATTGCACAAAATAAGCAGAAATGTGTTAAAATCAGAGTTTAAAATTTTACAAACCATATACCCGGACCATTCTTTATGCACAATTATTAATTAAACGAAAAGATATGAAGAACAAAAATCATACCCTTGAAGATTCGGGCTTCCTCAAGTACAAGTTCACCTCCAATCCTTTTCGCGTTCAACTTGAATCCACCGAGTTTGGTTCCTTCCTTTGATCAATGTTAACCACCCAAGTGTTTGGCCTTTAGAGGTGATTCACCAAGAAAGAATAAAGATTCAAGAAGATGGGTGTTTGGCAAAACCCTAATTTTTCTATCTCTCATATAAAAGGAGCGTACTCTCCAACAATTGGAATCACGTCTGTTGTGAAAAAGTCAACAACCTTCCCACCAATAATAAGACTCCTCTTATTTATAGATATTGGCAACTCTCCTTAACAATTAATGAATTAGATTTTTTATTTTAATTAATTAAATTTCTTTAATTAATTATGCTCCCAATCTCATTAGGAATAATTAATTTAACCTCCTAATCTTATTAGGATTATATGAGAGTACTTTTACTAATTAATTCTCAAACTCCTTTAAGAATTAAATAATAATAATAATAGTAATAATAATAATAAGACTCCTCTTATTAATTTATATTTAATATTTTAAAAAATATTAAATAATAAATATTAAGCTATTTAATTTATTCTATCACCATATATTAAATTAAATACACTTAAACTTATTATTACGATTATGCCATTAACTTCTTAAATAATTATTCTTCCTTTTATGGTGTGACCATTTAGGTTCTCCATATTAAACCGGTTATGAATAAATCAATTAGAACAATTCTAATCTTACTTAAATAAATTAAATTATTAATTTATTTAAATAAATAATATTTATTCTACAATAGGGATTAGCCTCCCTAGCGATTAACGACTTCCAAGATAATATAGATTTCAACATTAAGCATAATAAGAACCTTTGAGTAAATAGTTACCGTACAATTCAATCCTTCCACCATACAATGTCCCAATTAAATATAAGACATGTAATTACTGTCAAGTCTTATTTTATTTAATTATATGTATTTCGACTCTTAAATGCATAACTCCAAATAATGCAAATTAGAAACTCCTTTCTAATTTCATTCTGCCTTGGCGAAGGACTACTAGGTTATCATTTATCCAATCACATAGGATATTTCTCTTCTTTTACTAGAAGCGATAGATTCTTTGTTGATCATACATTATCTCCATGTATAACTTATTATACCCAATCATACCCTTTGATATATCCTAAGGGTCTTAAGGAATAAGTCAAAGTATAATTTATTATACACAAGATACTATGATGATCTCAAGTCCAAGGATCACTTGTACTACTATCACTACAGGAATTCATATTGACATGCAAGTAAAACTCCATTAGGTATTCCTTAGCGAGCCACGTTCAGTGAACTTATTCTTTAATAAGTACCTACATACTTGCTTTAGTGTCTCCACGCAAATAATCATGAGATCAATCATCTGCATCCAATGAGCAAGCAACATATGTACCAAACTATCCGGATTCACTAATCCCCAATTTAGTAATCCAACGATTGGAAACTATTTTAGTTTTAAGCTTTCTAAGAATTTAGATCTCATTAGAATGATCATCATCATTATTCTAAAAGCATTGCTTAAAACTATGTGTTTATCACATATTATAAAACAGCATCATGTAGATAATTAAAAGCCTTTAATAAATTAATACTTTTTATTAATAAATGAATAAGATTGTTACAAAGTATGCTTTATCATCAAACATGATTGGCTTGTGTGCATACTACTTTCAATAACACACATAAGACCTAGTATCAAGTCAAACTATTTCAGTCCGAGTTAAATTCGGCACAATTCTGATATCCCGACGGCCTAATCGGATAAATATCGAGTTTAACTTCAATTAAACTCTGCCTAAAAACTTCACGATTATCTTAAATAATTTTATTATCAGTCAAAATAATTTTCCAAGTCTCATAATAATTTTTTACATAATTATTATCATTTATCATGATTTTTCAATCATTAATATCGTATTTATCTAAATTAAATACCACAATATTCCATTATCATTAATATATATTTAATATTAAATATTAATGAAATACATGTCATAATATTATAATATATTTATAATATCTCAAAGTATTTTTAATACTTTATTATTACTTTTAAATGATTTTAAAGTAATTAAAACCATTATTAAATAACTGCTTTTTAATATTAAATATTAATATTTTTCATGACAAAATATCAAAAGTTATATTTTTAACTTAAAATATTTTTATAACACTTAAATAATTTTTATATGATTTTTAAATCATGAATTCTATTTTTCACAATTTATTTAATATATATATTAAATAAATTAATTACCATTAATATTAATTTATTAATGAAATTTATCAAAAATATTAAAAGTCATTAAAATAACTTAAACTATTTTCTTATACCTTAATATAATTTTAAATGATTTTTAAGTAATAAAATAATTTTTAAATAAATTATTTAATAGTATAATTAAATAAATTAAATACCATTAATATTCCAAAAATATTAAATATTAATGAAATATATTTAGAATAATAATAAAAAAAAAAACCCATTTTGGACTTTAAAATAATTTTTAGGAATTTATTACGTATTTTTAATAATTAAAAACTATTTTTTTTATTAAATAAAATAATTAATTTTCAAAAATTAACTGTTGCTAAAGGAGTTTTAGGCGACAAAACCATGGCTAAAGGTCTTCTTCGTGGTCTTGAGCAAAAACCCAGATCTTCATGAAGTTTGCAGGGTAAGTGGTTTGACCTCCCATAGATTCATGCTCGTTAAGTTTATGGTTTGTCTAAAGTGTTAGTATTGTAGTATTTATGTAATACTACAATCCAAATCAAGTTTAATGGCCAAAACATAACAAATCAGAGAGATCTTGACCCTCAAAAACTGTAACAATCCATAATTTTATTTTAAATTGAAATTCAAAATATTTATTGAGTTATATAAATATTTTAATTGATGTGTTTTGTCGACGTCGGGATTTTTATTTGTCCCTTTTCGTTACTTGTTCTTTGGTGTTCTCATGTTAGGTGAGATTTATTTGAAAAAACAAGTGAAAAAGGTTCGACATGTATGATGTCGACGATGGACTATTAAGAGTCGCCAGTTGATTTTTTAAATGGTTGAATCAACAAAACCGAGAAAAGGTTTGCACATTGACCCAGTGATGTGGCACTGCTAAACGGGTCGGTGAAACAAAGTTTCATTAGGGTCTGGGGACTTGATTATGCGGAGGGAAGGTGTTAGGCACCCCCCGACATCCATGTTACCACGGTGACCGTCACTTTTCAAGAAACTGTTATATGAATATGTGTGTGTGTGTGGATCAATGTGCAATTATTTGGAAGTAGTGCGAGGCCTCGTTCTCACCTATATAGACAGAGTTTTAATTTGTGTAAATATTCAGTTTTAAACAAGGTATTGCAATGATGTTTTAGAAAAGAGGTTTTTCAAACCCATATGTTCAATAGTAATTGAGACCTTTTACACTTCCATTTTATATTAAGTATTCGGCATGGTTGTTTTTAATTTTCGAGATGCGAAGCATCTTCAAGAAAATAATATACAAAATAGTGTCGAACTCCTCGTGGGTATGATAACCATCTGAGGAAATCCGAACACCGTGAATAAATTTACAAGCTGCTTATAGCCGAAAATTTCCATCACGGGAACCGAATCTAGATTAAGTAAACTGAATATGTGATCACATGATTCCTAGGCTCACATGATGCCGCAATTGATAATAAAGCAGTAAGCAGGTATATATCTATAAAAGCTGTATATACAGACATGATCAGCCACCACGAAGCACCTACATGGGGGATCAAAAAAGTAAATAAAGTTGTAAAAGCAATCAACCGCCACGGAGTAAACTCCAGGCAGGACGAAAAGTAAATAAAACTGTAAAGACGGTCAACCGCCATGAAGTAAACTCCAGGCGGGACTAAATGTGAAGAAAAGTGTGTGCAAAGATGAAGAGAAAGGCTTTAAAGTGTGTGAGAAGGCTTATAGTGGGCTGCTAAATAAGACTTCTATATCTTTAAAGGGATGAACACTCGGCTCCCGCCGGTAAAAAAAGAAGCTATATGTGAGCTAACAAGTGTTTAAAATGATAAAGCACTCAGTATAGGGAGAGTACAGAGAAAATTTGAAATGACCTCCTCTCCTTTTTCTCTTTTAAAATGGCCACCCCAAGCCCTCTATTTATAGAGGGAGGAGCCGCAGGTGTACCTGCGGCTGTCCGGGTTATCCCGGGCTTCGCGGGTCCCGTTGTCTCAAACTATATGCACGCATGCACTGTAATGTCCACTCGAACTTTCAGAATTGCAATCCGGACAGCCGACTGAGGTATATAAGACCTATTTCGGGCCTCCGTTGTGGAGAGTTATGCAATGACATGACATTCGAAGTTGTACGAAGTCAGGAAGATGGGACCATGCCCTCCGGTCTTCAAGCTTCAAATTCTATCCGTTAACCTGCATAATAGTCACTCGGGATTGGACATCCTTGGTTCTTGTGGGACATTGATGTGTAGAAATGTGTGTATTGAAATGTTGAGATGATGCGATGTGGCATCAAGGTGGCAAGATGACGACTTTGCCCTTCACTGGGGTTATCACCGGTTTGGGCTGATAAAGCAGACGTTGCTCAGGGTTATCTCTGAGATTTGACTGATGAAAGTGTTGAAGGTCCTCAGTGTCATCTCTGAGGTGTGCCTGTCTTCCTGGTGTTATCTCTAGGTCTTGTACTGAGTGCCTCAGTGTGAGTGCCAAGGTTGAACCTGATTGCTTTTGAAACAAGCATTTTTGGGGTTATCTCCAGAACTGCATTCCTTGGGGTTATCTCCAAGGTTGGTAGTTGCTACTCCCAGTGTTGGGACTGAGACTGAATATCTCGGGGTTATCTCTGAGATGGATAGGTTTTCTCTAGTGGAATTTCTGGTTTTGGAATTGCATGCCTCGAGGTTATCTCCGAGGTTGGACCTGATACTCCCGATGTGTGTTCCGGGGTTGAGGTTGAACTTTTGGTAGTATTCGGACTGTATGTGAGCGGTCTTCCAGGGTTATCTCTAAAAGACGAATCTGCCCCCTGCAATGTCAGTGATAGGTGTGGAGAAAATTTTGAATGTCTACAGATGCTCCTCTTTATCATATTCATGCAATGTAATGCATGGATAGAATAAAGAATCCTACACACTTGAAATGCAACAAGATAAACATGATGTAAAGTGCAGCAACATGATTCAAATGTATGAGGCATGTGTGCGGGGTTGTTGCCCAACATGCTGGGGATTATTGCTGGCTCCCTGTTTCTTTTACCAGGGATTGGCAACGATGACCAGATTGGATGTGTGATCCGAATCTCTTAGGATGTTGACATTGGGGTTATCACCAAAGTCCTTAATCCTTGATACATACTTTATTCCGAAGATTTGTTTCTCGTGTACAAGAGATCTGTGGGGATAACACTCTATCCGTTGGAGGATGTGTACAACATATTGCATCATCGATCCTCCTTGATGGTGCTGACTCTTCCTGGTTTGTATTGCCAGGACATGTCAATGTTTTATTGGATTTCTCGCCAACAGTATGTGTTATCAAGGCTGCCTGACCTTCGCTGACGTGTGAACCAACGGATCATCGCCTTATATTGGGCGACCGTCAAATGCTCAACCAACCATCATCGATGTGTGAATCAATCGGATAAACGCCTTATATTGGGCGGTATCGGTGGTGCTGACCTTTCGTTGACGTGTGCATCAACGGGAAATACACATTGTAACCCCTGCCGGGGATCTGTTTGATCCCCGTTAACGTGTGAATCAATGGCTAAAATCATCGGATGGCTACCGACGCCTCATTGGATTTAATTTCCAAAGGTTACAGTGATGTCAAGGCTGCTTGACCTTCATTGATATGTGTGTCAACGGATGATAGTGCGTGATACCCCCGTCGGGGATATGTACTTTGACATGAAACGTGTGATGCCCCCTCCATGGTGTTGATATAGAATGCGTGCTGCCCCCGATGGGGAACACGTTGTAACCTGCTAGGGAACGCGTTGTAACCCCTGCTGAGGTTTTGATAAAGAATGTGTGATGCCCCCGCCGGGGAACACATTGTAACCCCCGCCGGGGTTTTGATAAAGAATTGGGTTACGACCCTCAATTGGCATCATTGGACCTACGTCAGGTAGTGTATCTTGGAACAACTGACATCATTGTGATAGTGTACCATGTACTCGGGCAAATACCAATTAGTGATATGTAGACCCACGACTCGATCTGAGAAAACGAGGATTGTAAGCCATTCTGCTCAATCGCGTAGCATTTTTATTCCTGATTTGACTTTTTTAGCTTATGATTACTCCATTACAACTTGAACTGGACCGAGACAGAGGGATGGGACCCAATAGCGGTGCCTCAGGTAGTCCACCCGTGGCTATTTAATGGATGCAGGTTGCTTTCATAAGTCATTTTCGTATTATTGCTTAAGGAAATCAAGAGCTCTTCTTGATTCTTTGAGTTAGTTCGGCGACTTTCTCTCAAATTCATCATCGTTACAAGTGTTCTTCACCATCACAGTAATGTATGCATGTCTTCTTTTCCAGTTTTTATCCGTTGGAAAATGACTTATCACATAAAATGCATCTAAACACATAGTAGTGAATATGCATGCTCATATGACTTGATAAAAAATATTCAACATAGTAAATGTTAGTATTAAACCATGCTGAACATAATGATGTGAAAAAATTTGACTTGTGAGACAATCAATTTGGCACCTTTTTCTGCTATTTCTTATCCTATTTGAGGACAAATGAGTAAAATGTAAAAAATGCAAAGTAATCCTGGTAATTAAACTACCTTTACGGATTGATGACTTTAACTTTTTATGCATATAATATGTATATGATTGTGGGCATGTGTGCTACTGAATGGCCACCTAGTAATGCCTATGTGCATGTGGATAGTCCTATTTACAAAGGGGACTATGACAAATTTTTTTCTAAATCTAGGCATTTGAATAGTCATGAATTTTTAACTCTAATGTAGATGTATGTTTAAGTAATGCATGCATGCATATAGTCACAAAATGCATTTTGAAAAGAAAGCTCCAGATTAGAAATTACCACACCCTATCTGAGGTGATTTGGAGACTTTTGTCTAGATATTATGGATCCGGATTAGCCGAGTAGTTCCCATAGGACCACTTCGAGTATATGGAGAAGGGCTTCTGAAGTGCCTCGACCCCGTTCTGTTAGACAGCCTCGTCGGTTAGTGGAGGCGGTGATACGTCCAGTCCGGGTTGATGTGCCAAACGTTGAGGTTGAGGACGAGGATGAGGATGTTCCAGTTGCGGACCCCACTCCTGCTGCACATGTTCCTCGTAGGGACCTCCCGAGTATTCAGGTGGCAAACCCAGAGCTCCTGGGTGATTTGAGTCGACATCCCTCGATGTATTTGCATGCCAACGAGGTATGACGTTAGATCTTGATCTTCCGTCTTTCCTATTGATGAGGAGTAAATGATTTTGATGTTGATCTACACGTTATGTAGGTTCCCGGCTTTACACAACCTCGAGGGAACTGGTTCAGCATTCACTCCATGCACCAGGCTCTGCATCCTGACTATAGAGTGATTGTGCATGACTGGGGATTTGGGGCGTTCTTTTCCATCCTTCCCCGTTGTTGTCCCTGGGGTTACCTCAGGGCATTGTCTGAGCGTTGATTTTACTAGACTTAGTCACTCCATTTGCTAGACTGTGAGGCGATGATGATGTCGATGGATTAGCAGTTTATCACAGGTATTATCATCTACACCGTCAGATCCATTCTAAGAATTCCGGCTGAGGTACTCAAGGGCAGGATCGTCCGTACGGGTCCTTTGAGTGTAGATGCTATGAGTGGGCTGTTGAGCGAGCCTATGCCATATGATGTCAGAGTCAGGGATTGCATTCTTCAGCGATTGTTCCTGATAATCATTAGACACGCCTTGCCATGAGATAACTCTTATCTGGTGTCGTTCACTTTGATCGGTATACCGCATACGTGGAATGAGTAAAGAGAGTATGATTGGAGTTCCTACACCTTTGCCTATTTCTTCAGGGGCATGCGTATGCATTTGTAGGGATTCACTGAGGCTTAGTTGGGAATCTACCAATTTCTGCTGGTGAGTATTTCTCTTGTAGTTTCCCATATGTAGGTTAAGAGTGTTTAATGACCGCAAATGTTTGCCTTTGTGTTGGCAGTTTTGGGCCTATGAGAGGCTTCCATGTTTGCGCCTGGTGAGCGTGTTAGGTTTAGATACCTATCCACGAGGACGATGATGGCATCATTCCATACTGGAGGAGGTCCCTGTAGCTGAGGGTTTCACTCATTGCCACATACAGCTGGAGTTGTTGACAGCTGATGTCATCACATGGATTCCCTATTCTGGGGAGCACTTGGCCATGGGATTCGAGGATGGGTACCCGACTGGTGTCGAGTACATAATTTCCACCCGTAGGGTTCCTCTCTTCACTGATGGAGGATGGGAGCTCTATTTAGGAGAGCGTGCTATTAGGAGCAACCCAGGAGAGATCTGTATGCCGATCTTGCCTCCTGTCAGGTGTCATTGGCCTGTGTCGCAGTCACCCATCATTGATATCCCATTGTTGGGGGTTGATGGCTTTGCATTATCAGAGGGTCCCTGCACTCAGGAGATGTTCCAACATTGGTGGTCCCCTCGCACTATTGGAGCCTAGGCCCGCGCCACTCAGTTCATGGGGGATATGGTTCCAGGTTTCGTGATGATGATGGATTGGCTAGCCTTTGTCCGAGATTCAACTCATTTGACACAGATAGACAGTTTGACCCAACGACTAGACCGAACACATTTCCTTATTCGGCATTTGGGTAGAGATTTGACAGAGGCAAATTCGTTTGATCCTTCAAGCTCAAGCGCTGGCCCTTCGGATGACCCATTTGGCTTTGCCGGCGCAGATACTCCTTTGTATAGGCCTGACATCCCTGTTGATAGAGATCCAGTGACTCAAGAGGAGTTACATCAGGTGGACAGGATTGATGATGTAGATATTGACACCATTGTCTTCTTCTGATGTGTATTCTCGTTATCTCTTTTGATAGGCCTCTGTTAGATATTGGGTGGCTGTGCCCCATTCTCACTATAACTTTTGATAGGCCTCTGTTAGTAGTAGGGCATCTGTGCCCCATTTCCCTGTATTTTCAGCTGTACAAAGATGATGTATATAGATGATGATATACTTAGGAATATATGTACTGCTTTCCATTCCCTATATCATATTGCCATCTATTATATCATGAATGTATTATGTTATACATATGTATGTATTTCCAGAGATATTCAGCATTGACCCCTGGATGGTCTTATGACACGGCCCGTACAGATGTCTTCTTCGACAGTTAGCCATATTGATTATACCCCACCATTATTGGTGGCCTCTGGTATGCGATTGTGGTATGTTAGCATGTTACCATCAGACAAGGTGACCGTAGATCATTTGTTGCAGCATACTATGATCCTGTTGATGTTTTAGGTTCCCACAGGATTCGTGGAGGGCATGCTGGAGCAATGGATATCAAAGAGGCATATTTTCTGATTTGGGACCAATGAGTTGACTCCTACTCTGGAGGAGTATGCACGGTTGATGATGCTACCCTTAGACAGACCTTACGTGCATATGGCGATTGGAGATATGAGCAGACAGTTTATGACCCTCACCAGACTGCGGCGTAGGGTGGTACAGGACGAGTTGACATCTGGTCACGTTATATCCCAGCATTTTCTGTTTGACAAATTTGGCTCTGAGGATAGCTATACACGACACTCCGTGGATTTCACTACACCAGAGGATTACTGGCGCTCGGCCCGAGTAGATGTCCTTCTATATGCGTACTGTCATATGTATATATGTCACGGTACATGGATGAGATAGACATCAGAGTAATCATGGCAGTGAGAGCTCTTAGGGAGGGTCATTCCATTATACCGATGATTATAGCAGAGACGCTGAGGTCGGCCACATACTGCTATACCTATCCGATGGGAGTGTTTACAGGCAGCGCAGTCATGCTATACGTGTGTTTCATGTCACATTTGAGACCGATTGGCACTTTCAGACGGCATGTGTATTGTTTCACCCATGATATAGCCATGTCGTACTCCTTTTAGCCATTGGAGTGTACAGACGCTATATCTTGGTATATGTTCTTGGCGGATATCAGAGATCCGTTTGGCATTCTGCCATGCACATGGCTTAGCTCACCCTACAGTTTCATTACTCATGATCCAGGCATGGACTATCTCCCTTTCGCTGGTTTGAGGGGCATGACTACCTATCACCCACTGGTCGTGATGTCGCAGTTTGACTAGTTTCAGGATTTTCATCCTTTTGAGGGGGCGCTAGGTCAGCGTTTAGCTTCTCGCCATCTATCCGCAGAGGACCGATCCCGGGTGTATGCATATTGGGATCAGCGTGAGATAACTGCTTTCTCTATTAGACATCCAGGTTATTCTGCAGAGTATTCCGCATGGATGGAGACAAAGACTGCATCGGCTGCGGTAGTATCCACAGTGCCGAGTAGTGATTCAGACGATGAGGAGCCTATGGAGGAGGCTGATATTCCCATCGATGAGGAGACGTTTACTGGGTTGCCAACATCTCCTTTAGATTCTCCCGTACTAGCACTATTGTGATCCAGCATTTGGCACAGTACTTTAAGAAGAGTCTTCATCTGATGACCTTCGAGAGAGATTAGGCTAGAACCTTGATGTTGACAACCCTTCATGGGAGGGACGTAACTCTGTTAGAGAGAGACGAGGCATTAGCTCATAGAGACACCGCTGTTGTTGAGCGGGATGAGGCCAGATCAGCTAGAGATGTCATGACAGTTGAGAGGGATAGTGCCATATCTGCCCGGGATGTAGCCATTACAGATAGTACCACAATGAGGTCCCTTACCACTGACATGATTGAAGAGATGAACACATACATTGATGAGCATAGAGTCACCATGCAGATGGATGTAGATCTGTTAGCTCGTGTTGATACCATTGTATAGGAGACCACTGCTTTACCTCCTTCTGCTGAGAGGGATGCCATGTTAGGCTTGATAGCTCGTATATACATTGATTTTTAGATGAGCTTGTATTTTCCTGTACAGACTAGCTTAGCCATTTTGTCATGTACAATTTACAATGTGTATATCAAACAACATTGTATATATAACAGGGAAATATATTTTTGATCACTTCCTTTTTAGATATGTCTTGATACTTGCTTGATATTTGCATGTTTCTTCAGGGCTTGTGATCTTGATGTATTCTGAATTCCTCCTTGATGGATGGACATTGAGTTGTCACTGAATAGTTCAAACGGATCATTGATCTGTGTGAATCCCTACCATCTTTGGTGTCTTAGGACTGGTTTATGTATGGATATTTAGAGAGGAGTGTGGCTTTCCACTCTAAGGTTGACCGCACCACAGATGGTCGCTAGTACTCCTATTTAGGAAGAGCCTAGTTAATTCCATCTCTTATGGATTGGTGTTACTCTTTGAGGCACAACCGCAACTTAGATGATCGTCGAATCTCTTATTTAGGAGGAGTTCAGGTAATTCCATCCCTTTGGTCTGAAGCCGATTAAATGTGGTGGATTGAAGGATGATCCCAGTACCAGTTGACAAGTGTTTGTGTTTTGGTAGGGGGTGAGACCGAACCATAAATGGCTGCCTATGTACTCCTATTGAAGAGGAGATCAGGTATGCGTAGTTCGAACCTGGTGTAAGAGGTTCAACGTTGTATGTGGCAAGCAGGGTGTAGAAATGTTTTTGTTATTTTTGTTTTTGTAAGGAGAAGGGTGTAGAGATGTTTTTGTTGTTTTTTGTTTTTGTAAGGAAAAGGGTGTAGAGATGTTTGTTGTTTTTGTTTTTGTAAGGAAAAGGGTGTAAAGATGTTTTTGTTATTTTTGTTTTATTTCGACCGACAAATATAAAATGGTTGCCTACGTATTCCTATTGAAGAGGATATCAGGTCGACGTAGTTCGCCCCTCAGGATGATTCGCAGCCGAAGAGAAGTATGAATCCCATGTACAGGCAATACTGCGGGGAGAAGAAAGTTTGATCCCATGATGGGGACAAACTGCAGGTGTGAAAAAGTTTGATCCCGTCTTCAGGAAAAACTGCAAGCGTAGAAAAGTTTAATCCCGTCTTCAGGATAAACTGCAAGCGTAGAAAAGTTTAGGCTTAAATATGAATTAGTACCCTAAACTATAGGCCATATTCCACTTCGGTGATCCACCTTTCAATTTTGTCAATTAGATGTTTAAACTATTAAATTTTTTCAATTGCAAAAAATTGAACATACCACGTCTGAAATTGCTGACGTGGCAACTTGTGTGGGGGCTTATGAAGCTGGCGTGGCAAAAAAAAAGAGTTTTTTAATCATAAAATAAACAAATCTGATTTGGTGTGAGGTAAAATGGTCAAACAACAAATTATATAACATGACTAATTAATACAAAACAAACAATATTATGATTAAAAAACTCTTTTTTTGCCACACCAACTTCAAAAGGCCCCACACAAGTTCCCACGTCAGTAATTTTTGACGTGGTATGTTCAATTTTTTGCAATTGAAAAATTTAATAGTTTAATCATCTAATTGACAAAATTAAAAGGTGGATCACCGAAGTGGAATATGACTTATAGTTTAGGGTACTAATTCATATTTAAGCCAAAAGTTTAATCCCGTCTTCAGGATAAATTGCAATTACGAAAGGTTCAATCCCTGGGGGGGATAACCGAAGTTTTATGAACGTAGTAAAACCAGGCTGCTGGCTTGAAGAGTATGTTTCCTTGAGGGGCAAAGTGTGGCGAAGAGTTGTATGTGATGAAGGGTTAAAGAACCGGAATGACTGGTGATCTGATAATCCAACACCAGGATGTTTGCTTGATGGTAACTTCAGACATAGTATCATTTCACGGTGTCCGAGTTGATTAGTTGTGGAAATTCATCGCCGTCCATTTCCTGCAATCTGAGAGCACCTCCTGTCAATACCTCCTTGACAACAAACGGTCCTTCCCAGTTAGGGGAGAATTTTCGCTTGGACTGATCTTGGTTATCAAGGATTTTCTTTAAAACCAAATCACGTTGCTTAAACTCCCGTAGCTGAACTTTTCTATTGTAGGATCTGGCGATCCTTTGTTGATATAACTGACCATGGAAGATAGCCGCGGTTCACCTTTTGTCTATTAGAGACAATTGGTGATACCTGTCTTGTACCCATTGATCTTCATCCAGCTGAGCGTCTATCAACACTCTGAGGGATTCCATTTCTACTTCTATGGGGAGCACTGCTTCCATCCTATAATTTAATGCATAGGGGGTTGCCCCACTGTTGGAATACCTGGTGGTTAAAGTAAAGTAATATACGTTGTTGCAGAGTAGCATACGGTATTGCACAGTATTATTGAATTATTAATCCTTACGTAAGTAGGCACTACTCAATAATTGTCATAGTAGTTACTGTTCAATATTTTATTTTATTGATTCAATAACTGCTGCATTGATATTTTATATTATTGTTGTTTCAATTATCATCATTGCACGCAATATCTCCTTTATCGGATCGATGAATTGATTATTTGGAATAATATTATTAGATAACATTATTGGCAATGTCTAGAAAGTTCTGTCAAGGAGAGGTTTGTTCACCTAATTGCGGTCCAGTAAGGAGAAATCCTTATTGGAAAGCCCCCTCTTTCCTGTGAACAGCCTGGTTGTCATAAATGTGATTCTGTAATATTATTTATGAATAATTAATCATTGATTCATATGATAAGGAAATATTTATTTTATGTGGATATAAATGATGGATTTATTTATGTGATTATAAATGAAGGAATTAATGTTGAGGTGTTTTATTAGTATTTTGTTGGATTGGAGATATTAAAAATCAAACCCGTATTTTTTTAGGTATATTGCGGGAGTTATAATTTTTAATCCGACCGTTGAATCGTTGTAATTTTTGGATATGTTATACATATATAAGTTGAGTATATGTCCACAAATTTTGAACCGTTAAAAGTGAGCGTATGATTTGTTATGAATTTTAAGAGGTGGCTGATTCAGAAATCAGGTTATAAATCATTTTGGTGGAAAATTCTAGAATTGGTGGTCCCCACTTGTGGTTGGTGAAGAAATGTGCTGAATTTTATTTCAAATGTGGTGGGTGGGAATAGTAACAGGTAAAGCCATCAGGTTGCAGGTTAAGTCTGCTTCAGCGTGCTAACATTTTCCTATAAATAGAGGGTTAAGTTAGAATTTTAAATCACACCAGAAACAAGTTTTCTCTCTTTCTCTCTCTAGATTATTGAGTGTATTTTTTGAGTATTTAGATACTTTGTGAGTTTCATTAATCGGTGCAAGTTCCTTGACTTTTATACTAGATATTTCGATCGTAAATCTTGATATTTTGAGGTAAGGGATATTATCTTCTTCTTAAATGATATTTTCTTCAATATCATTATCTTAAAATATTGGTATGAACTTTTTATCAAATTTGGAACTTTTGTGTTGGGATTACTATTCACGTGATACGACACTTTATTCAATAGAAAATAGAATTTTCTTCTTTTGTCCAAGTTGTCTATTATGGTTACTATCTTTGATTGTATCCATGTTTTGATCATTATTTTTGAATTACGCTTCAAAATTGGTTATTTCAGAATATTATTTTACTTAAATAAATTGTAATACGAATCCTTAATATTTGATCTGTTATCTCACTGGATTCATTTTCTTTATAATATTTTTCATCATCCTCAGTCCTAAATGATGATACAAATGAATATCTTTGGCTTTTGTAGTGCAAAAGATGAATGATTACCTAATGAATATCTTTGGCCCATAGTGTGCAAAGATGAGCAGTGTTGAGATGAACATGACCAATTGGTGATACAAAATGAATATCTTTGGCCTATAGTGCAAAGATGAATATTTGATTCAGGATGTATATTGATTGATGTTACAGGGATAACATATTGATGATGGACTTTTAAATCTTAGAAGATAGTAGAATTCTTTCTCTACTTGACTCTTCTAATGGATTCTTTGTTTTCCGATCACGATTGTTGTTCTAAAACTTGTTGTCTATTATATTTTATCAGATTATTCCCTGTTGAAGACTAATGATAATTTGTTGTATATTATCTTAGTCATAATATTCTTTACTGGGCTAGTTTAGCTCACCCTTTTGTTCCATTTTTCTTCTCAGGAGTTGAGAACATAGCAGGAACTAGTCGGGGTACGGAGTGATGGTTTTAGAAAGTTGTTTTAGCAGTCCTCACTATTTTTAAAATAGTGTATCAATAATTGTAATGAGGACTTCGTTTGAGTTTTTATACTCTCTATTTGTATTTAAACTCACAGTTTAATGAAGTTGTACTTGTTTCTGTACCATGTATTTAACGACTCAGAATGGGTGATGTATACCTATTTTGGGGGCGTCACAGTTGGTATCAAATCTTAGGGATATGATCTCTGGCTGAGATGTGAGACAAGAACTAGGAGGGGAGAGATGGGGAATTCCTTCGCTAGTATGACCTGAATAAGTTTATTTGGTATTTATTTGGTCGGTCAAAGTATAGGGATAATATTTTGCATGACTAGTAACCCTTGTTTTATGGCAGTATTTAAGAATGGCAGCTGAGAACGTTAATAATGGAGTGAATCAGACCGTGGAGATACCTTTGATCACTACCCAGGGGAACGTACAATAGGAAGGCAATAATCTTCCTGTAAACAACGTTACCTAACAAATGATGAATGATGGAATGTTTAGAAGCTTTTTGCAGTTCATGCAAAACCAGACGAGGGAGACTCGTGCACAAAATACTGGTGGAAATGCTAGCAATGCGTGGCTTGTCACAACCAAGTAGTTCAAAAAGTTGGGACCACCAAAATTTAAGGGAAAGCCGGATCTGATCATGGTGGAAACATGGGTCAAACAAATTACCAAGATATTCGATGTCTTGGGATGCACTTGGAGAACGAAGGTTCCATTCGCCACCTTTATGTTCCACGGTGAGGCGATTCTTGGTGGAGTCATGAAGCGTACCCAACCAAATAGTACTTCCGGCATGTCTTGGGAAGCGTTTGAAACTATTCAATGACAAGTACTTTCACGAAAGTATTCGTCATATGAAGGAGGTGGAGATTATCGATGGAACAAAACAACATGATGCGGTCCCGATCACGAGTGAAGTTTGCAGAGTTATCCAGGTTTGCACCTCATTTGGTCGAAAATGAGGAATGAATGACGAGGATGTTTCTTAGAGGTCTAAAGCCCGAGATTCGACAATATCTTATCTCTCATAAATTTTCTTTATATTCAGATGTTATAAGCGGGGCTCAATTATTAGGCGAGATAATGAGTATGTTCAACCGGGAACACAACCGAGGTCATCTGGGTGGCGGCGGTCATCGAAACAATGACAACCAGAGGGAAGGAAAGCATTCGGACAAAAGCGGTAACCACTCTGGTGGTAATCGTGGCCGTGATAATAGAAGGAGCGAGTCGGGAGGAGATCTCAAAAGGAGAAGGTACAACAATGATAGCGTAAAGACATCAGCACCAACATCAACTGTTTCTAGGGGAGGAGAACGACCACCGGTCGTATGTTACAAATGCGGGAAAGAGGGACACATCAGCCCAAACTGCCCACAACAATCCAAGGTGTGTTATAACTGTGGAAAATGAAGGTCATATAGCCAGAGATTGTCTAGTTGCGAAACCAAGTTCAACAGGGATGGTGACTCCAAAGGCTATCCTGGACAAGTTAAAGTTGGTGGTTCCTGGAAGGGCGTTTGTCCTGACTGCCCAAAACGCGAGGAACCCAAATGAGGTGATCACGGGTAAGCTAATCATAAACTCTTGCGAAGTTTATACCTTATTAGATACCGGTTCTACCCATTCTTTTATCTCTCCTGCTTGTGCTCAACGTTTAAACTTGACTCCGGAGAAATTAGACTTTGACTTATCTGTTGAGACTCCGTTAGGAGAAACTTTCGTTACATCTACTGTTTTTAAATCTTGCATGATTCAAGTCGGTACCATCACATTACCTGCCGACCTTATTTCGTTGAAAATTCTTGCATTTGATGTGATTTTGGGGATTAATTGGTTAACCACGCATCACGCTAAAATTGATTGTTTTCGTAAGGTTATTAGTTTTCATATTCCTAACCAACTTATTATGCGAATTCAAACAACTAAACCACTAAAATCAGTCACTGTCATATCAAGCCATAAAGCTATTCGTTTATTGAAAAACGGATGTCAAGCTTTCTTAGCCCATGTCACGGACTTGAACAAAAACACGTCGAATTTGAATATTATTTCTATTGTTAGTGAATTTCCTGATGTATTTCCTGAAGAACTTCCCGGTCTACCCCCAGAACGTGAAGTTGAATTCTTTATTGACCTTGAACCTGGTACAAAACCCATTTCTAAAATCCCATATCGAATGGCTCCTATTGAACTTCAGGAGTTAAAGGTCCAACTACAGGAGTTATTGGACATCGGTTTTATTCGTCCTAGTACATCTCCTTGGGGTGCTCCTGTGTTATTTGTAAAGAAGAAAGACGGGAGTATGCGACTTTGTATTGACTACCGAGAGTTGAACCATGTCACTATCAAGAATAGGTATCCGCTACCTCGCATTGATGACCTGTTTGACCAGTTGCAAGGAGCATAATTCTTTTCAAAGATCGATCTTCGTTCTGGATATCATCAGCTGAAGATTAAAACTGAGGATATTCCAAAGACTGCCTTCAGAACTCGGTACGGGCATTATGAATCCTTAGTCATGTCTTTTGGATTGACTAATGCTCCTGCTGCTTTCATTGATATGATGAACCGTGTGTTTAAAGAATACTTGGATCAGTTTGTTGTTGTCTTTATTGATGACATCCTCATCTATTCCAAAAGCTGTGAAGATCATGAGCACCATTTGAAGCTGGTACTTCAAAGGCTTCGTGATAACAAGTTGTATGCCAAGTTGAAAAAATGCTAGTTCTGGCTTGAGGAAGTAGCATTCCTTGGACACGTGGTGTCACAACATGGAGTATCTGTAGACCCGACGAAGATTGAAGCCATACAAAGTTGGGAGCAACCAAAGTCGGTGACCGAAGTACGTAGCTTTCTTGGCTTAGCTGGTTATTATCGGAGATTCGTGGAAGGATTTTCTCGAATTGCTACTCCGTTAACTTAGCTAACTCGTAAAGATATAAAATTCGGTTGGAACGAGGATTACGAGAAGAGTTTTCAAGAACTCAAGAGAAGACTCATTTCGGCACCTGTTCTGACAATATCATCTGGTTCGGATGGATTTGTTATCTACAGCGATGCTTCAGGCAAAGGGTTAGGATGTGTTCTCATGCAACATTGGGAAGTCATAGCCTATGGCTCACGGAAACTCAAAGAATATGAGAGGAATTATCCTACTCATGATTTGGAGTTGGCAGCAGTCGTTTTCGCGTTGAAGATTTGGAGACACTACCTGTATGGGGAGAAAGTGGAGATCTATACAGATCATAAAAGCCTCAAATATTTCTTCACCCAAAAGGAACTCAACATGCGGCAATGACGTTGGCTCGAGTTGTTGAAAGATTACGATCACGCCATCCAATATCATCCTGGAAAAGAAAACGTGGTAGCTGACGCATTAAGTAGAAGATCATATGCGGGTACGAGTGCAATGTTGTTAACACAAAGGTCCATTTTGTATGACTTGCAAAGGATGGAGATAGAGATGAAGGCTCCAAGTACCCACGTGATGATATCAAACATGCGAGTAGAACCGACTTTAATCGATAAAGTTAAAGCTGCTCAAGCTACAGACATGGAGCTGATGCGTATGAAGAAGAAAGTGCAAGAAGGTGCTATTCCAGAAGCAAGAATCGATGAAGAAGGAATACTTTGAGTCAACTCCGGACTTTATGTTCCTAACGATTCTGACTTGAAGCATAGAATCATGATGGGCACACAACACACCGTTTGCAATCCATCCTGGGAGTACCAAAATGTATCATGATCTTCGACATACATTTTGGTGGAGCAATATGAAAAGAGAGATCGCGGAGTTTATCTCGAGGTGTTTAACTTGTCAACGTGTAAAGGCGGAGTATCAAATGCCAAAGGGTCCATTACAACCACTTGAGATTCCGAAATGGATGTGGGAACACATTACTATGGATTTCGTTACGGGTCTTCCCAAGGTTTCTCAAGGCATAGATGCGATTTGGATTATTATTGATAGATTAACCAAGTCTGCCCATACGTGAGACTTATTCCCTTGAATGTCTTGCTAGTATGTATGTGAACGAGATTGTGAGATTTTATGGCATGCCAGTATCCATAGTTTCGGATCGTGACCCAAGATTCACTTCACGATTTTGGGTTAGCTTACAGAAATCTATGGGCACGGATTTACGATTCAGTTCGGCATACCATCCTCAAACCGACGGACAATCAGAGGAGACTATTCAAACTCTTGAAGATCTATTAAGACTCTGTGTCCTAGATCTCAAAGGGAGTTGGGATAAGTACCTACCATTGGTGGAATTCTCCTACAACAACAGTTATCAGGCGAGCATAGGTGTGGCTCCATTCGAGGCATTGTATGGAAGAAAATGTCGTTCTCCAGTATGCTGGGACGGGGTGGGTGAAGCAACATTGTTGGGACTAGAGTTGGTACGCATGACTACAGAGAATATCCAAATAATTCGACAACGTATACAAACGGCACAGGATCGACAAAAGAGTTATGCGGATCTTCCTCGGAAGGACGTGGAATTTAATATTGGGGATCATGTATTATTACATGTTGCACCATGGAAGGGAGTTAAAAGATTTAGGAAGAGAGGAAAGCTTAATCCAAGATTTGTTGGTCCATTTGAGATTCTTGACCGAATAGGAAATGTGGCCTATAGACTCGCATTACCTCCAAGTATGTCTCGTGTTCATAATGTTTTTCACATATATATGCTTCGTAAATATGTTAAAGACCCGAACCAAATTATTGAGTTAGAACCAGATGAGATAGCTGAAGATTTAACGTACGAGGAGGTACCTGTTAAGATCTTGGATAGGAAAGAGCATGTCCTACGCACGAAGGTTATACCACAAGTTAAGGTTTCGTGGAGAAACCATGCTATTGAAGAGATGACCTAGGAGTTGGAATCAGAAATGAAAGCGAGGTATCCTCACCTTTTCGAAACACCAGGTATGTACGTCAATTTCGAGGACGAAATTTCATAAGGAGGGGAGGTTGTAAGACCCCACCTTTTTAATGAATAAAATCAAATATCCTTTATTTATTATTGTGAATAATAAGGTATTAATTTGATATAATAACTTTGGTTATGGGTGAAATGTGAAAATTTTGCAAAATAAGCAAGTGGTTATAAAATATTCATTTTATCGGTGGAATATTCTTTCTGTCGGGGAATATTCGAACGATGGCGCAGCCAATTGTGGGCCCCATAACAGATAACGGTCGAATGAAGAAATCGACAAAATTGAATAACTTGGCGTAGTTATTCACAGCTTAACAACGTTGGAATACCGGTGGTTAAAGTAAAATGTCTGGCGTTGTTGCAAAGATGGCATACTGGTATTGCATGTATTATTGAATTATTGATCCTTACGTGAGAAGGCACTACTCAATAATTGTCACGATGAATTCTTGTTCAATATTTTATTTTATTGATTCAATAATTCTTTGCATTGATATTTTATATTATTGTTGTTTCAATTATCATCATTTGCACAATTATCTCCTTTATCGGATCGATAATTGATTATTTGGAATAATATTATTAGATAACATTATTGGCAATGTCTAGAAAGTTCTGTCAAGGAGAGGTTTGGTCACCTAATTGTGCTCCAATAAGGAGAAATCCTTATTGGAAAGCCCCATATTTCCTGGGAACAGCCTGGTTGCCATAAATGTGATTCTGTAATATTATTTGTGAATAATTAATCATTGATTCATATGATAAGGAATATTTATTTTATGTGGATTTAAATGATGGATTTATTTATGTGGTTATAAATGAAGGAATTAATGTTGTGGTGTTTTATTAGTATGTTGTCGGATTGGAGGTATTAAAAATCAAACTAGTGTTTTTTGAGGTATATTACGGGAGTTATAATTTTTAATCCGACCGTTGGATCGTTGTAATTTTTGGATATGTTATACATATATAAGTTGAGTATATGTCCACAACTTTTGAACCATTAAAAATGAGCGTATGATTTGTTATGAATTTTAAGAGGTGGCTGATTCGGAAATCAGGTTATAAATTATTTTGGTGGAAAATTCTAGAATTGGTGGGCCCCACTTGTGGTTGGTGAAGAAATGTGCTGAATTTTATTTCAAATGTGGTGGGTGGGAATAGTAGCAGGTAAATCCATCGGGTTGCACGTTAAGTCTGCTTCGGCGTGCTAACATTTTCCTATAAATAGAGGGCTAAGTTAGAATTAAAAATCACACCAAAAACAAGTTTTCTCTCTTTCTCTCTCTAGATTATTAAGTGTATTTTGTGAGTATTTAGATACTTTGTGAGTTTCTGTTAATCAGTGCAAGTTCCTTCAGCCTTATACAGATATTTCGATCAGAAGTACTGATATTTTGAGGTAAGGGATATTATCTTCTACTTAAATGATATTTTCTTCAATATCATTATGTCGAAATATTGGTATGAACTTTTTATCAAATTTGGAACTTTTTGTGTCGGGGTTACTATTCACGTATATGGCACTATTCATGTATACGGCACTATTCACGAATACGACACTATTCACTGAAAAATGAAATTTTCTTCTTTTTGTCCAAGTTGTCTATTATGGTTACTATCTTTAATTGTATCCATGTTTGATCATTATTTTTGAATTCTGCTTCAAAATTGGTTATTTCGGAATATTATTGACCTTGGATAAACTGTAATACGAATCCTTAATATTTGATCTGTTATTTCACTGGATTCGTTTTCTTTAAAATATTTTTCATCATCCTCAGTCCTAAATGATGATACAAATGAATATCTTTGGCCAGTAGTGCAAAGATGAATGATTACCTAATGAATATCTTTGGCCCGTAGTGCAAAGATGAACAAGTGTTGAGATGAACATGACCAACTGGTGATACAAATGAATATCTTTAGCCTGTAGTGCAAAGATGAATATTTGATTCAAGATGTATATTGATTGATGTTACAGGGATAAAATATTGATGATGGACTTTTAAATCTTTGAAGATAGTAGAATTCTTTCTCTACTTGACTCTTCTAATGGATTGCTGTTTTCCGCCGTAGTTGTTGATCTAAAACTTGTTGTCTATTATATTTTATCAGATTATTCCCTATTGAAGACTAATGATAATTTGTTGTATATTATCTTAGTGATAATATTCTTTACTGGGCTAGTTGAGCTCAACATTTTGTTCCATTTTTCTTCTCAAGAGGTGAGAACATAGTAGGAACTAGTCGGGGTACGGAGTGATAGTTCTAGAAAGTTATTTTAGCAGTCCTCACTATTTTTAAAATAGTGTATCAATAATTGTAATGAGGACTCCTTTTGAGTTTTTATACTCTCTATTTGTATTTAAACTCACAGTTTAATGAAGTTGTATTTGTTTTTGTACCATGTATTTGGTGACTCAGAATGGGTGATGTATACCTATTTTGGGGGCGTCACAGTTTAGCCTAAAAGTAATCAAGTACTATCAGAGTTGGAATTTACTTAATATTACTAGAACCTTTTGATTCTTTCTTGTTTTTGCGTCTTGTTCTTAATGCTTGTTAATTATGTGGGTTACATAGTAAGCTTATTGGTTATCACAGTCGACTATGTGACCTTAATTTGGGTTATGGCTAGTTATGATGTTTGGTCCGCACACACACACATAATGGATCGATTAAAGTCTCTTTATTATTAATAGATATTAAGTCCTCGTTCGTATGCGTGTTTGTCCTATTCTCAGAGGGTGTTAATGATTATGCTTAGAGGCCATGGTATTAGCTTATAGGATTAATTTTCATTCGTATCTTGCAGTAACGGGGTATAGATGTCTGATAGTTTTTTTAAGGACAAACAAAAGCTTAAGTTTGGGGGTATTTGATGAGTGGGATTTATACATACGAATAAGATCCTTTGTGGCTTAAGATGTTGCCTATTTTCTTTGATTTAATTAGCTTTTATTTATATTTTGTTGTTATTATGTTTAATTTGTATGATGCAGGGCTTCAAGGGACATTTTTGCTTTACTGGCACCGCAACGCCAGAGTTATACTTAGAGCTCGGCCCCCCAGCGCCATTTCTCACGCCCCAGCGCAATGTCAAGAGGAGAGCTACTGTAAACTTGCACTTAAGTCAAGAAAGTTACTTGTTGATCTTCGCATCCATGTCACGGTCCTGTCTTGGGTTGACACTGACCTTGTGCATGCATACCAAAGTCCTTTCTTGTCGTCACCATGAATGTAACCTCCGTGTTTTTAACCTTACGTGGCCCTTGGCTACAGTTTGCTAGTTCGAGTTCAAGGTCGTGTCTTGTAATGAAACTCGTGTCCCAGTATTAATGGGCTTTAAATGACCTAAAGAGAGAGAGAGAGGATGATATATACTTAATACTCGGCAGTCGCCTGCCATAGACATCAGAGATAGAAAATATGTTAGACTAGGATATTTATTACAATATTCTTAGAAGAGAAAGAAGTTGTGCGTCAAAGGAGGAAGAGTTATTGCATCTGATAAGAGCTCAGCAGCTACACGGAGAAGAGAAGATTTGGAGACAAAACACTTCCAAACATGAGTTTTCTTATTCCAAATGTCCCATTTATTTGTGTATTACTGAGAATGTGGAATGTATTAAAAATGAGTATTAGTACCATGTTAATGAACTAATTCCATTTTTAGGATTTCAATGTAACCTTTTGTTTAGTTTAATTTACTTTCTCTCCTATTTTATATAATGAATCATTTTGGAATGGGTTGTTGTATTTCTTGCTTATTGATTGATTTCTTGATACAGTTATTGGTCTTGATATTAATGGATATTAAAAAATGAATGTTATTATCTAACCTTTAAATACAACAACACCTGTTATGACCATGCCAATGGAATGTGTGCATAAACTGCTACTATGATAGACATATCTCTATTTGCCTTATGTAGCCTTGAAACTTAGCTTAATGACCTTAGCCTAGTTATTTTCACTAATTGACATATTATGATTTATCTGGCTAGGGATGTGCATTTGACCTTCGACAGAAGCTTATGCGTATTTACTGTTCTCGGTTGACCATTCCTTGATTCGTTTGTAATGTGGAGAGTTAGGAGATTAGGCGACACATTAGGGGAATTATAATCCTATCTTGACTTCCTAGCACAACTACTTCTCTTATTCTTGTAGTTTTAATCAAATAGCTTAACCAACCATCTTATTTCACTTGTTTAGATAAGATAGTAAAGACTTTACCCTATTATTTGTTTATCTTTTAAGACTTTGTCCTCGTGGGTTTGACACTCAACTTATCATATATTACTTGTGGACCGCGTATGCTTGCGCACGATTTAGCAATACCAAAATTGACCAACAAGTTTTTGGCGCCGTTGCCGGGGACTTAGTATTATTTGTTTTTCAATATTAACACTAAGTCAACACTATCTTAATTTAAACTGATTTATCATTTTAACTCTCTTTTCAGGTAGTCTTCACTGTTTATGCTACCTCGAAGGGGACGGAATATAATACCTCTCCATCCTGAGGTTGATAGAACTTACAGACGAATGCAAAGAGAAAAATCTAGTGACAGACCTACTCCTGTTAGAATGGCTGGGGAACTTCAGAAATCTCTAAGGGAGTATTTCATGCCTCAAATCGACGATCTCTAGGCAAGCATTCTTAGGTCCGCAATCCAAGCAAATAACTTTGAGATAAAGCCGGGCACCATTCAAATGTGCACTAACATTTAATTCGGGGGATTGCCAAACGATGACCCGAATGATCATTTGCTAAACATCGTGGAGATCTGCGATACTTTTAATAGCAATGGAGTAACTTGCGATGCCATCGGACTTCGATTGTTTCCTTTCACCTTGAGGGACAAAGCCAAGAGCTGGCTACATTCACTTCCGCCAGGCTCCATCACCACATGGGCTAACTTGGCTCAAAACTTCGTGGTGAAGTTCTTTTCGCCCGCCAAAACCGCTAGACTCAAGCATGAAATTACCTCATTTATCCAGTTTTATTCAGAATCTTTGTATGACTCATGGGAGAGATTCAAGGATCTACTGAGAAAATGCCCCCACCATAGACTGCCAGAATGGCTGCCCAACCAGACATTTTATAATGGGTTATCCAAATTTACTCCTTCGATTATTGATGCCGTTTCTGAGTGGCCTTCATGTCAAAACATCACACAGCGGGGTACGAATTAGTGGAAACAATGGCGGCCAATAATTATCAATGGCCAAATGATAGGCAAGCCCCTAGAAGACAAGTAGGGGTATATGAGATTAACTCATTCACACAACTAGCGACTCAAGTTGCAGCGCTAACTAAAAGACTAGACACTATGGGAGTGCAAGGTGTGCAAAATGTTCAAAGTGTCGACGTGTCGTGTGAATTATGTCAAGGAAGCCACCCGACTCATCAATGTGCCATAAGCCCCGAGTCAGTTCAATTTGTTTCCAACTATGGGCGGCAACAAAATTCTAATCTCCCCACTCATTACCACCCGGGCTTGAGGAATCATCCAAACTTCTCCCGGGGCAACAACAATAGCAGTCAAGCATAACCTTCTACCACCAGGCCAAACTTCTCAAACCCTCTGGGGTTCCAAGCTCAAAACCAGTATCCTCAAAGTTCTCCAAATCAGTACAATCAATAACCACAGAGTTCTCAAAATCAGTTCCACCGTCCTCCTCCTCAACAGGAAAGAAAACCTAGTTTGGAGGATCTCCTGTCTAGATATATTGCCCAAAACGAAAAAGGGAGTAATAATCAAGAAGCTTTCATTCGGAATCTTGAAGTCCAAATGGGACAATTGGCCACTGCTTTAAACAGTCATCCACAAGGAACATTGCCTAGTGACACTGATGTCAACTCAAAATGGGAAGGCAAAGAACAATGCAAAGCAGTGACACTCAGGAGTGGGAGAACTACAAATGAACAAGGTGGAGAGAGTTCTCCAGTGGAAGAAGAAGTTACTGAAGAGGAACCTATAGTAGAGAAGAATAATGATGAATCTGGGGGTGAAGAAAGTATTCAAGTTAGCCCTACAACACCAACCCCTCCAATGAATAAAGCCTATCCTCCTTTCCATCAGTTGCCTTTCCCCCAGCGTCTGCAAAAATAAAAGCTGGATAAGCAGTTTTCTAAATTCCTGGAAGTATTCAAGAGGCTTCACATAAACATCCAATTTGCGAAGGAATTGGAGCAAATGCCAAGTTATGTCAAGTTTATGAAAGACATACTATCTAAGAAGAGGAAAATGGGGGACTATGAAATGGTAGCTCGGACAGAGGAGTGCAGTGCCATCTTGCAAAACAAGCTCCCGCCGAAGCTAAATGATCCTGGGAGTTTCACAATTCCTTGCACTATCGAGGACCAATTCATTGGCAAGGCCTTGTGTGATCTAGGGGCTAGCATTAACTTGATGCCATTGTCTCTCTATAAGAAGCTAGGGCTAAATGAAGCCAAACCCATAAGTGTCACTTTGCAATTGGCAGATCGATCTCTCATATACTTGAAGCGGATATTAGAGGATGTGCTTGTAAAAGTGGACCAGTTCATCTTCCCAGCAGACTTCATTGTCCTAGATTTTGAAGAAGACATGGAGGTTCCTATAATTCTGGGGAGACCATTGTTAGAAACTGGGAGGACCTTGATAGATGTACAGAAAGGGGAACTGACGATGAGAGTACAAGATCGGGAAGTAACCTTCAATGTGTTCAGGTCAATGAAATATCCGAACACCCCTGAAGACTACTTTCAGATTAAGGTTATTGATAATACAATTAGGGAAGTATTCTCAGAAACCTGCACGATAGACCCTTTAGAAGATACACTGACAAGTGCTAGTACTATGGAAGATCCTACTCATGTTGAATACGCCAAGTGGCTGGATGCACCTCAGAGATATCAGCAGTTCCAAAGACAGTTTGAATCTCTGAATGATAATGAAGCATCCACTTCCAAAGCCCTGCCATCGATCATAGAACCTCCTGTCCTCGATTTAAAGCCCTTGCCTAATCACCTGAGGTATGCATACTTAGGGTAATCATCTACCTTACTTGTTATAATCTATGCATCTTTAAATGAGTCTCAGGAAGTGAAGTTACTGCAAGTGCTCAAGCAATATAAAACGGCCCTGGGGTGGTCAATTACTAATATAAAAGGGATCAGTCCGACTCTTTGCATGCACAAAATCTTACTGGAGGAATGTTTTAAACTATCCATTGAGCATCAGAGGCGGTTGAATCCCATCATGAAAGAGGTGGTCCGGAAGGAGATCATTAAATTTCTAGATGCGGGCATTATCTACCCCATCTCTGATAGTCCTTGGGTCAGTCCTATTCAGTGCGTGCCAAAGAAGGGCGACATGACTGTAGTGCCAAACGAAAACCGAGCTGATTCTATCACCTGTAATGATCATTTCCCTCTTCCATTTATTGGTCAGATACTTGATAGGCTTGCTGGGCATGAATTTTACTGTCTGCTGGATGGTTACTCTGGGTATAATCAAATCTCAATTGCTCCCTTAGATCAGGAGAAAACTACTTTCAAATTCCCATATGGGACGTTTGCATTTCAAAAAATATCTTTCGGGTTATGTAACGCTCCTGCTACATTTCAGCGATGCATGATGTCTATTTTCTCCAACATGGTTGAAAAGACCCTCGAGGTCTTCATGGATGACTTTTCGATGTTTGGGAGCTCATTTGATAATTGATTAAGAAATTTGACTATCGTTCTCCATAGATGTGTGGAGACTAATCTTGTTTTGAATTGGGAGTAATGCTACTTCATGGTTAAGGAGGGCATTATTCTGGGCCACCAGGTTTCTGTTTGCGGCATTGAGGTTGACAAGGTGAAGATTGATGTCATTAATAACCTCCCACAGTCTACCTCAGTAAAAGGGGTAAGGAGTTTCTTTGGGCATGCATGGTTCTACAAGAGGTTTATCCAGGATTTTTCACGGACAACCAAATCGCTGTGTACACTGTTGGAAAAGGACATGCCTTTTCAATTTGATGAAGCTTGCCTGAGAGCCTTTGATCTATTAAAACAAAAACTTATTTCGGCTCCTATTGTGGTAGCCCCTAATTGGACCTCCTCTTTTGAGCTAATATGTGACGCCAGCGATTTTGCAATCGGGGAAGTGTTAGGCCAGAGAAGGGATAAGGTATTCCATACAATATACTATGCCAACAAAACTTTAACTAATGCTCAGCTGAATTATACCACAACTGAGAAGGAACTGCTGGCAATGATCTATGCATTTGATAATTTTCGTTCCTACCTCATTGGAACGAAGGTGATCGTATACATTGATCACTCGACAATCAAGTATTTGATTGAAAAGAAAGATGCTAAACAGAGTTTAATAAGGTGGGTTCTGCTTCTCTAGGAGTTTGATCTAGAGATCCGCGATAAAAAGGGGACAAAAAATCATATAGTGGATCACTTATCAAGGTTGGAAACCCCCCCCCCCTATTCGGGAGATGCTGAAAAAGCCATCAATGATTTCTTCCCAGATGAACAACTGTTTGTCATCCAAAGCAAAGACCCGTGGTATGCGAACTTTGCTAACTTTGTCACTTGCCAAGTGCTTCCTCCCAACCTAAGTTATCAACAGAGGAAGAAATTCTTTAAGGATGCCAAACAATATTTGTGGATGATCGAGCCCTTATTTTTCAAGCAATGTTCAGATCAGATTCTATGAAGATGCTTTCCAGAGGAGGAAATTAAAGGTGTGCTCCATCACTGCCATTCCTCAAATTATGGAGGTCATTTTGGGGCCAAAGAACAGCGGCAAAGGTGCTCCAATCAGGATTTTACTAGCCTACCCTTTTTAAAGATGCGCACATATATGTTACGCACTGCGATATATGCCAAAGGGTAGGAACCATCTCTAGAAGGCATGAATTGCCACTACAGAACATCCTTGAGGTTGAATTATTTGATGTATGGGGTATCGACTTCATGGGCCCATTCCCATCTTCCTACAACAATCTCTATATTCTTGTGGCGGTTGATTATGTATCTAAATGGGTTGAAGCAGTTGCCTTGCCGACAAATGATGCGAATATAGTACTTAATTTCCTAAAAAAGAATATTTTCACTCGTTTTGGTACGCCTAAGGCGATAATAAGTGATGAAGGGTCACACTTTTGTAGCAAATATTATGAAGCCCTTCTAGATAAGCATGGGGTGACCCATAAAATAGCCACTGCTTATCATCCGCAGACTAGTGGCCATGCAGAGATTTCAAGTCGGGAAGTAAAACGTATGTTGGAGAAGATAGTTAACCCCAATCGGAAGGTTTGGGCAAAGAAACTGGATGATGCCTTGTATGCATACCGCACCGTCTATAAAATGCCTATCGGAATGTCTCCGTATAGGCTTATTTACAGAAAGGCTTGTCATCTTCCTGTGGAGTTGGAGTACAACGCGTATTGGGCCATCAAAAAGCTAAATTTTGATTTAGAAGCAGCCGGTGAACATAGAATTTTACAACTAAATGAATCAGATGAGTTTTATCTGCAAGCGTATGAAAACGCTAAGTTGTACAAGGAGAAGACGAAGAGGTGGCACGACAAGAAGATAGTCGGACGAAATTTCGAGCCTGGCCAGAAGGTTCTTCTTTTCAACTCCCATCTGAAATTATTTCCCGGGAAGTGAAGTCCCAATGGTCGGGGTCGTTCATGGTTTCTAAGGTCTATTCATATTGGGCTATTGAGGTTGAGGACCCTCATTAAGACAAAACCTTCAAGGTTAATTGGCAAAGATTAAAGCACTATTGGGGCGGAGAGGTCGACCGGCAAAACACCTCCATCACATTGGAAGACCCAGTGTAAGGCGGGGTATAAGTCAAGCTGACGACTCTAAATCAAGCCCTTGATGGGGAGGCACCCCCATCTCAGTATAACAAATCTGCTTTTGTTTTCATGCATTTCTGTTTTCTTCTAGTTTTCATTGATTGCTCTTTTTATTTCTTAGTATAGTTAATAGTTTTTGTACAGTGCATTAACTATTATGTTTATTCACTATGTGTTTAGTTGGAACCTGCTATTACATTATTTGCAGTCATTGTGTTGTGTTGTTCACTAATGTGAGTTATGGTATGTGTAGGAAATTGGTCAAGTATGTGAAGTCCAGAGGTCACACCGCGGCGCCGCCCTCAATACTAAGTGCCACGCCGTAGCGCCAATGTTAGGCAAGCTCATTGTTAGTTGGCGTTGCTGTACACCTATTTATCGTACCCCAGCGCCAAGCCAGCGCCATTGTAGTGCCACAACGCCATATTCAGAGTCCCAGTGCCATCTTTCGTGCCGCAGCGCCGAGGTCATAAAGGAAAGTCACTCCATGGCACCATGAATAAGGAACACAATACATAGTCGCGCCGCGGCGCCATCCATTGCATTACCATTTGTACCGCAGCGCGAGAATGGGTTAGAGTTCACTCCCCGGTGCCATTATCCGCGCCCCAGTGCTGCCAGCACATTTTCGTTTTTAAAGCAGTTTTTGCATTTATTTTGCACCGATTGCCTTTCCTTTCTCAAACCAGACTCCTACTCTCCTCTCAACAACGTTCCTTGCGGCACCAACCATCTCATCTTCAAGCCGTTAGGCCACCCCAACAGTAGAAATCGTCAATTTCCTACCGTTTGGACGCCCAACCGTCCTTGCGGTTGCTCTTCTGACCATTGCCATCCCGTATGCCTACCTCTTTATAAGCAAAGCGAGAGGTAAGGTTCTCAGTTGTGCTTTCGGGTTAAGGAAATTACAGACAAAACATAAGTAAGTGTGCTTTTAGATTTTCTTTGGCAGACCAAATATGGGTTCCAAGCGTTCGAGAACCAGTATCGCCCCCCCTCCTCCACCGTCTTCTAAAACCCTTGTTACCTGTTGGGATGCTGTCAAATTCCCAACAGAGGATGCCTAAAAGTGTTATTCGCATAATTTATCCTCGAGGAGTTTGGTGCCAAAAAGAGGGCTAAGGCCCGATGACAAGTTAGACGGCGAGATGATGGCCATGATTGTGGCAATGAAATGGATTCACTTTACCAAGCCACCTGAAGCGGTAGTTATCTTGATGGTGAAGGAATTCTATGCTAATGTCATTGCCGATGGCCCCACGACAGTGCAAGTTAGGGGAAAGCTGATCCAATTTGATAGCCAGGCTATCAATGCCATCTATAGGACTCCCAACTTCGATGGTCACGACTACCAGGACTCTGGGCTATGGAGTTACAACATTGATGAGATTCTGGCTAAACTCTGCAAGCCTGGGACTGCATGGAAAGCCAATGAATACCATAGTAAAAAGATGCCCTTCCCCCAGCAGGCCTTGAGTCATTACGGCAAGGCGTGGTATTCTTTCATTTGTGTCAGCATCATGCCAACACGTCACATCAGCGACGTGACCAGGGAGAGGGCAGTTCTGCTCTTTGTAATTATCACGGGCTTAAAGGTCGATGTCGGGGTGCTTATTCAGGAATCTATAAAGAAGGCCATACGGAACAATGTTATGTTAGGGCTTCCTTACCCGTCTCTAATTACACGTCTATTCAAAAGAGAGGGTGTGAAGTGGGAAAAAGGAAGATGTCACCCAGCCACCTATGGCTGTCATTGATCATAACGTCATTTCCCATTATAGAATTTGGGAGGGCGCACAGTTGTCAGCGCCACAGCCACCGCCATCTGATGAAGCCGGGACTTCCACACAAGTTCCTGAGCCCCCAACATTTGAGGCCATTCCGCGTGGGGTCCTCACGAAGATTTTAAGCAACCTGAACTTCCTTCACTGCAAGGTGGACACTGTGGCCCAATGGTAGAGTCAATTCAACCACTATTAAGTTAAGTTCGCGAGCACCTTTCCAACATCCATGCTGCACAGGGAGGTGATGACGTAGACTTTATGCCTTTCCAATTTCCCGCGCCTCCAGTATACGCGCCTTATCCACCACAATTTCTGCCTCGGGATGAGGCCCGCGAGGAGGAACCTATCAATATGGAGGATGATGAGGATGATGAGGGTGATGAAGGTGGAAATGCGCAGGATGCTTGATGCTGAAGTTAAGAGGCCATTGAGGACACTAGCCATATTTCAAGTTTGGGGGGGGAGAATTCCTTTTATTTTAATTATATGAATTGTGTTAATCTAGTATTATTTGAACTGCTATTATGTTTAAGTTTAATTATGTTTATTGTGTGAGGGTTTGAGCAAATCATTTGGGCTGGATAACCCCAGACTACTTATTAATTATGTTTTATCTATGTGATTATTATTATGGTTAAGTTTTTGTTTATGGTGAATGTTTTATTTTGGATGCATGTTTTGCATAGTAGTTTTTTTTAATTTATATATGTTTGCATGCTTTTGGTTGTATATCTTTTGGGGTTGTGCAGTTGCCAGGTGAAATTTGTGGATATCTTGATTAAGTCAGATATTATTTTGTGGATAGCCATACTTTTTGGGTTTTACACTGATTATTGGTATACTTAATGCCATATGTTATGGCGTTGCCTTGTTTTAACAAGGGTACTTTATATTTTATAGTTTGTGCCAATTACATTTTGATTAACTCTAACCCCTGGTCTGTAACTATTTATATGTTGGGTTAGGGTATTTTAGCGCTTAAGTTTTTGGTTGTGGCTTATGATAAGCGCCAAAGTATTATATCGTTTTCTTAGAGTAGTGTCAAATTTATGTGAACTAGGGGCGTGTTAATTGGATAAATCGAGATTGTTTTAGATCCGTCCTTTTAGCGAGCACTGACCATTTGTCTTTTGTGAGGGCCCCAAATCTGGGTCTTAAATCACCGCGGATCTGGTTCAATCATTCTAACACTATTGCGGAAGATATAAACATAAATTGTTTATGCATTAAACATTACAAAGTTTTCCCCAAGGTCGAGTAACCTTAACTAATACACAATTCATTATCCTATTTGACATACAAAGATATTATCATACATTACTGTTACAAATTTAATTGCACACATTATCTTAAAGCTAGAACTGTCTTTAACATTTCCTTGTATCCAACGCATTTTCCTTAATCTACAATATTTTATCATGATATAGCAAGGGTGAACATGAAGGTTGCCCATCAAGTTTAAATTTATTTAAGGATATATCATGATTGAAAGAATCTGAATAATAAGCTGGTTATAATTCAACAATATAGTTGTGAATTAGCACGAACAAACTTTTAACTGAACAAGTATTAAACATGAACAAATATATCTGGACCAAATGGTAATGAAGGTGATCAGCCTTTCATACCTGACTTATACATGCAATATATATAGAGTACAATTCTACAATGGCAATCAACAATGATTATCCATAAGCATATCTGAATGAAACAACTCTAAGTAGAGTTAAGTAAAACTTGCCTGAACCGTTGATTACCGCTATGCAATTAATAAGCTTTGTCTGAACCTAATATATAAATAATATTGATATACAAATTAGAATAATATCATCACAATATAATACTATTATATATATATATATATATACATACATAGAATAACCTAAACACATAACACATAATCCTATCAGTCTACAACACATATATAACTCGGTATCAAGTCAAACTATTGCAGTCTGAGTTGAACCCGACACAAATCTGACATCCCGACGGTCTAGTCGGACAAATCTCGAGTTTAAGTTAACTTAAACACTGCCAAAACACTTAACCATTATCTTAGATGATCATATTATTAATCAAAACATTTTTCAAAGGCTTGTAATAATTTTCAGATAATTATTACCAGTTATCATGATTTTTCAATCATTTATAATGTATTTATCTAATTTAAATACCACTATATTCTAATATCATTAATATTTATTTAATAGTAGATATTAATGAAGTACATGACATAATATCATAACATATTTATAATATTTCAAAGTATTTTTAATACTTTATTATTTCCTTTAAATGTTTTTAAAGTAATTAAAAACATTATTCAATAACTATTATAAATATCACATTATTCTCTTTATCACTAATATTTATTTAATATCAAATATTAATGAAAATCATAACATAATATTATAATATATTTATATTATATCAAAGTATTTTTAATACCTTAAAATCATATTTATATGATTTTTAAACACTAAATCCATTATAATGTTAATTTTTTTAATATTGAAATATTAATATTTTCATGACAAAATATCAAAAGTTATATTTTATAACTTAAAAATATTTTTTAACACTTAAATCATTTTTATATAATTTTTAAAACATTAATTTATTTTTTTCGTAATTTATTTAATATATTTATTAAATAAATTAATTACCATTAATATTGATTAATTAATGAAATTTATCACAAAATATTAAAAGTTACTAAAAATAACTTCAAATATTTTCTATTACATTAATATAATTTTTCATGATTTTTCATGTATTAAACTCATTTTAAATAATTTATTTAATATTATAATTAAATAAATTAAATACCATTTATATTCCAAAAATATTAAATATTTATGAAATATACTCAAAATAATTAAAAACTATTTTTGGATTTTAAAATAATTTTTAAGAATTTATTATGTATTTTTCATAATTAAAAACTATTTATTTCAATTTATTTATTAAAGTAATTAATTTTTGGAATTTAATAATGAATAATGGGCCATATAGCGACATAACCGTCGCTATAGGTGTTCTTGGTGTTCTTGAGCAAGAACCTAGAAACTCAAGTCAGTTAGCAAGTGGGCAAGTTTGACCGCAAATGATTTCATGATCCTTAAGGTTTCTGGGCTGCTAAGGGTTTAATGATGTAATATTCATGTAATACTACAACTACTGAGTTCATGGCCAAACCATTACTTAAAAGCAAGATCTAAGCTGCAGAAAAACATGTCAGCTGTTCTTCATTTCTGGGTTTTCCAGAAATGAAGAACAGTTCAAGGGTCATACTTTGATTCGTAGAATCTACACATTCCCAGTTTGTTTAATGTGATTTAAAGGTTCCATCGTGTAGTTTGCATGTCAGGGTACCATAATATATCATCATATATGTCTAACAACAACTCCAATGAACAATGAAATCTGGTCAAACCTTGCCCCAAAAATTGGCTGATGAAGATTTGGGTTACCCAGAATCTTCATCCGGCGTGATGGTCAACGCCTGTTTGACCCACAATATATTTGATCCTGATATGAATCTAAGTGGTCTAAAGGCATGATCATGTCACCTACATGTCAGTCTACAAATGGAATACAGCAACATGGCCTAAATCATTACAAGCAGCAAGATCAGAGGCCATCAAAATGCATGATATAAATTCTGGGTATTTTCTGGGCTGCCCAGAAATAGAGTTCATGATTGGTCAACGAGCTTTGACCGAGCATAACTGAAGATCAAGGCTTGATCCGACCCTGTATCCAGTTTCAGATCAAAACCTACATGACATACTACATATACAAAACATAATACACACTAAACATCTTACACAGAAGAATCTAGATGCCCTGACATTAGGCTGTCATGCCTTATTTTTCAATTTTTCCAGATTTATTAAAATGCTATTTTCGAGCACTTTGATGTTATTGATCTGTGTTCTAGCAACACAGATCACTAAAAGACACCTTCTAACACAACTTTAAACAACCAATTACAACATCAAACATCAGATCATAAGATTTTAAAATTTTAGGGTTTTATACCTTTTAGGCTTTGATCTTTAATTTCTGTCCCTTGAATCTGTTATTGGATTACTAAAGCTTGATCATGGCTTGGTTTCTCATTCTTTCTCACTCTTAGTCCCAAAAATAAAGAGAGAGAATGGGCTTGGATAAATGAAAACTAAAGTATGCATTTTCTCTATCTTAATCTATATAAGGATATGATTCAATGTATTGGATTGCAATAGATGGCTAAAAAATGACACATATCCAGGGCTAGGGTTAGATCACCAACCCAATATATGGAAATATTTGCAAGTTAAGTCCAATAATGCAATAAGGGTATTTTGGTCATTTCAATTTTAATTTTAATGGCATACATGTCTTTTGCCATAACCCTAAGGGTTTAGGGTTTGAACCCTTAGGCTTAAAAAATAAATTTTAGAACTTCCAAATTGGGTTTTCAAAATCAAAAATTAATATTTCTAAATTATAATTAGAATTTTCTAATTATATTAAAATTTCTTAATAATAATTTAAATTTTGATAATTAGGATTAGTATTTCCTAATTAAAATTGATAATTTAGCAATTAGGGTCAAAATTGTACATTAGGGTTTCTAACCCACGAATTAGGGTTTTAAATAGAAAAATAATTTTTCTAATTTAGAAATTAGGTTTCCTAATTAGATTAGGGTTTTCTAATTACTTATAACTTGAATTGAAAAATTAGGATTAATATTTCCTAATTAACATTAAAAATAAGTAAATTATCAATTAGATTTTCCCTAATTATAAATTAGAGTTTCTAATCTAGAAATTAGGATTTTCTAGATCAATTAGGGTTATCCCTAATTAAGTTGATATTAATAATGCTTAAACCTTATGCTAGCATTTGAATTCCCAAATTAGGGTTTTCAACTTCCGAATTAGGGTTTTGGATTCCCAGAACTGAAATTAGGGTTTCCAGAACTAGTTTTAGGATTTCTTATAATTTGTAATATTTTTCTAACTGAACGTTAACGTTCTTCATTATATAATATTAGGGTTTGCCACCGATATAGCTTATCTGGTCAACCTTTGACCCTTATCCACATACTGTACACATATAATACCATATACACAGAACATAAACTCTTATACCCTTAATCCTGAATAATTCACCAAAATCCTTTACAAAATTTTGAAATCCTCAAAATTCCTTCTCAAAAATATCAAACGCATACACTTAATTCAATATTTTAAAATTTTATAATTATTCAAATTCACCACAACAAAAAGGATTATTTCTGACGGAATATTCCGTCGGTAATAAGCATATTCCGTCGAGGTTAACCTTATTTCCGACGGAAGATTCGGTCAAAAATTCGATCGTATATAAGCAGGTCGAAATTAAGTCCGTCGATCTTTCGGTCGGGGATATTTAACATCGACGGATTTATCCTCGACCAAATATTCAGTCGGGGTTAATATATGTCTGACTGAAAACCTTCGGTCGAGGCTATTCGGTCGATGATAACCATGACACATGGTAGCGTGACAAAATTTGCAGATTCCTTAAAGTC